>JAEOAD010000001.1:100286250-100925833 GCA_036365145.1 Orientallactaga sibirica | reverse complement strand
GATATACCAGGACTATGCAAGGGCTACCATGGAGGGCAGTGTTGGCATGGGATGAAAGTTTTCCCTGGCTACTCTGCCCAGCTGGAGGGGCGGAATTGGAAAACCTAGAGACTGTCAGTCTCTGGTTATATTGAACTTGAACTGCAGAAGTTTGATGATTGCTGATGGTGGTTGAGTTTGCATTCTTCTAGTCTCTCCTTGCTATGCCTTATACCAGTTAAAAATGTTTACTCTGTGCCTTTACATGTTGAATGTATTTAAGCTTTTTGATTTTACAGGACTCATTATCTTAAGTGAGCTGAGCTCTGGCAAGGGGAAGCTGGCTATAACACCTTTGAGCCCATTCCCAGCAGCATAACTCCTCCAGCAGGGACCCACCAAAATTACCTCCAAGCAGTCAAAACACATGATGAGGCTGTGAGGAAATCGCATTCACTCCTCTACAGGAACAATGCAATAAAAGCTTACCTACTTTTCCCAAGTGCCTGTATGCCCCTCTTAAATCTTTCATATTTTACCCCACTGGTTGATCTATCCACCCTCAATTCCTACAACTCTTCCCTACCCAGTTATTTAATCCAGTCTTACTTCATTCTTGACTAAGTAATGCTTCAAGGATAAAGTTCTCTTAAAAGAAAATTATTAGTTCCTGAAAGTAAATTGGTATTTATTCTGAGGTGTCATGCAATTTTGGACTCATCTTAAAATGCTTTAAAAAAATACTTATTACATAAACAATACAACCCAAAGCCCAAACTCTCAGCCACAATGCTCTTCATGAATACCCTTCTCCACTTCCCATGCATGAACTCAAAGCTCTGACACCTATCCTGGCTCACAGGTTCCAGCACCCTCATCATTTTATTTCTCAAAAGCACTACACCCAAGAGCTTTATCCATTATTCTGACAGAAGATTAAAAAACTAAAAGGTACTTAGGGGAAGGCCCAACATCACAGTTAATACACATGTGCCAACACCATTGGCAGACTTGATTCCACAAACCCTATAAATTAGTCATTAGATAGCAGCATAGAAATCTTTGGGCAACACCTATAATGCTGACAAAATATTCACCCAAATGCCAAAATACAAGCAAGTGTTACAGCAACATTAATAAACTAATCTGCTTGATAAGGCAAGAGCTATAATAGAGTATTTAGCTCACATTTGTTTCCAAAATATCAAATGTGTATTCAACATGACAACAGGGGATTTGCACACTCCAGTAGAGGTGAGGAGATCTAAAGGTGTGGAATGCTCAAAAATTCATGTTTAAGTTAGTTAGGAGAAGAACCCTTTAGGACAAATTACCACAGTGAGAAGAAACAGCTGGAAATAAAATATAAACTGAACAGCACAGATATATACAAAGGAAAAGAAACCCACCCTGTCACAAGAGGAGAAAGGAACAAGAATTCAGAGACAATAGGAAGATAACATATAATGAATGCTTAAAAAAAGAAAGGAGTACTTTGAACATGAAGTGAAAGCAGAGAAAATTTTATTTAAATAAAACAGAAAAAAGAAAATATTGGGGACTGAGGCAATTACCCAGGTTAAAGGTACTTGTTTGTCGAGACTGCTGGCCCCAGCTCAAGTACCCAGTAGCTATACAAAGTCAACAAGTGTTTTGTTTTACGATGTTTTCTTTTGTTTTCAGTGAGAGGTATGATGTCGTCAATGTGTAATTAAGTAGTGGAGAGACAGATATGTTAATTTAATTACCACACTTTATTCACTCCACACACATGTCAATCAGGTCAAGTTCTCTCTTCTTCTATCCTCTCAACTATAGCCTAGCCCCAAAGCAGCTCACCTGCCTCACTTGGTCCCTAGGTGGGGTTTGGGTCAGCCATTCTCCTCCAACCAGGGGATCCCATGGGCTGCTCGTGTCCTGTGGACGGTATCAACACAGAAAGCAATGTTGATGACTGCCTCACTCGGTTGAGTGATGGTCTTTTCAGCTTTTTGTGGGTTTTTATACTTTTCTTCTTCAGCCCTTATCCATAGTTCTGATAACCACCTTAGTGTTAGCTCATTTGCATATCATTGCACAGCTGGCTGTGGCCATGGCCTCTAGTTGCCATGGTGATGTCATTGCTAGGTGAGTGCCTCATTTTATCTATTCTAACTAGTTTACTAACTGGTTCTCCTAAGGCCTGAGCATACATACACACACACACACACACCCCAAAATTTAAAGAAAAATGAAAATATTGGTACAAAAATCTATGCAAAATTACTATAAAAATAAACAGAGCAGAATGATATCACAACAATGAGTAAAAAGGGGAGATGCTAACTCAGCAGTTCCCTGCAGACCAGAGTGCGTGATGACAGATGCTATTGGAACACTAGCCTCACAGCCATGGAGATGAGTCCTGAACTGTGGAGTCCAGATGATGGCACTGGACATCACAGCAAAGTGGGAACAAGTACACTGAGATGAACAGTCAGCTCAGAATTATAGCCTGACTCTCGGAGAGGTTTATGGATGATTCTTACACACAGTGTCGCTAGGTAGGACAAAGATATATGAGAAGCCAATCATTTCCCTGGAACCTAAATTGATAACAGACTGTAAAACTTGGTAGCTGGTAGAACCCCCACCTTAATTTCTCTTTGTATGGGAGAAGAGCTATTATAATGCAGAAGTCGAGTGAAAGCCTCAACCACATTTCAGGGGAATAGAAAAACATTTATGCAAACTTATATACATAAATGATAAATAAAGTTGTGGCTCTCTTCATAGGTTTTACCAATCTTGTCACTACAAAAATCTGCTGGGGGCTGGAGAGATGGCTTAGTGGTTAAGGCACCTGCCTCCTAAGCCTAAGAACACTGGTTCCAATCTCCAGCGTTTCCAGTCTCCAGGTCCCATGTTTAGCCAGATGCAAAGGAACGCAATGCTGCACTTGACCAGAAGGGGGAGCACACATCTGGATTTCGTTCGCAGCAGCTGAGAGGCTGCTGGAGCGCCCATCTCTATCTGTCTTCCTCTCCCTCTCTGTCTCTCTCTCTCTCTCTGTGTCTCTCTCCCCTTCAAAAAAATCAGCTGGAAGGTAGAGAATGATAGTGTGCTAATACAATACCCTAGTTGTAGCTGTTGTACCACGTGGGGTTTCTTTGCTAAAGCAAACTAATATAATAATAATAACTAAAGTCATAAAGCCCATGGTATGTTGGGGAAAATACACATTTGTGCGGCGAGCCCCCTGTTCTGCAGGGAATGAACAGCCACAAACGAAGATCCTTCTTGTATCACACTTTATTGGAGAGCACTTGGTTAACAGATGAGCTGATGGCGGAGGGCCCCGAGCACTGCCTTGCTGTGACTTTTATACAGTTCAAGCCTACGTGCACACAAGTGATTGGCTACAAGATTGACGTCACAAGCAAATGCCTCGGGATAGGCTGAGAGCAAGCTCGTCATGGTCATGCGCAGATTGCACAACTGGTAGCGCCAGGACTCATGCCAAATATGGAGTTGTTTACCACATAGCAGGCAGGAAGCCAGCGCCATCTTGTAATGGCGACTGTTAACGGCTCCCTACACTTCCCCCTTTTCTATTTCTTAGCGACAGGCAAGAGCAGAGGTCTGATCTCTGAACAGAAAGAGGACCTTACGATAACTCCAGACCTGGTGGCCAGCCAAACCCGGTGTCATCTCGGTCCAGTACCTTTTCTCAGAGATGGGATACTGGTACTAACCCATATGCAATCAAACATGCTCTTCGTGAGGCTAATAAAGGCTCACCTCACGTGCAGTACTTTGTCTCGCATCCTGTGCCAACTAAAGCCCACCCTACTTCCTTGCCCTCCTTGTGCAATGGGTATAAAACCCTAATGGTGCAAGGGCCAAAGAAAATCAGGGTTTTTTAAGGGCTGCCAGCCAGACCTGAGGGGAAGAGCCATTCTCCAATGCAGCAAGAGCCTGGGAAATAATGACCTTGTCTCTTCTAGCCTGAGCACGCAACCTGCAAACCAACCACATGCATAACACCAGGCCTCCAATAACACAAGCAGCAAACATCCCCACCCCCACCCACTCTTTAAAGTAGGAAAAAGCAGAAGAGATCCAGGAACAGGGCCAAAGCAGTCCTCTCGGATAAGCTGTTTATTGCTTGGGCCGCTGGGATGGCCTTAGCTAGAGCTACAGTAGCTACCACAGCAGTGGCAGCAGAAGCTGCAAGAGCAGCCACGATAGCTGCAGTAATTCTAAAGTCTCTCTTAGGCCGTAGCAACACCGACAGTTCTTACTCTTGAATGACCACACGAACAGGCAGGTCAGCATGCCCAATGGAAATTGAGTGGCATTCCAGCATTCTGAAAGAAAACAAGAACTCGCTTGACAAGCAAGAGTGTTATTAATAACAGTTTGATTGCTCACTAGAAACATAAAAGGAGGTCTTACACATATAGGTGTGGATCTAAAGTCGATAGTCTTACTACAATTTACCTTTACATTCTCTTCAAACACGGCAGAAAAGTTCTGTTGGTAAGAGCAGTTTTTCCACGACCCTCCAGATAACATAGACATTGAAGATATATCTGTGCATGCACCCATAGGGTTGCATCAAAGGGATCTGGAGTGATCACTTGGGTGGGATTTTGTTTGGGTTGTGGCTTGACATCCAGTCCATACTGGAGTCACCTGTTAACATATCTAGATTGAGGATTATCGGCAGCTGCGTTGCGCCAGGCAGTGTCAGCGCTTAACTCTTGGTTGGCTACTTTCCACATCAGATATTGTCCCCCAGACAAGCATGCCCTTGCTAGATTAGCCCAATCATCGGGTTAAGATTCTGGGTAGTCATACTGTCTAACAATGAAAGGGTGAAGGCTACGTGTACCCCGTAAGTCACCACTGACTCCTTCCTTCCACTGTTCAAATTGTGGGCGTGAACTGCAAGCACAAACAGCCTGACAGCTCCAAAGAACGCCTTCAGTAGGATTATACGCCAGAGGGCATGGGACATTAAGGGTTAAATGCAGTTGGCTAAACCCCTTTTTTTTTTTTTTTTTCCTCCCTGAAAGCTCCGGCTCCTCCTCATTGTTTTGTTTTGAGTCTGAATTTTTACCTTTTCTTTTAGATGTTTTACTCGAGCGCTCTTTTTGTAAACTTTTCTCCTTGTCCTCTCCTTTTTGACTGGATCCTATTTTTCCCTTTTGTTTCTTCCTAGGCCTAGCATGTGAGTCCCCACTAGTATCTGACTCTGAAAGACTGTCCTGATGTTGGGCTAAAGCTCTTTGCCCCTCCCCAATTATTTCCGCATGTTTACCGCTATTGAGACAAGAATGAATCAGTCGCCAAAACGGTAATGTGCCCTTCCCTAAACTTCCTTCCTGTTCTGCCTGTCGCAGGTCACGCCCCAACTTCTCCCAGGAGGGGAGTGTAAGGGATCCTGAAGCCGCAAACCAAGGGGCTGTTGAATCCATATCTCTAAGAATCCGTCTGATGGTTACTGTAGAAATCTGAATATCACGTTGTTTCAATAGAGCTTTAATCAGCCCAGAAAAGTGTTCAATGGCCACAGAGCCGCTCTGCGAGTTGCCCATGATGAACGCAAATAGACAGAAGCAGAGATAAAACCCCAAACAAAACAGGCAAAAACAGGCGAGGAAAGCCAGGGTCAGTCGAAAATCCATCAGAGAACAAAGCCGGGGATGACTTACCGACGTCTACCTCTCCGTGTGTCAAGTTCTGAATCCTCTTCGGCCCTCCGCCGGGTGTCTTTGAAAGGTCCGGCGTCCCGGGTTTTCGGCACCACTTTGCGGCGAGCCCCCTGTTCTGCAGGGAATGAACAGCCACAAACGAAGATCCTTCTTGTATCACACTTTATTGGAGAGCACTTGGTTAACAGATGAGCTGATGGCGGAGGGCCCCGAGCACTGCCTTGCTGCGACTTTTATACAGTTCAAGCCTACGTGCACACAAGTGATTGGCTACAAGATTGACGTCACAAGCAAATGCCTCGGGATAGGCTGAGAGCAAGCTCGTCATGGTCATGCGCAGATTGCACAACTGGTAGCGCCAGGACTCATGCCAAATATGGAGTTGTTTACCACATAGCAGGCAGGAAGCCAGCGCCATCTTGTAATGGCGACTGTTAACGGCTCCCTACACATTTGCATTTAGTCAAGACAGATAAGAGACATATCTATGGTCTTTCTTTCCTTCATATATGGCTTACAACATACAATTATGCCCCATATATTTCTCACATTCTATTATCTTTAATATTAGTGTTTGGTATGCAAAAGTAGATTTAATACTATCATTATGCTATGATAAGTCATTTTTACTTGTTTCCAAGGTTAGTTAACTACTACTGATAGCAATCATGCATTTTGAATTCTCCCCACTCCCCACAACACACACACACACACTCACACACACACACACACACACACAAGTTTCCTGGCATATGAGGATATAGAAAGGAATTTTGGATGTACTAAAATATAGCTATGTCTTACAAGTCCAAATGTCTTCCTGTTTGTGGTAATTTGAAAAGATGTTTATTTTTCCTGCTTCTTTTTTATTCTTTTCATTTTTTTTATTGACAACTTCTGTACTTACATACAATAAACCATGATATTTCCCTCCCCTCCCCCATTCCCCTTCAGAACTCCATTCTCTGTCATATCCCCTCCCTCTCTCCATTAGTCTCTCTTTTAATTTGATGTTATCATCTTTTTCCTCTATTATCAGGGCCTTGTGAAGGTATTGCTAGGCAATGCAAGGTCATGGATATAGAGGCCAATTTCTGTCTGGACAGTTGCATTGTAAGGAGTCGTACCATTCCTTTGGGTCTTACATTCTTCCCGCTCCCTCTTCCACAATGGACCCTGAGCTTTGGAGGGTGTGACAGAGATGTTTCAGTGCTGGACACTCCTCCATCCCTTCTTCTCAGTACTATGTTGCCTTTTGAGTCATCCCAGTGGTCATCACCATCTGAAAAGAGAAGCTTCTCTAACCAGAAGTCAGAGTAGCATTAATATATGAATATGAACATTAAGTGTAGTGCTTTCAGGGCAGCTTGGTGAGAATAATATATACATTTAGCCAGATAAGAGCGGGCTTTATATCCCTAAGGCTTATGACCTCCCCTGCCATAGACTTTTGCTTAGTTTTTTCAGTACCAGGCGTGTATTCCCTCCCATGAGAGGACCTTCAGTCCAATTATGGAGCAGTTGGTTTCCCCAAGATCAGACATGCCACTGTTGCACCCGTTCAGTCACTGGGCCTGCCTGACCAAACTTGAGTTTTCCAGTGTCCACTGTTTTCACTGCTGATGACTTCTGTCTCCCATACGGCTGCTTGCAATGCATCTTTTTCCATCTTTCAGTTGGCTGGTCTACAGGGAGGATTTCTGCTCAGCACCAGCTTGCTTTCTCAGTGACCTTGCCTCTCAGGCAAGAGATGTCTTCAGCAATAGGGTCTTACCATCTGTTTCTTAAGGGAAACCAAGGGTCTTGGCAATAGCCTTTAATGTTTTGGAGGCTACCGGGACCCCATTGGCTAACAACTCACTGGAAGGTATCCCATCCCAGGCACTGAAAATTTTCTAGTCACAGTCTACAGCTTCTGGATGTGCCATTATTCAAAACAGTAGGTTTACATAAGTCTTATTCAGACTATCTTGAATTTAGATTGACCCTCCCCTGCCTCTTTCTTTCTTTCTTTCTTTCTTTCTTTCTTTCTTTCTTTCTTTCTTTCTTTCTCTTTCTTTCTTTCTTTCTTTCTTTCTTTCTTTCTTTCTTTCTTTCTTTTGCTTTCTTTCTTTTTCTTTCCTTATTGGTTTGACTGCAATGCCAAGTATTCTTTTTGATCATTTTTTGAAGTTTAATTTTTTTATTTATTTTATTTATTTATTTGACAGCAACAGACAGACAGAGAGAGAAAGAGGCAGAGTGAGAGAATGGGCACACCAGGGCCTCCTGCCATTGCAAATGAACTCCAGATTCATGTGCCACCCAGTGCATCTGGCTTACATGGATACTGGGGAATTGAGCCTTGAACTGTGGTCCTTAGGCTTCACAATCAAGCACTTAACTGCTAAGCCATCTCTCCAGCCCTTTGATCATTTTTGTAAATTATCTGCTCTCTGCACTACATAAAGAAGCAAAATATTCTCTCAGGATGTGAAAAAACACTGCATCTTTCCTGTGGGAAAATATTTTAGAGTTCCCCAAAAGGAAGTGCAGAAATGTTGGCCATAAACTTGAAATGTTGATCAATCAAATCTGAACTGCTGATTACTGAGAGAATTTTGAAACAATGCAGTTAGAATTCTTTCTCCCAAAGTCTATATCCCTAAGCACGTGGAAAAATTTTATGGGCAGTTTTCCTGCAGATGTATTGCTTGCATGCAGGAGCACTGATCTCTTTAATTGCTGGGAAGAGAGAATGCAGGCTGTGAAGTAGGAGGGCCTGCTTGTCCAGACACTGGGTGAAGACAAAGAACCAAGTTTGAACACACACCTGTGTGAAAACCTCTTGTTTATACTATGTTTTGTTAGCATAAGAGCTTTGAATTTTTGTGCTTCAACTATGACTTTAGAAAAAAAAAATAGCTTCATTTATCCCCATTTCTAAGTCACCCACAAAATGGACATAATCTCTATGTAGAAAGTACAATTAAAAAAAGAAATTCGTTAGATACACGAGAGGCTATTCAAAATAGAAATTGTTCTTACACATCAGTAAAAAGAATTTTACATTATATCAGATATCTATTTAAACTATGATGAAAATTGATTATGCAACTATAAAATTATTTCTACAATGCTTCTAGTACAAGAGAAAGTCCCTGATACATATATTATATAGGAAAAATGTCTACATAGATTTGTCAAACCCAAATACCTCCCTTTTTATGTTCAAAATCAAGTCTTTTAATTATAAAATATCCATATTATTTTGTAATTGCATATCATTATTTGCTTTCATAATGTTGCTATGGTTTCAGTGTTGGATGTCTCTCAAAGACCCTTGTACCTAAAAACTTGACCAGCAGAATGGAGCTATTGGAAAGGACTGGGGGCTTTTAGGAAGTAGGGGCTTGAGAAAGGCCCTTATGTCACCAGGATGTGCATCAAAGAGGATCATGAACCATGGCCTCTTCTGCTCTGCTCCCTGACTCTGCCACATGCCAACCATGATGTGCCATCCTCACCATGTGTTCTACACTCTAGTGACCCTGGATTTGAACTGGAACATACAGAACTGTGAGCCAAAGTCAAAGCTTTACACAGGCAAGCATTGTGGCTCACACCTGTAAGCCAAGCACTCAGGAGGCTAAGGTAGGGGATTGCCATTAATTTGAATCCAGTCCAGTCTACATAGGGAATTCAAGCCAGCCTGGGCTACATGAGATCCTGCCTCAAAAAATAAAATAATTTTTGTTTTCATGTTAATTGGTTCAGATATTTCATTTTAGTAACAGGAAGCTTACATAGACATGGGTAAGAAACCAAAAATATACATAGTATCTACAAAAGAATATGAATATAAATATGAATATATATAACATGTTTGTGTGTATGAGAGAGAAGGGGGAGAGAGAGGTTTTGTTCTTTTATTTGTATTATTTTGTTCTTTAACTTTCAAATATTATAGATTTGGAATCTTTAATAATACCACACTAGTGATAAACTTCATTTAAAATAAAAGTAAAGTCGCCTCCATGCCCTGTTTCTAACCCCTCGTACTCTATTCTGATTTTCACAAGGCAAAAGGCAATGCAAGCAGCATAGCAATTCAATGGGGGCATACGGAGGTGTCTGTGATAATGCACTGTGGTAGTTTGAATATATGTTCCCCAATATATTCAGTGTTTTATTAGTTATAGTTTGCATCTGCAATCACCTTGCTAGAGGCAATGTCACTGGGGGCCGGTCTTAAGGTGTGGTGTTGGTTTGAGATTCCATTGTAAAGATATGCAAAGTGTGCCTAATAGGAGTTCCTGAAGTGTGCTGTGGCTTGGCTGTAGTTTTTATTCTGTGTGCTATGTGGCTGGTTGGCTTTTCTCTCTCTGCTTGGCCCTGTGAAGGCAGGCCAGCTTCTTCTGTCATTATGGAACTTCCCCTGGATCTGTAAGCTTCAATAAATAATATCCCTTCCTCCATAACTGTGCCTGGTCTGGAAGTTCATCTCAGAGAACCTGAAGCTGTCTGCTACACGCACTTCCAGGTTTTAAGTGTGCAGGTAGCTTATCAACTGCAAGTGGTCCAACTCTCGAGTTCACAGGGCCATGTAGCAGAAAAGAGCTGAATATTCTGATGCCTTTGTCTGTCTCCTAAGGCTTGAAGACATAGTCTGGTCCTCACTCCACCTCAGGCTCCTTGGGCAATTTCTGCACATCTCATTTGGATAGAGACATGAAGAGTAGCCCAAGAAGAAGCCGATGTCCAAGGTATGGACATGGTGTGGTCTGTCCTCCCAGGACCAAGGCTCTTAAATAAGCAGTGGGAAATTCACATATGAATGCTGGTGAAGTTATGTGCTCATTTCCATATCTGGAGAGGGAGAAACCTGTAAGAGAATTGCTGCTGCAACAATTAGGATCTGAGTTGTCAGATGTTAAAGATATTTCTAATCTCTTTGATATGGACATGGGTTAGAAGCATGAGAGCTTTTTGGTAGGTAGTCTGATGGAAACTGCCCAAAAAAGTGTGGCTGCCACCTTGCCTTGGTGAGACCATAACTCGAGTGTGATTCAGTCTCACCCAAGATAGTGGTCAGCAGCCACAGCAGCAGTAGCTTCCCCATCCTTCCTGATTCTTCTTCTTGAACTTCCCAGTGGCTAGCATGTGTGGGATGGCCCTTCCTGAGTCAGCAGTCCTCCTGGGCCCAACAACCAATTAGGTTCCTTCCAATAGAGCTGAGCCTGATAATTGGGCTCATTTTAATTGGATATCTAATTCCTATGAATGGACAGGAGCCAGGTGTGTGAGAGGGTTTTCCCAGGTCTTTCTCTCTTACAGCCCAGCTGGGCTGAAATGAAAGGCATTCCTCTGAGCTTGGGAGTTTCTGTGCTTCTTCTTCTCTCCTGTTTCCTTGATAAATTCTCCATAACTTACTCTTCTCTATCTTCATGTGTTTTATTTTGTTGTCATTGTTGTTAAATATGGACAAGGATCCACAGCTTGGGGATCATGAGCCTAGTGGGGGTTCCAATCCAAGAACCCAGTCTCTCTCTCCTGCATCCTTCCCAGAGCTTTCGTTCTGCAATATACCTCTAACTCTGGTCTTGCCACAGAACACATCATGCTACTTTCACTTTTTCAGGAGGAAAAAGGCCTCTCATGTCCACTGCACCTTGAAAACAACATGTGTGTAGAAATAGTGGAAATAGAAAAAGCCAGACCCTTCAGGGATAGCATCATTATCAACATCCAGGTACTTTTATCCTAGAATAATGCCCTTAATCAAGTAAAATGGTTAAGGTTCCCAAGTGAAATGAGGCTACAGGCTTTTTTTTTTTTTTTTTTTTTTTGGAGAGAGACAGAGAGAGAGGGAGAGGAAGACAGACTGAGATGGGTGCGCCAGCAGCCTCTCAGCTGCTGCAAACGAAATCCAGATGTGTTCACCCCCTGTGGTCAAGTGTGGCATTGCACCCTTGCGTCACTTTGCATCTGGTTAAACGTGGGACCTGGAGATTGGAACCAGTGTTCTTAGGCTTAGGAGCAGGTGCCTTAACTGCTAAGCCACCTCTCCAGCCCTACAGTCTTTTAACTATAATAGAACAGGACTGGCCAAATGTGTGAAGACAGAGAGTTGAAGGAGCTGGCAGGTGTCTGGTAGATAACACAAGTACCTATGACAAATGGAGATCACGGGAGTGGATAAGGAAGGAACTAGCTCCAAAAAACTAGGACAGCCTAAGAAAGAAAGCAGGTGCTAATATGTATGGTCAGAGCCTGAACACCCAATGCCTGGGGGTCAGCGTCTGAGAAAGGAAGCACTGCCCAGTCACACAGTATACTGAGACAAAACTAGGGCTTTCACAGATGCGGTTGTTCTAGGCCTGCAGTCCATACCAGGAGCTACTCTTAGTGCCAGAAGGAAATCCGATACCTGCTAGGAAAACTAAACAATATGGGATAAGGCAGACATGCTGACTTCAGGAGATGCTCACACAGAGAGCTTGGGTTAGATGTGTAGGTGGCATAAAGTTTTATGCCTAAGTCAGGACTAAGATCACCAGGGAACCAACAAAAGGCTGTAGGATTTGCTTCCAATGAGAGTGATGATGGGATACTGTAGTTCATGATGGTTCCAAGTATACCTAGAAACAAATATCCTAGGCCTGGAGAATGATTTACCTGCTCTGTCAGGAAATACTTGCCTTCAGTGAATCACTTCTCACTATAGTTTAAAAAGAAACAGGTAGCCAAGAGTTCTGGGGGCTATGCCCCAGTCTTTGTGCATCCCATTGATGAGGGTACCTTTGAAAGTGGGAGGACAGGGAGGAGGACAATGGAACCAATACTATGAATGTAAAATCAGAATAATATAAATAAAAAATATATATTTATTTAAAAAAAAAGAAACAGGTTGCAAACTGCATCGAGTGTTTACCTGTATTGTGCATTACAAAGGGCTGTTGATCTTCCCTTCTGAGCTGGACAAATGTCAGGTCTCCTTTGCCTGGGGCTCTTATTTAAAGTTTGTATTAGAGATATCATCTATAGGAGAAAGAAGAGCTAAGCTTACCCTTGAAATGAGTAGATAAGAATTATCACTATACAATGGAATTCAAAGCTAATGAATCTCCCGTTGCTCCTCACAGGTCAAATTCGTTTTCTGTCTTTAAGTGGATAGAACTAGTCACTGAAGAACAACAAGTCATTTTATTTTAGAATGATACTTCAACTTGTGAAACAAAATGATGGCTTAAGTAAAAACACAATTTAGTGCCCCACTAGTCATCTCCTGTCATTGTCATTGTCATTGTAAAAAGGACTTTTCTACGACTAGGAGCTCTATACTATGAGAATCTGGAGAACCGGGGTCTCTTCTCAGCTCTGTCACAAATGAACTGTGTTTTTTATTGTTGGATTTACTTGGGCTTCATTTTCATCATCTTAAAAACATATAGGGGTAAATGTAACAATCTTTACATGCCATCCCCTTTTAGTAACTTCTGAGCCTATAAAATATAAACCACTCCATATGAATATATTAGCAAGACATTTGTGTGTCAATAGTGATGTTTGTGATATTAAGCCGTCTTTTCTTGTTGTTATCCTGAACACTGCAACAAACATTTAATTCAGAAGGAATACCTTTGCTCCTGTAAATTATGTCTGGCTTTTAATGTGCATTTAGTATGAGAACACCATTGGAAGTATGGCTTCAGTACTATGTATGAGAGATCCTCTGTTCAGTTCAATAACAATTACATTTCTGCATTTGCACTCTACGTACTGTAACATCCAAACCTCTTTTGGGCAATGTTATTCAATGAACCCTCTCCTTTCCTTCATCTGCTCAGATACAGCACTGCTTAGTTGTAGAACTGATAAATATCATGTCAAACATCTTTATGCATACACTTTGTCTTTAGTGAAAATTAGGTTGAGTTAGACCTGTATCATAAGAATTCATGTAATATCAACTATTTATATAATTTCTGTATGTGTATGTTCTACAAATTATAGTGCTCAGAAGATGCAACAGTCCTTCAGTCCATCATCATATTAATATTATAGAGGTTCTAAGAAGTCCTGCAGAAAAAGAACTTGTCTAATAACCCAACTTAATCCAGAAATGGTTGACCAGAAGCCTTGTTTCTTAGAAAAAGCAATTAGTAATGGCATCTCAGAAATAATAAGCTTTGGACTTGCCTTGGGAAAGTTCAAGCATGTTGCAATTAGCCTTAGATATTTTATACAATCTTGGCAGCCATCATTATATGTATTAGAAATACAGTACAGATACAGTATGTAGATTTCTAATCTGTCACTTGAAATTTATAAATTCAAATTCTGCTGTTTTCCCTCAATCCTCTGCCATAATCTCTTCACAATGTAAAACTGAACTGGCCTAGTATATAATGTAATTTTCCTAATACCCTCACTATGCAAAAGAATCAATGGACTCTGTGTTACTTTAAGGACGTTTTTTTGAAATGCCACAGAAAATAGGAAATAGATTTAGAAAGATTCTAAAAAGTTAAGGTAGACTGAGGAACTAATCCTAAAGACTGTGGAAAATATTAAAAGTTTGGAAGAGGAAAACTTAGTTTGGTTCATAAATTTATGAACTACTGGAAATGTGAGGTCTGCTCCAAATTTCAAAAGACAGAGTTTTCATAGGGATGAAAATAAGCCAGTAATGCAATAACTTTCTGGGCCAGAAAATGCAGAAAGAAATGCAGAAGCATCCATGAATGTGCGTTCCCTCACTTTTGGAAGCTTTGAAGCCGTGAAGTAACAGCCACTTGGTGTCTGGACAAAAATTTCCCAAAGTACTCCTCCCCATCCTCTGGCTGTAATATTCTTTCCTCCTCCTGTCCTGTAATGTTCTCTGAGCTTTGGAAGACACGTAAAGTTGTCTCATTTAGCACTAAGCACTCAACTATCACTTATTCTCAGCACTTTGATGACAAGTGTTGTCTCACCGGGATTCACTGTTATTTGGAAAAAAAAAAATTCTCTAACTAAGGAGAGCAGCACAAATCTATAAGTATAAATATAAGAGAATATCAGAGCATAATTTGATGTGCTCAGTATATCCTTTTAGTCATCCAACAATAGTGGCTTCTTGCCTAGAGTTTGTGATCTTCCTAGTCATAGGTTTTGAACTATGCTTTCTATATGGGGATAAATTCCCACCCATGGATTAGCTCCCAGATCTAATGGCTACCTCCACAAAAGTCATGCCTCTATTGCACCAGTGGACACCTCTTGTCTGGCTAGTGGGGTGTGTAGCACACAGGGTGGATCTATAGTTGGGTAAGCCTGTTGAGGATTTTTCTCCCCCAGAAGGCTTTACTAGCACTTTCGAGTACTATGATAGCTAGATAGGAGGCTTCTAGTTTTGTTCCAGCTTGGTTTTACGGTGTCTTACAACTGACAATCGTGATGACAAAGATGCCAAAGTACACTTTGGAGAAAAAAATGGCATTTTCAATAAATGGAGCTGGGAAAACTAGATATCTTCATGTAGAAGAATGAAAGATCTTTATTACTCACCCTGCATGAAAATCAACTCCAAATGGATCAAGAATCACCCATCACATAAGGCCTGATACTCAAATGGCCGTAGGAAAAAGTGAGAAAACATTTCAGGATATAGTCATAAGAAAGGTCTCTGTGGATAGGACCTTAGTTGCCCAAGAAATAAGGCAGACAATCGTCAAATGGGACCTCATGAGACCAAAAACCTAAGTGTACAGCTAAGAAAACTGTCAAACAAGTTAAGAGCAACCTGCAGCTTGGGGGAAAGTCTTTGCCAGATTAATTTAAACACTATCTTCTAAATATTTGCCTTTTCTTTGTTTCCCCAAGTTTAAAGACCATCATTCCTTCTCCTAGCTGTCAACCATGGTGAACATGCTATTGACATTCCCATACAACTCTTTGTACTGTTGCTAGTTAAACATGGGCTGTTAATATTTATAACACCATTTTACACATTGACACATTTCATAAAATATAATTATACTTTATGTTTTTCTACAAATTTCATTTATAATCAAGACTATTATGAGAGAAGATCATGTTGGTAGTCACCTTTCTTTTAATATAACAAATAACAAAGATAATGAAATTATAAAGAATAAAGGTTTTATCAGGCTCACAGGTTTGGCTGTTTCAGTTCAAGATGACTTGGCTCTGTTGCTTGTAGGCCTGTAGTCAGGTAGCATTTCATGGTAGGGAGAAATAGCAGAGCAAAGCCATTCCTCTAATGTCAATAAAATAAAGGAGAGAAAGGAAGAGATTGGGTCCCATAATACCCTTTTATGGCATGTCCAAACTGTCCTGAGACATCCCAGTATTCCCTACTCTTAAAGCTCCCAATACCTCTGAATAGTTACATGTAGGGGACAAGCTTTCAGCATATGTGCCTTTTGGGAACACTTGAGATCCAAATTATAGCAATATATATCATTCTAGTTCAGTAGTTTTCACTACTGGATTGCATTTTACTAGGCAACTATTCTATAATTATTTCTCTTTCATACTTGAATGGATTTGGGTACTTTTTCAATGTTTTACTACTACACAAAGCTGTTGTGAACATTTTCATTCATGTTTCTATGCACAAGTCAGTAGATTTTACAAGCACATCCTTTAGGGTGAGGTTACAGGGCCATGGAGAGTACATATTTGATATTATGCTAGGAATCACTGGATAACTCTCTGAAATGGTTATATCAGTTTATTTTCCCATAAGTCTTCAATTTGTATCAAAACCAATATCTGGCCATTCGGACACAGATTCTACAGAAGATACCCTGGTGCCAAGGTTGCCAAGGAGCAATGTCTTCAAGCTTCTAAGATAAGCTAGTGCCTGTTTAGTTGCAGGGAACAGCCACTATGGCATAAAAGTATCCCATTTCTCCACTGAAACTCCTTGAACACACTCCACTGTGGTTTGTCATTCATGGTACAAGTTTTGTTTTTCTTTCTTACCCTCCACTGTTAAGAATCCTTTAATTTTAAATATTTCAAATGCAACTAAAATACCTACACAAGAGCCTCATAAAAGGTGGAAAAGATGATGATATCAAAGTAAAAGCAAGACTAATTAAGAGGGGGAAAGATATGATGGAGAGTAGAGTTGCAAAGGGAACAGTGAAGGAGGAGGGAATTATGGTTTATTGTCTATAATTGGAAGTTGTCTATAATTTTTTTAAAGTAACTTGTAATGACAAAGAAAGCAATGAGTTTAGCTGAGGGGCATCTGTGTTAACAGGACTGCTTGTGACATGCTCCTGACCCCACTCTGTGCTCACTATATCAACATCCGATTAAAGGGTATGTTGGGATCAGAGAATCCCAGGGGCAAAACATGAGTGCTGAGTTTCAAGATCAGTTTCAGCTTACTTCCTCCTCACTGACTTTGACCATATTATGTAATGCTTCAAATGCAGCAGACTATGTGATTGCAAGGCCATGAGAACTGGTGGTAGATGATCATTAGAACTTTTGCCCAAGGTAGACCACACTAAATTAATGTAACATTACTACTGCTGCTTTCTTTGGTTCATATGACGAGTCACCTAAGATCTTCAAAATCCCCAACACTCTAAAGGAGATTAGGCTCTGTAAGATATGTTTCATATTGTTTTTCAAGTGTTTATTCTAGGCATTTGTCCCTAAATAATGATTTGCTGTGACTATAATAGTTTAGGTTTGATTATCTTTACTATTAAGTTATCTGATAGGATAAAATGTATTTAGAAAAGAAACACAAATAATAAATATATAGATTATTAGATAACTCCTGTTATGAACACATAGATTAAGCATTAAGGCATTTCTTAAACCACAATGTCCTGTGGCCCCATCCAGGCAACCTATTCTTCAAGCCCAAGTTCATCACTATTGTTGTCTGATTTTAGTCATATGATGTGATGTATCATCTATACTAAATGGCTCTTTGTTTCTTTTTTAACATTTTTCTTGGAGAGAGACACAGAGAGGGGAGAGGAAGACAGATAGAGATAGGCACACCAGCAGCCTCTCAGCTGCTGCAAACAAAATCTAGATGCATGCGCCCCCTTGTGGTCAAGTGTGGCATTGTGCCCTTTGTGTCACTTTGCATCTGGCTAAATGTAGGACTTAGAGATTGGAACCGCTGGAGATTGAAACCAGCGTTCTTAGGCTTAGGAGGCAGGCGCCTTAACCGCTAAGCCATCTCGCCAGCCCGGCTCTTTGTTTCTTAAGAAGAAACTTTGTACGGATGCATCATGTGTTGGTATCATCATTCCTCTCCTCCCTGACCCCCCTCCACTGAGGGTCCTCTTTAGTGGGATTGCTGGTAATCACCATGGAGTTGTGAGATATGAGTTGTGAGAGAAGAAGTCAGTCGCTGTGGGCAGGGCAAGGCCTCTGGACATTCCTTCCCACCCTGTGCCTCTTACAATCTTTCTGCCCCCCTCTTCTATCAAATTTCCTGAGCCTTTGTGTGTGTGCTTTAAGTGACATTTAGCAGGACCCAACCACCCAATCTCTCAGCTAACACAGTTGGTGCAAGGGCTAGGAGTTGAGCCCCAGTCCGTACCCTGTATATGCTTTCCTCTTCTCTTCCACCCAAAATGGTGACCCAGTGAATCATGACGCATTCCTCTCCATTCAGGAAGTCAGCACTGTCCACTTAAGAGTTTTGTCACCCAGTGTGGGTTAACTTCTTCTTTGGAATTTTGGATGTCTCATATATGAGAAATTAATTCTCTCTCATTCTATCTCTCTCTTCCTTCCCCTCTGTGGTACTTTAAATAGATGTCCCCCAATATATTCAGTGTTTTATTAGATTGTAGTTTGTATCTGCATCCACCTGGCTGGAGGCAGTGTCACTGGGTGGATCTTAAGGTCTGGTGGTGGGTTTGAGATTTCAATCTAAGATATGCAAAGCATTCCTAGCTGGATTTCCTGAGGTGTGCAGTGCTGTGTGGCTTTTGGCTTGTGGCTTTTCTCTCTGTGTTTGGTCCTGTGAAAGCAGACTGGCTTCTTCTGCCATTAGGGAACTTCCCTGGATCTGTAAGCGTCAATAAATCCCTTCCTCCATAACTTTGCCTGGTCTGGAAATTCATCTCAGTAAACCCAAAGCTGTCTGCTACCCCTGATTTTCTAATTCTCTTCTACATATAAATTACACACACACACACACACACACACACACACACACACCACAGGTTTATGATATTCCCTGAACAAAGGGGAAAATTGAGAAAATGAAGCACGTGTTCTTTAAAATCTGAGCTCAATTTGGTAGGAACATTCAATTAAGCATTATATTTGCTATATGCATCTTAATTCTGAAGAAAAATCTATTTTGATTTAAAAATAAAAATCATACCTTCAAAATCATGCTCTATATGATCTTAAATTTAGGAGCTATCAGAATGTGCATTAAAATTATTGGGATAGGGCTGGAGAAATGGCTTAGTGGTTAAGGCATTTGCCTGCAAAGCCAAAGTACCCCAGTTCAATTCCCCATAACCCACATAAGCCAGATGCATAAGGGGACTCATGCATCTGTAGTTTGTTTGCAGTGGCTAGAGGCCCTGGTGCACCCATCCTCTCTCTCTCTGCCTCTTTCTCTCTCTTTCAAATAAATAAAAATTATATATATATATATATATATATATATATATATATATATTTTACTGGTATAGACTGGATATGTTGGTGCCATGCCATTAATCCAAGTATTCAGGAGGCTAAACCTGGGGGATAGTGAGTTCAAAGCCAGCCCACTCATCATAGTGAGATCCACTATCAAAAATACAAGTTAAATATAAATTAATTAATTAATTAATTAAATTATTGTGAATATGCCCGATGTACTTATATATCTTACTTCTAACTGAAAACTTTCCAAAACATAAGTCTGTAAATAGTCTACTGAATCCAAGTTTCAGTTTGATATAGCATTGTAGAAAGAACTTAAAATTTTGGCATCAGGTAAATACAGGGTTTCAACACAAGTTCCACCTACTTCATAGGAATTTTATAATTTAAGAACAGCTTATACAACTCAGTTTAGCTCACTAAGTCCTGTGCTATTTATGGGGTAGGTGGAAGAAATAAAAGTTATCTAGCAAGATGTACATGGTGCTGCATGCCTTTCACCCTAGAACTCAAGAGGCTAAGGTAGGAAGACTAACATGAGTTCAAGGCCAGACTGGGACACAGAGTGAGCTTTATCTAGTTCAGATCAGCCTGGGCTAGAAAAATACTTTGCTTAAAAGAAAAATGGGGCTGGAGAGATGGCTTGGTGGTTAAGGTGCCTGCCTGCCAAGCCTAAGAATGCCGGTTCCAATCACCAGGCCCCACAGTTAGCCAGACGCAGAAAGTGACACAAGGGTGCAATGCTGCACTTGCCCACAAGGGGGTGCACACATCTGGAGTTTGTTTGCAGTGGCTGAGGGGCTGCTGGTGTGCCCATTCTCTCTCTCTCTCTCCCCTCTCTCTCTCCTCTCTCCCTCTCTAGCTCTCTCTCTGTCTCTCACAAATAAAAATTTTTAAAAATGTATCTTGCCAGGTGTGGTGATGCACACCTTTAATCCTAGCACTCGGGAGGCAGAGGTAGGAGGATTGCTGTGAGTTTGAGGTCACCCTGAGACTACATAGTGAATTCCAGGTCAGCCTGAGGTAGAGCAAGACCCTACCTTGGAAAAAAAAATGTGTCTTGCCTCTTACCACCTCTGCCTTCAAGCAAGTACTCTGAGACTTACTTATGGGCTTGTTAAAGGCCTAGAAAGAACTTCAGAAACTCTAAAGTGAGCATAGGCTCATAAGAAAGTTATTAATACCCAACTAAAGTGATGACCTGGAGTTTGCTCACATGCCACATGCCATCATGGTTGCCCAATGAGAGTTTCTTGGGGACACAATCTGCCACCTACAAAGGGGAAATGCTACAGGGCAAAAGCCCCTGTCAACCATTGTCCCACAACTACAACGGTTGCCTAGGGCTTCAGAAGGAAGACAGAGCCCAGGGACTTTTCAACATTTTCCACGTGGAATCTTTACTTATGGATAGTTTTTCTATGCTCGATCTCCTCACACTCCCCAGAAAACACAAGCACTCTCTGGAATCTACTGATGCTCCTCTTTAAAACTGGGCTTTTTCACATACTTTTATCAAAATGTATCTCTTTCCCATGAGTAGGGTCACAAGATGAGAAGATGATTACATATGTAATGAGAAAAGGATGAACTGAGTAATCTACTCACATCTAAACACCAAGGAGAGGGGTTAGGATGTCTAAGTGGTCCACATGGTGATGCCTAGCAGAGAAGTGGTGCTTAGCAACCTGCAGTGGTTGCTTGTTATTTATGGACACAGGCATAAATTCCTCTTTCCAGACATCACAAGCAGCATATGCGTGTGCCTCTGTCCTCTCCATTCCTCGTCCTTTCTGCTTGCTCTGCTCACCTTTGCTTGCTGACAACAGGACAGACTATCTCACCTTCTCTCCACACATCCAAAGTCCTTCCTGTTCTGGGCTCTAATCAAGATCTTCTTCATGCATAGAAGTCAGCCAGGAATGTCTAACCTTTTGACTCTGCTAGATGACATTGTCATTTTCATTCTACTAAGTTCACATTCAAGAAACATCCAATCAACTTACAAAAAGATCTCATAATGTTTAAGTTTAAATTTTGTGTTTGGGCTGCAGTCATACATACCCTGAGCCAAATGCAGCCTATGAGTCATGGGTTGAACACACCTGGTTCAGAGCCTCCTGCCCACACCACCTTCTCCCTTCTTTAAAGGCTACTTTCTTTGGTAATATATATATATATAATTTATTTATTTAAGAGAGAGAGAGAAAGAGTTGGAGATAGATAATATATAGAGAGAATGGACGTTCCAGGGCCTCCAGCCACTGCAAACAAACTCCAGATGCATGTGCCACCTTTGTGCATCTGGCTTACATGGGTCCTGAGGAATTGGACCTAGGTCCTTTGGTTTTGCAGGCAAGCACCTTAACTGCTGAGCCATTTACCTACCCCTAAAGGCTACTTTCCATTCACCGGAATTGTCACTTGTCCATCAACAAGTCATTTCAGGTTCAAACATTCAGTCTTCCACATTATCCATCTTGTGAGGACAAAGATATTATGAGCTTCTAGTGAGATCCCTAGAGGTGAGCTGAGTAGAAGTTCACCACTCAAAGTTAAAATTAGCCAATGTGATTTAAGGATTCAAAGATAGAATACTGTTCTGCACAGCTGTGAAAAATGGTCATTTCATAGGCAGACTGAGAAGAAGGAAGTGAGAAGAAATGAGAGGCTGACCAGCCTCAGAGGTGGACAATAGGCACTGGGATGGTGCCCTTCCTGAGCCATCCTCTCCCACAGTCTCCAATAACATTATACTTATGGGTGCTCTTGATGAGTGAGTAATGTTGCCATTGATGTTTTCATGAGACTGAGTCCTGGAATGTCTTCTGCGCTGAATCCATCTGAAGCAGGATGTTTGGGCTCCTTTTCCTTCCCTGCTCTACAAGAAGAAACATCTCTCCTCACCTCAAAATTCCACATACAGGTCAGCTTGTATTGGCTGACACTCTGGAGGCACAGGATGCACTCAGGCCATAATTTTATTTGTTCTCAAGGAGCAAGAAGGCCACAGGTGACAAGTATTTTAGCAGGTGACAAGGAAAGCACAGTATAAGAATAACAACCATGATGCAGGGGTGGGGGAGGTGGCTCAGCTGGTAAAGCACTTGGTATGTAACTGTCAGGAGCTGAGTTAAAATTCCCATCATTCTGGGGCCCCAGCTGAAACCATAGAACAATGCAGGGGAAGGGCAAGAATACAGTGTTCAAGGCGATCACGACACCAGAAAAAGGCTGAAGGAGATAAACACAGAGAACATCCAACTCCAACTAAGCCAGATATCCAGAAACACAGAGGTCTCCAAAACCTCATTACTGAAGTAGAACTAAAATGACCCCAATGTGGCTCAGGGAAACTCACGGAAGAGGGGGCAGAAAGATTGTTAGAGTCACAAGTTGGGGCATTATGCAGAGACTGGGGCCTACTCTTGAGTAACCTCACAATGCACGACCCACATTCCCCATTGATGAGGGTCCCTTTGAAAGTGGGAGGACAGGGAGGAGGACAATGGAACCAATACTATGAATGTAAAATCAGAATAATATAAATAAAAAATATATATTTTAAAAAAATTCCCATCATTAATGTAAATTCCGAGTTTAGTTTCTTCTACCAAATAGCTTGCAACCTGCTTGAAATCCTAGCACTTAGGAAGAAGAAACAGCAGATCTCAGGGCAAGTTGGATAGTTAGACTAGCCAAACTGACAAGACCTGGGCTCAAATCTTAAGATCCTAACTCAACAAACAATATGGAAAGCAATCAACAGGGACACCTAGCTTTAATCTCTGAGCTCTGCATGTATGTGTGCATATGTTCCCATGATCCCACACACACATACACATGACCACACACATGCAAACATCCACTTGCATACATACCACGTACACAAACACCCTCCCAATAAATAAGCCATGATGCAAAAGGAACAGGAAATATGAGGGCAGAAAATGGTACCAGTGTTGTTCTGAAAGACTAGTGGGAGTAAAGTCAGAATACTTTCTACCAGAAATGATAGTAACATTGAGATTGAAAAATAAGTGGAAGGAAGGCAAAACAAGAAACAAATAGATGAGCTGTTAGCATGTTTGCTTTCTTTTCTAAAACAGTGGTCACCAGGAGAATATGGGAATGAGTTCAGAGGATAAATATCAACGGCATAACGGATAAATAGAATGGCAGTTTCCACCCCAGAACCCTTCAGTATAGCCTATCCTCTGTGCACTGTGTGCTCTAACCAAGGTGGCCTCACTGGCCTAAGGAAAGTGCTGGGCTTTCTCTTGAAGAGTTCAGTGTCCCCAGGATTACTAAGACTTGAGTTGTTGAAGATTTTCTAAAAGATAGCAGATGTCTTCCTAGTAGAGAAAATGGCCTGGAGTTCATCATGTTTCTGAGGCAGCACACAGGGAAATTAAAACCAAGATGACCTTCTCAAATCTGACATGCACAAAAACTTGTACTGTGGGTAGCATTCCCCCAAACATTAGACTTTCAACTGGGTGCCAGAATTACCTTAGGCCTCCTGTGTTATCTTTTTCACATAGCTTCCATCAAAAGTTCCATTGTCTGGGCTGGAGAGATGGCTTAGCAGTTAAGGCGCCTGCCTCCTAAGCCTAAGAATGCTGGTTCCAATCTCCAGATCCCACGTTTAGCCAGATGCAGTAATGCAAGGGCACAATGCAGCACTTGCCCACAAGGTGGCGTACGCATTTGGATTTCATTCACAACAGCTGAGAGACTGCTGGCGTGCCCATTCTCTATCTGTCTCCCTCTCCCTCTCTCTCTTTCTGTCACTCTCTGTGTCTCTCTCCAAAAAAAAGAAAGTTCCATTGTCCCTAAGACATGTCCTTGTTGTTGCAGAGCTTAAAGGAACTTGTAATTACACTCCTATTGAGTTTTTTTGGTAGCTGATCAGGGTGACTTACCTCACCTCTCTGGGTTTTCATTTAATATGTAAGGATTTTAGCCACTGTTACACAGACAGAGGAATATTGCACAGGTTGAGATGTGCTATCACATACAATGCACAGGTGAATATTTACTTTCAACTTCTGACCATTTGACTCTCACTCAAGTCCTCTTACTGACAAAAACACTCTCTTACTAGATTAGGCACATATACTCTCAGGAACATGCATGTATCTATACACATGTATGCACATATGTGACCATGCACACACAGAGGCATGCACAATCATACTTCACAGCCAACACAAATCCAGTCATAAACTTTTAATCAATGTCTTACTTCGTAATGCCTGACCAATTCTGCTTGATATCTGTCATGAATATCAGTTCTAAAATTATACACTAGAGCTTTTCTGCCTGACTCATTTTCTTTCCTAACCTCTAAATAATTATGTGAAAGAAAATTACATTATAACATTAAATAAAATAATTCCTTTCCCTGAAGGTCTCAGACTACAGGCATTTTAAAGCTGATACTATATAATAAAGTAATTGTGTAATTAGGAATACATTTGTCAAGTAGGTAATTATTATGCTTAGAACATGAAAAAATGGCTTTTTAAAGAGAGAAATAAAAAGATAGTATTAAGAATTTTAATAGATCAGATGAAAGCTTCAAGTTTTATTGGAAAGAAATAAATGGCCCTAACCAGAATCGGTTTTATGGGTCTGGAAGTCTATTTTAAATAGGGTCAGATAATAAGTTGGGGAGGGTGTCTGATCTGGCTGCACTCCCATTTATACCTCTTTGTAGCACTGAGTTGGGTGTGAGCCAGGACGCAGAATCTGTCCTCCCTGCATCTTCGTCTGACATCAGCACCAGCTTCAGCTGGTCTTACGTGGGTCTGTTTGTCTTCAACTCCATCTTATTCAAAAAACAGTCTCTTCTTTTGCCTGCACTACTCCAACCACCTCCTACTCATTCCAAGTCCTTCTCTTAGTGTTTATCTTGCCTTTTATTCACCTTTCATGTGAAATTCATATACATGTGCTGCACAGAATAAAATTCAGTGGCATTGCACATATTCACTATAATGTGCAACCACTACATATGGAAAGTTACATAACGTTTACATCAGACTAAAAGAAAGGACCCACTAAGCATTACAATCTCTCCCAAATCTTCCCATGATTCTAGACACTAGCAATAACTAGTCTGCTATTCTTTTCTGTAGATTGACATGGACAGACAGTGCATACAAATGAAATCAATCATAGAATGTGACTTTCTGTACCTGGCTCCTTTGATTAGATGCTAACACAGAGGTTCATCTCCACTGTAACCAAGTGAGAACACTCCATTCCTTTTTACAGTGAAAAACATTTCTAAGCTTTTATTTCTTTTAACTGATACCTAAGAATGAAATGGCCAGATATTACTACCTAGCCAAATTTCAGTTTTCCGAGGAACAGTTTTTAATAGCCACGGTTACCATTCTCAGCATTAGTGTATACCTTCCAATTTCAACACATCTTGCTAGAACTTTTGTTTTAGAACTTATTTTTTATAAATTATATTTATTTTCATGTATACAAAGCAATATAGCATTGTGACTTAGATTTGCATTTCCCTACCTCTTCTTCAGAGAAATGTTTTTAATCTTTTTATTCACTGAGTCCTTTATTTTTATTTGTAAGAGACTTTATACATGCTACATGATAGACCTTGAACATATATGATTTACAATTATTCTCTCCCATTCTGTGTATTGCCTTTTCACTTTCTTTTAAAAATTACTTATTTATTTATTTACTTACAAGCAAAGAAGCACAGAAAGTGAGAGGAATTGGGCATGGCAGGGCCTTGAGCTGCTGCTAATGAATTCCAGATATATGTGCCACCCTGTGTGTCTGGCTTTACATAGGTACAGGAGAATCGAACTTGCTTTGCAGTCAAGAACCTGGATCACTGATCCATCTCTCCAGCTCTCACTTTCTTGAACATATACTTCAATGTAGGGTCTCTTGCCACTGCAAACAGAATGCCGAAGGCTTGCACCACCTTTTTACATCTGGCTTTATGTGTCTGGCTTGTGAATTAAACCCAGGATAGTAGACTTTGCAAGTAACACCTATAACTGGGCAATATCCCCAGCTCCTAATATACCATCTCTTTTAAAAAAAATTATTATTTTATTATTTATTTTTGGAGAGAGACACAGAGAGAGACAGACGGGGGGGGGACAGATAGAGAATAGGCGCACCAGCAGTCTCTCATCTGCTGTGAACGAAATCCAGGTGTGTGTGCCCCCTTGTGGGCAAGTGCAGCATTGTGCCCTTGTGTCACTTTGCATCTGGCTAAACATGGAACCTGGAGATTGGAACCGGGTTCTTAGGTTTAGCACGCAGGCGCCTTAACCACTAAGCCATCTCTCCAGCCCATATACCATCTCTTAAGGGGACATATTCATAAGTAATTCACCCTAGACACTTTCTAGAGTAGATACAATAAGACATAGTTACTTGGGCAAACGAGTTACTACAGGACATGGATTTTCTTTTATTTTCCACATTTTTTCTGAAAGTGGAAAAAGGCTGGTCTAGAATAGGTAAATTAGTGAAGAAGTTTTTTTTTTTTTTTCTTAACCTTGACTTTTGATATTTTTACAGACCATGGGAATTACAAAGTGCCTTGGAATTTACTAAACTAATCTTAGTCTAATGTTTGAGTTTCCTTCATACTACTCAAGTGGCTAGAATGCATAAACCTCTGGCAGAAAAAACAATCCAGAGTAAAACTGTTTCCTCCTGGCCAATTCTCATTGACACTAAGTCAAAATCTGCTTCAATCTACCAGAATCCAAAAATAATATATCTGATTCATCCCCATATTAGTACATTGAACAAATTTGCATCCTGGCTAATTTTTTAAAATAATTTAGAACAACAAAACATTGTAAGAGATCCATCAAAACTATTTGAGGATCTCACCTAGATAAAACTTCTCGTGGATATCAGGAGGTACCAGGCAGACATAGTAACCCTCCCTTTTGACAGCTCACCCTTTTCAATCTCTGATAAGTGATGGAGCTAGACTTCTCATGGCTGTCCATGCTAGGAAGAATATGTTGTGTCTTCAGAGAATTTTCTTTTCTATGAAGTCTCTAAAGGATTTGTCTTTCCATGCCACAGGGATTGCTATCCTTCCTTTCACACACATATACACACTGCACAATACTACCTAGCTCTCAGTCATTTTGTCTTCATATAAAAATGTTTAGAAGTCTCCCTGGACCCCAGCTTCCATGTCTAGCATGTTCTTTTACTTGTCCATTCATGACATTTAATACTGCTGATGTAACCAGTCTGCCCAGAATGTGGCATCCTGTACCATCAATCACTCCTTCACTTACTGACATGTGACCTTGGCAGTTCTGTTTCTGGCCTTATGACTCTTCAATTGCTCTTCACGTTCTATGCCTTAATAAAGTGTATATAACTCATGTCCTCATGATTGTGAGGTTTAATTAAAATACACAAAGTGCTAAATAATAAGTGCCAAGGACACTATTATTACTGCAAGTATACTTGAAAAATACAATTAATCCTTTCCTGTAGATACCTCTTCTGGAAGAAAAGCTTCTAATTATATAATGATCAAGATAATGCATTGATGTATGCAATCTAACATCAAAATTTGTTATCTTCTCATAAAAACAAACATTTAAGCTATTGAAGAACAACTTAAGTATAAAATTGTGCTCCACATATCAATTCTATCAATTACATTCAAGATAAAAGTTATTTCTTTTCATCATGGACATAAAACAAGAGAGGTAGAGGTTTTCATGGTTTAGCCAGATATGTCTGTCTTTAATCCTAAAGTTAGGAAAACTTTCTTTGTACTCTAAATGGTACACAGGTCCTTCTACCTGTACAAGGTTCTATATAAGAAAAGAAGACTTATAAAAGGAGGGTCATTATGAAAGCAAGAAAAAACGTGGCATCAGAAAAACAATCAAAATAAAACATCATCATAATATTTATATCCATGACTGGTTTGCAAATATGGTAACCCAAGCAGGGTGACTGTAGGAAACTTTTTAAATACCCAGGTACCTCAGTTCCTTTATCAATGAAGCTGAGATTTGCCTCATTTAGTGTGACATTCAATGAAAATATTTTTGTAGGACCCAAGGCTCAGTATTTATTTGGTAGCCATAAATTGTAAGTGATAAAATGTACTGGATACAATAGTGATATACCTTAGGAGTTTTGTGGGCTAAGTCAAGTTATTTAGCTCAGTTAAGCTATGCATCAGTTTTCCTATCTGTGAAATAGAAATTGCAGGATTGCTTATTTCATAAAGCATGACTGTCTTGAGTGCATGGTAACCAAATGGTGTCAATTGTCATAATTATCACCCAAGCAAAAAAAGGCTCAGTGGGTAAGATCACTTACTGCACAAGCATGAGGTGAATTTGATTCAAAGAACCCACATTAAAAAGTCAGACATATGGGCTGGAGAGAGCTTAGCGATTAAGGAGCCTGCCTGCTAAGCCTAAGAACACCAGTTGGATTCTCCAGGTCCCACGTTTAGCCAGATGCAAAGTGACATCAGGGCACAATGCTGCACTTTCCCAAAAGGAGGCACACACATCTGGGTTTGTTCACAATGGCTGAGAGGCTGCTGGAGTGTCCATTCTCTATCTGCCTTTCTCCTTCTCTCTCTCTCTCAATCTCTCTGACTCTCTCCAAAAAAAAAAAAAAAAGTGAAGCCCCCTAAATCTGAAGTGGTTAGAGGGAGGACCCCAAGGGTCTCTTGTCAATACCAGTCTAACCAACAAAACAGGAGCTTCAGGTGAGGTGAAAGACTTTCTCTCTCAGAAATAAGGCAGAAATAAGGTATCTAATATCCTCTTCTGACCTCTGCATGTGTGCATACATAGCACATGCATCTGCATATACCTGTGTGTACATACACATGCACACACACACACTCATATGTGCACACAAGTGCACACCAAGAAAGATGTTTTCCTTAATGATTACTACCAGTTGAACACCATATACTCTACATCAAAATTTTTATTTAATCAAGGAGAAAGTTCTTAAAAGTTATAGTCACTGGAAGGAATGAAGGAATGGAGGAATAGGAAAGTTTTCCAAAACTAAAAACATTACAAAAAACCATATGAATTCCTACTTCTTTGTTAGGTGATTAAAATATAAATATTATAGAAAAAAAAGAGTTTGATCAAAAATTTCCTGTCAGGAGGAACTACGCTGCTCTCTGGAGCCATAGGTGTAGGAAAACTCCAATGCCAGGAGTGGGATACATTCCTGTGTAAGTTACTTTCTTGTTGTTTGGACAAACACCTAACCAGATCAGCTTAAATAAGGAGAGAGCTTATTTCAGCTTACAGCTCCTAGAAGAAGTTACATCGTAGTGGAAAAAGCATGGCAGGAGAAGAAAGCAGGCTCACATCATCACATCAGGAGGGAGGAAGTAGTGAATATAAGAGCAGCAAATGGAGCTGGGCTATAACACCTCAAGGCCCACCCCTAGTTACACACTTCCTCCAACAAGTCTCCTACTGAAAGAGTCTCTCACTTCACAACTTTCATGATACCACTAACTGATAATTAAGTATTCAAACACATGAGGGTATGGGAGACATTTTACATTCAAACCAACATACACCCAGTGAGAATTGGACAAGGAGGCTCGTTAGGTGCCCAAAACAAGACATTCTATTGTCAATGCTCTTAGCTGACCACCATAATTAGACTGTAAGACCCTATTGCTGATGGCACGACATGTGTTGGTTGTAGGACTCTAAATCAAACTGGAACTGAGCAGCATTTGGATTTCATTCACAACAGCTGAGACTGCTGGCGTGCCCATTCTCTATCTGTCTCCCTCTCCCCTCTCTCTTTCTGTCACTCTCTGTGTCTCTCTCCAAAAAAAAGAAAGTTCCATTGTCCCTAAGACATGTCCTTGTTGTTGCAGAGCTTAAAGGAACTTGTAATTACACTCCTATTGAGTTTTTTTGGTAGCTGATCAGGTGACTTACCTCACCTCTCTGGGTTTTCATTTAATATGTAAGGATTTTAGCCACTGTTACACAGACAGAGGAATATTGCACAGGTTGAGATGTGCTATCACATACAATGCACAGGTGAATATTTACTTTCAACTTCTGACCATTTGACTCTCACTCAAGTCCTCTTACTGACAAAAACACTCTCTTACTAGATTAGGCACATATACTCTCAGGAACATGCATGTATCTATACACATGTATGCACATATGTGACCATGCACACACAGAGGCATGCACAATCATACTTCACAGCCAACACAAATCCAGTCATAAACTTTTAATCAATGTCTTACTTCGTAATGCCTGACCAATTCTGCTTGATATCTGTCATGAATATCAGTTCTAAAATTATACACTAGAGCTTTTCTGCCTGACTCATTTTCTTTCCTAACCTCTAAATAATTATGTGAAAGGAAATTACATTATAACATTAAATAAAATAATTCCTTTCCCTGAAGATCTCAGACTACAGGCATTTTAAAGCTGATACTATATAATAAAGTAATTGTGTAATTAGGAATACATTTGTCAAGTAGGTAATTATTATGCTTAGAACATGAAAAAATGGCTTTTAAAGAGAGAAATAAAAAGATAGTATTAAGAATTTTAATAGATCAGATGAAAGCTTCAAGTTTTATTGGAAAGAAATAAATGGCCCTAACCAGAATCGGTTTTATGGGTCTGAAGTCTATTTTAAATAGGGTCAGATAATAAGTTGGGGAGGGTGTCTGATCTGGCTGCACTCCCATTTATACCTCTTTGTAGCACTGAGTTGGGTGTGAGCCAGGGCGCAGAATCTGTCCTCCTGCATCTTCGTCTGACATCAGCACCAGCTTCAGCTGGTCTTAGGTGGGTCTGTTTGTCTTCAACTCCATCTTATTCAAAAAAGTCTCTTCTTTTGCCTGCACTACTCCAACCACCTCCTACTCATTCCAAGTCCTTCTCTTAGTGTTTATCTTGCCTTTTATTCACCTTTCATGTGAAATTCATATACATGTGCTGCACAGAATAAAATTCAGTGGCATTGCACATATTCACTATAATGTGCAACCACTACATATGGAAAGTTACATAACGTTTACATCAGACTAAAAGAAAGGACCCACTAAGCATTACAATCTCTCCCAAATCTTCCCATGATTCTAGACACTAGCAATAACTAGTCTGCTATTCTTTTCTGTAGATTGACATGGACAGACAGTGCATACAAATGAAATCAATCATAGAATGTGACTTTCTGTACCTGGCTCCTTTGATTAGATGCTAACACAGAGGTTCATCTCCACTGTAACCAAGTGAGAACACTCCATTCCTTTTTACAGTGAAAAACATTTCTAAGCTTTTATTTCTTTTAACTGATACCTAAGAATGAAATGGCCAGATATTACTACCTAGCCAAATTTCAGTTTTCCGAGGAACAGTTTTTAATAGCCACGATTACCATTCTCAGCATTAGTGTATACCTTCCAATTTCAACACATCTTGCTAGAACTTTTGTTTTAGAACTTTTTTTTTTTTTTTTTTGGTTTTTCAAGGTAGGGTCTCACTCTGGTCCAGGCTGACCTGGAATTAGCTACGTAGTCTCAGGGTGGCCTCGAACTCACGGCGATCTGCGGCGAGCCCTTCCCAACCAGCAGGAAAGGAACAGCCACAAACGAAGATCCTTCTTGTGTCACACTTTATTGGAGAGCACTTGGTTAACAGATGAGCTGATGGCGGAGGGCGGGGGCCCAAATCTGCAGCTGCTTTTATAGAGTGTACTGCTACAAGGCATTTACTGATTGGTTGCGACCAGCTTGCCATCACCAGGTGCCACGGGATAGGCTTGGGACAGGTTGCGTCAAGCGCATGTGCCTTAGACACGGTTGGCGCCAAGGCACTGTCTAATATGGAGGAGCCAGCGCCATCTTGTAATGGCGACTGCTTACGGCTCCCTGCAGTTCCCCCTTGTTGTTTAAACGCAACAGGCGAGGGTAGAGGTCTGATCTCTGATGCTCGAGAGGACATTGTGATGACCCCAGACCTAGTGGCCAGCCAGGCTGGTGTCACACCCGTCCAGTACCTTTCCTCAGAGATGGGATTACAGTACCAACCCATATGCAATCAGACATGCCCTCCATGAAGCTGCTAAGAGCTCGCCCCACGTGCAGTACTTTGTCTCGCATCCTGAGCGTGATGAATGCCGTGCTCCCAACACCAACCCTCTGCCCATCCTTGTGTAATGGGCACTTCAAGCCCTAAGGGTGCAAGGGCCAGGGGAAACTAGGTGCTTTTTAGGGCCGATAGCCAAATCTGGGGAGGACCCACACTCTAAAGTAGCAAGTGCCTGAGAAATGATCACCTTGTCCCGCCTGGTCTGGGCTCGCAGGCGGCAGATCAGCCATAGACACAGCAGACATCCCCCTATACAGCAGGCAGCAAACAGTCCCACTCCAACCCATTCCTTAAAAAAAATTAAAAGCAGAGGAGATCCAGGAAGTAAGGCCCTGTGCAAGACTAAGATCCACTCTCGTGGAATTAATAGCAATAAGCAGAAAAGGGGGGTGCACACAAACCGGGGCAGGGGGGAATGTCTGATTATGAGCATAATGTTCACAAGGATGACCCAGAGTGAAAACTCCCCCCGAGATGACGTTGAGGTCTCATGGCCTGACACATTGTTGCAAGCAATTTGTCCCCCCAACAGTAAAACCAATGGAGACACATCCGTACAGGAACCATTGACCCCACATAGCACCCACTTTGAAAATGGATTAATTCTGGAATCTTGAAGAAAGAGTCCCTCCGACTATGCCCCTGACCTAGGCGGGGGACCCCTCATAGCTGGTGATATGGTGAAGAGATGATTTGCATCAGCCCAGGCGACCGAAGTGCTCTGGCACTCTGACCATGGCCAGAGTTCCCCTTCAAACCAGGCAAAACTCTGCTGACGAAGTCTTATACAAGAGTCATCAGTCTGATTCCACTGCAAAGTAAAACAAAGAGTTCCTTTTTCAACAAAGGAGCGGGACTCCCCCATGGGGACCACCTGTTGGTCCTCCTGAAGGGAAGGGAGGCCTAGTTCCTTATTCGTGGTGAAGAAACGTGGAAACACAGACGCTTGATGAGGAACTGGCATCGGCTTCGGGAAGGCTGACAAAATTGCTCTGCTTTACTGAGTGTCAAGATCTGGATGACCATCCGGTTTCCACGAATCATTATGAATCTCCAAACTTTCTCCTGAGGAAGGATGGACTGTTCTCACCAACTGGCTTGGAACCCAGTGGAGCGACTCTTGGTCCTGTGGAAAAACATAAACAGCTCCCCTGGATCTTAACAAGATCCGGTCTTTTCCATTTGTTATCTAGGACATCTTTTCACATTATTACTTTCCTGGGTGCCTGGGCCACATCTTGACTGTGCCTGTCAGCTGCAGACTTATCATTATTGTCCAAAATTAAAAAATTAAGGGTGAAGAGGCTAGGGGTTGCATCTTCTGGTATCCCCCTCTTTTGTTTAAATAAGATGGCTTTGATACTCTTATTGGCTCTTTCCACAATGTCTTGGCCTTGTGGGTTATAAGGCAGGCCAGTGGTGTGGGCAACTTGCATCTGCGCACAAAAGGCCCGAAAACCAGTAGATGTATATGCCGGGCCATTATCAGTTTTTAGACGGCGCGGCTTTCCCCATGCTGCCCAGGCTTTCAGGCAGTGGGTTTTTACATGAGAAGCCTTCTCATCCGCCAACGGCGAGGCGAAGATAACTCCCGAGCAAGTATCTACTGAGACATGTAAATATTTTAACCTTCCAAACTCAGGGAGATGAGTTACATCCATTTGCCAAAGATCACCAGGACGGAGGCCTCGGGGATTAACACCCACATGAGGGGAGGGCAGAAAAGTAGTCTCAGCCTGACCTTGAACAATGATCTTTTTATCTCTGCCTCCTGAGGGCTAAGATTAAAGGTGTGTGTCACCACACTTAGTCTTACCTTATTTTTGACCTTCTTTGTGATCTATGTATATAGAACTTTATTCATCCCCAGCAGAGGGCGCCATGGCGACAACAAATGTGCCTGTTAGCCCCCGCCCCTGCGGATCACCTCTGGTTGAATTTTTTTTTTTTTTTTTTTTAAATATCTCTTCCTCCTGTTGTGATTTAGATTTTGAACTACTTTCATCATCTGCCTCCAGCCACTGTTTACATGGGTACTGGAGAATTGAGCCTCGAATCAGGGTCCTTAGGCTCTACAGGCAAGTGTTTAACAATTAAGCCATTTTTTTTATCTTTATGTTAATGGGAAGGCAGCGAAGGGTGGGACAATGGTGTGTAGGATATAGCCATATAGACTTGAAAAATAGGATTTTTTACCTCTAGCAGGGCAATATGAATGTCTCCAGCTGTTTTTTTTAATTTTTAAAAGTAAATACTTTGGGCCCTGTGGGACACTTAGTTAAGAGCATAGAGGGAGTGTCTAGAGGCAAAAGGGGTGGAGACGGCAGCGGCTTGTCTCATGGCCTCATGGCGGACCGCCTGCCCGTTCCTAAGATATTTTTAAAGCAAGTTAGGAGCCCGCCTATTTGCCTCCTTGTTGTTTGGTTGGCCTTTTATTTATTTATTTTTGATAAAAGTGACCAAAAGTGACGCCTGGAGGTGCGGGCGAGGCGCAGCCAGTGAGGCTTGGGGCAGTGCTCGGGCCCGGGCCGGAGTTGTCCCATTTGGCCCGGTCCCCGCAGGAATGTCGGTGGAGCCTGGCGGACCAGTGACTTGTGCTCCACGCCAGTGAGGAAAGTTAACCTCGGTTTGTATTTGATCACAGTTTACATTCACAGAAAGCTACATGGAGGAGCTGTCCTTCACCAGGGGTTTGAGCACATTTGCCTTAGGCAGTAGTTAGGGGCTGAAAAGAGCTGAAAAGATAGCTGCCTGGGTGGCTTGGGTGGCGACCTTGGGAGAAAGGAGATTTTAAAAGTCAGTTTTAGTTTTTTCTTACAGTTTTTAAGGGCAAAAATGAACTTTTCCCTGGAAAAGCCTTTAAGGTTGGCAATTAAGGCAAGGAGGACTGAATTAATCCATGTGGCTAAAACAAAAGTTTTGTCCCAAGAGCCATGGAGGTTTTTTTTGTTTTTAATAGTAATATATATGAGTACAACATAAGCATCTTTTTAGGTTTACCCACGTGGTGAGTTTCTTTTTAGGTTTGCCCACGTGGTGCTTCTAAGATGGCGCCCCCATTCAAATGGGGCAGGACAAAAATGGCGGCACCGCAGAAGCGGTCTGTCGGAAACCCAAAAATGAGAGGAAAGAAAAAGAACAAGAGATGTTGAAGTTTGGGACGGAGTTTTTATTTAAATGAGGAGGCAAAACATTTAAAGTCTCCTCTAATGCAGGATACGATCCTCTGGGGCCTCTCTGCCCCTTCCGAGGGGGCGGGCATGAATGAGCCTCGCCTATCTCCTCAAGTTTTTTCTTTAGACTTTTTTCCTTTTTTTGTCTCTTTTTTGACTGGATCCTATTTTTCCCTTTTGTTTCTTCCTAGGCCTAGCATGTGAGTCCCCGCTAGTATCTGACTCTGAAAGACTGTCCTGATGTTGGGCTAAAGTTCTTTGCCCCTCCCCAATTATTTCCGCATGTTTACCGCTATTGAGACAAAAATGAACCAGTCGCCAAAACGGTAATGTGCCCTTCCCTAAACTTTTTTTTTGTTCTGCCTGTCGCAGGACACGCCCCAACTTCTCCCAGGAGGGGAGTGTAAGGGATCCTGAAGCCGCAAACCAAGGGGCTGTTGAATCCATATCTCTAAGAATCCGTCTGATGGTTACTGTAGAAATCTGAATATCACGTTGTTTCAATAGAGCTTTAATCAGCCCAGAAAAGTGTTCAATGGCCACAGAGCCGCTCTGCGAGTTGCCCATGATGAACGCAGTTATCTACCTGCGAGCTTTATCACCAAAGGCAGGACGGACAGAAGGAAAAACCCCGTTATCTACCGGGGAGATTTTACTTTCATTATCTCGTCCCAGGGACAATGCAAACAGTCATTAGCAAAGTCCCCTAAAGATAAGTAGACAGAAACAGAGATAAAACCCCAAACAAAACAGGCAAAAACAGGCGAGGAAAGCCAGGGTCAGTCAAAAATCCATCAGAGAACAAAGCCGGGGATGACTTACCGACGTCTACCTCTCCGTGTGTCAAGTTCTGAATCTTCTTCGGCCCTCCGCCTGGCGACCGCAAGGCACCCGGCGTCCCGGGTTTCAGCACCACTTTGCGGCGAGCCCTTCCCAACCAGCAGGAAAGGAACAGCCACAAACGAAGATCCTTCTTGTGTCACACTTTATTGGAGAGCACTTGGTTAACAGATGAGCTGATGGCGGAGGGCGGGGGCCCAAATCTGCAGCTGCTTTTATAGAGTGTACTGCTACAAGGCGTTTACTGATTGGTTGCGACCAGCTTGCCATCACCAGGTGCCACGGGATAGGCTTGGGACAGGTTGCGTCAAGCGCATGCGCATACCTTAGACACGGTTGGCGCCAAGGCACTGTCTAATATGGAGGAGCCAGCGCCATCTTGTAATGGCGACTGCTTATGGCTCCCTGCAGCAATCCTCCTACCTCTGCCTCCCGAGTGCTGGGATTAAAGGCGTGCGCCACCATGCCTGGCTTAGAACTTATTTTTTATAAATTATATTTATTTTCATGTATACAAAGCAATATAGCATTCCCTACCTCTTCTTCAGAGAAATGTTTTTAATCTTTTTATTCACTGAGTCCTTTATTTTTATTTGTAAGAGACTTTATACATGCTACATGATAGACCTTGAACATATATGATTTACAATTATTCTCTCCCATTCTGTGTATTGCCTTTTCACTTTCTTTTTAAAAATTACTTATTTATTTATTTACTTACAAGCAAAAAGAAGCACAGAAAGTGAGAGAATTGGGCATGGCAGGGCCTTGAGCTGCTGCTAATGAATTCCAGATATATGTGCCACCCTGTGTGTCTGGCTTTACATAGGTACAGGAGAATCGAACTTGCTTTGCAGTCAAGAACCTGGATCACTGATCCATCTCTCCAGCTCTCACTTTCTTGAACATATACTTCAATGTAGGGTCTCTTGCCACTGCAAACAGAATGCCGAAGGCTTGCGCCACCTTTTTACATCTGGCTTTATGTGTCTGGCTTGTGAATTAAACCCAGGATAGTAGACTTTGCAAGTAACACCTATAACTGGGCAATATCCCCAGCTCCTAATATACCATCTCTTTTAAAAAAATATTATTTTATTATTTATTTTTGGAGAGAGACACAGAGAGAGACAGACGGGGGGGGGGGGACAGATAGAGAATAGGCGCGCCAGCAGTCTCTCATCTGCTGTGAATGAAATCCAGGTGTGTGTGCCCCCTTGTGGGCAAGTGCAGCATTGTGCCCTTGTGTCACTTTGCATCTGGCTAAACATGGGACCTGGAGATTGGAACCGGGTTCTTAGGTTTAGCACGCAGGCGCCTTAACCACTAAGCCATCTCTCCAGCCCATATACCATCTCTTAAGGGGACATATTCATAAGTAATTCACCCTAGACACTTTCTGGAGTAGATACAATAAGACATAGTTACTTGGGCAAACGAGTTACTACAGGACATGGATTTTCTTTTATTTTCCACATTTTTTTCTGAAAGTGGAAAAAGGCTGGTCTAGAATAGGTAAATTAGTGAAGAAGTGTTTTTTTTTTTTTTTTTCCCCTTAACCTTGACTTTTGATATTTTTACAGACCATGGGAATTACAAAGTGCCTTGGAATTTACTAAACTAATCTTAGTCTAATGTTTGAGTTTCCTTCATACTACTCAAGTGGCTAGAATGCATAAACCTCTGGCAGAAAAAACAATCCAGAGTAAAACTGTTTCCTCCTGGCCAATTCTCATTGACACTAAGTCAAAATCTGCTTCAATCTACCAGAATCCAAAAATAATATATCTGATTCATCCCCATATTAGTACATTGAACAAATTTGCATCCTGGCTAATTTTTTAAAATAATTTAGAACAACAAAACATTGTAAGAGATCCATCAAAACTATTTGAGGATCTCACCTAGATAAAACTTCTCGTGGATATCAGGAGGTACCAGGCAGACATAGTAACCCTCCCTTTTGACAACTCACCCCTTTCAATCTCTGATAAGTGATGGAGCTAGACTTCTCATACCTGTCCATGCTAGGAAGAATATGTTGTGTCTTCAGAGAATTTTCTTTTCTATGAAGTCTCTAAAGGATTTGTCTTTCCATGCCACAGGGATTGCTATCCTTCCTTTCACACACATATACACACTGCACAATACTACCTAGCTCTCAGTCTTTTTGTCTTCATATAAAAATGTTTAGAAGTCTCCCTGGACCCCAGCTTCCATGTCGAGCATGTTCTTTTACTTGTCCATTCATGACATTTAATACTGCTGATGTAACCAGTCTGCCCAGAATGTGGCATCCTGTACCATCAATCACTCCTTCACTTACTGACATGTGACCTTGGCAGTTCTGTTTCTGGCCTTATGACTCTTCAATTGCTCTTCACGTTCTATGCCTTAATAAAGTGTATATAACTCATGTCCTCATGATTGTGAGGTTTAATTAAAATACACAAAGTGCTAAATAATAAGTGCCAAGGACACTATTATTACTGCAAGTATACTTGAAAAATACAATTAATCCTTTCCTGTAGATACCTCTTCTGGAAGAAAAGCTTCTAATTATATAATGATCAAGATAATGCATTGATGTATGCAATCTAACATCAAAATTTGTTATCTTCTCATAAAAACAAACATTTAAGCTATTGAAGAACAACTTAAGTATAAAATTGTGCTCCACATATCAATTCTATCCAATTACATTCAAGATAAAAGTTATTTCTTTTCATCATGGACATAAAACAAGAGAGGTAGAGGTTTTTCATGGTTTAGCCAGATATGTCTGTCTTTAATCCTAAAGTTAGGAAAACTTTCTTTGTACTCTAAATGGTACACAGGTCCTTCTACCTGTACAAGGTTCTATATAAGAAAAGAAGACTTATAAAAGGAGGGGTCATTATGAAAGCAAGAAAAAACGTGGCATCCAGAAAAACAATCAAAATAAAACATCATCATAATATTTATATCCATGACTGGTTTGCAAATATGGTAACCCAAGCAGGGTGACTGTAGGAAACTTTTTTAAATACCCAGGTACCTCAGTTCCTTTATCAATGAAGCTGAGATTTGCCTCATTTAGTGTGACATTCCAATGAAAATATTTTTGTAGGACCCAAAGGCTCAGTATTTATTTGGTAGCCATAAATTGTAAGTGATAAAATGTACTGGATACAATAGTGATATATCTTAGGAGTTTTGTGGGCTAAGTCAAGTTATTTAGCTCAGTTAAGCTATGCATCAGTTTTCCTATCTGTGAAATAGAAATTGCAGGATTGCTTATTTCATAAAGCATGACTGTCTTGAGTGCATGGTAACCAAATGGTGTCAATTGTCATAATTATCACCCAAGCAAAAAAAGGCTCAGTGGGTAAGATCTCTTACTGCACAAGCATGAGGTGAATTTGATTCAAAGAACCCACATTAAAAAGTCAGACATATGGGCTGGAGAGAGAGCTTAGCGATTAAGGAGCCTGCCTGCTAAGCCTAAGAACACCAGTTGGATTCTCCAGGTCCCACGTTTAGCCAGATGCAAAGTGACATCAGGGCACAATGCTGCACTTTCCCAAAAGGAGGCACACACATCTGGAGTTTGTTCACAATGGCTGAGAGGCTGCTGGAGTGTCCATTATCTATCTGCCTTTCTCCTTCTCTCTCTCTCTCAATCTCTCTGACTCTCTCCAAAAAAAAAAAAAAAAAAAAAAAAAAAAAAAGTGAAGCCCTAAATCTGAAGTGGTTAGAGGAGGACCCCAAGGGTCTCTTGTCAGTCAGTCTAACCAACAAAACAGGAGCTTCAGGTGAGGTGAAAGACTTTCTCTCTCTCAGAAATAAGGCAGAAATAAGGTATCTAATATCCTCTTCTGACCTCTGCATGTGTGCATACATAGCACATGCATCTGCATATACCTGTGTGTACATACACATGCACACACACACACTCATATGTGCACACAAGTGCACACCAACAAGATGTTTTCCTTAATGATTACTACCAGTTGAACACCATATACTCTACATCAAAATTTTTATTTAATCAAGGAGAAAGTTCTTAAAAGTTATAGTCACTGGAAGGGAATGAAGGAATGGAGGAATAGGAAGGTTTTCCAAAAACTAAAAACATTACAAAAAGCCATATGAATGCCTACTTCTTTGTTAGGTGATTAAAATATAAATATTATAGAAAAAAAAGAGATGATCAAAAATTTCCTGTCAGGAGGAACTACGCTGCTCTCTGGAGCCATAGGTGTAGGAAAACTCCAATGCCAGGAGTGGGATACATTCCTGTGTAAGTTACTTTCTTGTTGTTTGGACAAACACCTAACCAGATCAGCTTAAATAAGGAGAGAGCTTATTTCAGTTTACAGCTCCTAGAAGAAGTTACATCGTAGTGGAAAAAGCATGGCAGGAGAAGAAAGCAGGCTCACATCATCACATCAGGAGGGAGGAAGTAGTGAATGTAAGAGCAGCAAATGGAGCTGGGCTATAACACTTCAAGACCCACCCCTAGTTACACACTTCCTCCAACAAGTCTCCTACTGAAAGAGTCTCTCACTTCACAACTTTCATGATACCACTAACTGATAATTAAGTATTCAAACACATGAGGGTATGGGAGACATTTTACATTCAAACCAACACACACCCAGTGAGAATTGGTCAAGGAGGCTTGTTAGGTGCCCAAAACAAGACATTCTATTGTCAATGCTCTTAGCTGACCACCATAATTAGACTGTAAGACCCTATTGCTGATGGCACTACATGTGTTGGTTGTAGGACTCTAAATCAAACTGGAACTGAGCAGGAAACCTCAACCCACACTGGCTAGCTATCATAATGCTAGAAAATCTTAGGCTGCTGGGGTAGAAAAGTCATCAGCAGTCATACCAAGAAGTGGTCCCACTCTGAATGCTACCTAACCAATCACCCAGGCAAGATATACATGCAAAATAGACACGACTATTATGGTGTAACTAACTGCTCTCTGACTGGATAGTTCACAGGGGGAGTTCATTCCTGGTAATGAAAAATCCTATGTCTTGGAAAGTCATAGATCCTGAGAGGGAAGCTCCTACTGTTGTTTAACTAAACGAATATATTTTATCCAACATATTGCCCAATATATATGTTTAGGTCTATAGATCAGAGCTGCTCAAACTTTAGGTCAAAGATGATGCCTTTTTGCAAATGCCAGCTGATAATGAGAAGCATCAAAACTAGTAAAAGTGTCCAGAAATGGGCTGGAGAGATGGCTTAGCACTTAAACACTTGCCTGTGAAGCCTAAGGACACTGGTTCGAGGCTCAATTCTCCAGGACCCACGTAAGCTAGATGCACAAGGGGGTACATGCATCTGGAGTTTGTTTGCAGTGGTGGGAAGCCCTGGAGCACCCATTCTTTCTCTCTCTACCTGCCTATTTCTGTATCTCTCTCTCTCTCTCAAATAAATAAGTAAATAATAAAATATTTTTTAAACAGGGTTTAGAAAAAGTGTATTCTATTCCATGCCTTTTGAGTCTCAGGGAACATTGCAGAAGAGAGGGTAGAAAGGATATGAGAACCATAGGCTAGGAAGGAATACTTTGGGACATTATCCTCCAGATATAGAGTGACCTTGTACTGACTGTCGTTACCTCCATAAGACCTGCACAGTTGATCCCATCAACACACTGACAATATGAGGGACTAGTTTGGAAGAAGAAGGAGTTCAACAGAAGGGGCAGGGAGGGGAAACAAAACTAGGTAACAGGAAGGTCTTATCAAATTGTTTTATGTTAATGTGTGAAAATTGTAAATTAAAAAGGTAAGAAAGAACTGGAGAGATGGCTTAGTGGTTAAGGTTCTTGTCTGCAAAGTCAAAGGACCCAGGTTCAATTCCCCAGGACCCATGTAATCCAGCACCTGGAGTTCATTTGCAGTGGCTAGGGGCCGTGGAACATCCATTTTCTCTATATACTGGCCTCCCTCTCTCTTTCTCTCTCTCTCAAATAAATAAATAAATAATTTTAAAAACTCACAGAGTAATTGTTCAGTGGTTAAAGGTGCTTACTTACAAAACCTGATGGGACAAGTTCAATTCCCAGTACCCAAGTGAAGCACAATGCACAAAGTGAAATATACATCTCTCTCTCTCTCTCTCTCTCACACACACACACACACACACACACAAATAAATAAAGAAAGAAAGAAGTTTTTAAAGTCACAGTGCCAGGTGCAGAGATGGCTCAGTTGTCAAAGGTATCCTAGCTCAAGACAGAGTACCTGAGTTTGTTCCCCAGTTCCCATTGAGAATTTAGAAGCCATGGTAGGTTTTTGTAATCCAAGAAAGCTTACACTGAAGCTAAATCTGAGATGGGAAGCAGAAGATAGGAGAATTTCCCAGAAATCTCGTGGCAGCAAAGAACCATGGAGAAAGAAGTCAGAGAAACCCTGCCTCAAATGAGATGTCAAGGTGAAGACTGACCCAAGAATAGTCCTCTTACCTACACACACACACACACACACACACACACACACACACACACACGCACGTTGTGGCATTTATACCCCTGAACTCACACATGAACATACACACATCAGACACACTTAACATGTACATACACACACACACACACACACATTTATACCCCTGAACTCACACATGAACATACATGTCAGACATTTATACCCCATGAACTCACACATGAACATTTATACACACATCATATACACAGACACATGTAACATGTACATACACACACACACACATGTTGTGGCATTTATACGTTGAACTCACATTTATACCCATGAACTCACACACACAACATATACACACATCAGACACACTTAACACACACACACAACATACACACATCAGACACACTTAACACACACACACACACACACACTTTAGAACTCAGTACCTTGATAAAGCACTTCAGTATTGCTATTGATTCTTTGGCTTCCAAGTCTCAGTCACTGCCTTAGGAGTCTTCTTGTTCTCTATGGTACTTGGTTTTGAGACTGAAACAATCATACAAAACCCTCACAATGAAAAGGCTATATGGTTATGGCATTTCATGAATTTGCTGAAGTAGCCATTTTAGTCTTGTCATCCAATAAAAGTTCCTAAATTTCTAATGCTTCCCTTGAAGTGATATTTGATGACAAAATGAATATCTACATGAAGTACAATATATAATTTTTGTGAAAAAGCATACAAGTTGACAGTGTGATAATCACACTGTCACAGTCAACAGCATCCCATTTTCTCAGCACCATCTCCACGCCCTGATTTCAGTTGCTCAGATTGTCACTGAGATGGTGAGATTTTTTTTTCTCCTCTAATTGCTCTGTGGCAACCAGCTTCTCAGAAAATAAAGCAGGGCCCTCCACTTTGTAAAAGGTGAAAAATGAACATCCCTGCTTATGTGGAAGATTACATCGACAATAAAAAAAATGGTTTGCTTGGTGATAAAACCAGATCCTCTACCCAATTTAGGACTTTAGAGAAATCTAGGTTGCAATTCAGATGTGTAAAATCTCAAACAATTTGCTCATGACCCCAGTGCCAGAGGAGCAGCCTATGTGACATATACAAGTTAGACCTTCTCATGCAATTTTCTGTGGTTTACTTTCTCATGTACTAAAACATAGAAAACATTTCATGGATGTTTCAAAGTTTGTTTGTGGTTTCTCTTAAAATCTTTCTATTTATACACATATTTTGATATAAAAAGTGATAGTCTGGAGTTCAGGACTACGAATAACAGCTATCACAGGTTTTTTTCGGCTTCTCTTCACAACTAGCATCACTGTAGGACTGGCTGGCTGGTTTTTACTCTAATTGTCCAAATGTTCATTAATAATCAAAATCATTACCTCTACGCTGAACTGCGTTTGATATTAGTCTAGGAAGCTTTGATGCAGGAAATACATTGCATATCTAAGTCCACACAGATCCTGTATTGAGGACTCAGATTCGTATTCATGAAAATTTAACTATAATATCATATGCAAGATGAATATAATTAAATGTGACAGTAAATGTCAGAAAACTGAATTACTGAGAAGCCTGCATCATTTTCTCTGATTCTAAATGTCAGTATGTCCATTAACCAGCTACATGACCTCATTTACTAAGGAAAACTTTTTACTATATGGATAGCAAACCTGGCCTAGTAACTTAGGGGACCTCAGAGGGTTGAGTTCAGTCTTAGCACCTTTTTGACCATGTGAGGACAGAGCAACAAAGCACTGTATTAGAGAAAAAGTGAGCCATCTCCTCAAACTAAATTTCCTGGTGCCCTGATCTTGGCACCTGATCTTGAACCTGAAAACTCAAAGAAAAATGAGAAATAAGTATCTGTGGATTAAAAATAAGTCAGTTTTGTTACAGCAACACAAAGGAACCAAGACACTAGAAATGACTCCATTTCTCACTCTGTTCAGATGAACACTTATTCTGGCTCTCAGATATTTGATAGATGGTTTTGTCTTTTATTCTTTTATTACTTTCAACATGTCAATCTACTGCCTTCTGATTGAGGACAGTATGGGTGAAGGACAATCAATGAACATGCCCCTTTAGCCCCATGGATAATAGTAGTAGTGTGCTCAAAGGGATCATAGACAACAGAGGACTTTATTAGAGTAACATGGGGTTAGTGAGGTGCTATGAAGTAAGTAGGTGCTCACTGCCTTTTCACATCCATCATTTGGGTTTAAGGAAGGAATTGGACACTGTGGTAGTTTGAATATATGGCCCCCAATATATTCAGTGTTTTATTAGTTTATTAGTTTTATTAGTTTGCATCTGCAGCCATCTTGCTGGAGGCAATGTCACTAGGGGCGGATCTTAAGGTGTGATGATGGTTTGAGATTCCATTGTAAAGATATGCAAAGTGTGCTGTGGCATTTGGCTGTAGCTTTGCTTTGTGTGCTGTGTGCCTGGTTGGCTTTTCTGTCTTGCCTGGTCCTGTGAGAGCAGGCCACTTCTTCAGCCATTATGGAACTTCCCCTGGATCTGTAAGCTTCAATAAATAATATCCCTTCCTCCATAACTGTGCCTGGTCTGGAAGTTCATCTCAGCAAACCTGAAGCTGTCGGCTACAGACACCATGATAGTGGACAGGATGAGCTCCATAGAGAGTAAAGATCCAGTACAGACTTCAAGACTTAGAAAGAAAAAGTCATACATAAGCTTAATTTGTAAATGGGTAAACATGAGTCTAAATAATCAGCTGAAACAAAACCTTTGGAGGTGTAATATTTGCTTTCAATTTGATGATCATCATTAATTAGGGTACAGAATGTCCTAAAGACCATGTATGATGACCATAAGCAGTTATGTCCAGCCACGATTGGTCAATGTCTCGCTGTGACCTCACAAGCAGTCGTAACAGGAGCAGATCACAGTCTGCACACAGGCCTGACCAGAAAAGCAATACTTTAAACGCATTATATTTTCCTGGAAGACTGATATCCAGTGGTTTAGAACATACTGCTCTTCATTTATAAGATATTATAAGCCTTATACTGCTATAGGGGAATTTGAAACTTTCCAAGAGTTTTTGTTTTGTTTAATCTTTTTAATTGAAATTTGCCAAGCAGTCTTTGGAATAGCTTTCATGATATGATAGTTTAAGAACCCACAAGTGACACATGTCTCTAAAGTTCATTTCCAGTGTCAGGAGACGCTGGTGGTCCCATTCTCTGTCCATCTGTTTGTCTGTCTGTCTAGATGGTGGCAGTCTCTCAAATAAATGAAATATTTAAAAAAATATTTTATTTATTTATTTCCAAAGAGAGAAGGAGAAAGACAGAGAGATAACAGACATGACATAACTTCTAGCTGCTGCAAACAAACTCCAGATGCATGTGCCACTTTGTGCATCTGGCTTTATGTGGGAACCAGGGAATCAAACCCAGGTCATTAGGGTTTGCAAGTGTCTTAACCATTGAGCAATCTCTACAGCCCCAATGAAATGTTTTGAAAAAAGAAACATGGTATGGAAAATTTAACTAGTTCATATGTGGTTGTTTCCTCTCACATATATATTCACTGTGTAAAGTTAAGTCCCCCACTGGATCATGGGTTGAAAGCCTGGACTCTAGATGCTAATACTATATTGAGGGTACTAGAAAGTTTAAAGTGTAGCTTAGTTAGAAAAAGTAGGTGAATGAGGGTATGTGTTTTTGTGTGAGACCTCACTGTGACCCCTTTTTGTTCCTCTATGCTTCCTGTACACTGTGATAAACTATTGCTTCAAGAAAAGAAATCTGAGATCTCCTACTCTCATAGGAGTGACTGCCCAGGGAAGTCTTTTCTTGCCATGTGTAGCCTTCCAGGCACTAGAGACTTCTGAAGCCATGGTCTAAAGGAGCCTGCCTACTTCCTAAACCAGGAGCCAGTGTCAAAATCATCTGTGTGATGCTGATTTGTAGAAATACAAAAATTATAGGATGATGAAGGCTTCCACCCATGTTTCCAAGGAAAGCCTGGTGGGATTAGGATTCCTGTTATAGCAACTTATGAAGCTATTGGCAGCTCAGGTGGCAATACTCTTATCTTTACCCACGAGGTTATTGACTGCACAAATCTAGATCAGTACGTAGTCTGTAGGGAGGAAGCAGCGGTTAGGTGCATTTGATAAAATATTCTAGATGATATCAAGTGTTTCCCCCAGTCATCTGTGGATCATAAAAAGGACCTTTCAGTATCTTAAGATTGTTCTCTAGTCTACAGACAATAAGGTTCAAGTTCAGGTGCTTGGTACTATCTTAGGTCCTCAAACCTATTATTAGATAGGAAAGTATTTAAATTCAGTGGGATGGATACTTTTTCAATACCACAGGCAAAATCAGTTGCAAATAGATCTTATACTAATTCATCTTTCTTTGGACTAAATACATATATTGAAATGTATGCTCCAAGTGATCATGCTAGTAGGTGGATCTTTAAGTGGTGATTGAATCATGAAGATGGAAGATGAGATAGGTGGTCTAAGAATGATCTAAAAACATCAGCATACATTCCTTCCACCACCCCATATGAGAACAGAGGTAGAAAACACATTTACAAACTAGAAGGAAGGTCTTCATAGACCTTAAGTAAGCTAGTTTGTGAACTTGGACTTTTAGGTACTGTCACTTTGAGCAATAAATTTCTGTTTTTTTAAAATAAGCTGTCCACTATGTTAGATTTCACTATAACAGACAAAATGAACTAAGACAAGAATGGAAAAAATTCTGTAAGTTACCATTAGGACCAACATTCCTAAGAAAGGTGGTGATCCAGAGCATGGCTTTGGCAATTTAAACAGTGTTGCAGTCAGGTTCACATTGCTGGCAGAAATTACCTGACCAGAGCAGCAGTGTGTGTGTGGGAGGGGGGTATTTTGTCTTACAGACTCAAGGGGAAGCTCCATGATGGCAGGGGGAAATGATGGCATGAGCAGAAGGTGGACATTACCCCCTGGCCAACATAAGATGGACAACAGCAACAGGAGAGTGTGCAAAACACTGGCAAGGGAAACTGGCTATAATACCCATAAGCCCACCCCCAACAATACACCACCTCCAGGAGGTGTTAATTCCTGAATCTCTGTCAGCTGGGAACCTAGCATTCAGAAAACCTAAGTTTATGGGGACACCTGAATCAAACCACCACATTCCACCCCTGGTCCCCATAAACTGATAACCATCCATGATGTAAAATGCAATGCATTCACTCCAACTTTAAAAGTCCCCATAGTTTTTATCAATCCTAATGATGTTCAAACATCCCCATAATCCAAGGTCTTTTAACTGAGCCATAATACCAAAAAAATCCCCCCCAAAAAACCACAATGGCACAGAATAAACACTCACACTGCAAAAGATGGCACTGGACATAGCAAAGAACTATTCATGCAATACAAGATTTAAACAGGGCAAACATCAAACTTTATAACTCCAAGTCCAACAACTCTAGTCAGTGACAACTCTCCAAGTTCAATAATTCTAAGCAGCAATAAGTCTCTGGAGTTCCAATTCCACCTCTACAGCTGGGCTACTCACAGTCCTGGAAAACTTCATCCAGGGCCGGCAGCTCTCCTTAGCAGCTGTCTTGTGGGCCCAGCATCTCCACTGGGTCTCCACTGAAACCCACTGTTCATCCTCGTGGCTCCATTTGGTCTCCATGCAGGCATCCAGCAAACCTGCTTCACATTGCCCATGGCCATTTCCAAAACACAAGACTGCATTGCAAACTCAATGACCCTCTCTTTCCTGCATTTCTTATACTCCACAATACCAGGTAGGGTGCCTTTGACTTTGAAGAACAGGACACTCTTTGAGCACACAGTCCTCTTCAAAAGAGTCTACATTCTTCCTGTTGCCCCAGTGCAGGTCAGGGACCCAATCTCAGAGGTTGTAATCTCATATAATTGCAGCTGAACAGGCAGAAGTTTCAGCCCAAAAGTTCATTTCTATCCCTCTACTCACACAAGTCCATTTCTATGCAAAGCAACCCTGCACAAGTTCTCAGGACACAGGCATAACAGCAAGTCTCTCACACAAACTACTTCTAGCCCAGTCCAAACAAAGCTCTTTCTCACCTTCACAAGCCAAACCTCACCAGTCTATAGTTCTTACTGCATTCTGGGCAGAATAATCCATCAAGCTGTACTTACAACACTGCAAGGTGTCTCTTAGGCCAAGGTTTCAAATCCTTCCACATTCCTCTTGAAACTCAGCTCCAAAAAGCCAAAGCCACAGTCAGGTGTCTAGCAGCAATGTCACCCATACCAACTTTACTGTTGCAGTCAGCTTCTCATTGCTGGCAGAAATCACCTTACCAGAGCAGCGTGTGGGGGAAAAAAGTTTATTTTGGCTTACAGACTCAATGGGAAGGTCCATGATAGCAGAGGAAAACAATGGCATGATCAGAGGGTGGACATCACTCCCTGGCCAACTGTTAGGAGCAATAGTTAGAAGTAAAAATGGACACTCACTCAGCAGTGACAAGATCACCATGGCAACCAAGGGCCAAGACCAGATTGACCAGTGACCCTCCCCACTCGCATTGTGAGTTAATATGAGAATGAGCCAATGCTAAGGTGGCTATCAGCAGCCAGGATGACTGAGGGAAAATGGGTATAAGAACCCCAGCAAAAGCTCACAAAATTGTCACTCAACTCAGAGAGGCGGACTACATCTCTCTGTGTGTTGATACCTGCCACAAGAAGAAGCAGCAGCCCATGGGACCCCTTGGCAGCCCAGCATGGAGTGGAACAAAACCAGACCAGGATGCTGCCCATGGGCCAAGTGAGTCACATGTGAGTGCCCCAAAGGGGTAGGCTAGTTAAGAGGATAAGGGAGAAATGGGATGTGGCTTAATTAAAATGTGTGAAGAGTGAATAAAGTGTGGCAACTGAATTAATATAATCCGCCTCTTGACTCATGAGTTTAGTTCTCCCAACACCAACATCAGGTGGAAAACAGCAACAGGAGAGTGTGCCAAACACTGGCAAGGGGAAACTGACTATAATACCCATAAGCCCACTCTCAGCAACACACTGTCTCCAGTAGGCATTCATTCCCGAATTTCTGTCAGCTGGGAACCTAGCATTCAGAACACTTAAGTTTATGGGGGCACTTGAATCAAACTACCATAACCAGTCTAAGGGAAAATTACAAAGAAACAAAGGATTAAGAGGCAGAGACAGACTGACTGACAAATACAGACTAGGGGGACTGAGATAAATGATAGAAGGGAAGAAGGAAGGAAGGAACAAAAGCAAAAAAGTATACTTTCACACAGATAATAATAATATTTGGATCCATCTTACATGTGGTATTCAGGAACAAGCTCTTATGTTAGAATCCCCAAGTCCTTAGCTTGATTGAACCAGGTAATTACACTGGGCAATGTACCCAAAATGTCTGTTTTAGTTTATGTATGACTAATATGTGAATAATATTAGTATTCCTTAAGATTTTATATTGATTAAATGAATTAATAGACATAAATGTGTTCTCAGTAATTATTAGCTGCTATCTTGGTTGGATAATCTCTTATTTTATAGATGGCAGAAAATGCTGGGGAGGTCCAAAATCCATCAATAAGACAAGCAAAGATAGCCTTCTGCTCACCACAATATGTGCCACCTACACTACATTTACTAGGGCCTGTGTGAAATGGCAGAGGAAGCAGTGGCATGAGTATTTATCTTAGTGCTAGTTTGACAACCAGCTCCAGGGAAATGAACAAATATTGGTAAATTGAAACACATCAAAACAGAAAGACAGAGGCACCAGAGAACTCAACAGAAAACAAACGGTTAAAGGGATCTGCTAAGGCTAAGGGATTATTGGGAAAGTGGGGGAAAGCAAAGCTTAAAGAACAACTTGGGGGGAGAGTGACTGATGCCCTAATGACCCCACAGTCAACACCAAGAACCCTACTGAGGAGGGCCCACAGGAAAATGGAGACCACAGACAGGGGATATAAGACTATAATCTATGTAAAAAATAAATTAAATTAAATTAAGAAATAAGGAATAAGCCGGGCGTGGTGGCACACGCCTTTAATCCCAGCACTTGGGAGGCAGAGGTAGGAGGATCACCATGAGTTCAAGGCCACCCTGAGACTACATAGTTAATTCCAGGCCAGCCTGGGCCAGAGTGAGACCCTACCTCGAAAAACAAAAAAAAAAAAAAAAAAAAAAGAAAAAAAAAAAGAAATAAGGGATAGAAGTGAAAACACGGGTTAATGTAATATTTTGTAAGCTTGTATTGGTTTCCCAAATTATTATTAGTATTGTTGATGCTATTATATTCAAGCTATATCAATCATGAAAATATAAATGTGTAGTTAATAAAGGTGAGAAGAAGAGGGAGAAGCACTGGGGAGAGAAGGAACAAGCTGGGCTCTGCTTTCTTGTTCCCAGGTGGCTGACATTTCTGAGGTCAGATCTGGGTCTCATATGTGAGTGTGGCAATATCTGCCTGCTGCTAGGACCCTGTTGCAGTCAGGTTCGCATTGCTGGCAGAAATCACAAACTCAAGAGCAAAAGCCAAAGGGGGAAAAAGAGGTTTATTTTGGCTTATAGGCATAACAGCAGCTCAATTGGAAAATGGTAGAGAAGGAAAATGGAAGACATGAGCAGAGGGTGGGTCATCACTCCAGTGTGGGCAACATAAGGTGGACAACAGCAACAGGAGAGTGTGCCAAACACTGGCAAGTCATTGAAGCTGGCTAGAATACCCATAAGCCCCCCCCAACAATGCCACTGCCTGGGAGGTGTTAATTCCCCAGTTGCCATCAGCTGGGAACCTGGCATTCAGAACACTCCCTCCAGTTTATGGGGACACCAGGATCAAACCACCACAGGCCCTCTTTCATTCTTTCCTTTTTTCTTTCTTGCTTTCCTTTTTTCAGATTTCTCAAACTCAAGAGAAAAGATCCAATCAAATTCTTGCTGTATATTCATAACAGCAGCTCAATTGGAAAAAAAAAAAAAATGATGGAAGAAAACAGTGAAAAAAACAGTCAAGAGGCCAGGTCTTAGAAGTGATTAGGCTTTAGGTTCAGGTTCCAGAGCTGACCTTTAGGTATGGGCTTCTGGGGCTGGAGAGATGCTCCAGGTCATTGTAGGCCACCAGCAGAGAGACCCAGGGACTCCCCAGTCCTGTCCCAGCTGCCACTGGGCTGGGTGGCCTACTTAAGGTCCCCAATTCTGAAGCAACCCTGGCCTCAGGTGTCTCCCTCCAGCAGGGAACAAATAAATAAAAATAAATCCCTTTATGAAAAGAAATGGGCTCAAAGTGAAAGTCAGGTTTACAAAGATGAACTTCAGACCGGGAGATCTATCACTTTCTTGCTGGGTTTACTTAGAAACACACTCAATTCAACCTAAAAAAAAAAAAAAAACCAGCATTAAGAGGCCAGGTCTTAGAAGTGATTAGGTCAAGAGGTTCAGTATTACAGACAAAATGCAGATCTTTAGAAATGGGCTTTCTGGGGCTGGAGAGATGGCTTAGTGGTTAAGGTGCTTGCCTGAGTAGCCTAAGAATGCACGTTTGAGTGTCCAGGTCCCACGTAGGCCAGATGCACATGCACCTGGAGTTCATTTTAAGACCAGCCACTGGTGACATTCTCTCTCTAGCTCTCTCTTTGCAGATCTCTCTTTAACTCTCAAACACTAATAAATAAATAAAAATAAATCTTTGAAAAAAAAAGAAATGGGCTTTCAGGACAGAGTTCAAACCTGCCACCCTTTCTAGCATGTGAGGACACAGCAAGAAGGTAATGGGTTACAAATACAGTGAACCCTCTTAACAAATCAAATTTCTTGGTGCCTTGATCATGGACTTGACAGGCTGTAGAAGAATGAGAAATAAATGTCTACTGTTTACAAATGACTCAGGCTAACATATTTGTTTAGCAGCACAAAAGACTGAGACATTGGAAATGACTCCATTTCTAAGACTGGTGAGTCCATTTTATCTGGCTGTCAGATATTTGTCAGATGGTTTTGTCTTTCTTTACTTTCAGCATAACACGCTGCCTTCTGATTGCAGATAGTATGGGTGAAGAGAATGAACATGCTCTTTGAGCCCATGGGTGTGAGTAGTGTGCTCCAAGTGGTGTTAAACAGCGGACATGGGGTTAGTGAGGTGCTAGCTGTCTTTTCACAGCCATCGTTTGGATTTAAGGAAGGAATCGGACACCTTCATAGCGGATAGGATGAGCTCCTTAGTAAAGATCTAGAACGGACTTAAAAACAAAAGGTCTCACATGAGCTTAATTTATAAACAGGTAAACAAGACATCCGAATGATCAGCTGAAACAAAACCTTTGGAGGCCTACTGCTTGTATTCAATTTGGTGATCATCATTAATTAGGGTGGAAAATGTCCTAAAGATCAAAACGTGTGATGCACATGCGCAGTTATGCCCAGCCGTGATTGGCGCATGCCCTTCTGTGACCTCACAGGCAGGCACTGTGACCCGTGCAGACCCCGCTGTGCACACGGCCCGACCCGAGCTGGACCGTGGTCAGTGCGATGCCGGGAGCTCATCACTGAGGACGTGAAAGAGTGGCACGGATCCCTGGGATGGGTGTGAACCCCATGAAGGTGCTGAGGCGCTGGTATCAGCACTACCTGGAGAGGAGCAGCGAGAGGGCTGCCCTGAGGCGCACTACGACGTGCTGAGCGTCCTCTCCCAGGGCAACAACACCGAGGTCAGGCTGGCCCGCCACCGTGCCACGGGCAGGAAGGTGGTCGTGAAGGCCATGAAAAGGGCAGGACCTTGGTCCCACCGGTTCATCTCCACCGAGGTGGACATCATGAAGAGCCTGAACCACCCAAACGTGATCCGGCTGTACGAAGTCATCCACACGCAGGCCCACGTGTACCTCATCATGGAGCTGGCTGACCGCGGGGAGCTGCAGAAGTACCTGGAGAAGGCCGGGCGCCTGGACGAGCAGGAGGCCCGCGCTATCTTCGTGCAGATCGTGCGCGGCCTGATGCACTGTCACGCGTGCGGCGTGGTGCACGGGGACCTGAAGCCCGAGAACATCCTGCTGGACGCGCGCGGCAACGTGAAGCTGTCCGACTTCGGCGTGGGCTCGCGCTTCCAGGCGGGCCAGAAAGTGGCAGCCTACTGGTGCACCATCGACTACCGCGCCCCGGAGCTCTTCAGGCGCCGCAGCTACGATGGGCCCAAGGCCGACATCTGGAGCCTCGGGGTCATCCTCTTCCTCATGGTCACCGGCAACCAGCCCTTTGAAGCCTACAGCATGCAGTGTCTGCAGAAGAAAATCCTGGCGGGCAGGTACACCATGCCACCGCACCTCTCGCCAGACTTAGAAAACATCCTTCGTCAGCTGCTGCACGTGACCCGGCCAAGAGGCCCGCCCTGGACGAGGTCCTGAAGCATCCCTGGATCACCCGCTACACGGGGCCCCTAGGCCCTGCCCCTGCAAGCCCAGGGATGGGGACCGAAAGCTCAACTTCAGGATCCTGCAGAGGATGAGCAAGATGGGCTACAACCCGCTCCACACGCACCGCTCCTTGAAAAGGAATGCTTTCAACAGCGCCATGGCCACTTACCTTATATTAGAACGCCAGGCCCAGGAGCAAGAAGCCGACAAGCAGTTGGCAAATGCAGAGGCCCAACTTTTGCCACATTTGGTCCCTTGGGCCACCAATCCTCTTCCCCGAAAACTGAGAGACAGTGACCCTGGCCCTTACCCTCTGTTGCCTTATACTGATGAGGAAGATGAGCCCAAGAGCATCAGGAGAGCCACCTTGCCAGCCATTCCAGTCTACAGCCAAGAGATGACACATTCTCTCAAGGCAGCTCGCTTTAGCATTCCCTTCTTTGCCCTGAAGATGCGCACTGCCAGCGTGGTCCCACAGAGAGATGCCTCGGGAACCAGTGGACGGAAGGCAAAACCCAGAGAAGACCTCCTGGCAACATCAGAGGGAGAGAAACCCCACCAAAGAGAGCATGGGGTCCTTGAAAGTTTCAGGCGATGGAGGCGAGTGCCTAGGAGATGTGTGAACTTCTTTCGGGGTTTAAGTTGCTTCAAGTCCAATACCACAGCTCCACTGCGTCACAGACGAGTTGCTCCTATTCAAAGAAGAAGACGGAGCAAATGAAGAACTCAGTAGTTGACACACGCGTGCTTTTAATTGACACATCCTAATTATACACAAGAGTGGGGTGGAACGTGGTTTGTGGATACATGTACACCCTGCAGGATGACAAAGTCATGTCACTTCATACATCCTTCCCTTCCGAAAGAGAATCCCATGGATCCTAGTTGGAATCTAAGAAAAATAAACGAGAAATGAAGAGTAGTTGTTACTTACCAGATGTTTGGGATTAGGAGAGGGGAGAAGAAGACCGAGCTGGTGGCTTTGGAGAAAGGGCACTTTCAGACAAACAGATGGGAATCACATTGGGGACCTATTGCACAACACGGTCACCATAGTCTCTAAAATGTTTTTACATTACAGAGTTATTAAGAAAGTCTCTTTATTTTGTCTCTGAATTTGAAAGGGAGATCCAGAGGTCTCTGAGCTAGGATTCTGGTGCCATTGTGTGGTACAGTGGCCATGCCATGCAAGAACTCTGTTGTGTGCCCCGTACTTACAGCACAGATACATCAACCAGTGCATGAGGGGATGATATCGTGTCAGCTGCTTCTTCTGCATGTGGATTCCGGTGAAGAAGGTTTATAATTAATTCCATGGATTTATGAAGGGATGCCTGATGTTAGCAGGTGACAGGAAAACCCACTCCCATATGAGGGAATTTAACCTTCTATGATTCCTTTATGCCCATTCCCACATGTTTTAGCATAATAAACTTATTACAAATGCACGTTAATAATTGCTCATATTCATACATAAAATTGTCACATGTCCCTTTCTTAGAAATCTTTTAATGATATCATTATCCTCAACATGGTCCCAGACATTACACTCTTGCCCTCTGCTTGCTTGCAGATGAGTTGTGCACATCTCATTTGAAAGATGAGGGACTGTGTTACTGGAGTTAATTATAAGCATAAGGGAAATGTGACTTCAGAGAATTTTATGGGTATCTCCCAATAGCAACAGGTGATTACAGGTGCTTCTGATGGGACCAGGCCCTAAGCTGCTTCCACCCAGAATTGTAAATGTGTGTGTCCTTCTTTCCCTACAATAACCTCATGTGCATGTCTAAACAGATCTGTAGGATGAGAGGTCCTATGGCCTTGCCCTCATTCTGCCCAGATGTCCCCAGAGGTTCTCAAGAGTCTGATGAAGTCCTATGGAGCAGATCATGTTGGAAGTCAGAAGAGTGGCAAGAGTGTTTACCCAGCATACTAGGGGTCATTTTCTTTTGCTACTGAGTTCTTTAACTGCATCATACAAGGAGTATGCTCTCTCCACAACGACGTTCTAATGAGCCTCTGAGAGTCCTGACCCAGTTATGATTCCTTCTGATAACCCAAGTGTCCTGGGTTACTAAACAGTGAGACTGGCATGTGGAAGTCAGAGGCAGGAAGTGTGGCAGAGAAGCAGCCCAGAGGAAGAGAGGGGAAGGTAAGCAGGAGGGTTTCCCAAAGTAAGTTCCAGGGCTCCAGGTGCTGTATTTTCTAGTTCAGGGCAAGAGTATGTTTCAAAAACCCTTCATGAATCTTTCCGCTGGTTATAGAGGGCATTGGGAAGGTCCAGGGAGGTTTCCTGGCCTTTTGCATAGCCAATTCTACTGTGGACACAGTCTGGCATACAGTGGCCCTGCCTGACACTCATATTTGAAGCAAGTGTCTAGAGCCAGAGGAAGCTTGAAGACAGGCTGCAGACAGAGCCAGAGGCATGTCCTTCCCACTGCTCATGTTCCTCGTGCATAAGAGCATGGTCCCAGCATTGTTCTGCTTAAGATCCACCCCTGGCTCTATGCACCTTACAGCATGTCCCATTTCATCAGTGGACTAGAGGTGTCCCTCTGTATCAGTCCTGTCAACCATTACACTTCTCCTTTTCTTCCTCTGCCTCATATGGCACCAACCCCATCCTGTCTCTGCCACTTCTGTGTCCTCCATGCATCCTGTGAAGACACCCATTCCACTGGATTTCCAGGCACCATCACGAATGCCTCACAACAATACTGGCAGTCAAGCTGGAAAGATGGGACAGGGACCTCACTACAGAACAGAGCCCTACTGTCACAGATCTGAAGGCAGGAAGCTCACAGCAGCTCTTCTGTTGCTCCCACATCAGGCTGCTTCTTTTTTGCATGAGCATATTGCATATTAATCATGTTTCCTTCCAGCTATACTCTTATGTTCTTTTCCTTGTGTTCCACTGAGGGCCCTGCAGATCTAACATGGAATAGTGTGTTTATAAGTTGTATTAACTATCCATAGCATTGGTCAGGAAGCTAGAATGAGGGCTTATTTTTGTGGTGGTTGTTGTTGTTACTGAAGGGTGGAGTTTTGGGGTTCCCCCTAGGGCCAGCCCGGGGGGGGGGCTGCTCACCAATGACCAAGGATGGGCCATCTCGCCAATGCTGATGAGGTGGAGGGTCCCTGTTCAGGTGTCAGATGTTGGGGTCCCCCCTAGGGCCAGCTCAGGAGGGACGGCAGGGTCTCTGCCAAGTTGGGGGTGAGAAGCACGGAATCATGACACAGACTCTGGGAGTTGGGTGAAAGCAGGCAGAGGGAGAGCTGCAGCAAACTCATTTATTCAAAAAAGTGTGGGGGGGTTTAAAAGGGCTTGGCTGGCCAATCATTGTATGGGGTTGTCCCCTTTTGGTGACCAATGACAGCCTGTCTCTGGACAGATAATCTTGTAGCAGGTTTCTTGCAAGCATGGAACTGTAGCTGTTGTCACGCCAGGCCTGCACAGGATGCCATGTTCACAGAAGCCACTTCCTGGTTTCTTTTGCCATATGGTCTGGCTAGGGCCAGACTTGCATTGTGCCATACAGTGGAGAGGACTTCATGTTGATTGCGTGTATAGGAATAGCTAGGGGGAACATTGTATCCTAGATTCCTTTTGGGCTTCCAAATTCTCATTTAGCAATATTCTTTCAGAACAGACCTTGTTATATAGGAAAATGTTGGTAGATGCTTAGGTGACTCATACTTATCAAATCAGAAAACTGGGGATGCAGAGAGCTCAACACTAAAGGAGTCTTATAACACTCCCTCCAAGGCCCAGTGAACATTATGGAAGGGCTGGTAGTTAAGGAGGAAGGACCAGCATGCCTCAGTTGGAGACTGGAGACAAAGGGGAAGAAGCATTCCAGCACAGAGAGCCAGAGTTATGAGTTTATTGAACAAAGCTCTGTGTACAGAATTGGTGTGAGCCAGCCCTTGTTTCCAGAATGGCCACAGTGCTTTGTGTCTCTGTCTCCAGACCATCTCTCCTCCCATAATTAGGCCATAGATGAAGGAGGCCTTCTCTCCCACTCAGCTTCAGATCTTGGCTGGATGTGGCAGTGGCTCCATCCTTCTGCCCTTGCTAATCCATGCATGGTTGCACAGGAAGGTTTTTGGGTTTTGTCCTCAACACAGGATCTGCTTGAATTTCCAGCAAAGAGGGTCAACTCTCCTTCCATGAGTGGTCTCTGGCACAGGGAACTAGGGATGGAGAGCTAAGATGAGAGTTCCACCCAAGGAAGAGGTAGACACCAGTCATCTCTGAGACAGGACGTGTACCTCAGACTGGGCTCTGAGGAGGAGGTGGGAGAGATGGAGTAGAGCAAGAGAAAAATAGAGTAAAAGGGGTCAATATGCAACAGAGGAGAGAGAGAGTGGAAAGATGTGGGGAGGAAAATGTAGGAGACAGAGGTAAGATAGGACATGGAGAAGTAAGAATATGAGGTTATATGCAGGGGAATGGAGGAGGAAGGGTACGGACAGGGTAAGACAGCCCAGGGCAGCTTTGGAAGGGGAAGTAAGCTGGCACCCCTGCAGCTGGAGGACATGCAGGAAGAAGTGCTAGCTCCAAATTGGGAGAGGAAAGGGTCGAAATCAGGCTTTATCCAGAAGTGATGTACACCTACAATCCCACCACTCTGGAAGCAAATGCAGAATCATGAGCCCCAGGCTACATGGTAAGGCCTTTTCTCAAAAAAAAAAAAAAAAAAAAAAAAATCCTCCTCCAGTGACGTAATGGTAGGTAAGACTCAAAATTCATCAGAGCAGAAAATCAAGGCTGCTGAAAGCTCTACACTCAAGGTTGCTTATAGCACATCCACCAACACCAGGGAACATTGTTGAAGAGAGAGCAGAAAGAATGTAAGAGCCCTCTGAGGCATTGTCACCCCCCACAAAGATGGAATGATACATTTATGACCCCACAATGAATACTTATAACCCCACTAAGGAGGCCCCTCAGTGGTATGGAGCAGGTGTAGCAGACAGCTTCAGGTTTGCTGAGATGAAATTTCAGTCCAGGCACAGTTATGGAGGAAGGGATTTATTGAAGCTTATATATCCAGGGGAAATTCCATAATAGCAGAAGAAGGTGGCCTTTCTTACAGGACCAGGCAAGAGAGAGAGAAGGCCAAAAGCCACACTGCACAGCACACTTCAGGAACTCCAGGTGGAACTAGGCACTTTGCATAATTTAGATTGAAATTGGAACACCCACCACCACATCTTAAGGCTGGACCCTAAGATCTACCCAGTGACACTGCCTCCAGCTAGATGGCTGCAGATCCAAACTACAAGATGATTTAACACTGAATATATTGGGGACCATCTATTCAAACTCCCACAGTAGGGGAAAGGTAACTTAAGAGTATGTCCCAATGTGAATATGACCAATATGTTTGTACAGTAAATGTCCCAATAACAAAAACCCCACAAACACATTATATATTCTAATGCTTCAGTAACCTCAGTGCTTAGGTGGTCAATGCCATCACTGACCATGTTCATCGCATCTGAAAGGCAGTGTTCACAGGCAAGGGCTGTGTATACTGTACAGTTTGTGAACATCCCCCTCCTCATCTTCAGCCACCCAGAAGAGTGTGAGTCCCACTGCACACTCACCACTATACTTCTGGTAGTAGTCTGACTTGCTAGCTGATGTGTAGGAAATGGTTTAGTGCCCAAATCATATGCAATTCCCATGGGAGTTCTCCCAATGAGATACAGGGCTGCATAATTCTTCCTGTAAGTGTCTATGTGATAACTCAACCACCGTGGATGCCTTGTATCCACAGTATTTTAAAAATATTTTCTTTTTTCTTATTTATTTGAAAGAGAGAGCGAGACAGAGAGAGAAAGAGAGAGAGAGAGAATGGACATGCCTGGGCCTGCAAATGATGGGAACAAACTCCAGATGCATATGCCACCTTGTGTATATGGCTAATGTGGGCCCTGGGGAATCAAACCTGGGTCCTCTGGTTTTGCAGGCAAGTGTCTTAACTAAGCCATGTCTTCAGCCCTGTATCCATAGTATTGCCTTGAGCTAAATGCAGGAGTTGAGGCCACACAATGTAGAGTCTCCTTGACCCTATTACACCCATTCTGAACTTTGTGTGTATTAATACTTTAGTTATTGGGGGTTTGAGGAGGAAGAGAAAGAAAGAAGGAAAAATTCCATAGAACAAGTAGTGTTGAGGTGATAGGGTGAAAGTAAAGGAAGAAACATGAATAGAAGGAGGAGAAGCTGTAGGAGGGAGAATAAATGTCACTGAAAGGTGAAGTGATTTCAGCTATAAGCAGAATCAGGAGAAAAAGGGAAGGTGTGCCGTCAGGTAAAGTGGAATAGTCCTGTCTCTCAGGAGGCTGAAATTCAGAGTTTCTGCAAACCAGACCAGACCATGTTCTTTGTAAGAGGAAAATGTACAGGGAGAGAGTAAAGGGAAAGAAGAAAATTTAACAAAACAAACAATACACAAAAACACTAACAGCATAGAACAAATACACATACCAAAAACTCAACATATTTTTTAATAATAAACAAAATAAAGGAAGCAGTAGAGTATAAGAGTAGGTTGAGTCTGAGCTGGCCCCACCTCTAACATGACATTGGGTGTTAGAAACAGGGCATGAGTAGAGGGAGAAAGGTCTGGGTGGAGATGTGGGGCTGGGAAATTGGCCGAATCATTGGCTCTCAGCTAGATTTCCTCAGCTCGCTGTCTTCTCAGCTAAGAATTCTCTTCCTCTGGGAAGGGAGTCTTGTGTTCTACAGTCAGACCATGACACCGAGTTCTACTAAAACCTTCCCTTTCTCTGAAGCTGGTCCTTGGGTGTGGGTCTTGAATGTATCCCTTCCCTTACTGGAGAGTCCTTCGGTTGCAGTCTGACCATTCCTGAGTCACTTTCTCCCTGGACTCTATGGAGACTAGGGTAGGGAGATGGCATGTGCTGGAAGCATATTAATTACAAAATTCCAAGCCCACTGCCTGGTGCTTGGGTATGCTCCATGGATCCTTGGAGTCCTCTCAGCTTTTGATCTGTGTTGTCAGTGGCATGGGCATGGGAGTGCCTAGGCTGTTTCCTCTGCAGCCTGGAGTTCAAGCTATGCTCAGGACCCACTCTAGATAATGCCAGGTTTGATGAGAGTTCTCACAGAGATTGCTGCATGCCTGGCCATTGTTGTTTTGTTTTGTTTTCTGAAGTTCTTCCTCAGTTTTTCCCTTTGGAAATTGAAGCTGTTCTTGGTCTTGCACCTTAGCCAGAAGTTCTCTATCTTCTTTTTGTTTTAATATATGAGTTGCTAAGAATTATACACCCATCAATGCATACTCCCTTGATTCATCAGATTCCTTATGATGCATATACCTAAAGATAAGGAAAAACACCATAGATGTCAAAGGGATTATTTTCAAATCTACAAAATATATATGGATGACTTTGACAAAGGGTCGCTTAATTCAGAAGACTTCCTTTTACTGGAAACAATGAGAAATCTCTTCTATCTTGAACCAGCACATCCTTAAACAAGCCCTGAGACCAAAAAATATATTTGTACAGCCTTTAATAGCACCCAATGGCCCTATGGTGCCAAATTTTGACCCTGGCTACCCCCAGGACAAATTTAAAAAGACTCACTCTGGAAGGGTGTTATACAAAATATAATATCAAAGTTCTATTCCTGATAACTCTGCTAATGTCTCACCTGTTTGACAAGCCATTCAGAAACAGATTCAGGCCATGTCAGACACTACTGTGCCATTCAATGAGTAGTTCTGGAAGAAAATCGCAGCCACCTCATGCTCAAATGGTTCTGAGACAGTCCAACTCCATCTACCTGGGTTTCCTTGAATGCTCCCCAAGGTGTACAAGAACACAAGAAGTACAACTGTTAAGGCGACCACTTTGCTGTGTGCTCACTTCTCACTAACTCCTTATTTTTATTCTTTCTCCCCTACATTCTCTTTGAAGACTGTCATCCTGCCCACTGTCAATACACTTTCAGGGTCCTGTAGTGTAGTTCCCCTCTCTGGGAGAGACTCTAACTGCCACAAACAACTTTTTGCCCCGTTCAGCAGGAAATCGTTCACAAGATGACGTTATCACCCTTGTCTTCTAACAGCAGTTAGAGTGTCTTCTCACAAGAGGGGGAAACGGGGGGTAGAGTTGGGTGACTGGACCCCTGAAGGTAAAAAGTGAGGAAAGTTTGCATTTGCTAGAAATCAAAGATGATCTGACTCATCTCTTGTTTAGTGCACCAAATCTGTTTTCCCACAAAGAGTTAGGACCCATCCTGGGAGGGAGGTCTTTCATAGGAATCAAACATTGTGGTTGGTCAAGTTCAGCCCTGGAACTTGGTGCCAGAGCTAACCTCTTCCCCAGGCAGCCCCTAGCTCTAACCAACCATCTGGCCCTTTGGCTCACCTAGGGCAGAAAACAGCCCATCACCCTAAGGTTATAAATATAAATACCTTTGCAAGGGGAGTGCAGGATCTTTGATCACTTGGGAACTTCTAGCTATGGGTGAGTTTTTCCCTTTGATGGGGCTGGGCTGGTTCAGCCCAGGCCCAGGCCCAGGCCCAGTTAGGAGGAGCTCAGCCTAAGCCTTAGCCCAGGCCCAACCTGGCAGGACCCCTAGAACTTACTCTCCACATGGGTTCTTTAATCCCTCCAGCTCCCCACATGGCAGGAGCTCCTAAACTTTCCTTTCTCTTTTCTTTCCATGCTTTCTTTTCCCCAGGCCATGTGGGTGCCTTTCCTTGTCTTTATTTCCCTCAATAATATAATAATTTAATAATCATGACAGCAATTTCAAAATATCAAACCCCAAGGGTAGGGCCATCCTTCTCAGTATGGAATTCTGTGGAGCTGTGCACACTCAGGAAGCAAGGCCTGCCCTGGGTTCATCAGTATTAAAGATGCCTGGGCTAGAGAGATGGATTAGCGGTTAAGGAGCCTGCCTCCTAAGCCTAAGAACTCCGGTTCAAATCTCCAGCGGTTCCAATCTCCAGGTCCCACATTTAGCCAGATGCAAAGTGACGCAAGGGCGCAATGCTGCACTTGGCCACAAGGGGGCGCACTCATCTGGATTTTGTTCACAGCGCCAGAGAGGCTGCTGGCGTGCCCATCTCTATCTGTCTCCCTCTCCCTCTCTCTGTCTGTCTCTGGCTGTGTCTCTCTCCAAAAAAAAAAAAAAAAAAAGATGCCAGACCAAGTCACAGGTTTCTCGACCACTCAGAACCCTCATATGAAGTATCTCCTCTACTATCACAATATGAGTGCCCTAAGTAAATGTAGCATTGTGTTGAAATGGGAGATTGGCAATAAATCAAGAAAGGCAAAATATGGTTTTGAAGGTCTCAGTATTAACTTAAAGCCATACTTAAGGAAACTCAAAAGGATTTTGGGTACTCCTTCCACCTTAACAAAGATAAGATGGGATGAGAATACAGAGTGAATTCCAGGTCATGTGAATGAGATCCTAGCAGATGTTTTAACAGCAGAGTGACCCTTTTAAGCACTTAGCAGGTCAGACAGCACAGAGAGCATCTGCTCCCTCATCCTGACTTCCTCCTTCACTTTGACATTGGGGCTCCAGCAGGGAAATGCCATCTTTGCAGAAGGAACTAGGCCCCATATAAAGGCTGCAAAACTTGGATGAGAAATGTACTCTATCATTTTAGGGAGTGATAGCAAAACAATTCTAAGTACTAATGGTCTCAAACAACACATTGTAATCGGATGGGGGGGGCGAGGAACATTGCCAGATTATGGCACAAACTTTGATGGGTTTAGTGTGCTGATTTCACCACTGTCCGGAGTCCCATAGTAGCTCTGAAAGTCTGTTCTTATAGGAATGCCTCTGGGACAGCACCTCACACTCATACCAGAACATTCTGGGGGAAAAGTTGGGCTTATATATCTAGTCAGCTTGGTGGGAACTACAATCTACCTCATTCTCAGTGTGAATGTCCCTTCATGTTCATTGCCTTTTTTTTTTTTTTTTTTTTTTTTTTTTTTTTTTTTCTGAGGTCGAGTCTCGCTATAGCTCAGGCTGACCTGGGATTCTTTATGTAGTCTCAGGGTGGCCTCGAACTCATGGTGATCCTCCTACCTCTGCCTCCCAAGTGCTGGGATTAAAGGGGTGCACCACTGTGCCCAGATTTCATTTCCATTTTCCTGAGGACTCAAGAATGGTTGAGATGTTATAAACTGGACTCATTGTTATTGCAGGACAACTTCCTGTTTGAGAGAAGCCCAAGACAAATCCTCTGTAAACCCACAATCCTCTGTTCTGGGAATAGCCTCAGCTTTCAGGAAGATGCTAAATTATTAGCACAACTTTTCATTTTCAGATGGAATCAGATGCCAGTGACACTCTTCAGGAAAGCAACACTTTCTTATGGCTTTTTTTTTTTTTTTTCATTGTAAATGCTAAACATTAGTTTTGGTTTGCATTTAATGTTTCTTTCCTGAAACTGTCTTTTAAGTTGGCTACCTCCACAAATTTCATAATAAATATTGGATGAGGTTAATGTTCTATTCTAGGTTATATCTAGAACAAATGGAGGGATAAATAATCCCACACATATTGAAAAGCAATAAATACATCCATGACAAAAACATGTCACTTCACACATACATCAATTTGGAAAAGGATCCATGAATCCTACTTGGAATCTAAGAAAGAAGAATGAAAAATGGAAATTAGATTATTAGTAACCAGAGTTTAGGAATAAGAAAGAGGGGAGAAAGAACAGGTGGGTGCTTTTGGAGACAGGGCAGACTTTCAGGTAAACAGACAGGAATCATGTTGGGGACCTGCTTCACAGAAGTATAATCATAGTCATGAACAGGTTTATATAAAAAGTTATTAAGAAAGTCTGTTTATTCTGTCCCTGAATTTGAAGGGGAGATCTACTTGTCTCTGAGCTTCTAGGATTCTGGTGACATTATGAGGGCATTGGCCATGCTATGCAAGAACTCCAACTGTTGTTTGCCCTTTACTTACAGCCCAGCTACCTCATTCTAGTGCATATCACCTGCCACCTCTACATGTGGATTCAGATGAAGAGTGGACCCAGTTACCGTGCTATGCTTACAATGTACTCTATGAAATTATGATGGGATGCCTGAGGTTACTTTGGAGACAGGAAGCCTCGCCTCCACATTAGGGAAGCCTGACAGACTTTATCTTTCAGCAATTATCTTTTATGCCCATTTTCACATACAAAATGTATTAATAATTAATAATACATGTCACTCATTTATCGTATTCATAAAATTGTCAAATGTCCCTTTCTTAGAAATCTTTTAAAATATTTTATTTATTTATATATTTATTTGACAGAGAGAAAAAGGCAGACAGAAAAAGAAAGAGAGTGTGAGAGATAAAGGGAATGGGCAAGCCAGGACCTCCAGCTGCTGCAAACAAACGCCAGACACATGCGCCACCTTTTGTATCTGGCTTACATAGGTCCTGGGGAATTGAACCTTGGTGCTTTGGCATTGTAGGCAAGCAGTTTAATAGCTAAGTTATCCCTCCAGCCCAGAAATCTTTTAATAAAATCCTCCAGAGGGTCTCAGATATTCCATTCTTTTGCCCTATTATTGCTTGAAGTTGGGTTGTGCACACTTCATCTGAAAAGTGAGTAGGACTGTGATACTGGGTTTAATCCTTAACCATGAAGTAGATGCGACATCAGAGACTTATCTGTATACCTCCCAGCAGCAACCACTCAGATGATCAAAGCTGCTGCTGATGGCACCAGGCTCTAGGCTGCCTTGTTGTGTCCTTTACACCCTAACATAATCTCATGTGCCTTTCCAGAGAAAGCAATGTGTCAAGAGGTACTCTTTCCATATGTCCCCAGGGATCCTCAAGAGCCTGATGAAGTCCTATGGACCATGTCATATCAGAAGTCAGAGGAGTGGCATTACTATGGTCCCAGCACAACTAGGGTCACTTTCTTATGCTGTCGAGTAATTTAACTGCAACATGCAAGGGGTGTTTTATTCACAGGGACTTTTTCCCTAATGAAGAGTCCAAGGCAGAGCTTATGAGAGTCCTGACCCAGCTGTGGTTACTTCAGCTAGCTCAAGTGTCCTGGGTTGCTAAGAAGTGAGCCAAATGTGTTTGTGTCAGAGGGAGCGAATGGTGTGGCAAGAGAAATAGCTAATACTAAGAGAAGGGAAAGTGAGAAGGAAACTGCCCCAAGGGAAGTTCCAGTTTCAGGTCTATCTAATCAGCTATACCAGTAATCAGCAAGATTTATAGATTTACAAAGCTTAGTGAAAAAAACTGTGCTGAGAAGAGAAACTTTCTGTTAGCATAATTTTATCATTTTCTATGTCATAAATGCTGGATCTTCCTGATAGCATATCTTTGGTGACATTGACTACCCAAGATTTAAATTACTCAAGAGATTGCACCTTATTGTTTTTTCTGGAAATGTTATCCCTGTGAATGTTCTAACTCTTTGAAAGTTCTTCTTGTTGTAGTGCTGCTCTGAAGCATCTTATCACACAATTTTGTTCCTCCAACAAACAACAAATATAGGAAGGAAGGAGAAATGAAGGAAAATAAGGAAGGAAAGAAAGAAGGAGCAGAAAGGGTATCAGGGAGGGAAATAAGGAAAGGTGGAAGGGAAGAAATAGAGATAACATAAGGAAGGCAGACGAGGTTGCAGTTAGGATGCATTTGGGGACAAGGTGGAGTAGCTGATTGATAGGTGAAGAGAATGAACAACACACTAAAAGGACAAGTGTGGACTGGAAACTGGTAGGGCAAAATACAAAGAGAATGTGTCAAGGGAGCACAGTGCATATCCCCTTCCTAATTTCTACTTGGCATTGAACCTCAAGCCTTTGATCTCAAGAACACTATGAATTTTGCCAATTTTAAAGTTGTTAACTTCACAATGATACTTATTCCATCCGCAGTCCTCCTGTTCTACTGCACAGCAAATTTGGGAGCCAGGGAAGAGGAGAGATGTGGAGAGTGCTGAAAGGGGCATCCTTACTGTTCCCCAGATGATGACACCACCAGTCTCACTCTCCAAGTTCACATTACACGTGCATTCATTTTGTTCATTGAGCTCTCAAAGTGTCAAGGAATTAATAGGTGGGGCAAGAACCAGCTGACAAGGTTCCTAGTCTTCACAGCCAGCCTTTTCTCACCCTTTACACAGGCTTCAAGGGAGAGAAGTAAAGTGATAGAGCTAAGTGACATGAAACTAAAAGTAGGAATACTGACAAGGGGTGGGTTAAGTGGGGAAGAGGTAAATTAGGCAAATGGGATTGAAGGTGGGTAAAAGAAGCCCCAACCAAAAGTCCAAGGATAGTATGGAAAAACAAACAAAAAGAGAAAAGAAAAAAAAAAATCCAGTTCCTCACTGGCCTGCTATATAATGTTCTGCTCATCTTTTATAGTGCCACAGCTTCACCTCGTCATCTTTTTAAAAAAATATTTTATTTATTTGAGAAAAGGAAAGAGGCTGAGACAGAGAGAGAGAGAGAGAGAGAGAGAGAGAGAGAGAGAGAGAATGGGTGCACCAGGTCTTTCAGCCATTGCAAACAAACTCCAGATGCATGCGCCACCTTGTGTATCTGGCTTACGTGGGTCCTGGGAAATTGAACTGAGTGCTTTTGGCTTTGCAGGCAAGTGCCTTAACTGCTAAGCCATCCCTCTAGTCCAACCTTGTCATCTTTTGAATTGTACTTTCCAGCCCACAGGGCCTATTCCTACCTCTAAACCTTCATGCATGTAAATCATAGGCTCTTTACTCATGCTTTTCATCCTGTCAACTCCCTCATTCATGTTCAAGCCTGGTCCCAATTTTAAATAATAAAATTTTTAAAATCAGTAGAGAAGATGAGAAAAGGAGACACTTGGCGTATTAAAAAAAATGAGAAGTTCAAAATTGTGAATAGAACATGAGAGCTGTTTGAGATAGCATGAAAAGACCAAAAGTTCAAATAATGAACACAGAAGACAATAAAGATCTTCTGGCCAAGGATAGTTTGGGCAGAGAAATTGTTTTCAATAAATTATAGAAGAAAATTTCCAAAAGCTAGGGACAGAGATTCCTATACAGGTACCAGGGGCATACAGGACTAGACAAAAAACTCCCCATGTCATATTATCCACAAAACATGAAATGTAACAATGAACAGGTGCTGCAAGCTGTAAGAAGAACATTAAGTTGCATATAAAAGCAGGCCCATAAGAAAAATGTTTTTACAATGGAAATTCTAAAAGCCAGCAGGATCTGAAATGATATATTTAAAGTATTGAAAGATCAGAGCTGCCGACCTAGATTACCCTACCCCCCAACTTTATCTCCTATGATGGAGGGAAACAGAAAAACTTCCCATGATAAAAGCAGAGTAAATGAATTTCTGAACACTAAACAAACTCTACAGATCTTGAACATAATAATTCACACTGACTAGAATGATATACACATTCAAGCGCACCTATAATATGACCCAATGATGACACGAATAGACAAACTCTAAGGACTTTACATTCTACTGCAGAGATCCTTTTAACCCTGGATAATCGCTTCTGCATGGAAATTGAATCAGCCTAAATACCCATAAATAGAGGAATTAATGACTTAAATGTGGTACTTTTACACAATTGAATTCTTCTATAAAGAAACAGGACATTGGGCTAGAGAGATTGGCTCAATGGTTAAGGTGCTTGTCAGCAAACCCTAATTACTCTGGTTCTATTCCCCAATATTCATATTTAGCCAGATGCAAAAAGTATCACATGCACCAGAGTTGCTTTGCAGCAGCCAGAGTCCCTGGCACACTCATTTTCTGCCTTCAACTTCCTTCCTCTCTCTCTGTCTCTCTCTCTGTTGTGCATTGGGGGGCAGGAATTTAATCCTAGCCCTTAGGACCCAGAAGTGGCAAGATTCCTGTGAATATGAGGCCAGTCTGAGACTACGTAGTAAATTTCAATTCAGCCTGGGCTAGAGGGAGACTATACATAAAAGACAAACAAAAAAATGCAAAAAAAAAACCCAGCCAAATGAAAACAGGACAATGGATTCAATTAGAAAATATTAAAATACTAGGCAAACCAAGAATAAAAAGACAACATTTGTTCTCTCTCCTATTCATATCCTTGTTTAGAGTCATTATAAATGTGTGCTGATGTGGGAGAAGACTGTGATGATGCAAGGAAACTCCTCCATGAGCAGGAACTCAGAAGAAAAGCAGGGTCTGAATGCACCAATGGCAGCTTGGAGAAAAGAGTTCCATAGAAAAACTGAAAACTAAATACACCAACAACTAATCAATTCTCTATCAGCTGTTAAGCAAATGAAGACTAAGAAAATACCAAACACCAGCAACAACAACAACAAAATTAAGATGACACGGATTGAATCAAACTTTTAATAAGTTTGAATATCAATGATATTGGTTCCCCACTCAAAAGACACATATTAACAGACTGTATCAGACAACTAGAGCCATCCTTGTATTGTCTTCAAGAAACTCACCTCAGTGTCAGACACTGCCTTAGAAAACAAGTGTTGCATTTCTAATATCTGACAAAGTAGATGTCAAAATTATTCAGAAAAGATAAAGGAGGTCACTTATTGATTATGGAAGCAATCTACAAAAAGGACATTATAAGGTCTGGAACTATGGCTTAGTGGTTTAGGTACTTGCCTGTGAAGCCTAAGTACCACTGTTCGACTCTCTAGATCCCATGTTAGCCAGATGCACAAATGTGAGTAGTGCAAGTTTGTACATGCCCACTAGGTGGAAAGCATCTGGAGTTTGATTCCAGTGGCTGACGCCCTAGCGCGTCATCTCTTTCTTGCTAAAAAAATAGAATAATAAAGAGGACATTATAATGCCATACATACATACATACACCTAAGACATGTCGGTCCAATTTCATAAAACAAATTCTAGTAGATATAAAGTCAGGTCCCAACACAGTAACTGGGGTGACTTTGATACCCCATTCTGACCAATATGTATCATTTGAACAAAAATAGGTGGAGAAATATTGGACTCAAATGATACTATTGAATAAATGATAACAGGCATTTAAAGATTATATCCAAATATATTGAGATAGATATTCTTTTCAAATGTGCATGGAGCATTACCTAAAATAGATCACATATTAGGTGTTGCAGTCAGGTTCACAAGGCTGGCAGAAATCACCCAACCAAGAGCAGATTTTGGGAAAAAAATAAGGTTCATTTTGGCTTACAGACTTGAGAGGAAGCTCCACAATGGCAGGGAAAATGATGGTATTAGCAGAGGGTGAACATCATCTCCTCACCAACATCAGGTGGACAACAGGAACAGGAGAGTGTGCCAGACCCTGGCAAGAAGAAACTGGCTATAATATCCATAAGCCCACCCTCAACAATACACTGCCTCCAGGAGGTGTTAATTCCCAAATCTCCATCAGCTGGGATCCTAGCATTCAGAACACCTAAGTTTATGGGGAACACCTAAAGCAAACCACCACATTCTGCCCTGGTCCCAATAAACTGATAACCATACAGTATATAAAATACAATGCATTCAGTCCCTATACTTTTTATCTGTCCCAATGATGTTCAAACTTTTCCATAATCCAAGGTCTTTTAACTGAGCCATAATACAAAAAATCCACCCAAAACCCATAATGGCACAGAATAAACACACCGCAACAGATGGCACTGGGCATAACAAAGAAATACTCCACCAATACAAGATTTAAACTAAAAAAACATCAAACTTTGTAGCTCAAAAAACTCCAGGCAGTGACAAATCTCCAAGTCTGATAATTCTAACCAGCAACAAGTCTGTGGAGTTACAATTCTGCCCCTCCAGTTAGGATACTCACAGTCCTGGAAAATGTCATCCAGGGCCAGCAGCTCTCTTTGGCAGCCATCTGTGGTCCTGACATCTCCACTGCATCTCCACTGTAACCCACAGTCCCTTCTCATGGCTCCATTTGGCTCCATGCAAGCAATCCTTAGCAGACCTGCTTCACACTGCTTACCATAGTTTCCAAAACACAATACCATGCTACAAATTCAATGACCCCTTCTTTTCTGCATTTCTCATACTCCATAATACAAGATTGGGTGCCGATTTGTTAATCCAGGGAGGAAGAAAGCAGACTTTGAAGAACAGGACACTGCTTCAGCATTCAGACCCCTTCAAAAGACTGCATTCTTTCTGTTGTCCCAATACAGGTCAGCTGGCCCAATCCCAATGGTTGTAATCTCTCATACAATTACAGCTGAACAGGCAGCAGTTTGGGCCCAAAGATATCATTTTTTCTGTGTCATATTCCTCTGCTCACACCAGTCCATTTCTATGCAATGCAACCCTGCAAAAATTTTCAGTACATGGTTATAACAGCAAGCCTCCTACACAAACTTCTTCTAGCCCAATCCAAGCAAAGTTCTTTCTCATCCTCACAAGCCAAACCTCACAATCCTTAGTTCTTACTGCATTCAGGTCTTTTAACTCTGACAAGAATAGTCTATCAAGCTGTACTTACAGCACTGCCAAGGTTTCAAATCCTTCCACATGCCTCTTGAAAATCAGCTCCAAAAGGCCAAAGCTAGACAGTCAAGTGTCTAGCTGCAACTCCACTCCCTATTCCAAATTTACTGTTGCAGTCAAGTACACAATGCTGGTAGAAATCACCCAACCAAGAGTAGATTTGGGAGAAAAGGGGTTAATTTGGGTACAGACTCAAAGGAAAGGTCCACAATGGCAGGGGAAATGATGGCATGAGAAGTTGGTGGACATTACTGCCTCACCAGCATCAGATGGACAGCAGCATTAGGACAGTGTACCAAATATTGGCTAGGGGAAACTGGCTATAATGCCTGCCTCCAACAATACACCAGGAGGCACCAACTCTCCATCAGCTAGGGACCTACTGTTCAAAATACCTAAGTTTATGTTGGAGACTTGAATCAAACCACCACATTAGAAGACACAATGCATGTCTTAGCAAGTGTATGAAAATTGAAACAAATCATTTTATTCTATTTGACTACAATGCAATAAGGCCAATGTCAGGAAGAAAAAGTATAGAAATACACAAACTCATGGAGATTAAACAGCACACTACTACACATTGGATTGGTCATTGAAGAAATCAGAATGTTCCTAGAACTGAATGAAAATGAAATAGAATATATCAAAACCTTTGGGTAAGGCTGTTTATAGCTCTAAATTTCTACATTACAAAAACAGAGTGATCACAAATAAATAACTGAATGAAAACATTTTAAAAACAACTGAATGATACACCTGATGTGCTTAGAGGAATAAATCAAATAAAATTACCAGATGGAAATAAAGTCATGATTAGGGCAGAAATCCAAGTAGAAAAAAAATAAGAAAAACAAAACAACATCAACACCAAAAAAAAATAAATAAATAAATAAAAAAATCCAAGAATTGATGAAGAGCTGATCATTCCTTAGGCCATATTAGCCAAAAGAAAGAAGACCCTAATCAAAGATTGTAAATGAAACAGGAGATGACACAACAGATATCAATGAAATTTAAAAACACATCTTCCACCATATAGGTAAATCTAAAAGATATTGATGAATTTTTCACAATTTATGATCTACTAAAGTAAAACTGAGATGAAATAATATAAACAGACCTATAATATGCAATGTGATTGAAGTAGTAAGCTAAAATCTTCCACTTAAAAAGGTCTAGGTCTGAGCAGGATGTGGTTGCACAAACCTTTAATCCCAGCCCTTGGGAAGCAGAGGTAGGAGGATCGCCCTGAGTTTGAGGCCACCCTGAGGCTACATAGTGAATTGCAGGTCAGCCTAGGCTAGAGTGAGACCCTAAAAAAAAAAAAAAAAAAAAAAGTCAAGTCTTATGTCCCTTCAGTGAATACCATAACTCCACTGAGCTGGGACAAGGAGATAAAAGAGAATGACCTGTTATAATTAATATAAAATAAAATTAATGTTTTAAAATAGTCCAAGTTGAAATGGATTCAGGGAAAATTGTATCAGGCTTTTTTTTTTCCTTTTAGGTTTTTCAAGGTAGGCTTTCACTCTAGTCCAGTCTAACCTGGAATTCACTATGCAGACTCAGGGTGACCTTGAACTCAATATGATCCTCCTATCTTGGCCTCCCAGTTCTACAATTAAAGGTGTACATCACAACACCCATCTTCTATCATACTTTTAAGAAGAACTGAAACTAATGCTTCTCAAATTATTCCACCGTACAAAAATGATAAACTACTGCCTAAGTCCATCTATGAAGCTAGGTATTGCTTTAGGAACCCAAGAATAAAAACAATTTAAAAAACCTATAGACTAATATCCCTGATGGACATAGATGTAAAATTTATCAACAAAATACTTGAAAACCAAATTGAAGAACATTTCAAAAAGATCATTCCACCTCAATCAAATAGGCTTTATTCTAGAGATGCAAAGATGATTGAATACACATGTCAATAAATTGAATGTATCATATATATAGACTCAAAGACAAAAATCACAGTGACAATCTCAAGAGATGTATTAAAAAGCCTTTGGCAAAGTACATTATTTCTTGATTTAAAAAAAAAGGAGCTTGATAGATGGCTCAGCAGTTAAGGCACTTGCCTTTAAAACCTAAGGACCTGGGTTTGATTTTCCAGTACCCAGGTAAAACCAGATGCACAAAGTGGTGCATGCATTATCAGTTCATTTACAGTGGCTAGAAGCCCTAACATGTCCATTCTCTACTCCCCAACCCCTGCCTCTTTCTTGCTCTCTCTATCTCAAATAAAAAAAAATCAAGAAAAAATTTTAAAAAACAACCTTGGGAGGCTATGGAGAGATGGAAAATATCACAATATAAAAAGGCTATGTATGTCTAACCTATAACCAGTGTTATTATAAATGATGAAAATTTGTAATTATTACAACTAAGATTAGTAATAAGACAAGTTGTCTACATTCTCTGCTACTATTTAATATAGTGCTTAAAGCCTAAGTCAGACGGATAAGAGAACAAAATGAAAGGAATACAAATAGGGAAAAAAAGAAATCAAACCCTTCTTATTTATAGATGATATTATTCTCTATATAAGAGATCATAAAGACACACACACTCACACACACATAGATACAGAGAGAAGAGAGAGATAGTGAAATGTAAGTAGTTTCCTTTTATGCCAATGATGAACATACTGAGAATAAATTAGGGGAAAAGTCCTATTTACAATAGCCACAAAAATAAATACCTTACAACAACCCCAACATAGGAAAAGAAAGACCTGTATAATGATAACTTTAGAGCACAGAATAAAAAAATGAGGAAAACCTTAGAAGGTAGAAATATCTCCTATGCTTATTGTTTTGGAAGAATTAATATTGTTAAACCAAAACAATCTATAGATTTAATGCAGTTTAAATCACAGCTCCATTCTTCATGTATACAGAAAAATAATTCTGGAAATCACATAGAAACAGGTATGAACTCCAGGTAGCCATACTACCTGTGTTCAAGAAAAACAATACTGCCATACATGTCACTATACTGGATTTCATGTTATGGCACCAAGTCATAGCAATAAATTCAGCATGGCGCTGACACAAAAACAAACACATAGGTCAATGGGATAGAATAGAAAATCCGTATAGTAGGCACCTGAATTAGGATAAAGATGTTAAGCATATACATTAGAGAAAAGATAGCATCTTCAACACATAATACTAAAAAATGGATTTATACTTGTGGAATAATGAAACTAGATCTTTATCTCTCATCTTGACTCAAAATAAATCCGAATGGATCAAGGACTCAATGTAAGAAAATAATCTCTGAAAGAGCTACAGGGAAAAGTAGGTTTACCATACAAAATATAGGCACGAGGAGAAACTTTCTGAACAAGACTTCAATAGTGCAGGAAATAAACTGAAATCTGTTGTACAGCAAAGGGAATTATCAAGAGTCAAGAGACAACCTCCAGAATGGTCAAAAATCTTTGCCAGCTACATATCTGACAAAAGTTAATATGTACAATATACAAAGAACTAAAATACTTAACAAAAAATCATCAGCCTACTCTAAATTTTTCTATGCTACTGAAAAACAAAGTTCTTAAAAGAAGAAATACAAAAGTTTAACAAATATTTTTTAAAATGTTCAACATTTCTAATCATCAGGGAAATACAAATTAAAATTATTTTGATACTCCATCTGACTTAGATCAGAATGGCTAGCATCAAGAAAGCAACAAGAAATGATTGTGAGGTTGTGGGAAAAGAGGAAACTTTATTCATTGTAGATATGGATGAAAACTGTAAAGATCGATTAAATTATAACATTTATAGGAAATAGATGGACCTGGAAACCATTATATTAATTGATGTTGCCTAGGCTCTAAGACAAGTGCTACATATTCTCTCTAATATATCAATTATCCATCCAATTTTTAGATATGTATATACATTGAAATGAGGGTCTAGCAAGAAAGCAAGAACTGCATTATGCTGTGGGAGATAGGAAAGGCTTAGGGGAGGAAATTGTAGAGCAGATAGCATATGGAAGTAGAGGAGCAGAATTCTGGAGATGTATAGTAGACAGCTTCAGTGGCTGAGATGAACTTCTAGACCAGACACAGTTATGGAGGAAGGGATTTATTGAAGCTTACAGACCCAGGGGATGTTTGAGAATGGCAGAAGAAGCTGGCCTCCTTTCACAGGTCCAAGCAGAGAGAGAGAGAAACCACAAGCCTAGAGCACACCTCAGGAACTCCAGGCACTTTGCATATCTTTATACTGGAATTGCAAATCCACCACCACACCTTATGGTTGGGCCCTAAGATCTGTCCAGTGACACCTCCTTGGGCCAGGTGGTTGCAGGTCCAGATTATAAACTAATAAAACACTGATTATATTGGGGCCATGCATTCAAAATACCATAGATTGAATGGCTTAAGTGTGAAGAGACGGTGAGATAGATTAACCAAAAGTAAAGGTATATGAAAGGGCCTTATGTAAGCATATTTATTTCTTAACTCATTAAAAAATAACTTAAAAAGAGAGGTTGGGTATATGTAATCTATGTGGATGAATAGTGCTGCTCCCAGGAGTCATAGGTTACTATAAGATAATCCCAGTTCTAGGGGTAGGACATCTTCCAGTTTTTTTTTTTTTTTTTTTTTTTTTTGGTCAGGGAGACCTCTATTGCCACCCCCAAACAATACAAGCCATTTCAAATGCTCTTGGATTTTTATCAGAAATGATGGTGAGACACTGTTTCTGAAGATAACACTTCTTTTAAATAAGAAATCAATCTGGAAGTTCCTACCCTGAATGGGTAGCTGTAATAATGCTGGAAGGTGCTATATTGGGGGAGAAAAGTCATCAAGCAAACTTACCCAGCCATGGACTATTATGAGCTACAGAACTGCTTAGCCAGGCAGGATGTGTCTACTGGTATAATAGTGGCATAACTTTCATGAGAGTGAAGAACTGCTCACTGTTTGGATTGGAGGCCTGTGCCATGTGAAATAATTCATGCCTAATATGGAAAACATGGTCAAAGGCAAATGGATATGCAACTCATAAGCCCTAAGAAGGGAATTGCAACTATTTACCTAAATGACTATGTGTATGTCCATCAGATTGCTCTCCTAATAGGTATGGCTCTGCCCAAGTATTCATGCTATTCTCACCTTTGTTCAGAGACACTTCTCTTTGCATACATTTGTGATTATTTAGGAGATACAAATCCTATCAAAATGCCGAGAATAAGTGACTCTGGTAGGCTCAAAGCTAAATGAGACATATATCAAGGCTCAGAGCACAATGTGGAAGTGGAGGAAGGAAAGAATGTAGGAGCCAATGGATGGGGAAGGGTACCATGAGTTGCTATAATCCAGGCATAGTATGCAGTTGAATTCATTAACTCATAGTTACTGTAGCAATATCTAAATCCCACAGAATACTGGTCTCATTAACATTCTGCCAGGGATGATGAAGAAGGGAATGAGCCCTCATCTCTCTCTGAGAAGGTATAAGTAATGGTGGCTTGAAGACATTTGGATATAATGGATATTGGGAGACATTTCTGGTAGAACCATCATTCTGTGGCAACATTTATTAAACTCAGTCAGTCATCCCTACATGCAAGAAAACAAAAATAGAAGAGAGACTATTGCAGTCAGGTTTGCATTGCTGGCAGAAAACACACAACCAAGAGCAGCTTGTGGAAACAAAGGGCTTATTTTGGCCTATAGACTCAAGGGAAAACTCCATGATAACAGGGGAAAATGATGGCATGAGCAGAGGGTGGACATCCCCTCCTTGCCAATATCAGGTGGACTATATTACTCATAAGCTTGCCCTCAACAATACACTTCCTCTAATTGCCATCAGCTGGGGATCTAGCATTCAGAACACTTACATTTATGGTTGGCACCTGAATCAAACCACCACATTCCACCCCTTGCCCCCATAAACTGAACGATCTATAATATAAAATACAATGGACTTAGTCCATCTTTAAAAGTCCTCATAGCTTTTATCAAACTCAGTGAAGTTCAAACATCACTATAGTACAACATCTTTTAACTGAGCTGTAATACCCCCAAAACCCAAAAACTCCATAATGGCACAGAATAAACATTCACACTGCAAGACTGCATTGAGCATAGCAAAGAAATATTCAACCAATACCAGATTTAAACAGGGCAAACATCAGACACTGTAACTCCAAATCCAACAACTCTAACCAGTGATGAGCCTTCAGTCAATTCTATCAGTGACAAGTCTCTTGAGTTCCAATTCTGCCTCTCCAGCTAGGCTACTCAGAGTCCTGGAAAACATCCAGTGCTGACAACTCTCCTTGGTAGCCATTTCATAGTTCTGACATTTCTACTGGGTCTCCACTGGAACCTATGGTTCATCCTCAAGGCTCCATAGGGCTCCACACAGTTAATTCAACAAGCCTGCTTCACATTTCCCATGGTCATTTCCCAAACACAAACCCATGTTGCAAATTCAAGAACCCTTACTTTCCTGCATTTGTTATACTCCAGAATATGAGGTGGGTTACCAAATTGCTAATCTGATGGTGGGTGGGTGGGTGGAATAAAGCAGATTTTGAAGAACAGGACACCCCTTAGCATTCAGGCCCTTCAAAAAACTCTGCATTCTTCCTGTAATTCTAATGCAGGTCAGCTGGCCCAATCTCAATGGTTGTAATCTCTCATTGTAGCTGAATGTGCAGCTGTTTCAGCCCAACAATTTCATTTTTTCTGTTCCATATCCCTCTGCCCACACCATTCCATTTCTATGCAATGCAACCCTGTATAAGTTCTCAGGATAGGAGCATAACATTAAACCTCTCACACAAACTGCTTCTAGCCCAGTTCAGGAAAAGCTCTTTCTCACCCTCATAAGCCAAAACTCACAGTCCTTAGTTCTTACTACATTCAGGTCTTTAACTCTTACCAGAATGGTCCATCAAGCTGTATTGCAAGGCATCTCCAATTTGAAGTACTTCCACATTTCTCTGAAAATCAGCTCCAAATGCCAAAAGCCACACAGTCAGGTTTCTAGCAGCAACAACCCCACTCTCGGCACCAATTTTACTGTTGCAGTCAAGTTCACATTACTGGCAGAAAACACCTGACCAATAGCAGCTTGTGGGAAAAAAAAGGGGGATTTATTTTGGCTTACAGACTCAAGGGGAAGCTCCATGATATCAGTAATAAACGATGGCATGAGCAGAGGGTGGACATCAACTCCTGGCCAACATCAGGTAAACAACAGCAACAGGAGAATGTCCAAAACACTGGCAAGAGGAAGCTGGATATATCACCCATAAGCCTCCCCCCAGTAATACACTGCCTCCAGAAGTCTTTAATTCCCAAATTACCATCAGGTGGGGATCCATTCAGAACACTTAAATTTATGAGGGACACCTGAATTACACTACCAAAGAGACTAATTATGAAGGGATTCAGCCAAAGGAGGAGTTTTAAGTTTCACTTCAGGAGATTCTCAGGCTATTCATGAGAGCAGTACTCAGATTTAATCTAACACTTCCTCTGTAATGTTTTCTGGGTCCTGTCAGATGAGAATGAAATGTGCTAGGCATTCAGCTTTTTTCCTTGCCATTCTCATGAGTCTTCTTGTTATGGGCTTTTTTGGAGGACAGGTTTTCCCCTTTCCTGCCCCCTGTCTTGGCCTGTAATCCAACTTTTATGTTCTTTGTTATTATTTTTTATATAGGCTATACAGTCCTGTTTCCCCTCTCCCCTGGTCCCCATTTCCCTGAGGGCCCTCATCAGTAGGGTTATTGGTGTCACTCTGGAGTAATTAGGGCCTCAGTCAATCCCATGGGGGTGTGCCTCAGGATATTTCTGCCCACCCTGTGTCTCTTATAGTCTTTTACTCCATCTTCCACAATCATTCCTGAGCCGTGGAGGGTAGCACCAACTTTTAGATTTTTATCCATTTATTAAAAATAAGAAGAATTAAGGAGAATCACTCTGAGAAAATTAAATTATTAATTGTGAGATTTATTTGGGGAAAGTTGATGTCCAAGGAAAGGCTAGAACATATGCCTACCTACCTACTTGGAAGCAGGCATGAAAGCCTTGTGAGGAAGCTAAGCATAGGAGTAGAAAGAAACCATGAAGGGCCAGAGCTTAAAGGAACATACACCTCCACACACACACACTGGAGCAGGAGGGTGTGAGCCTTTCATCTTCATATTAGAAGAAAAGCTAAGAGTTCTGTTAGTAAATGTCCCATAACTTACAAGAAAAGAGCAAAACAAGGAGGAAGAAATTCTCCTTCCCCTCCATCTTGGATGGGGGAGAAGTTTTCCAAGGTTCAGACCACTGGTGGAGAATGAGCAGACAAGACCAAGATCCCCTTGCCCACATGGAAAACTCTTTTTATAGCTTATAGGTATGTGATTTACCATCAGGCTCAGGTGAGTAAGGAAGAGTGCTGGCTGGTTTGTTGTCCCCCACCCTCTGCTCCAGGAACTGGCCCACAAGGGGCCAGCATACCTAGGTATGTCAGATTGGTAGAAAATGAAGGGGGTGATGTTGCAGAGGGATGGGACCAGATCAGATGCTGAATTATAGTTTTGCCAAGATAGGCAAGATAGCATTTCTTCACCCCCCCTTCTCTTTGAGCCTTCCATAGAAGACTAACTATTCAAAAACTACCCTTTTCCTATTTTTCCCTAAGTCCCAATATTCACCACCATCTGTAAAATGCAGGTTATCTAGCTAAGAGTGAGAGCAGTATGGATCAAAGGAGATAAACATAGATATTTACATAAGACTTTTAACCATCATAACCTGTGCTTTTAGTCAAAGAACTATTGAAGCCTCCCAGTATAACCTTCTAAGCCATAATTTTCTGACTTGGATCTCAGTTCCAGGAATGGATTCTTTCCCGCTGAGAGGGCCTAATGTTTAATCAGAAAGCAGTTGATTATGTTCACCATGTATGTGACACTGTGGCACTGATGGGTACATCATTGCTGTCTGGTTGATTTTGAAGTATGATCCACTGCTTGTTCATACTCTTGGTGACCATTACCCCCTGTAGCTCAATAGTGCTTTCCAGCACTATAATAGTCACTGTAGCCTGTGCTGTTTTTAGCAAAAATTCTGAGCATTTAGTTCTGGTGGGTAAACAAGTGCATTGGCAATGGCCTGCATTATAATGGATGCCTCATGGGCCTTTCTGATCACAGCTCACTGTCAGGGAAACCACACTCTGGCACTGGGATTTACCAGCAATAGTCTATGGGTTTAGGAAAATGCTTTTATTCAATAACACAGGAAATATTTTATGGCTCCACTTGTACCAAGATCTATGTAGTAAAATTATTTTGTTATAAATGCTACATCCTCTCTCTCTCATAGCTTGTGGAGTCCTAGTAAGTCAGTGAAAAGTGACTGCTCAAGTCAGTCCAGGAGCCACTGCTAGTGGGGAAACCTTAGCATGCATTAAATATGTAAGACTCAGGACACGAATGTTGACAGGCATTTCCTCCTCTCTATGTGACGGTAGATGCCTTTTCATAGAGAATTTCCTTATCCATCACTTTGACTCAACAGCAAATTAGCTGCAAGCAATTACTTAATTGCATTTTTTAATGTTACAGTATATGCACCTGTAAGAATAAAGTGTTTATCTCACTTAAGGAAAAGAAGAGCTTTATCTAGAACAAAAATATTTTATCCAAGAGCAGCACAAACCTATGGCTTAAAGCTCCCTGCTTATGAATAAGCATAATTAATGCTTTTCTCCCAGAAAGGAACATTTTTTTCCTTTTATCAGGCATAACATAGAATAAATAAATGTACCAACACATTTTCTGATAAGAGAAAACCATTCAAGCTCAGTAAACACACATACCAGATGTGGTAGTTTGAACGAATGTATGTTCCCTATAGACTCAGACTTACAAAAGCCCACCAAAATGACTTTGTCCATGTCTTCTTGATATCTTATTTCTTGACATCTAATATCGTGAGTTTCAATATTTATATAATAGACATTGAAAAAAATTATGAGTTACCAAATGTGGTCCAATACTTTCTTTTTTCTTTTCTTTCTTTCTTTTTTTTCTTTCTTTTTTTTTTCTTTCTTTCTTTCTTTCTTTCTTTCTTTCTTTCTTTCTTTCTTTCTTTCTTTCTTTCTTCCTTTCTTTTCTTGAGACAGGGTTTTACTCTAGCCCAAGATGACCTGGAACTTACTGTGAAGTTTCAGGCTGGCCTTGAACTCACATCAATTCTCCAAATTCTGTCTTACTTTAACTTATTTATTTATTTTCCATTTAAATCCTATAAAGTCAGAAGCATTCTCACATCTCCCCTTTACAGAGGAGGTTTAGTGAGGTTAAATATCTTACTAAGATCTCACATTTATTGTGTCAATAGTTTGATTGACTAATGTGGATTTTGTTGTCCATGTCCCTATACAGAGTAAGCCTTCTGGCATCCATAAACATTTTACATTTAGCTGTCATCTGAAAGCATCTCTAATGCAAATACCTCAGTTCCTGCCAAAGGAATGGATTAATTCCTTGTTCTGTCCTTGACAGGTTGTAAGTCCCAAAATAGAACTAATCAATTCCTGAACATAGAGATTTCTTGATCAGGAATAACAAATCAATGTCAGAGTTGGGAGGGAAAGCTAGGGTATTTATGACCAATATGCTTTTGATGTAGAAGTCATTGCTCCCTTTTAATGACTTTCTCATTGGTTTCTCTTGAATAATAGTGCTTCATTATAGGAAAATTAGCAGATTCACTTTATACCTGTTGTATCATGAGTGCTTATATTTTTCTCACAGCCTTCCTGAATGGTAGGTTATTCCATGCTTATCATAGGGGTCATGTAGCAAGCTCATAAGAGTCCCAAAGTCAAACCATTTGATTCAGCTGAGAACCTTACCACATCTTTGGACTCTGATATGTTCTTTCTAAGCAATGGGATCTTCCTGAGGCAGTCAGAGTTTTTCAACTTGCTTTGATCTTAAGATTAAGGAGACCAAATAGGAATTTGAGAGTGCAAAAGAATTGAAGAAATATCCGTAGGAAGTCTGGGGTCAAGTATGGAAAAAAATCAAAATCAGTAGAATGAAGATTGAAAGAGGGTTATAAGAAGGAACTTTCCTCTATTTAATTTTCTTTTTTTTGTTGTTGTTGTTGTTTTGGAAAATGCTAGAACCTAGAGAAAAATTGTAGCTTGATATAAAATTCTTCACACCAGACACTTTTCTTTCTCTTCTTATTCTTAATTGGTGATTTAAGTTTTAATTTATATGAAAGCTGGTATTGCCTACCATAGCCAGTCTTTACTGAGTGTATGAGATACTATTGTGAAATATTGAACAGGTGTCATAAATAGCTAAACATACATAAAGAGAACAAAGGGAAATCCATTCCTGACTTTGTAAGCCAAACCTGGGAAAGTGACTTAGCCATACTGAATTGTGGCTTATGAGTAACTTCACACATTGAGCTTATCTTACTGTAGCAAGATGTTGTTTCTAGGCTGTCCACTTAGTGCCAAATAACCTTTATGATCTGGTGGCTCTAGTTTAATAAAATGGTGTACTTTCAAAATCATAAATATGCAGGGACAAAAATGTAGTTAAGAAAAGAAATATGTTAGAAATAAAAAAGTTCCAAACCAATGTGAAATGAGATGCTTCCTTGCTTTCTTGACCATTTACACCATGTGACCATGAGGCTGAGGTATAAAGTTCGATGGGATTATTAAATCTACTTACAAACACCATTGCTGTCATTTTAAATGGCTTAACTGAACTTATCTTTTTAGTCAACAGGTACTTCCTGTTGCTTTTAAGTCGAACACAGAAGGAAAAGAGGGAAGAAAAATCTCAAACCAGTCTAACCAACAAAAAAATAGGACTTGTTGGACTCAGTAAGAGAAAAGTTGCAAATAAAGGGCTGGAGGGATGGCTTAGTGGTTAAGGTGTTTGCCTGCAAAGCCAGTGGACCCAGGTTTGATTCCCCAGGACCCATGTTAGCCAGATGCACAAGGAGGCGCATGTGTCTGGAGCTCATTTGTAGTGACTAGGAAGCCCTGGTGCACCCATTCTTGCTCTCTCTCTCTCTCTCTTTCTCTCCCTCCATCTTTCTCTGTCAAATAAATAAAATATTAAAAAAAGGTTGCAAATAAAAATGGTAGTAGCTCACTTCAAGGAAGTAGTTATCAGGTGCCATGTTAGTAGAAATTTTCTTGTGACATTTATATAGTGAAGGCTGCTCTCCCTTTAGATAGAGCACCCACCTGTCCCTGGCTCATGACAAACAACTACTATAAAGCAGGAACAGGGACTGTTCCAATCCAACCTCAGATCCACAGTGTGGTATCTTCAGAGATATAATGAACCTGAAGTAAGTTACTGTGAAGTTAGAGAAAGAAAAGTGTAAACGTTAAGTTCTGGAAATGGAGACAGACTGTTAGGAAATAACTCTTCACACCCATGATTAGGAATTGAAGGGTAGAGGATCTTCCCCATCTCCAGCAGGATGGATTCTTGTACAGCTATGATTTGATTATTTGATTCAGTACACCTAATATTTATTTCTTGAAATAAGGTAGGAGAGGTATATGGGGAGACAGCAATTTCAGTAAAATATTACCACTCTGGGAGCTTTATATTTATCTTCCCAACAAACTGTATTAATATAGTTATGATTTAACCATCCTATGAATACAATGTTCTCAAATACATTTAATAATGAATGCATAAATAGCTAATGTGGGATAGTAGGAACTTACATGCACTTTTCCCTTTACTTGAGTTTTAAAATCTTTATTGCACAATCTAGGAATGGTACAGGGTTGAACATCTGTAGTAGTTATCTTTTTGTTACTGGGACAAAACACCTAACCAGAACCAGCTTATGGAAGGAAAGGGTTGTTTCAAACTTATATACAGTCTTGAGGGAAAGTTTTATCACAGTGGTCAAAGCTTAACTCCAGCAGATAGAAAGCTGGGCATCTTATCTCCACAGCAGCAGGAAAACATAGTCTGAACTGAGCTATATCAAGTCAGCCTCATTGTTACACCTCCTCCTGCAGAGCTCCATTTCCCAAAGGCCCATCAACATTCCAAATTGCCACCAACTGGGGACCCAAGTATTCAAAATGCATGATCCTATGGGGGACATTTCATGAAAGCCATCACAGCATCTAATCTGTATTTATGTATTTTTTTCAAACTTAATGTGCTGTGTCAGTTGCTTCCTAATTTCTAGGACAAAACACCCATTCAAGGCATCTTAGGAAGGAGAGAGTTTATTTTGGCTTACATTTCCAGAAGGACAAGCAGGGTAGAAACAGGAGACAAGCATCACATCCTCATATCAACAGGGGAAGTGAGAGACAGACAGCAAGCTAGCAGGACTGGACTATGAAACCTCAAGGCTCACTCCCAAAGACACAGTTCTTCTAGGAAGATGCCACCTTCTAAAGGTTCCACAACCTTCAAGAATAGTCCCACTAGGTTGGTGTATTAGTCAGGGTTCTCTAGAGGAACAGAACTGATAGAATGAATTGTATTAAAAGGGAATTTATTGGATTAGTTTACAACAGTCCAGCAATAGAAGGTTGCAGGCCCGAGAGTCAAGGAACCTGGTAGCTGCTCAGTCCACGAGGCTGGATGTCTCTGCAGTCCCAACCTGGCACTGAAGGTCTGGAGGCGTCCTGGAGAGACGCTGCTCTTCGGTCCACACTGGAAAGCAGCACGCACTAAGCAGAGAACAGTGAGCAGCCCTGGCAGCCAGGTGGGAGGAGAGGATGCCTTTCTTCCCAGAGCTTCTTTAGATAAACCAGCCCCCTCCTCTGAGAGGGGCCGTCCGCTCTGGGAGAAGGGCTCACCCTGGGGGAAGGATTGTTCCTTTAGTTAATCCTTCCTAGAGGCAACCTCAGAGACACACTTATGAGGAATGTCTGTGGATTCCTAAACAAATCAAGTTGACACAAACTTAACCATCACAGTCAGGATGAGATATTCAAACACCTGAGCTTATGGGGCACATTTTACATTCAGATTACCATATCTGTCATCCTTTACTTCTCTCATCTTATCTTAATTTACAAATATGTTCACTTCTTCATTTTTCATCTCTTCTTGGGGAAGAACTTTTAATTTCCCTTTTAAGGAATTGAAAATGTCTGTCCATTATTTTACACCACTCTGAAATATAGATACCATAAGATGTCTAAATGGGGCAAAAAAAAAAAAAAACAACGAAGCTAAGCTGTGATTTTTGAGAGAACATGGTTTGCACCATCTGGAAGCTGCGAAGAGCTGTCTTTCATCTGGAATTATATTTTATAAGCAGTACATGAGGGAAAGTTATGCTTTTTCCAGAAACCGTTTGAGAAGGTGCATCACTGGTGAAAGATGTGCCACTTCTCAAGGAACCTAAGTTAAATTCTCTTCGCAGAATGTTGAAAAATTCCCCTATGACTGGTCATCCAGAGGAAGAGCTTGCTTATCTATTGAATAGCTATGTCATTTGAAGAAAGTCATTTTTAAAATATATCACAAAATCCCACTGTGAGAGACACTAAGGGACTGAGTGTGGGAAGGGAATGACAGAACAAGACTCTCATGTCTTGTCCTTCTGGGAAGTTCGCTCATGGGGATGGAGTGATGGGCGGAGTGTACCCCTGTAGGCTCTAGTGAATTGCTAATCAGAGCATTTTCTCTCTCTCTCTCTTCTTTCTCTCTTTAAGTACATGTAGCACTATACAAAACTCCCTTGAATGCAAAGGTACTACTGTATACATTAAGGTGAAGGGTACCACTACCTGCATTTTAATTCGAGGTCCTTGATGCATCTGTTATCTTAGGTTCACAATTTAAACTCTGTGAGTCTCAGTATGTCAGTCAGTAAAATGGGTATTGTAATAGCACTGGTATCATTGAGTTGCCATTTAAGAGTGTTAGAAAATGTGAATTATATTGCACAGCACCTACCTTTTAGTAAGTTCTTAGTGGAAGCTTATCACCGGTGTTATCCCATTGTATTTTATCTGATTATATCCACAGATAAACACTAATACCCCCAAGTCATCATCCTAGAGCCTCATCCTCTCTGCATCTCCTCGAGCTACATTCTTAAAACAACTCATTTCTTCCAAGGCTGAGAATTTAGCAGGTTCTATAAAAATTATCTGTCATTGCTTTATCATAAGCCTTGATGATCCAGTAGCCTTTCACTGATCTCTGCTGTGCTTCTGATACCATTGAATTTTAGGTAAGTGTTTTGAGATCTCTGATGGGTTTTATTGTCCAGGTGGCCCTTTTCTCCAGCCAACTAGCCAGATGTAGTAAAAATGGAACATCAGCATGGACAAATGAGTGGATTTAGCCCAATTTGGTCTATTTAGGGTCTATTCATTTTTCCAATTAATCCTCTCCTTTATTTTTAATTCTACAAAAATACATCCAATCTTCTCTCTTCTTTGTTCCTTAGCTAATGGCCAGCGAGTCTTCAACAGGAAAATTAACTCAACAAACTATTCTGGCTGGGCTATACTATGGAGGAATACTGGTAGGACCATACTCTGTACTAATGGCAAATCTGGGCAAATGTTGAATTGCATTATTATTAAAAATAAGATATAAGAAGATAGCTACCTGAGAAATGAGTTTGCTTAAATGTGAGCAAGTAAATGAACTTTAGAGGAAGAAAACAGGAAGAAGCTCAGACTCACTGTCAGAGTATCCTAAATTGGTATCTGTCAGGAAATCTAGCAGAAAGTGCTGTAAGACTCAGGAGGGAATGAAAGCAAGAAGTAGAGCTACAGTGTGGCTCCAGTTTGATGTATTTTGTGCTGGTGGGAGAAAGGGGGGGAAAGGATTGGACCAAGGGTATATTTCCATGTTTATTTTTACTTTCTCTCTGGCGAGGCTTATATACATTTTTCCTTGCAGTGGAAATGCCAGAAAAATATAATCATGCATTTTTGAAATAAACTCCTTTACACATCTTTCTAGATTTCTACCTTCCAGCAATATTTAGATATACTGACATGCAAAGCTGTGGAGGTCTTGCTGGTAGTAGAATGGATGAAGGCTATAGTTCAATTTTTTAAATTTTTTATATTTATTTGAGGTAGGGAAACTCACTATATTTTCCAGTCTGACCTTAAACTCATGGGTGCAATTGAGCCTCCTATCTAGCCTTCCAAGTAGCTGGCATGACATGCCAGTGCCAACATGTGTAGCTCATGTTTGATTTTTATCTAACACATAGCCTCACAGACTGGGACTGATGGTCCTTCGGGCTTGCATGTAAGTCAGAATCCAGTTAGTTTTAGATTCACTGTGATAAAATTCTCACAGTGAGAGTATAAGGAGATCAGAAGATGTGGAAACCATGTGAGTGAAGAAAACTGGGTAAATTCTTTCTAAAGGCATGCAAGGTGATCGATTGTGGAATTTTTCTTAGTAAGATTTCAAAGACATTCTAAATTTTGTTACTGCTTTAATAAACTAAAGAAATCTGCTTATCCTGCCTCATTGCTTTCTATAGTACTTGCTAGCTTATAATTGTGAACCCTGAGGTGAGGGCAAAGAGAAACCAAGATTAAAGTGAACAGAAACTCAACAGAAGATAATGAATGTAACTAAAATCAACAAGCCAATAGTTAGCTTGGGCTTTTTTTTTTTCTGAAGACATATAAAGAAAGAAACTCTTGTTTGGTAATATCAATTGCTCAAAGAGTTTAAAATATCACTTGGACACTTAGCAAGGATGTAGTATAAATGCATTCTCATTACTAAAACTGATATTTTTTTTTGTTCCATGTTAGGATTTGGAAATTTTGTTTTCTTTAAAAGATACCCTTTTATTCAAGGAGAGATTTTCAGTTTATTATTAAACTTAGAATCACAAAACATTGATAATAGATATGTGGCTAAGGTCTACTTATAAGAAAAGCATCCAGTGAATTTATGCTTTAAGAGCCAGAAGTATATTCTGCAAGTTACTAAAGTGTCAGTGTGTTTTGATTCTACTGTGAAATTTTGTTTGTGCTAAATATAGCAATGCAATCTAAGTGAATTCCTGATTTAAAAAATGGGATAATGAAGGAAAAGAATAGCAAGCAAGACTTAAACATTTATATTTGTTTATTTACTTATTTAATTATTAGAGAGAGGGAGAGGCAGATAGAGAAAGAGAATGAGTGCACCAGGGCCTCTAGCCACTACAAGCCAACTCAAGATGCAAATGCCACTACATGCATTAGGCTTACAGAGGCACTGGGGAATCAAACCTGGGTCCTTAGGCTTCGCAGGCAAATGCTCTTAACCACTAAGCCATTTCTCCAGCCCAAGACATAAACATTTTAATTTACTAATGGACACTAAGGCTTTGGTAATGCTGTCCATACCACTGATAACAAATAACTGACTTCAAACAATAGAAACATAACTAACATTTGTACATTATTTTTTCTTCCATACATTAGACAATTATTGGGTACTGTTTGTGATGAACAGATTTCATGCATTTGCTGTTAGGAATGGTAGTCCATATTTAATAGTAGCTATAAAATCTGGTAACTCTTCTAGTATTCTTTCCATATTAACATTGGGTACTTAGTTTTTCAATCTGGGGTAGTGATATTTGCTTTAGAATTTGTTGTTATAACCAACTTTAACACTTGAATTCCTAAGTAGTTAGTTGAACTCAACTGCCCTAAGTACCTTGATTCCACGTAACAGATTTGGTTATTATTATACTTTACAACATTCCTTCGATATGTCTCAATACTGATATGCAGACTTCAGAATACAATGAAGCTATTCTCTTCCACTTTTTGTCCATACCCAGAGGAAATGAGAGTAGAATGCACAGACTAGTACACACTATGTAACTCACTTGTTTGCAGCTTTTCACTGAAGGCAAGCAAACTGAGAAACAATCTCAAGGTCCTTTTCTCACAAACGTCACTTCATGACCATTCTTTCTAGTGTGAAGTGCGTCTTTAGCTGCTTAACTAGGAAAGATTTTTTGATGATGGTACTGTATTTTTGTGGTCTTTAAATTTTAGAGCCATGATTGAGTTTTTAAATAACAATACTGCTTCCATGTCAATTATTGAATGAAGCAAATGTGTGCAGTTGCAGCTGCTGTGGTATGTTTTTTGGAAAGTGTGTGCTGATTTATGCTTGGTCATAGAATGTTTGTGTGGTCACATGTCTGTCTAGGTGCAATTTTACTTTGCCAGCATATTTGGGAAAATCTAGATGGAAGAGTCTCACTTTCTCATTTTTGAGCATTTTTGGAGAAATACTTCCCCAGGAGACCATGATCTCCATTCCTTTTGGCCTCTGGTTTGGAGCTCTGGATCAGGACTTTTGTTCTGGTCAGTTTATTTAACAGTGTCACTTTTCCAAATAAATACCAACAAAGTAAACAAAAATGAGTTGTATACACAGTTGTGGAAGCATCTAAAGGCTGGATCCTTGGTGGGCTTATTAGAGGAGGATGGTACAGTGTAGACTTTACAATTATTGACATGGCCTGGATGTTTGTGTCCTTCCAAAATTTGTATGTTGAAATCCAAATGAAAAAAATGATAGGATGATACAGTCTTTGGGAAGAGACTATGTCCTGAAGGCAAAACACAGACAGGATTAGTAGCCTGGTAAAAGAGCATGGAGAATGCTTGTTGTCTCTTCTACCATTTGAAGATGTGGTCAGAAAATGGAATCTATAATCTGGAAAGCTGATCCTGACCAGACCCCCAATCTGCTGGTGCCTGGACCTCAGGCTTCTTACCTTCTAGAAGTGTGAGTAATAACTTTCAGCTAATTGGAAAATATCTACTTGATATATATATATATATATATATGGTATTTATTTATTTATTTGAGAGAGGCAGAGAGGCAGAGAGAGAGAGAGAGAAGAGAGAGAGAGAGAATAGGCATGCCAGGGCCTCCAGCTACTGCAAACGAATTCCAGATGCATGCGCCCCCTTGTGCATCTAGTTTATGTGGGTCTTGGAGAGTTGAACTGGGATCCTTTGCCTTTGCAGGCAAACACCTTAACTGCTAAGCCATCTCTCCAGCCCTAGTTGACATATTTTTCTAGCACTCAAATGGACTGACAATTACACTGATCTAGGTAGCTATGAAAAGCATTAATTCAAACTCATTATATATTTTCCCTGAAGTCTGATATCCAGTGGTCTAGAAAATACTGGTCTTCATTTAGAGGATATTATCAGTCTATATTGTTATGGAGGAGTTTGAAACTTTGCAGGAAGATTTGTTTTGTTTAGTCTGTTGAATTGAAATTTACCAAGCATTGTTTGGAAGTCTCTTTGATATGATAGTTTAAAAAATGGCTTATAGGCTGGGGAAATGGCTTAGCAGTTAAGGCGTTTGCCTGAGAAGGCTGAGGACCCCAGTTCGATTTCCCAGGACCCATGAAAGCCAGATGCAAAAGGTAGCACATGCATTTGGAGTTTGTTTGCAGTGGCTGGAGGCCCTGGCGTGCCCATTCTCTCTTTCCTTCTATCTGCCTCTTTTGCTCTCTCTCTCAAATAAATTTTAAAACAGTAAAATATTTAAAAAAATGGCTTACGGCAGATGCACAAGTGGCATAAGTGTCTAACGTTTGTTTCTAGAAGCAGGAGGCCCTGGTGTGCCCATTCTCTGTCTGTTGGTCTGTCTCTTTCTCTCTCTCTCTCTTTTTAATAAATAAATAAAAATGTTTTTTTTTAAAGAAATAGCTTATGGAAATTTTAATTTGTTCACATGTAGTTATTTTCTCTCACATCTATATACATTATAAGGTTTTGAATATTAAAAATGGCTCAACTGGCTCATGGATTGAAAGCTTGGTCCCTACATGCAAATAATATAGCAGGGAGAGCTAGAAAGTTTCCGTGACTGAGGGCATGTCCTTTGGTGTGGGTCCTCAATGTGGACCTGTTCTGTCTATGTTTCCTGTACACCATGATAAACCACTGGTTTGAGAAAAGACCTCTGAGGTCTCCTACTCTCACAGAATTTACTACCTGGTGAAGTCTTTTGTTGCCATGTGCAGCCTTCCAGGGACTAGAGACTTCTCGAGCCATGGTCTAAAGAGGCTGACTACTTCCTAAACCAGGAGCCAGTGTCGCAATCATCTCTGAGATGCTGACATACAAAATTTCCAGAATTATAGGATGAGGAAGGTTTCCACCCAAATTTCCAAGGAAAGCTTGGGAAGCTGTTCAACATATGGTAGGATCAGCATTCTTGTCACAGCAAATTATGAAGCTATCGGAGGCTCAGGTGACAATATTCTCAATCTTTTTCCAAGAGGTTATTAACTACACAAATCTAGGTCAACATGTGGTTTGTGGGGGAGGAATCAGGGATTATGTTAATTTGGTAAAATATACTGGATGATATCAGGTGATTCATATGCTCCCCAAGTCATCCTTGGGCCATGACAAGGACCTTTCAGTATCTTAAGATCATTCTAGTCTACTGACAACAAGGTTCAAGCTCAGGATCTGGGTATTTCTTCAGGTACACAAACCTATTATTAAAGAATTAGATGGGGAGGGTATTAAGATTCAGTGGTATGGATAGTGTTTTAATGCCATAGCAAAATAATCTGTTGCAAATAGATTCCATAATTATTCATATTGAACTGAACTGAATCCACATATTGATATGTATGTCTCAAGTGATATGTTAGTAGGTAAGTCTTTAAGAGGTGATTGTATCATGAATATTGGACCTTTCTACATGAGATGTGTGCCCTAATAATGGTTGAAAATGATTAGTGTACATTTCTTCCACCACCCCACATGAGAACAGAGCTAGAAGACACATTTACAAACTAGAAGGTAGGTCTTCATCAGACCTTAAGCAAGCAAGTTTGTGAACTTGGACTTCTTAGGTACTGGCATTTTGAGAAATAAATTTCTGTTTATTAAACAACCTGTCCAATATGTAAGATTTCACTGGAACAGACAAAATGAACTAAGACAAGAATGGGAAAGTTATGTAAGGCACATTTAGGACCAACATTCCTAAGAAAGTTGGTGACCCTGATCATAGCTTTGGTAATTTAACCAGTCTGTGGGGAAATCACAAAGAAAGAAAGGTTGAAGAGGCAGATACAGACAGACAGACTAGGTAGATAGAGATAGAGAAAGGAGAGAAGAAAGGGAAGAAATAAGGTAAAAAAAAAAAAAAAAAAAAACTTTTCACAGAGATAATTATAACCATCAGATAATATATTTGGCCCACATTACATGAGGTGGTGAAGGACAGGCTCTTTTGTTAAACTCCTCATGTTCCTCAACTTGATTCTACCTGGGAATTATACTGGGCAATGTACCCAATATATCTGTTTCAGTTTATGTATGAACAATATGGGAATAAAATTAGCACTCCTAAAGCTTTTGTGCTGATTAAATGAATTAATGGACACAAATGACTTCTCAGTAATTTTTAGCTGCTATCTTTATTGGATAATGTTTTATTTTATAGATGGCAGAGAATCCTAGGGAGATCCAAAATCCATCAATATGGCAAGAAAATATAGCCTACTGCTCACCACAAGATGTGGCACCTCAACCACACTTACCAGATGCCATAAGAAAATTATAGAGAGAGCAGCTACATGAGTATTTCTCCCAAATCCAGTTTGACAAATACCGCCAGGGAAATGGCACCAAACACTGTGTTGAATTAAAACACATTAAAGCAGAAATACAGAGGCAACAGAGAACTCAACACTAAAAAAAAAAAAAAAAAAATCAAAGTACAAACAAACAAACAAAAGAAAAATTGTTAATAGATCTGCCAAGGCTCAGGGATTTTGGGGAAAGAGGGAGCATGAATAATGTAAGAGTAGAAATATCCTGAGGCATAGTCCCCCCCATTCCCACACCAGAGACTGATGCCCTAATTACCCCTAAATGAATCCCAACAACTCTACTGGGTCTTTTACTAGAATTAAAAGCTAATCCTGACATTGTTGTTTGTCAAGCTCAGACCTCAGAACTTGGGTCATGGCTAGCCTCTTCCTGAGCTAGCCTCTAATCCAGACCAATTGGCTATCACTCTGGCTCACCTGAACCAGAAGGGAAAACCAACCACAATAACATTATAAATAGATACATGCAAGGGAACAAGCTTCTCTAAGGGCTGCCTTATCACTGGTGAAGCTCCAGAATCTGGTGAGTTTCCCCTAGATGTGAGAACCCCTACGCCCTACTTTCCACAGGGCTCTTTACCCCCTTCTGCCCTCCACATGGCAGAAGCTCTTAGTTCTTTCTTTGATCTCCTCTCTACGATTTTTCAGGCCCAAGATGTGGGCTCTTGGACTATGTGGGGATATTTATTTTTCTTCCATTTCTGTACTCCCCTAAATAAATAATAATTTAATAATTATCCTTCTCAGTCTTACTTTATTCAATTATTTGGTTAAAATTAGACATGAACCTTAGATTTGGGGTTCAAGGACATTCCTGAACCCCTAACACACTGTTTCAAAATGGGCTATAAGACAGAGTTCAAAACTTCCAGCCCTTGCAGTCTGAGGACGCAGCAGGAAGGTACTGGGTTACAAACACAGTGAGCCCTCTTGACGGGTCAAAATTCCTAGTGCCTTGATCATGGATTTGACAACTTGTAGAAGAATGAGAAGTAAATGTTTGTTTTTAGAAATGATGCAGGCTAACACATTTTGTTACAGCAACACAAAGGGACTGAGACACTAGAAATGACTCCATTTCTAACTCAGGTCAAAACATTTTATCTGGCTCTCAGAAATTTAGTATATGATTTTGTCTTTCGTTACTTTCAACATATGAACATATTGCCTTCTGATTGAGGACAGTATGGGTGAAGGAGAATGAACAAACCCCCACGGATGTTAGTATCCTTAAAGGGGTGGTAGACAACAGACAACCTTGTTACAGTAAATGAGCCTTAGTGAGGTGCTGACTTCCTTTTCACACCCAACATTTGGAGCTAAGCAAGGAATTAGACACCTTGATAGTGGACAGGATGAGCTCTTTAGAGAATAAAGATCTATTTCAGGCTTCCAGACTTAAAAAGAAAAAGTCATATATGTGCTTCATTTGTAAAAGGATAAAAATGTATCTAAATGATCAGCTGAAACAAAAGTTTGGGAGGTATAATGTTTGTATTCACTTGGATTATCATCATAAATTAAGGAAGAAATTATCCTAATGATAAAAAAGTGTGAACATTAGAGTTAAGTATAGCCATGACTGGTTATGTCTTGCTGTGACCCCAAAAGCAGACACTGTAGCAGTTGCAGACAGGCTCTACAAAGGCCCTGACCTAAGCTGGACTGTGTTCTGGCAGGAAGGTGGTCGTGAAGGCCATGAGAAGGGCAGGGACGTGGTCCCACTGGTTCATCTCCACCGAGGTGGACATCATGAAGAGCCTGAACCACCCAAACGTGATCCGACTGTACGAAGTCATCCAGACGCAGGCCCACGTGTACCACCTCATCATGGAGCTGGCAGACCGCGGGGAGCTGCAGAAGTACCTGGAGAAGGCCGGGCGCCTGGACGAGCAGGAGGCCCGCGCTATCTTCGTGCAGATCGTGCGCAGCCTGATGCACTGCCATGCGTGCGGCGTGGTGCACGGCGACCTGAAGCCCGAGAACATCCTGCTGGACGCGCGCGGTAATGTCAAGCTGTCCGACTTCGGCGTGGGCTCGCGCTTCCAGGCGGGCCAGAAAGTGGCGGCCTACTGGTGTACCATACCGCACCCCGGAGCTCAGAAGAAAAGCAGCTTCTGAATGCACCAATAGCAGCCTGGAGAAAAAAGTTCCAGAGAAAAATTGAAAACTAAATACACCAACAACCAAACGATTCTCTATCAGCTGTTAAGCAAATGAAGACTAAGAAAACACCAAAAACCAGCAACAACAACAACAAAATTAAGATAACAGGGATTGAATCAAACTTTTAATAAGTTTGAATATCAATGATCTCAGTGCCCCAGTCAAAAGACACAGACTAACATACTGTATCAGACAACTAGAGCCATCCCTGTATTTCTTCAAGAAACTCACCTCGGTGTCAGACACTGCCTTAGCATGAAAGGATGGAACCAGGAAACAAGTAAGTGTTGCATTTCTAATATCTGACAAAGCAGATGTCAAAATTATTCAGAACAGATAAAGGAGGTCACTTACTGGTTATGGAAACAATCTACCAAGAGGACACTATAATTCTAAATGTACATACACCAAAGACATTTCCATCCAAATTCATAAAACAAATTCTACTACATGTAAAGTCAAGTCCCAACACAGTAACCTCATTCTGACCAAGAAACAGATCATCTGGACAAAAATAAATAGAGAAATATTGGAATCAAATGATACTATTTAATAAAGGACAACAGACATTTAAAGAAAATTTCATCCAAATATATTGAAATATACAGTCTTTTCAAAAGTACAGGAAATGTCACCTAAAATAGATCACATATCAGAAGACATAATGCATGTCATAGGAAGCATACAAAAATCAAAATAAATCCTTATTTTCTGAGTACAATGCAATAAGGCTAAAATCAACAAGAAAAAGTATAGAAATACACAAACTCATAGAGATTAAACAGTACACTACTTTACATTGGATTGGTCATTGAAGAAATCCAAATGTTCCTAGAAAAGAATGAAAATGAAATAGAATATATCAAAGACTCTGGGACACAAGGAAAGCATTCCTAAGAGGAATGTTTATAGCTCTAAATTCCTACATTACAGAAACAGAGTGATCTCACATAAATAACTGAATGAAAAGCATATAAAAATAACTGAATGATACACCTAATGGCCTTAGGAAAACAAATCAAATAATGTACCAGATGGAAAGAAAGTCATGATTAGGGCAGAAAGCCAAATAGAAACACACAAAAATCTCTGGGCTGGAGACATAGTTTAGTGGTAAAGGCACTTGCCTGCAAAGCCTAGGGACCCAGGTTTGAATCCCCAGGTCCCACATAATCCAGATGCACAAGGTGGTAAATGTGTCTGCAGTTCATTTGCAGTTGCTGGAGGACCTGGCATGCCCATTTTCCATCTCTCTCTCTCTCTCCCTATCTACCTCCTTCTCTCAAATAAATAAATAAAAAATAAAATCTCCCACTTAAAAAAGTACAGGTCTCATGACCTTTCAGTGAATACCATAACTCCACTGAGGAGAGTCTTCAGGGCAACAGGAACTGGGGGAAGGGGATAAAAGAGAATCACCTGTTATAATTAATATAAAATGAAATTAATATTAAAAGACAGTCCAGGTTGATATGAATTCAGGGCAGAATTGTATCAGGCCTTTTTTTTTTTTTTTCTGTTAGGTTTTCAAGGTAGGTTCTCACTCTAGCTCAGGCTAACCTGGAATTCACCATGCAAACTCAGGATGACCTTGAATTCAATGTAATCCTCCTATCTCTGCCTCCCAGTGCTGGCATTAAGAGTGTGCCCCACCACACCCAGATTCTATCAGATTTTTAAGGAATGTTTCATAGTTTATTCCACAGTATAAAAAGTACATCTATGAAGCCAGCATTGCTCTTTGAACCCAAGAATAAAAAATAAATAAAACTATAGACCAATATCCCTGATGGACATAGATGTAAAATTTATGAATAAAATACTTGCAAACCAAATTGAAGAACACATAAAACATATCATTCACCTCAATCAAATAGGCTTTATTCCAGAAATGCAAGGATGATTCAATACACATAAGTCAATAAATTAAGTGTATCACATGATAATCTCAATAGACATAGAAAAAGCCTTTGACAGATTACATTATTTTGTTATATAAAAAACAGAGCTAGAGATATGGCTTACAAATAAGGCACTTACCTGCAAAGCCTAAAGACCTGGATTTGATTTCCCAGTACCCAGATGCACAAGATGGTACATGCATTTGGAGTTTGTTTGCAGTGGCTGGAAGCCCTGACATGCCTATTCCCCTCCACCCCCTACCTCTTTCTCTCTGTCTATCTCCAATCAAAAAATAAATAAAGTATATGAAAAAAACCTTGGGAGGCTAGGGAGAAAGGGAAAATATAAAAATGTAAAAAGGCTGTGTATACCTAACCAATAACCAATATTATTCCAAATGATGAAAATTTGAAATTATTACAACTAAGATTAGTACTAAGACAAGTTGTCTACATTCTCCACTCCTATTTAATATAGTGCCTAAAGCCCAAGTTAGATTGATAAGAGAAAAAAGTGAAAGGAATACAAATAGGAAAGAAAGAAATCAAACCCTTTTTATTTGTAGATAATAGAATTCTACATATAAGAGATAATAAGAACACCTGCAAAAACGTTCCAGAGCTAATAAACAATTTGGCAAGGTGGGAAGATTCAAAATTAGTGCATGTGCGCACGCGCATGCAAACACACACACACACACACACACACACACGCACACACACAGGGAGAGAGAGAGAGAGAGGGAGAGAAATATCAGTAGTTTCTTATATGCCAATGATGAACATACTGAGAAAGAAATTAGGGGGAAAGACCTATTCACAATAGCCACAAAAATAAATACCTCACAACAAATCTAACAAAGGAAGTGAAAGACCTGTATAATGATAACTTTAGGATATATAAGTTAAAACAACTGAGGAAAACAGAAGATTGAAAGCTCTCACACGATCATTGATTGGAAGAATTAATATTGTGAAAAGTTCTATCCCACCCAAACAATCTACAGGTTCAGTGAAGTTTAAATCACAGTTCCAGTGCCATTCTTCATATATATAGGAAAATAATTCTATAGATCATATAGAAACTCAAAGAACTATAGGTAGCCATACTATCTATGTTCAGGAAAAATAATACTGCCATACATGTCACTACACCTGATTTCAAGTTATAGCACAAAGTCATAGCAATAAACACAGCATGATGCTGGCACAAAAACAAACACACAGGTCAATGGGATAGAATAGAAAATCTGTATATTAGGCGTCTGACTTAGGATAAAGATGTCAAACATACACATTAGAGAAAAGATAGCATCTTCAGAACATAATGCTAAAAAATGGATATATACTTGTGGAATAATGAAACTAGATCTTTATCTGTCATCTTGCCTCAAAATAAACTCCAAATGGATCAAGGACTCAATGTAAAAAATGAATCTCTCAAAGAGCTACAGGGAAAAGTAGGTTTACCATACAAAATATAGGCACGAGGAAAAACTTTCTGAACAAGATTTCAGTAGCCCAGAAAATGACCTGAAATCTATTGTACAGCAAAGGGAATTATCAACAGAGTCAAGAGACAATCTACAGAATGGTTGAAAATCTTTGCCAGCTACATATCTGACAGATTAATATGTACAATAAACAAAAAACTCAAAATATTATCAAAATATCACCAGCCCACTCAAAATTATTCTATGGGACTGAAACACAAAGTTCTCAAAAGAAGAAAACAAAAGTTTAATAAATATATTAAAAATGATTCAAACTTCCTACCCATCTGAGAAATGTGAATTAAAACTACTTTGAGGGCTGGAGAGATGGCTTAGCGGTTAAGGCGCCTGCCTCCTAAGCCTAAGAATGCCTATTCCAATCTCTAGGTCCCACATTTAGCCAGATGCAGTGATGCAAGGGAGCAATGCCTCACTTGACCACAAGGGGGGGCATGCATCTGGATTTCATTTGCAGCAGCTGAGAGGCTGCTGATGTGACCATCTCTATCTGTCTTCCTTTCCCTCTCTCTCTGTCTCTCTCTGTGTCTCTCTCTCAAAAAAATAAAACTACTTTGAGATTCCATCTCACTTAGGTCAGAATGTTCAGCATGAGGAAAACAACAAGAAATGCTGGTCAGGTTGTGAGAAAAGAGGAACCCTTTTTTCGTTATAGATGTGGATGAAAACCATAGAGGCAGATTAAGTTTTAAAATTTGCAGGAAATAGATGGATCTGGAAAACATTATACTAAGCGATGTTACCAAGGCTCAGAAAGACAAGTGCCACATATTCTCTCATATATCAATCCTAGCTTCCAATTTTTAGATGTATATGTACATTAGAATGAGAGTCTAGCAAGAAAGCAGAAATGGGCAGTTCTGGAAGAGATCAGAAAGGCTTAGGGGAGGAAACAGTACTACATGGGATATGAATGTGGAGGAGCAGGATACTGGGGATGGAATAGCTTAAGTGTGAATGAGCTGGAGGATTGACAAGAAGAGAGGGTGGGATGAGGTTAACCAAAAGTAAAGGTATATGAAAGAGCCCTATGTAAGCATATTCATTTCTTAACTAATTAAAATAATAACCTAAAAGAGATATTGGACATGTGTAACCTGTGTGGGTGGATAATGCTGTTCCCAGAAGCCATAGGTTATTACAAGAAAATCCCAACTCCAGGGGTAGGACACCTCCCAGTGAGTTCTTAGTCAGGGAGACACCAATCCCCTACCATAATACATACCATTTGCAGTGCTCTTGGATTTTTACCAGAAATAAATGGTTAAGACACTTTTCCTGAAGATAACACTTCTTTTGGGTGAGAAATCAAGCTGGTAGTTCCTACCCTGATGGGTAGCTGCAATAACACTGGAAATTGCTATGTATCTGTTAGGGGAGAAAAGTCATCAAGCAATCTTACCCAGCCATGGACCCTATGAGGTACGGAACTGCTTAGCCAGGCAGGATGTGTCTACTGATATAATAATGGCATAACTTTCATGGGAGTGAAGAACTGCTCTCTGTTTGGGTTGGAGGCCTGCCCCATGTGAAATAATTGATGGCTAATATGGAAAACATGGTCAAAGGCCCATGGATATGCAAGTCATAGGCCCTAAGAAGGAAGTTACAACTATTGTTTAGCTAAATGACTATGTTATATGCCAATCAGATTGCCCTCTAAATACATATGGCTCTGCCCATGGATTCATGCTAGTCTCACCTTGTCCAGAGACACTTCTCTTTGCATATGGTAGTGACTATTTAGGAGACACGAATCTTATCAAAGTGCTGAGAATAAGTGACTCTGGTGTGCTCAGAGCTAAGTGGGATGTATATCAAGGTTCAGAGCACAATGTGGAAAGGGCAGAAGGAAAGAATGTAGGAGCTGTTGTGTAACAGGGTTCTAGGGGTCCAGGAAAGTCCTTGAACCCCAAACCCTAGGTTTGTTTCTAATTTTAATCAAAGAATTGAATTTAAAAGGAGACTGCTAAAGATAATTAATAAATTATTGTATTTATTGAGGGAAGTACAGAGCCAAAGAAAGGCACCCACGTGGCTCAAGATCCCACGTGGAGGGCCTGGGGGGAAAAGTGTGGAAAGAAAAAAGAAAGTTCAAGGAGTTCCTGCCATGTGGGGAGCTGGAAGGGGTAATGGAGCCCATGTGGACAGTAAGGGCTAGAGAGCACGCCTGGCTGGGCCTGGGCCTGGGCCTGTGTAGAGCCAGCCTAGGCCCAGCTAAGGAAAACCTCACCCACAGCTAGAAGTTCCCAATAGATCAGAGAGCCTGCCCTTCCCTTGCAAAGGTATTTATGTCCTTATGGTGGTGGGCTGTCTTCCTGCTCAAGTGAACCAGAGGGACAGCAGGTTGGTTAGGGCTAGGGGCTGTCTCAGGAAGAGGTTAGTCCTGGCACCAAGTTCAGGGGCTGAACTTGACCAATCACAAAGCTTAAATCCTATGAAAGCCCTCCCTCCCAGGGGTGTCCTGGTTGTTTGTGGAAAAATAGGTCTAGGGAACTGTGCAAGAGATAAGAAGTCAGATCATCTTTGAATTCTAGGAAGTGCAAACTTTCCTGCCCTTTTTACCTTTAGGGGTCCAGTCACCTTAATTGTACCCCCCTCTCGGATGGGGAAGGGTGCCATGAGTTGCTCTAATCCAGGCATAGCATGTAGTTGAATTCATTAACTCATACTTACTGTAACGATATCCAAATTCCACAGAATACTGGTCTCATCAACATTCTGTCAGGGATGATGAAGGGAATGAGCCCCCATTTCTCCCTGAGGAGGTATAAACAAGTAATGGTGGCTTGGAGACACTTGGATATAATGGATATTGGGAGACATTTTCTGAGTTGGTATAGCCACTGCCAAGACCAAAATACTCTGGTAAATAATCCATACTGTATCTATTCTGACAACTTTAATTAAACTCAGTAGGTTGCCCCTAGATGCAAGAAAACAGAAGAGACATCAAAGTAGAAGAGGGACTAATTAGGAAGAAGGGATTCAGCAAAAGGGGGAGTTTTATGTTTCCCTGGAGAAGATTCTTAGGCTAGCCATGAGAGCAGCACTCATATTTAATCCACCACTTCCTCTATAATATTTCCTGGGCCCTGTCAGAGATAGAGATGACTGGTCTTGTGCTAGCCACAAGCTTTTCTCCTTGTCATTCTGATGAGTTTTCCTGTTATGGGGTTTTTTTGGAGTACAGTTTCCCCCCTTCACCCCACTTTGGCCTGTACATCCACCTTTTAGATTCATCATTATTATTATTTAATATTGGTTATACAGTCTCATTTCCCCTCTCCTCTGGTCCCTGCTTCCCTGAGGGGGAATTAGGGCCTCAGTCAATGCCATGGGGGTGTGCCTCAGGATATTTCTGCCCACCCAGTGGCTCTTACTTTTACTCCCTCTTCCACAATAATTCATGAGCCTTGGAAGGTAGCATCAACTTCTGGATTCTTGTACATTTATTTAAGAATGAAGAATTGAAGAAAAGCACTCAGAGAAAATTAAATTATTAATTGTGAGGTTTATTTAGGGAAAATTAGTATACAGGGAAAGGCTAGAACATACGCTTACCCACTTGGAGGCAGGACCTGAGAGCAATTTGGCCAATTGTTTTTTTTTTTTTAACATATTTAATTAATTAATTAATTTATTTATTTATATTGAGAGAAAGAGGCAGAGAGAGAGAGAGAGAATAAGTGCACCAGGGCCTTCCAGCCACTGCAAACAAACTCCAGATGCATGCACCCCCTTGTGCATCTGGTTTAATGGGGCCTGGAGAGTCGAACTGGGGTCCTTTGGCTTTTCAGAAAAACACCTTAACTGCTAAGTCATCTCTCCAGCCCCCTGAGAGCCATTTGGGAAGCTGAGCATGGGAGTAGATATAAACCATGAAGGGATTACAAGGGAAATTGAAAAAGGCCCAGAGCTTAAAGGAACACACACACATGCACAAAACACAAAGTGGAACAGGAGGGTGTGAGCCTATTGCCTTCACATTTGAAGAAAAGTTGAGAGTTTAGTAAGTCAAGGTCCCATAACTTACAAGAGGGTTAAAAAAAAAAAAGAAGAAATAGAAGGAAGAAATTTTCCTTCCCCTTCATCTAGGATGTAGGCACGTTTACCAAGGTTCAGGCCTCTTGTAGAGAATGAACAGCCAAAACAAGACCCCCTTTCCCACATGGCAAGCCTTTTATAGTTTATAGGGATGGGGTTTGCTGTCGGGCTCAGGTGAGGGAGATAGCTGGTTGGTTTTTATTTTTGAACTCCAGGAACTAATCCACATGGGTCCAGCATACCTTGGTATGTCAGATTTGGAAAAAAAAACTAGGCGGTGTTGTTGCTGAGGGATAAGACTAGATTAGATGCAGAATTCCAGTTTTGCTAAGGCAGGCAGGGTGACATTTCTTCACACCCCACCCAACTTTGGGCCTTTCCCAGATGGCTATTCAAAACTACCTTGCTCCTATTTTCCCTTCATTGCCAGTATTCACCACCATCTGTAAAATGCAGATTTTGTAGCCAAAAGTGAGGGCAGCATGGATCAAAGAGGATAGACATAGATATTTTTAGTAGACTTTTGACTGTCATAATCTGCCCTTTTAGTCACAGAACCATCGAAGCTTCCCTCTATGACCTTCCAAGCCATAAGTTTCTTTAGCATTAGTCTTAACATTAGTCCTGGTGGGTAAGCAAGTGCATTGGCAGTGGCCTGTATTATATTGGGTGACACATGGGCCTCTGTGATCATCACGGTTCATTGTTGGAGTAAACCAAATTCTGGCACTGGGATTGACCAGCATCAGCCTATGGGTTTAGGAAAATGCTTTTATTCAGTAAGACAGGAAATATTTTATGGCTCCATTTGTACCAAGATCTATGTAGTAAAATAATTTTATTGTTATAAATGCTATATCCTCTCTCTCATAGCTTCCGGAGTCCTACTAACTCAATGAAAAGTGACTGCCCAAGTCATTCCAGGAGCCATTGCAATTGGGAAGCCTTAGCATGTGCTAACTATCGATGACTTGTGTGTATGACTCAGGACATGAATGTTGACAGGCATTTCCTCCTCTCTATGTGATGATATACGCCTTTTCATAGACAATTTCAGTATCCACCACTTTAATTCAACAGTAAATTAGCTGCAAAAAATTACTTAATTGGCTTTTTAATGTCAGTGTATTTCCACCTGTATGATTAAAAGCTGTTTATCTCACTTAAGGAAAAAAAGGGCTTTATGTAGAATGAAAATATTTCATCCCAGAGCAGTACAATCCCATGCTTTAAAGCTCTCTACTTATGAATAACCATGATTAATTCTTTTCTTTTAGAAAGATACATTTTTTCCTTTTATCAGGCACAACATAGAATAAATAAATGCACCAACACATTTTCTGATAAGAGAAAACCATTCAAGCTCAGCACACACAAATACCAGTGTGTCCCTCATAGACTCAGTTATTTTTTATTCAGGTTAAACTTCCTACTTAAGTCTCCATCAGGTTATCCCTAGTGGAGCATTCATGTCACTGTGGGCAACAGATCTTTGATCCAACCCTACTAGGTATATTGAAAGCCAGTTCCATCTATGACTCCTTGGGCTTATGATGTTGGCTTTTCCCTCTCTGCTATGGTTGTATGGAAGTGAGACAGCTTCTAAGGTCATGATGGAACTTCCTGTGGAATCTGTAATCCTGAAATAAACTCATTCCTCCTATGAGCTGCTTCTGGTTAAATGAGTGTCCCATCAATGGAAGGTCATTCCTATATCAGGGTAAGTAGCTACGTATAGATTTGGAGGCCTTTCTGGGCCTAGGGACAGCCTGTTCTGTACCTGAGCCCCAAACCAACCATGTAATAAGCTTCTACTTTACTTGCATAGAAAGTACTCTGACCTGCTGTGCCATCTCCTCAGAGTTTCCCTATTATTTATATTGAGACAAGCATTTGAAACACAATGTATGATTTCCTATAGAATAATTGAAACATTAAATAATCACCAATATTCAAAAATAGCCTCACTATTAGAGGTTGAATTCACCCTCACTAGCATTATAAAACCACCAAAGCAGAAGAAATTTGGTTGAGATTTGCATTCGTTTTTGAGTATCCACTTAACATCTATTTTATAGGTGAGGTATGTGGCAGAATGCAGTTAAGAGTAGGAAGTTACTAAAATGGGCAAAATATTACCCTAATTACAGTATGATTACTGCACTGTCTAGCCCTTCTTAACCATAACCAAGCTCAATTGAATTGTTTTATGTGAAACTTTAATACTTATCTTAATACAGATATGAATTCCCAAAGAAATCTGGATATATATTACCTTTATAGAACACAAGAAAAGGAGCATATTATAGTTTTAAAATGGACATTATCAAGACACCCCTAATGTTCAAGAAGTAGTGCTTATAGAAACACCATCATAGGTAGAGTGAATTCCAAATGAGAAGATACCTCATTCACTGTTCAGCTGTTAGAACCATATACTGTCTATACTGTTTCATGATGTCATGGTGATCATGTTCCCACCCTCTCCCATGAACACAGTGTGCTTGGAGAAATTCTGACACCATTTTTGGCTTTTATCACTTGAAGTTAAAGACTCGCTGACAGAGTCACCTGTGAAGGATGCCTAAATTTCAAACACCCCTAAGAAAATATCCTCTGGCATACATTGATGTGGAAGGTGGGTACCTATAAGTGGAGAGTACCGACTATTCTTATCTCCTTCCTTTGGGTTTAATGGACTGTTGCAAATCAAACTTTGCAGATAGGAAAGCTTTCTGTAATCACCGAACTAATTACAGGGGAGACTGAATCAATCGTTAAGCATCACTAGCTCTGCTCATAAATCACAAAATCCTTTAATTAGGGGCTTAAATCCCAGGGAAAAGAGAGAAAGAAAGGAGAGTGAACATTCACATGGATGTCCCTGTTGCCAAAAGCTTACAAGGACATGACTTATGGGGCCCCCTTCCCATCCTTTGATCTAGCTAATGCTTCCCAAGCACTTTTCCCTGGGCAGGTGCAACACTCGCTTCCTCCTGTACAGTTTTTTCTACATAGTCAAGCTCGATCCACTGAGACAGGGCTATATATTCTGTCATTATATAGCTTATGAAGCTTAGAGAAGTCATGACTGTCTAAGACCTACATTTATACTTTGAGAAGCTAAAATGGGAATTATATCTTCTGTCTCCCTGTTCCCCCCTTTTTTATTGGGGGGGTCTTGGGAAGGAACATCAAAATGATAATAGAGTGACATCTATTTTTGAATGGTTTTACATTCTAGGAAATATCAAAAGTATAAAAGTACAGAATTAAGTTAAATAACAATTGTAATAATCAATAGCACATGTTTTACAATAAAAGAGATGGCTAACTGCTTTTAAAGTTTCTAATTAATTCTCATGATAACCTTATAAAAAGTTTTTAATGTTATCCTGTGATATATATGTTTGCTCATGAGTACAGTGAGGCTAATGCAGATTTAAATAACATGTGAAAAGTCACACCTTAAGATTTGAACCCAAGCAGGCTGACTTCAAAACCATTTGATAAGTACTTCAGAAAAGTCAAGAGATCTGACCTCTTCTGGTACAGTTTAAGTTTATAGCTGTAGTTTAACCTAAAACTCAATTATTAAAAAAATTGTGAATTCAAAAACTATGACTACATAGATTATGTCCAGTTAAATTGTGCCCACACAAACATTTATTTATATTATATTTGTTCTTTAAACTTATCATCTGGAGCCTTAAATTCTATCAATCTAGTGTCTAAATTCTTGTCCTATGATCACAGGTATATTTGAAAGACTCTCCACTGCTTGTTCTTTCATGAATATCCAAAAGACACCAGAAGAAGTAAATAGTAATTATTGTTATCTAAGGAGATAGTGACAACTTGTTAGTATTTATTATAATTTTTTCTGTTTTGTTTGAATGCTATGCAATAGATTTGTATTCCTTTTATTACAAATTATAAAGGAAAATTTTGCTGATCAATCCTTTATTTTGTCTTCCTTAGAATCCAAGTTTTTATTTTATATTTTTCTCAATGTATTTCCAATGCATACTTCCTTCCTTTTAGTTTCAGTTAGACTTCAGGCTCCTTGTGGACAGGATCTACAGCAAATTCTTGGCATCCCACCTCAGATTTGCTCATCATAATTACTGCTCACACATGCAGACTCAGAATTTAAATATTTTGTCTAAAACAAAGAGCCTTAAAATATGGCTCATCAGCCAAGGCACTTGTCTGCAAAGCTATGGACTCGGGTTTGATTCCCCAGTAGCCATGTAAAGCCAGATACACAAGGCTGCACATGTATCTGGAGTTTGTTTGCAGTGGCTGGAGGTCCTGGTGTGTCCATTCTCTCTATCTGCCACTTCTCTCTCTCTCTTTCTGTCTCTCTCTTTCATAAATAAGTATTTTTTAAAATTTTTGGACTTTTCATTGGATAGACTCTTATATTGAACATTACAAAGTTTGGGTTTTATGTAGAAGAAAGGAAACTTGTAATTGCCCAGAATGAGTGGAAAATATTACTTAAATTATGAATGTGATTGTTTTCACACATTTCTAATAAAGCTCCCTTTTCTCCCATACTACTTCCTGTTCCAATGTTGTCCATTCCACTATTTCCTGGAAAAAACTTTGAAAACAGCAGTTGAGACCAAATCTCCAAAGTTGATGGCAGAGAAGGGGAACCTACAGGGAAGTTTCTAGAGTAAAGAGATTGTGTTATAATTACTTTTCTTACTTTATTTCTTTGCCTTCCCTCTCTATCTTTTCTTCTAGGAAGACATCTCTCAATACCATCTGCCAACTTAATTTGGATACACCAGAATGTTTCTTTTCATTTCTTCATTTTTAACTTTTTAATTGTTGTAGTGCCCTTATCACATGACTGGTATCTATTGCCAGCTGGAATCTCTGTTTGGCAAATTCTTTGATAACAGAGACTGTTAACATCAATTAGGTATATAGAGATGAATATGAAAAGTTAGTGTGCAGATCCCATAGGTAATGAAAAATAAAGGCTCAGGGCTGGAGAGATTGCATAGTGGTTAAGGTTCATGCCTGCAAAGCCTAAGGACCCTGGTTTGATTCTCCAGGTCCCACGTAAGCCAGATGCACATGGTAGCACATGCATCTAGAGTTTGTTTGTAGTGGCTAGAGGCCCTGGCTTGCCCATTCTCCCTCTCACTCTCTGTCTCTCCCTGTCTCTGTCTCTATTAAATAAATAAATTTTTTAAAGTTCATTTTAAAAATAAATAAATAAATAAATAAATAAATAAATAAATAAATAAATAAAGGTTCTACCCTGCAGCCCACACTTTTTGGAACCATTAGATATCTTAAAGATAGAACTTTAAACACTTTCTTGTGGGTGTGTGTGCTTGCATACAGGAGTACGGTGTGCATGTGTGTATGTTTGCATGTATATGGGCATGTATGCATGCACAGACATGCACATGTGTGTGTAGTGACTAAGGTCAATGTCAAATGCCTACTTTAATTGCTCTTCCACCATATATTTAAGACAGGGTCTCACTGAGCTAACACTCAATGACTCAGATAGATGTAACCAGAAAATATTAGACATGTTCCTATCTCCATGTTCCAATGTTGGGATTAAAATTCTGCTGTTTTCCAAACAAGTAAAAGCAAATGAGCAAGGCCTTCATTGACCCAACCAATAAGTTCTTATTAGGCACTTAAAACCCTCAATCAGTTGCAAACTCACATACTGTCACTAGGATGAGGTTTTGACACTATGAGAAAATGAACTGTTAACATTTATGAACCTTAGTTTTGTCATCTGTAAAAGGGAAAAGGAATCTATAACTCAAAAGGTTTGTATCAAGGTGTGATTATATGTGTGGCATAGAACAGTTCCTGGAATTTAGGAAGCCATCACTGATGCTATGTCATCATCAGAATCAACCTCATCAACATTTACGACAAAGTAGAAGTAGGCTGAGTGATAAAATTTTGCATTAATGTAACCTTCTGCGCCAATCAACCCTGTGTCTGGTGGAGAAAGTAGGTGGGATGAGACTGGGAGGGACTTTTACTTTTCACTGAGATGCGTTCCAAAGAACAGCTGGTATTAGCTAATTCTGAAAGTCAAGGGCGCTTCCTGAAACTGTTAGATGTTGAAAGTTACTGATAATGTCTACATTGTAGAGACTGTTCTAATCACAGAGAGATATTACTTCTATTTGTGATTTTTTTTTTTTTTACTTTGAAAGAGGACCTTACTCTGTAGCCCACGATGGCCTGGAACTCATTCTGTAGTTCCAGATTGGTCTCCTGTGTCAACTTCTCTAGTGTTGGAATTAAAATTGTTACTTACCACACCTAGCTATTATGTGGATTTTTCCAGACCTGTGGATTTATTCACTAAATCAGTGTGGATCCTTTACTGTAGAATGAACAAAGTGCCTTATTCACATTACTTTGGGTGGAAAATTTTCATTAGCTCAACTAACTGAAAAGTCTAACTAACTGGTGGTTAGTTCTATGTGATCCCAATATTCAAATGATGTCACCATCCTTGTGTCCTTACCAGCTCTTGCTTTTTATTCCTATGCTGGCTTTAGGGTCCATGCAAGCAGAAAATGTCTGACAGAAGTCTTGTGTTTGTTGCTTCTAATGCTCACACTGGAGTCTTCCCAGTCACTTAAACAAAAGTCCTGGATGAAGTCTGAACACTCCTACTTGGCCAGTTACTGAACTGATCTCTGTGAGAAAATACAATGAGATGATCCTGGAATACATTAGTAACATCAAATCTATGCCAAGGACACAACCTTGAAAGTGGTGCTTTCTTGAAGGAAATCAGGGATAGTTTACTAGAAAGACTGTGATTCTATAAAAGTCACCAAAATAATGTTACACTTATATTCTTTATAGTCTCTGAAGATTTTTTTTTTTTTCTGATTTTTTGAGGTAGGGTCTCACTCTAGTTCAGGCTGACCTGGAATTCATTATGTAGTCTCAGGGTGACCTCGAACTCATGGTGATCCTCCTACCTCTGCCTCCCAGTGCTGGGATTAAAGGTGTGCGCCACCACGCCCAGCTCCTGTCTCTGAAGGTTTTTTTTTTTTTTTATTATTTACATGGAACTCCTTTTCCTTCTAGTCCATCTAAAATATCACTTTCTCTATTTTGACCCAAGCCCCTATGGCTGGACAAATTGGTTTGTCTCCTCAGTTTGTGCAAACTGCATTATGCATCTCCCTTTATTTTTCTTTTTCATTTTTTTGGTTTTTCAAGTTAGGGTGTTGCTCTAGTCCAGGCTGACCTGGAATTCACTATGTAGTCTCAGCAATCCTCCTACCTCTGTCTCCAGAGTGCTGGGATTAAAGGCATTTGCCTCCATACCTGACAGAGTCACATATATTTTATTATTATCTTAGATGCATTTGTGAAATTGTTTTAATATTGTAAATTCTTCAGAAGGACAGAGGCTCTAAATTATCATGTGTGTGTGTGTGTTTGTGAGTATATATACATCTGTTCAGAGGCCAAAGGATGTACTTGAGCATCATCCTCAAAACCACCATGCACCTGTTTTTGAGGCAGGTTCTCTTGTTTGCTTAGCACTCATCAGTGCTGGATAGATGGCTAGTGAGCTCCAGGGATCTGCCTGTCTCCACCTCTCCAGTGCAGAGGCTACATTATGGACCACCACACCCAGAATTTTAACCTGGGCACGAGGCATCAAAATCAGGTCCTAGTGTGTGAGGCAAGTGCTTTTACTGACCTCCCCACCTTCCCACCCCTCCTCCATGGGACTAATGCAGTGACTCATGCTTAAAAGGTGTATTGGGAATACTTGATGAATTAAATTTCCACATTAATGCCATATTTCTCAAATAGCAAATAATTTTCATCATAAAATTAAACAAAACAAGGCAAAAGCTGAGCTTTCCTTATTGGAAATAGATTTTACTTTGAAGTAGTGTGATGCCGGTTTTCAGAGTTTGGCAGTAACTAGCAGTTAGAGGTTTGAGCTCGTGTACTAGATAAACACAGAGCCTAGCCTCAATTATAGAGCAGAAGCTGTTCCATGTAACAACTTCCAAACCACCAGCTAAAGACACTGATTATTTGTTTATGTGAATTGGGCAGATTCTTAAGTCAGGAAGCAGATGAAAGACTGGGGAAGGACATATGCTTGAATGAAAATAATGTGTCTCTATGAGTGCTTCTGCTCTTTAAAGATGCCATGTGATTCATAAACATAAGTGGTAACTGCAAATGAGATACTGGCCTGGGGGTTTGTTTACTATGAGCAAAATGAGAAAACTAGGTCTGGTCTGTCAGCTTGTCATATTGTTTTCATGTGGTATAAATGAACCTTCCCCAGTGGAGTCAATCCTGGTAACAAGTGGAAATGAGTAAAGGAAGTTGAACTAGTAGTAAGTTCCATGGTTTTACCTTAGGATTTACCACCTGGATATAAAAGGCAGCTCTGAATGGGGGATTTTCTCTTGCTTTGTGAATTGAATTGGTTAAGGTCTTATAAACTGACGTGAGTTAAATGTGGTTTATCTTGTAATTTTATTTTGTGGCAGAATTGAAATCATCCCTTAAATATTTCTTGAATACATAACATGTGCTGCAAATTGGATTAAATAAATAGGGTTTGTGTTTCTTATTAAGTAGTTTATTTTTACTAAGGCATTCAATGGATTTATTTGTAACGCATGATAGAAAACAAATGTGAGCAGAGGAGTGCAGATAATGAGAACTTAAAGAGAATCTATGCTTATAAACAGATGTTGGTTTACAACAGGTATCTGTAAGACCTGGACTTTTAAGAAAGGTGAGATTTATAATAGCTGGCATTTATTGAACATTTTCTAAATAATGGGCTAACATTTAAAATATATTTTTATTTATTTGCAAGCAAAGAGCAATAGAGAGAAGAGAGACAGACAGAGAGCATGGGCACACCAAGACCTCCAGGCATTGTAGACAAATTCCTTTCGCATGTGCCCCCTGGCACATCTGCCCTTACATGGGTACTGGGGAATTGAACCTGGATCATTAGGTTTTGCAGGTAAGAAGCTTAACTGCTGAGCCATCTTTCCAATCCCTGGGCTACTATTTTTGGTACCAATATTATATTATTTTATTTGTCACTATCACTTTTGAGTTTGGTACAATGATTATCTAGGCAAAATAGTTGAGGCATAGAGACATAAAGCAACTTGACAGAGCACACAATTCTTGTAGTGGTAGAATTGGGATATGCAGGCATAGTGTCTGGCCTCAGAGTATATGATTTTAATCACTGTACTATGAGAAATGTCAAGGAAGAGTAATGGTATGAAGACAAAGTATAGGAGAATGTGAGGTGAGCATAGGAAAGAACAAAGAACACTAGGCTGAATCTGGTTATAACAACTTGTCCCCTGGGGAATGAATGAACAAAGGTCACTAGAAGTCAAAGTGAAGATCAAACACTAACAGCTATATAAGATAAGCATTTTGGGATTTCCCTTGCAGGTAACAGAATCAGAATTGGGTCTCAACACAAGGTTCTGAATCTAGTAGCAAATTTGGTAAACGATTCATGGGAGACTCACTCATGTGGGCAATTGATAAGGTGAAGGGGAAAAAAAGAAAGAGCTTATGCTATTTTGGAGGCATGAGAGATATGTCGGGAAGCTCTGAAATCCTTAAAATTTGTGGTTCCAGATTCTAGCATAGACCCAGGTGGAAATATACATCAAAGAGAATTTAGTGAACATACATCAGGAAGACTTCAGACCCAAAAACTTAGTTTGTGAACAATCAAACTCACAGAGGTGACATCCTTGTAAATTCAACAGATTTTGCTTTCAGAGAACATAGACATGATTCACACTACAGATCTTGGTCTTTGCTCCTCACTAGTACTGAATGAACAGAGTTTCTGATTTGAAGCTCCCTTTAGATTGGAATAAACAATGATTTTTTTAAAAGATTTCATTTATTTATTTATTTATTTATTTATTTATTTATTTATTTATTTATTTATTTATTTGAGAGAGAGAGAATGAGAATGGGCACAGCAGGGCCTCTAACCACTGCAAATGAACTCCAGATGCTTGTACCACCATGTGCAACTGGCTTATGTGGGACCTGGAGAATCAAACCTCAGTCCTTAGACTTCATAGGCTTGTGCCTTAACCAGTAAGCCATCTGCCCAGCATATGAACAATGGTTTAAGTGTGTGTGTGTGTGTGTGTGTGTGTCCTATAATGAAGTTCATGACTGTGATTAATAATTTCTCTTAACAATTTGATCAGGTCAAGTTGGGTAGGTCTAAAGGGACACTTCTAGGAAGGATTAATGGATTAATGGAGGAAAAAACTTCCCCCAAGAGTGAGTAGCCTTTCTGGTGATAGCCCACACATAGAGGTTCCAGGAAAAAAAAAAAAAAAAAAAAAAAGTATTCCTTTTTGCATGGCTGCTCTTGCTACTTGCTGGTGAGTACATCTGCCCAGTTGCCATCATTCACAGACATTGGAATTGAAACATGTTGGCTATCTGATGTGGATTGAGACCTAGCAGCTCTCCAGGCATTCAGTGCTAGATTGAGAATGTTAAATCACACAGCTAAGTGGATTGAACAGCTACCAGGTAATCAAATTCTCCAGTCTTCAGTCAGACAAAGTGTTGAACTGTCTAGCCTATAGTGGGTAGGCTAATCTAATAAGTTTCCTTTAGAGTGTTAGGGGAATGTCTCAGTGTTTAGCCAAACTTGATATGCAAGCCCAAGGGACAAGGGACAGACAGGGTCTGAGACCATTTGGATTTGGTCCCCATCCCTCATAAAAAGCTGAACATGACCATACAAACTTGAAATCCTAGTCCTGTAGGAGACCAGACACCTGAGAATTGCTGGGCAGGCAGTTGGACCCAAAATAGCAAGTTCTAGGTTCAATGAGAGGAAATAAAGTGGAAGAGTAATAGAAAAGGGCACTTAACATTATCCTCTGGCCTCCACATATGTGTGCATGGGACAATGTGTATGCACGCATGTGTCTGCACTATACATACACATACCACACCACAAATTGTACACACTCACACACACACCAAAACATAAAACTTCAGATAAGTAAGCCTATCAAAGCAGAAGAAAAAGTTTTGTAATCTGTATAAGGAAAAAAAAATGCTAAGAGAACATAATACAAAGCTTCTCATCTAAAAACCCTTAGACTAACAAGAGATAAGAGGTACTTTTAGGCACATGATGCTATGCTACTACAAAAGGGAAAGTTGAGAAGATGTTTGTCTTCAGAGGGAACTGGGTGGAAACTAGGAAAATATTCCAGCTTAAGAGGAACTGCTAAGAACAGCATAAGCTAAGTATTGAGACATTGTGTGGCTGCTGGGTTTAGAGCACATTCTTGGAAAGGAGCTTCAAAATTGATACCTGTATGTGAAGAAGGTGGAGTGCTTAGCACTATAAACTATCAAATGTATGTATCCCAGGATTTATACATGCATGCATGTCAAAATATATAAGAAGACTGACTTTTATGCTGAAACTCATTGAGAGGATTCTTTTATTTATTGACTATTTGCCTAAAAGTATATGATGTATTTTGATCAAAATACATTCTCTCTACCTTCTTAATTCATCTCCATATCCTCCTTCTGCTTTAATGTCCCTCTTGCTTCCTTTGTGGGGGTGTGACTCACTGATTTTAATTATGGTCGCATACATGAACATAGGTGGGCATTATTTACCAGATCACATGGGTCCTACCAATGGCTATAACTTCTCAAGGAGAGACGGGGGCCTAATGTCCTCCTCTATCTCCCATGATGGAATATTTATGGGCTTAGTGTTATGTCTGGTTTGTGCACATTATGACAATCACTGTGATGTCATAAATTAAATTGCCATGTTATATCTGGATGCCAGGATTCTATAGCACTCTTCCTCATTCTCTTGAGCCTTGGTAGGGTGCTATAGATCTCTCATTTACCATTAAATAATCCAGAGTCCCTTATTTTAAGAACTTTGTGTAAGAGGAGAGACTCTGACAAAAAAAACAAGAATAACACTAATCTATGGGCATACATATACATATAGCATAGTCATTTAGCCAAGCAATAGTACTAACTTCCCTATTAGGGTTTATGACCTGTCTATCCACAAGGTTTGAACTAGGTTTTCAGTACTGAAGTAGACAGCTTCAGGTTCACTGAGATGAACTTCCAGACCAGGCACAGTTATAGAGGAAGGGATATTATTTATTGAAGCTTACAGATCCAGGGGAAGTTCCATAAAGGCAGGAGAAGCGGCCTGCTCTCACAGGACCAGTAAGAGAGCAAAGCCCCCAGCCACACAGCACACAGAGCAAAACTACAGCCAAGCCACAGCACACTTCAGGAACTCCTATTAGGCACACTTTGCATATCTTTACAATGGAATCTCAAACCCACCACCACACCTTAAGATCCGCCCCCAGTGACATTGCCTCTAGCAAGGTGATTGCAGATGCAAACTATAAACTAATAAAATACTGAATATATTGGGGTACATATATTCAAACTACCACACGTACTATGCATGAATTCCTTCTCATAGAGTAAGCCATCTCATAGAGCATATAAAGAGAAGTTGGTTACCCCTCTAACAGTCATGTCACTATTGCTATTGCATCTGTGGGCAAATTTTGCCTGGCTGATTGGTTGTGTATCTTACAACATCCACTGCATTCTAAGATCTTTTTAAAATTACTTTTACTTATTTATTTGCAAGGAGAGATAGAGAGGTTGAAAGAGAAAGAATGGGCATATCAGGGTCTCTTGCCACTACAAACCAATTTCAGGTGCATGTGCTTCTTTGTGAATCTGGCTTTAAATGGGTACTGGGAAATTAACTCAGTGTAGGTAGACTTTTTAAGCAAGCACCTTTAACTGCTGAGCCATATCTCCAGTCCCATGCTTAGATTTTTGATGATTCTCTTCACTACCTAGTAAAATGCATAGTACCTTCTAGCACTTGACAGCTGGCCAGCAGAGAAGGAGCCTTCAGCTCTATTTCAGCTTCACTATTCAGTGTGCTGTAAATTCATCAAGTCATTTCAGCAATAGGATCTTACCTTCTGATTTTGGTGGACATCTAAAAGCATTGACGATAGCCTCTTTTTATTGGGGTCTCAGTGGCTTCCCTGACCAAAAACTCACTGGGAGGTTTACTATTTCTGACACTAAGAGATTTTCTTTTAATAACCTATGGCTTCTGGGAGCAGCATTATTCCCCCTAAAGGGTACTTTTTTTTCAAACTCTCTTTTTAAATTATATTTTAAATTAGCCAAGTAATAAGAGAGAATTAAATAAAGAAGTATTTTAAGTCATAATGTCTAAGAACTTTTCAAAATTTGTGGCAGACAGTAAACTCGGTATCAAACTCAAGAGAATACAAAGGTAGACACATTAACAAAAGCTTTTGATTTGTTTACATCACAAAGTCAAAGTACAGAAAATTAAAAATGAAGAAAGCAATCATGAAAAAGCCAGAAGGAGAAAACTTCAACTTTACTGCATGTGATGGTTTGAATCAAATGTATCCTATAAGCTAATGTGTTTGAATGGTGGGTCCCTAGATGCAGACAATTTAGAGGTAGGACTTGGCTGGTTTGAGATGTGCTGCTGAGAGGGCTTAGGAGCTCAGCTTCACTCTCACCGGATCTCACTCACTTTCTTGCTGCTATTTTCCACCTTCTGTGGCAAGAAATTCTGTTTATTCTCTGCTCTACAATCATTTTCCTGCCATGCTGAAGCTCCCCTCAAGACAGAAGCCACAACAAGCTCTTTCCTACCATAAGCTGCTCAGTTCAGGTGATTTGTCTCAGTAACATAAAGGTAACTATAATAACTCATGAGTAACAGATATGAAAATTACAACATAATTTACATCTGTGACAATGTAAGAAAGGATATCATGACATAAAATATTTAGAGTATTTGAGAGGGCACTAGAAAGATAATTTAAAAGATAAATTTAAATCTTTATAAAACCAACAAAAGACAATTATTATAAAACCAACATACTGTAAGAATTTTTTTCTTAGAAAGAAAATTACATAGATAAGAAACAGATTTACATAGAGAATGGAAAGATGTAAAAGAAAAGATAAAATAGGTAAAATAATATATACCTTTATTAATTGTTACTTAAGATAGCTGCCTATTGAGAGCAAAAATAATAGTAATGGACTAGGTAGTCATGCTGATAGGTTAACTGAATGAAATTGTCATTTGGGATGAAATGAGAATAGTATAAGCTGGTTGTACTGTAAATGAAACAAAATTTCATTTGAAGATTCACTTTATTAGTTAAAAATGTATTGTGTATACTGAAAAGCAATCACCTTTTTAAAAGAAGAGAAGTATAATTAGTATGCTAATAGAGGATATCCTTATCCATTTGAATTTTAGCACGTTGATTGATCACTGTTTCTTGCTCTTATAGATGACAGATAAGTAAGAATGGCAGGCTAAAATGAAGCATGTAATGATTAGATTTGGAGATATCAGGATGAATTCATGTTTAGTTTAGTATAGAGATGTTTATTTATAGGTAGAATTGTTTAACCATAGGTTATTGTTTTATTTCTCAGTCACTAACACTATAGTAACAAGCATATCTACCACCAAGGTTTTGGTTTTTTTCTCTAATGAAGAGAATTAGAGTTCTTGGAGAATGTACCTCAGTCAGACTGGACTGGAAACATAAAAGATACCTGATGAGTATCTTGTAGCACTATGAAATCAGTACTATGCTTCAAATATATCTCCCAAAGTCCTATGTGGTAACCAGTCCTCAACATGGCATTGTCGTGAGGTGGAGCCTCACAGTGGGAGGTATTTAGATTGTGATGATTTAAGACTGTGATGAAGTGCTCACTACCATTATGAAATGACCCTTATAGAAAGACCTCACAGAAGTAGGTTCATGTTCATATACTGTTGCCTATCTGTCTTTTGCCTCCTGGTTATGTGCTGAGAACAACTTCAGCAAGTGTCAGCACCTTAATCTTGAAATTCTCAGCTTCCAGAGCTTTGAGTCAACAAATTCTGTTCAAATTACCAATTCCATGATAACCTGTTATTATGCTAACAAAGTGCTTTTAAAAGGAAAGAAGTAGTAAAATAAACCACTACAATGAGAACATTTCAAAGAATGATGGAACCAAGTAAGAGCTCTTGATGGCCAGAATAGCAATAATCTGAGCATCAAAACAAAGTCCTACTAAAAAAATGTTCATGCATGTATCTGCTTGAATAGAAAAAATAAGCAAGTCTTTCAAAAGAATAATTATAATAATTTATATAAATATTGTCTCCTCCTCAAGGTGGTGAGCAAAGCTCTTATTCCTGAGTATAGAGTATGAGCATAATAACTTCTTTGTAAGGATCATGGTGTGGATGGGGCGAAAATGGAATATTATTTTGGGATGGGCACTGGGGAAAAAATGCAAAGCCTTGTATTTTCTAAGCAGCACCCTACCAACCCCAAGGGAGCTTTTTTAGTAGAGAAACCTAACAAACCCTATCTCAGACGGGTGATCACTACTAATATTCATACTGATTGTATCCATACCCATACTATCAAAAAAATGAAAATGGAAAATTACCCACTGTAAGTTTCCTCCTCTAAACACATAACCCTGTGGATGACCTCAATAGAAGGCTGTCCTTTTGTTGTAGTCAGTTTTGTGTTGTTGGACAAATACTCAATCTGAAGCAGCATGTGGGAAGAATGGGTGTATTTTGGGCTTGAAAATTCAAGGGGAACAACATCCATGGTGGAAGAAGCACAAATTCATAGCAGGAAGCCACCACCAAACAGACAGCAAACACCAACAACTAGAGCACAACAGGTCTCCACACACCTTAGGGCTGGACTCCAAGATTCACCCCCAATGACATGCCCCCTGGTGCAGGGGTCTGCTTGCAAGGAGCTTGTGGTAGTTTGAATGGATGGCTCCCCAATATATTCAGGATTGTATTAAAGTTTGCAATTTAGATCTGTAGCCACCTGGCTGGAAGAGGGCAGATTAGAGTCTAGCCCTAAGGTGTGGCGTTGGATTTGGAATTCTAGTCTTAAAATATGCAAAGTGGGGGCTGGAGAGATGGCTTAGCAGTTAAGGCACATGCCTGCAAAGCTAAAAGACCCTGGTTCGATTCCCCAGGACCCACGTAAGCCAGACACACAAGGTGGCACATGCATCTGGAGTTCATTTACAGTGGCTGGAAGACCTGGCATGCCCATTCTCATTTTCTCTCTGCCTATTTCCCTCTCTCAAATAAATACATAAAAATAAATAAATATTTTTAAAATATGCAAAGTGCTTGACTTCTGCCTGGGCTTGCTGAAGTGTGCTTGCTTGTGCTTTTTCGCTCTCTGCTTGGATTTGTGAAAGCAGGCCAGCTTCTTCTGCCATTATGGAACTTCTCCTCTATCTTTACAAAATCCCTTCCTCCATAACTGTACCCAGTTTGAAAGTTCATCTCAGTGACCTGAGACTATCTACAACAGAGTTCAAGTATGAAGTTTAATCAAAAATCCCCGACTCTGTGGTACCATACATTCAAACTATCACACCTACTCAAAAATCTGCCTAGTGCTCAAAGTGTCAATGTTATCAAAACAGGAAGATTGAGAAACCACTGAAAGAAATAGGAACAGAAGGAACACAGACTACTGAATACAGCATGGTAACCTGGACCAGATCTCAAGGTTGAAGGATGTTAGGCAGTAACAGGATGTATCACTATTAACTAGGACCCTTATCCATATCAGTTCATTTCCCAACAAATTGCAATCATGTAAAATTTTAGTTTAAAAGGTAATTGGATTCATAGTAGTAAATCATGAAATCTGACTAGCTAATAATAAGATAATAGGAGGTGCTATATGAAACTACAGGTAACAATTATTAACACATTTTTGGATAAGAAAATCTGGACAGAAGTATTGATGTCATAGAATTTCAATTATATAAAGCATACAAACTGGGCAAGCAGCTACCTGAGGTTAGGTGTCATTACCAGTAGGGACTAAAGGATGAAGGACCCTGAGGGGATGCTGGTGTGTGGCTTCTTGTTTGACAATGGGCTGAACTATTGTCTTTAGCTTTTGAGATTCTATCAAGCTGCATACTTTGCTTAGTGCACTTTGCTAAGTATATGTACTTCAAAACACTGTTAACAACAACAAAAAAAAACACCAAAAATTGAAGATGTATACTGATAATAGACCTCTCTTACTTATATACACATATCTAAGATTCATGGCCAGGAAAGTGAGAAAACAGAAGCTTTGAAAAGACAATGCCAATGGTGGGAAGGAAGCTGTAAATTTTAACAGCTACAATAGCAGGAGATGGGTGGTCATTGAAGGGTGCTGTGAACTAGTGTGCCCAGGAAAAAAATAATAAAACAAAAAACAATTCTATGTTAAAGATTCTTTTTAAAATTTTTTCTTATTTTTTATAATTAATTTTTTATTTATATTAGCTGATTGAATGATTAGAACACCCTGATTGTTGAGACTCCCTATGTTAAAGATCCAGAGCCAAATTATCTTAGCCTACATTTAGCCTCCTCAAACACCATTCATTTCCCATCTCTGTGTCTGTCCAAACATCATTGTGACTATGAGGAAAACTCCTTTAGAATGTATTCTCATAGCAGACAATGAGCTCCCACAAAAACAAAAGCTAAGAAAGTCATTAGATAGCATCAGAAACCTAAAACAGAGATTTTACCACTTTGCTGTAAGCAGTCTGATATTTTTATCAATGTACTTTAAAAGAGCCCTCATTTATAACTTTCTTTTGTTTTATAACTGTAAGAATTTCATTTTCTCCATACTGTAATATGTTCTTTGCGGTAACCCAGACCCATGTTCTTGGGCTATAGTGAATTTTATTTGGCTCATGAATAAACTATTGATAAGGATTAGGAGCCAGGTAACTTTTCTGGTGGGTAGTCAGCTAGGGACTGTCCCAAAGGAACATGTATGCCACATTGCTCTGGTGAGATTAGAAATCCAGTCAGATCCAAGATGGTGATAAGGAGCCACTTTTGGTTTCTTCTTGAACTTTCTGCATGCATAGCTCCTGTGGGCAGGCCCTACCTGAGTCAGCATTCCTCCTGGGTCCAACAACTCATCAAGATCCTTCATATATATTGGAACTTGACAATGAGACTTATCCTAATTGGATGACTAATTAATATAAGAACTTGATCTAAGCCTCCGTGTGTGTGAGAGAGATGTTCCCCCAGTCGTTCCCTCTCCCTACAGCCTAGCTGGGAGAAGAGGAATTCCTTTTGGTTTGGGGGCATTCTTTTACTTCACCTCTCTTAATAAAACCTTCAGTGTCTGTATTTATTTGATTTTTTTTTTAATGTGGACAAGAACTCAAGGCCTGAGAGCTATAAGCCTAGGGAGTTCTAAGTCCAGAACCCAACCTCTTTCCCACATCATTGTGGAGATCCAAATCCATATCAATATCCTAGTCCCTTTGAAGCAATAGCTGTGTTTTGCATCAACATGAACAACGGTTAACATGCAGTTAACCATTTTTTAAAAAAATAAACCTTTTAAAATAAAGCTTACTTTCCATCCAAATAACTTTAGAGGGGTTAGGTCCTCCTGGTCTGTCTTAATAGGTATCTATATAATCAAGAGAAAGGGTTTTTTTTTTAAATATATTTATTTATTTGAGACAGAGAGACATAGGGAGAGAAAGAGGCAGATAGTGAGAATCAGTGCATCAGTGCCTTCAGCCACTGCAAACACACACTAGACTCAGGCACCACCTTGTGCATCTGGCTTAAGTAGGTCCTGGGGAATTGCACCTGGATCCTTTGGCTTTGCAGGCAAACACCTTAACTGCTAAGCCATCCCTCCCTCCAGCTTAAGAGAAAGAATTTAAGGTGATTAAAGAGTGAGTGGTGGTGTGAAATTGGAAAATAAGTAGGAATGTGTGTTCAGAACAAGCACTAAGCATGCAGTCAGCTATGTCAAGTCAAGGCTCTAATTTTTAAATGGAAGCTAAATAACATGTAATCATCCATAACTTTCCTTCTCAGCATCTCAGTAGGACCTCCAAATATGTAATGGGCTTTTAGAAGTTCAGAGAAAGTACTTAAGCTCCAAACTCTGAGTTGGCGTCTATTTTTACCAAAGACTTAGGATAAAACAAAACTGAGAAGGATAGTTATTATTTTAGCTGATTTTTTTCATTACAGACATACTTAATATGGATACATCATGTGTTGGTACCATCTATTCCCTTATCCCTCTCCCTGTTCTGCTAGTGTCCCTCCTCAGTGGGCTTGTTGGTATTCCCAATGGGCTTGTGGGTTATGTGTTGTGAGAGAAGCAGTCAGTTATTTTGGGGGGGGGGAGGGCGATGGCTCTGGGTAGGACGTCTCAACCTGTAGCTCTTACAATCTTTCTGCCCCCTCTTCTGCAAAATTCCCTGACCCGTGGTGGGTGTGCTTTCAGTATACTTCAGTGATGAGCTCTTAGGAACCTCTGGATCTCTGCTTTGGTATGTGTTGAGTGTCTGAGAAGGATAATTGTTACATTGTTATATCTTTATCCAAGAATATAAGGAATATGAGGGAGAGGGAGAATGGATACACTCATGTGGTCTGAGAGCCAATATCAGAGTCAATCATAGGTCTGGGAAAGAAATGTAAAAAGGGGTTTTAGATTTAAAGTACAAAAGTACAGTGAGCTCTGGCCATATGGAAGGCAGGAGGGGGTGAGAGTAGGGGTCAGGGTCCTCCCACTATCCCAGCCCAGCAGGGCAGAAGTGAGTGGGATTTACCAAACTGGGGACCTGGAAATCCAGAATAAGTGCAAAGCCAAGAAGAGGACTTGCCCGTCTGGTAAGGATATCTCTATATAATCTTAGTGTGGTGGGCTTTACCGTCAGGCTCGGGTGAGCCTCAGAGAGGTCTGAATGGTCTGGACTAGGGGCTGGCTCAAGGAGAGACTAGCTATGATGCTAAGTTTAGGACAGAATTCCAGGATCAGATTTAAACCTTAATTGTAGGAAAGGTGAATTCCTTCCCAGAGAGGGACTCAGGTTGTTTATGGAAAAACAGATTAGGTAAAAGATAAGAAGTCAGATTCTTGTCTGATCTCTAGCAAAGTGGACATGGCAAGGGCAGGCCGAGAAACATTCCTGCTATTTACACTGTTTTTTGGGGGGCCCAGTCACCCTGACTGCCTCAGTCAAAGCAAGCACTGAGCATATGGTAAGCTGTGTTACCTATTTTTTTTTTAACATTTCCAACTGGATTTATCTTTAGTCTTTGGATAAATTTTATTTACTTATTTATTTATTTGAGAAAGAGAGAGAAAAAGGCAGAGAGAGAGAGAGAAAATGGGCTTGTCCGGGCCTTCAACCACTGCAAACGAACTCCAGAAGCATGTGCCCCCATTGTGTGTGTGCATATGCAACATTGCACATTTGCATCACTGTGCATCTGGCTTATGTGGGATCTGGAGATTCAAACATGAGTTTTTTTTGTTTCATAGGCATGTGCCTCAACAGCTAAGCCATCTCTTCAGCCCTGGATGGACATTTTAATAGTTACTATAATTCACCACTATTATTGAATTTTTACTGTTTGAATATAGAAAACCTCTTTCCTTTCAAATCACTGACTTTATATTATTTATATTTAATTTAAGTATTTATACTTATTTATACTGTGTTTACATTATATTTACCTTAAATATTTCCTGTAGTAATACCCACACCAGAAACTGTTACAAATGCTGCTTTTTAACATAACTTAGAAAACTCAGCAAGATTGTACTTACTCTTAGATTTCACTTTGTATTATTTTTATTCTCTGTTAATCTTGCAGCTTTCATAATTTCCTTTATGTTTCAAGATCTTTCTTTTGATAGCCCTCTAGGATAGTGTGCTTGCAATAAATTCTTTTATTTTCCTTTTGAATAGCACTTTGTTTTAAACTTTTCCTTCTGGTTATTTCTTTTTCTCTGAAATCCATATTTATTCATTGTGTTCAGGTCTCCAGGTGAGCTATTGACAAATGCAATGACTGCAGGAAAGAAGTCTGCTGTAAACAGAAGACCCCAGCAGTATTCCATGCTTTTGTTATGTATACAGCTATCCCAGAAAGAGTTGGAATGCCAATCAGATCAGACAGCAGCCGAGAGGGAGGTCTCAGGTCTGCAATTGGAGAGTAGGGAACAAAAGAGTTTGGCAGTCATCTTATTGGTAAGGGGGATTTGGAGCAAAATAAACATTTCATCCAACAATGAACAATCCTCACTCAGCTCCGGTGATGGGATCTGATTTACATAGCTCTGACATTTTGGCACAGATCTTTAACCACTGTCTGTTTCATCCTGGCCCTTTGGCTTGGATTGTGCATGTCAATGACTACCTAAAATTTTCAGAAAACCCATCCCTATTCATTGTTAGTAGGATCAGCCCTGAGGGAGGCAGGGAAAGAAGAATGACCGTGGTGCACACCCTGCCCGCCCAACATAATCCAGAGCCACAAACTGCCTTAAGTTAAAGGGCAGGTAGATGGGATTGTTTAGGGAAAGTCTGTGATGATATCAGAAATAGATAAATGTGAGCCATTTTAACCTTCTATTTATCTAGCTACCCACATGTAGCAGGTGCCTTTTCATTGCTGGGACAAAATATATATTCATACAAATTACACAACTCTCATCTCAAAGAAAATAAGAATTTTTTTTCTGAAGCCAAATATGAATGATCATGGCCTATGAATATAAATCCAGGTTACCCCAAATACAATGTTCCAATGTATTAAATAAATTTATGAAGGACATAAACCAAGGCACTTTTCAATGCATTGGTGAAATATCAGGGGAGCAAGTTACAGCAAAGAAGGGAAACCTCTGCCATAGGTTTCAGATAGTAGCTGGCGACATTCTTAGCCTCTGAATGTTAGAAGCTTGTGCTCTGTCAATGCATTCCAAAAAGGTTTCACTTCATCACTCGATGGTCACAAAGATGTTCGGTCAGGCACAGAAGTGAACAATAAATGCCTACAGTTTCTGAGGAGCACAGCTAAGTTTTTCAGGAACTTCAGTTCACATACCCTGCCAAAACTAGTTTAGGGGAAAAAAGGGTTTATTTTGCCTTACAGTTTCAAGAGGAATTCTATCATGGTGGGGAAAATATGGCAGGAGCAGACATATCTCATGCCAGCAGGAGGAAGTAGAAAGTATGAGCTGTGTACAAGACTGAACCATAAAATGGTCAATGCAAAACACAGTTCTAACTTCAAATAGAATAAAATATAGCTCATTCTGAAGCCAAATACAAGTGACCATGGCCTGGGAACAAAGAGCCAGGTTGCCCCAAATACTATGTTTTATTGTGCTAACAATTTCATGGAGTTTTTGTAGTTTTGGGACAGAAGAATGTCATAAGCTAAGGCACATTTCAAAAACATTGTTGGAACTATCAGGTAGACAGGTTAGCAAAGCAGAGAAATCTCTGCTATTGGTCTCAGATACTATCTGATGACATTCCTGTCTTTCAGTGTGATGGAAGCTAGGCAGTCTGTGCACAGGTTTCAAAAGGACTTACTTGGTCACAGGATGTTAGGTCAGGCACAGAGATGGATGCTACTTGGAATTCCAAGGGACTAAGATAGCCCAAGATAATTTGACTGTGGACTTGCAACATTTCCATTCTCTCCGTACTGAAATTCCAATCAGTTGTTTTGTGCCCAGGATTATTCAAAGTAGGTGTAGCTGTTTAGTGGGAACTTTGGTGTACAAACCCTAAGGCCTATCCCCAGTGACACATTGACTCCAGCAAGACTCCACCTCCCAAAGGCTTCTCCACATTTCCAAACAGCACTACCAGTTCAGTATTAAGCATTCAAACACATCAGACAATGGAGGACATTTAAATTCAAACCACCATACCACCTTATAGCTTTGTCATGATTTTTTTTAACCAAAGCTACTTTTTAATTATATGTCAGCATTTATAATGCTATTGCTCAAATTATAATTTTCTGAGGATGTGGATGTTAGACATTACACAGATTTGGCAGTCATTCTCTCCTGATCACTGTGCATAAATTGGGGTCCTGAACTTTCCTTAAGGATGTATAGTGGGTTCTCTGAAATTTCCAATTATGCAGTAGTTCTTGAAGGCCCATAAGGAAACTCCAGCAACCTCCTCCCACTCCATTTGGATCCTATTGTTCTGTAATCATAGTGAGTACATACTGCTGCCCTTGACCACCTCAGCTCTCAGGGATTGTTTCTTTCTTGTCTCTTACAGAATTAACTAATTCAACAGTGTACATATCTTGAATAGCTTTGAATTGTCATTTTCTGAGCATTATTTTGTATGCATATTTGTCTATAGGTACTGAATAGTGTGTATTGTCTTTCTATTGTACAGTATTATTTCTCTGTGCATTTAATCAATATTTCTTTATGTGCTCTGTTTTTCTCCTATGTGTTAAAACACCACAATTAACTTGTGCCCTCTGTAAATATATAACATCATGTGTCAATGACAACTAATATCTGCATAAAGTCTTAGAGTCCCATAGCTGTAATTTCATTTTATTTATGAGCCTTCCATTTCCATAATATTTCACAAAGGGAAGGAATTAATATCTTCATTTTAGAGATAAGCCAATCAAGCTCAGTGAGGGAATTTCCTTATGATTATAATGCCAAGAATAACTATGTTTCTGCATCCAGTTCTATTTAGACTCCAGCTAGTAACTTGTATAAGCTTAATTTCTCTCTTTGGGTCTAGCTGACTCACATAAGTACTCAAAAATATTGTTGATTACAAAAAGAAACACAAGTGTATAGTTAGCTGTAAGAATACATGAAGCCATGGGGTGAGCTTCCTCCTTGCTTTCAAGCTGTTTACACTCTAATGGATTTACGTAAGTAGACAAAATTCACAATGACTTTTAAAGTTCCATGAGGGTAAAGACAAGGGGACTTAGTATATCTGAGAGAACTAGAGGGATTTTCATGAATAAACTGGGATAGATATTGGAAGAAGAAAGAATGTTATGCTCAAAAGACAAGTATTGAACAAAGACAGGAAGAATATCACTGTGCTGCAGGGTATAGGTGAGATGGAAAAAGGGAGTTATTGGCACAAACGGAGGTAGGAGGTGTATGATTTCTATTTCTACATGAAACACTTTTTTGCTTCAAGTCCATATTAGTCCATATAGACCTACATACCCCAGAAACTACACTACATATTTGTGTGTTTGTAGCATGCATGTGTGTGGATGCATGCTGGCACACGTGTGCATGTGTGTGTGTGCATGTGTGTATAGGCCACAGATCAACATTAAGTGTATTTTTTAATTGATCACTCCTTATTTTTTTGAGATAGGTTCTCTCACTAAATCTGGAACTCACCAATTTGGGTATATTACCTAGCCAACAAGTTCAAGGGTATGTTCCTGTGTCAGCCTTCCCGGCACTGGGATTACTGGTATTCACTGGCATTTCTGTGAGCCCTGGACTCAAGTCCTCATGCTTGCATAGCAAGAGCTTTCCTGACTGAGCTATCTCTCTACCTTAACTCAGTTTTTAGAAGTTAATGGAATTTAAAATAAAATAACCCACTGCACATTATGCTCTAAGCCCTGTAGTAGGTACATAGTTTTGAATTTTATTAAGTCAATGGACTAGAATAATCCTAGAGTAGGTAACATTATTCTCATTTTACTGATGATTAATCTGATAGTAAAAGAAGAGAAGTAGCTCCCTTATGAGTACAAAGTTGGTAGTTAACAGATCCAGGATATAGCTGTAGATCTATTCCAAAATTTCCCATTCACATTGTTGAATAAAATCCAGGAAACCAGTGTGAAATTAGAAAAAGTAGGCCAGTCTGCTGGATGAGAAAAGACGTTACTAGGGCCTGAATCCATGGGTTTGATGACAAAGATGAAACCTGCAGGATGTTTCTAAAGCTGGATCATGACATTTCCATTTTAACTTCCCTCCCCACTTCACCTTTCTTAACATAGACTATTCTACTATAATTCATGGAACATCAAATTATATCATTTTCTTTCTATGTCTGTTGCATAGAATTAAATTTCTCAAAAATTAATGTTGATATTTAATACATGCCAAAGTATCTAGCCTTGCTTTCTCCATCACAGGAGCACCAGGCCGTCTCAAGTTCTTTTCCCCTACTCCTTTCAATGAGACAATTTGTGGTGAACTCTGCTTAAATGCAAATACCACTTCTTTGGAGAGAAATTTCTTGAGAAAGAACCACTTCTTACTGAGAAAATTTGATACAAGTGTGGTATACCTACCCACACATCAGAAAACTTCCTGTCAGTGGGTTCTGGTAGAGCTATCAGAAATTGTACATTTTATAATAAAACAGCATATAAGAAGAACCGAAGTCTTAAAATTTGGAAACAATCTCATTGAAATAAAATTTTGATTGAAGATAAAAGCTAGGTAGATAAAGTAGAAAAGGCTTTTGTGGTAAAGTGAGAGAATGACAAAGAAGCACTCAGAAAAGACAAGTGCATGAAGGTTAGCTGAGGATGCAGCACACTTGTTACACTCAAGGACCTCTGCATGGGTAGAGTGGTATCAGTTTTGAGTTTGCAGTAGAGGATCCAGACTGACATCTTGGACCCAGGGTCTTATTTCATACCAGGAAAGACTGATGGGATGCAAAGCAAGGAGGAAGGAAGCTTCAAAATGCCAGGAAAGAGTGCACAATCTGAAGTAAATGAGAAATGAGCCTCAAAATTCTGAATAAGAGGAAGATGATTTTAAAGGCTTCCAGGAAGGGTGGGGAGAGAACTGCCCTGTGAGGGAAGTGGGGTTGAGCACCTCCAGCTCAAGTCTACATGATGGGGTGGTGGGGCGGACAATCCTTTTCTGAGTCTGGATTTGATAATCCTTTATTAGGGTTCTTTAAATGCCTGTAGAAACTGCCCCCAGGGAACTGAGGTTTGTATTGCCACAACCCCACCTCAGGCCATAGACAGTTTCTGAGAAGAGATCTCACTCCTCATCCGAGTAGCAAGGTGTGGCCAATCTCTGTAAGAGTAGATAAAGATGATCTGGTCCTGGGAACACCTGTTAAGAGCAGGAGATAGAAGAAGCAGTTTTCTTGAAATATAACCTGTGGTAGGCAGGGTTATTATGGGAAAATGGGTTTGACCTTTGGCATCTATGCTAATAGGTTCCTTAGTGCAATGGGCTACAGAAACTCAACTGATCCTCACCTCTGAGGTGTGGATGCAAACTGGCTTTCCCTCAAGGTGACTTACGGGAAATTCAAAGAAGTCTCTTGCAAAGTTTGAATATAAAATGGATTATACCCACATATGGGGAAAAGGTCAGCTTGTGCTGATAAATCTCCCCATGATCCCCACATGAAAGAACTATCCAAACCCTATCCTGTCCATGCTCTTATTCATTTCAATATTGCTCTTAGCTGATGGAAAGACCTGTGGGATTTTTGGAAGTTGGCTCTTTCAATATAGAATTTTTCATGCCACTTGTAAAAATGTCACTGGGTTGATTCAAAAATATTTTTATAGGCATCTAAACTGGCTAGTCTTCAAAAGGTTCTCTATAAGTGCACTCCTGAGGACATACTAGTCCCCCTACAGGGAAGACAAAATAAGTTCCTAGAATCAAATCTGAACCTGAGGGCCTTCTTCCCAGAAGTCTTTGAAAACATTATTTAAAAAAAAAAAAAAAAACTCTGAGACAACTAAAATTGTCCACATCAGCCAGGAAACCATGCATTTTATTTCTTTATTATTACTACCTTTTTTCTTTTTTTAACCTTTAAAATATTAGTTTCAAATAGTTTGTGGATTTTTTTTACCATGGAGTAATTTTGCTAAAAGATGAGAAAGGCACTAACAACCTACACCTCAGAAATAATCTATTGTTTAAAGATTACCCTAGCCAAAACATTAAAGGATCTTCTTCATTTTATTTTAATTAACTAATCTATGTGTGTGTATTTATACGTGCCATGGCACATGTGTGGAGGCCAGAGGATGACCTCGAGGTATCAAAAATCTACTTTTTGTGAGATGAGACAGGATTTCTTGCTGCTGCAAACAAATATGGTCTGTCAGCTTCATGCAGTTCTACCTCTACTTCCCATGGTCATGGACTCCATGAGATCACAGATGCATGTGTCACTTTATGTCCTGGGGAGAATCAAACCAGTGTGGGCTAGCTTTGAAAACAAATCCATTTAACTGATGAGCCATCTCTCCAGTTCTAATGGATTTTTTTTTAGAAAAAATAAAAATAAATCTTATTTATTTCCTCTTAACAATGTAAAATGTGCTGCTTTTTGGACACAAGGTAAAGGAACTCTAAATCTGTTAATTTAGCCTGTAACTGGACATGATGCCCTGAAGAAAGTCCCCCTAGTCACTCCACTGGAATTTTCCCTGCAAGGTGACTGCTTTTGCATTGTGTCAGTAATAGTTATTTGAAGCCCAATGGTGCCCTAACTGTGGAGGTGGGGGATGCACAAGAGTACAGAGTTGTTAGCAGTGCATTTGGAGGGGCCATGGAATCAGAGGTTGGCTCACTGTAATCCCAAAATATCCTTGATAATGTAGAATGCCTCAGAAAAGACATTACCAAGAAGTAATAATCTCTGAGCTTCTTTTACACCCATGTCTACCTTATCCCCTTCTAGGCAAAATCACTTCATAGAAGAACTTTGAAGTGTTGGCCCCAGAAAATTTGGTTTTTAAAAATATTTTCTTTTTTTCCTATGAGAAAAAAACCAATAATAACTACTTATCATTGATCATTTATTCTGCATTGAGTACCATGCTATGCTTCTCATAAAACCCTTCTACTTATATTATTAAGCAACCATAAAATGTGAATTTTATCATTATGTCTACTTAAAAGATCAGAAAATTAATTTAAAAATGGTCACCCTGTAAGTCCATTGGGCATGCCCACAGAGGCCAACCTTTCAACATATCCATGGATGGATTTGTCATGAGGTGGGAGACACTAGTGACTTGTGGTTGAGGGGAGTAGGTGCAGACAACAGCTCTCCCATTGACACATGTGCCTAAGGACAAGCTCATTGAGGTTGTGATTTCTTTATATGTCAAAGTAGTATAATTATAAGATACTGTTGACAATGAAATAAAGCAAGGTTAGAGAGTGCATATGGCATGTTGCTATCAGGTAATTTACTTTTGCTTCAGTTTCACATTTATAATGGTCTTATATGCTGACTCTAAGCTGTTGGCTATGTACACAATTGAAGCACTTGAAGAATCATGCTGAATTCATGTTGAAGACACTTAAAATGTTACCCATTGAGCAAGTGATCAGACCCTTACATACATCTGTGCTACTCATAGAGATTAAGAAGAAATGCACAAAGTGTTTCAGTTGAAATTTTACTTAAGCTCTTAAGAGTGATGACAGATAATGTATTATTTATGCTTATATTTCCAGCAAATCTAAACTATTTCATAATGACTCTTAAAAGTTTATTACTAATGAAGATTAGACCATTTATTGTCTTTGTTTTTTAAGAGTAATCACTGAAGCTTTAAGATCTGTCTTTGGACCAAAGAAAGAGTTCAGTAGTATAGTATTATGCATATTATGTATAAGTCTGTGATGCTTATATCTCTATGCTTGTAAGAGAAGGCATACCATATCTATCTTTTTTAAGTGTTATTCAAGGCATAAAGTACATTAAAGAACAAGTAAGATCGAGCATTCAGGGAAAACAGAGGATGTTGTGTGTGTGTGTGTGTGTGTGTGTGTGTTTTACTATTGGATTTTTTAATGCTACAGATAGGAGGAGATCATGGTGTATCTGTACATTAGTTGGCATTATTGGTGGTATGCACCATGATTTTATAGCCTGTCATAATTAAATATGAGTTATCTTTGTCATTGATTGTCATTCTTCAAGTTTCAAGTTTTAGCACTGATGTTAATTAAGCTCAGGAGAAAAGCAACAGATGTAAGGCATGGCTAGAAGCTGTGAAATAGCATTATCATCAACAGCAATAACAACAATAAAATTAATTACAATTATTGAGTTCTTACCATATGCCAGGCATGCACTTAGCACTTTATGTATCATTGCATTAGTCCAGAAGAAATAGACCTGCATTACAGCATCCATTTATGGAGAATAAAATTAGGCACAGGAAAATTAAACAGCTTAATTAATGAATTAAGTATTAGTAATTTATAAAATGTATATAGATACATTCTTTATCTTCTTTTGACATTATGAAAGGTCATATCCTAACGTGATTAGATCTAGGATGCTGATGTCAGGCAAAACTAAGGGGCCCTTGCTCTGCTGTTTAAAAGCTGCATATTTGTGGGCAAGATGGCAGCATAGGATCCATGCCAAACCAGATCAGAGAGGGATTTAAGCAAAACTACACTCTTCTCTGGAAAAGAGCAGAATATTTTTTCCGGAAAACAGCAGAAAAGCAGGAGATGGCCAGAATCCCAGTGTGGAGCTTGCTGCCTGGACCATGGCAACCCACTCCACAGCAATCCCAAGCCACTGCCCCAAACCACTGAGCTGCTGTGGCTAAAAGCCACCATGACCCCAACCCACCAGGTGTGCCTAGAAGCAGAAAGAGAGACCAAAAAGGGGACTTTCCAACCTCATCAGTCTCCTCACAGAGCCCAGAAATCAAAAAGAAGTCTGCTGAGCTAATGAAAGAGATACAAGGGAACAGTGTGAGCAACTACAGGCTTCCAGAATTCGCCCATCCCCCAACCATCAGAACCATGGCGAACTGCCAGCATTCAGCTCCTATCAGCAGCATATTCAGCACCATGGAGTCAAGCTCAAGCTCTGTAGCACATCACCAGCACCACATCCAGCACAGCTGAGCCAAGCTCCACAGCTCAGGGAATGAGGTGGGCACTCAGCATTGGTGAGTTTGGAAGCCACACCAAAAGGTAACAAGGCCAGCTGACAAAAAAAAAAAAAAAGTACATAGGCCTGCATTGGAAGTGCTAATCTCTCTTTCCAGGTCAGGGCAGGTTATGGGTTACATATTGGTGGCATTACCATTTTCAAATAAGCTGAAATGGGGTGTTGAATATTGCTGCCTGTAATACTTTTAGATTTAGAGGGCCTTTATCTTTTCCTTTTTATTTTGGTAATTATTGGGGCAGGGTCTGATCCAGGTACAGGCTGACCTGAAACCCAAGTCAGAACAAAATCCTCTATCTCCTAGCTGACAGGATTAATGGTGTAGAGCAACACACACCCTTAGGGATTTTGACCTTATAAGACTGTTTGTTTTAATTCCCACACTGGTATACTCTGTGCTAATTTTAATTGAATGTGTATTTTGCTCAGTTGAAGTTTAGAACTTGCCAGTAAATTGTTCCACCAGTCCACTACAATACTTGCTTAACAAGCAAATTCAACAGCTAGGATTACTTCTGAGGTTGGACTTGGGTACAAGTGCTACACTTGGCACCTTAAACTCATATCCTGAAAGTATATAAAGGTGGATCACCACACCTAAGAACACTGCAGGTAAATAGAAAACCTAAGCATCAAATCAATCCATGATGCAAAAGTCACTTCATTATAATACAAGAAACACAAAGAATCAAGACAATGAAATCCCACCAAAAATTACAAATCCATCAGAATTGTTCACCAGTGAGACTGTTTTAGATGAAATTCCTGACAAAGAGTTCAAAAGAATGATGTTACCTATACTGAAAGAAATAAAAGAAAAGAAGAAATGAAAGCAATCCAAGAAGAAAACAAAGGAATTAAAGAAGAAAATAAATTCTTGAAAGAGAATACAGAAAAACAGTTTAATGAAATAAAAAGGTCATTACAGGACATGAATAAGGAAATAGAAAAACTGAAGAAAACCAGGTTGAAATCCTAGCTCTGAAGACCACAGTGAAATAAAAAACTCTGTGGAAAGTCTCACTAGTAGAATGGATGAAGGAGAGGACAGAATATCTAAACTAGAAGACCAGATGGTAGACCTATCACAGTTCAACAAAGAGAAAGACAAGCTAATAGAAAGGTATGAATGGGAACTCCAAGACATCTGGGACACTATGAAAAATAACCTTCAAAGGGAAACCTATCAGGATCACAGCAGATTACTCAAAACAAACTTTAAAAGCCAGAAGGGCCTGGAGTAATGTATTCCAAGTTCTAAAAGATAAAAACTGTCAACCAAGATTACTTTATCCTGCAAAGCTATCTATCCAAATTGATGGAGAAATAAGGACATTCCATAACAAAGACAGGCTAAAGGAATTTATGGCAACTAAACCAGCTCTACAGAAAATACTTGCAGGAATCATTCAAGCTGAAGAGAAAGCAAAACACACACAGCAGGAAATAGGAAAAAATAAACCATACTCAAATAGCAGGTAAAACAAGTGAGTAAAGCAAAAACCAGGAAGAACTACAAAAGAAGAAAAATGGAGAGATCAAATACATATCTTTCAATAAAATCTTAATATCAATGGCCTCAATGCCCCAACCAAAAGACATAGACTTGCAGACTGGATTAAAGAGCAGAATCCTACCATCTGTTGCCTCCAGGAAACTCACCTCTAAATAAAAGATAGAAACCTTCTTAGGGTGAAAGGCTGGAAAAAGGTACTTCAAGCAAATGGGCCTAGGAAACAGGCAGGAGTTGCTATCCTAATTTCTGACAGGATAGACTTCAAACCAACATTAGTGAGGAAAGATAAAGAAGGTCACTTTATACTGATAAAAGGAACACTCCAACAGGAGGACATCACAATCCTAAACATATATGCTCCCAACATGGGGGCTCCCAATTTCATCAAACAAACACTATTAGACATAAGGTCAGAGATAACTCCTAACACAATAGTAGTGGGTGACTTCAATACCCTGCTCTCATCACTTGACAGGTCTATCCAACAAAAAATAAACAGAGAGACATCTGCCTTAAATGATATCATGGAACAAATGGACCTAACAGATATATACAGAACATTCCATCCAAATGCTGCATAATATACATTCTTCTCAGCAGCACATGGGACATTCTCTAAAATAGACCATATAATAGGACACAAATCAAATCTTAACAAATACAGGAAAATTGAAATAATCCCTTATATGCTATCTGACCACAATGGGATTAAACTACAAATGAACAACAAGAAAAACTACAGAGCATACAGAAATTCATGGAAACTAAACAGTACATTATTGAACGATGTATGGGTCATTGAAGAAATTAAAAAGGAAATCAAGAAATTCATAGAATCAAATGATGATGAGAATAAAACATACAAAAACCTTTGGGACACAATGAAGGCAGTCCTACAAGGGAAATTTATAGCCCTAAGTGCCTATATTAAGAAATTAGCGAGTTCACAACAAACAATTTAATGCTTCACCTTAAGGCCTTGGAAAGAGAAGAACATGGCAAACCAAAAATCAGTAGATGGGAAGAAATAATAAAGGTTAGGGCAGAAATTAATGAAATGGAAACAAAAAAATAAAAAATAAAAAAACAATCAAAAAAAATCAATTGGTTCTTTGAAACAAAACAAGTTGGTTCTTTGAAATATGATAAACAAGATTGATCTGCAATCACCTTGCCCTTAGCAAATCTGACCAAAGATTCCAAAAGATATGCAAATGAGAAGACCTTTTGACAAAAATTGATAAAATTAGAGATGAAAAATCCCTTCCTCCATAACTGTGCCTGGCAACATCACAACAGATACTGTCTGCAAAAACCCTTAGAAATCTCAGAAAATCATACAGACATACATAAAAATCACAACAGATCTAATTTTGAAAACCTGAAAGAAATGGATGATTTCCTTGATTCATATGACCTACCAAAATTAAATCAAGATGAGATAAACAATTTAAATAGACCTATAACAACCACAGAGTTCCAAGCAGTTATAAAAAGTCTACCAACTAAAAAAAGCCCAGGCCCAGATGGATTCACTGCTGAATTTTACCAGACATTACTGGAAGAATTAACACCTATGATCCTCAAACTTTTCCATGAAATAGAAAAGGAAGGAATTCTACTAAATCCTTCTATGAAGCCAGCATCACCCTGATACCCAAACCAGACAAAGACAGATCAAAAAAACAAAATTACAGACCAATCTCCCTCATGAACATAGATGGAAAAATTCTCAACAAAATACTGGCAAACAGAATACAAGAATATATCAGAAAGATTATTCACCCTGACCAATTAGGCTTTATCCAGAGATGCAGGGATGGTTCAACATACTCAAATCCATAAATGTAATACACCATATAAATGGTCTGAAGGACAAAAATCACATGGTCATCTCAATAGATGCAGAAAAGGCATTTGACAATATCCAACACCCCTTCATGGTGAAAGTATTACAGAAACTGGGAATAGAAGGAACCTATCTCAACATAATAAAAGCTATTTATGACAAACCTACAGCCAACATAATACTAAATGGGGAAAAGCTTGAAGCTTTTCCTCTAAATTCAGGAACAAGACAAGGGTGTCCACTTTCCCCACTACTATTTAATATAGTCCTGGAAGTCTTAGCCATACCAATAAGAGACACTCATAAAAGGGATACAAATCGGAAGGGAAGAGATCAAACTATCATTATTTGCAGATGATGTGATTCTGTACATAACAGACCCTAAAGATTCTACCAGCAAACTGTTAGAGCTAAAAAACACTTTTAGCAATGTAGCAGGATACAAAATAAACACACAGAAATCAGTAGCTTTGCTATACACTAACAACAAATGTTCAGAGGATGAAATCAGGGAATCTCTCCCTTTCACAATTACCTAAAAAAAAAAAAAAAAAAAAAAAAAGTGCCTTGGAATAAACATAACCAAGGAAGTGAAGGATCTCTACAATGAGAACTTTAAAAAACTCGAGCAACAAATTGCTGAAGAAACAAGGAAATGGAAAGACATCCCATGGTCCTGGATTGGAAGAATCAATATTGTGAAAATGTCAATCTTACCAAAAGCAATCTACACATTTAATGTGATCCCCATTAAAATCCCAATAGCATTCTTCACAGAAATAGAAAAAACTATCCTAAAATTCATCTGGAAACACAAAAAACCTCGAATAGCCAAAACAATTTTGTGCAACAAAAATCAGGCTGGTGGTATTACCATAGCTGATTTTAAGTTATAGTACAAAGCCATAGTAACAAAAACAGCATGGTACTGGCACAAGGACAGACAGGTAGATTGATGCAACAGAATAGAAGACCAAAATATTAATCCAGGCAGCCACAGACAGCTGATTTTTGACAAAAATACCAAAAATATTGATTGGAGAAAAGATAGCATCTTTAACAAGTGGTGCTGGGAAAACTGGACATCTGTACGTAAAAGGATAAAAATAAATCCATGTCTCTCTTCATGCACAAAAGTCAAGTCTAAATGGATCAGGGACCTTAATATCAGACCTGAAACTCTGAAACTGCTACAGGAAAAGGTGGGGAAACCCTTCAATATATTGGCATAGGCAAGGACTTTCTGAATATAACCCCAATTGCTCAGGGAATAAAAGCACTAATCAACCACTCGGACCTCATGAAATTACAAAGCTTTTGTACAGCAAAGGACACTGTGAATAGAGCAAAGAGACAACCTACAGAATGGGAGAAAATCTTTGCCAGCTACACATCTGACAGAGGATTAATATCCAGAATATACAAAGAACTCAAAAAACAGAATAATAAGAAATCAAACAACCCAGGTAAAAAATGGGTTATGGAACTAAATAGAGATTTCTCAGAAGATGAAATACTGATGGAATATAAACATCTAAAAAATGTTCCACATGCTTAGCCATTAGGGAAATGCAAATTAAAACCACTTTGAGATTCCATTTCACTCTTGTCAGAATGGCTACCATCAAGTAAACAAATAACAATAAGTGTTGGCGTGGATGCGGAACAAGAGGAACACTTCTACACTGTTTTGGGAATGTAATCTGGTCTAGCCATTGTGGAAATCAGTGTGCAGGTTCTTGAGACAGCTAAAAATAGATTTCCCATATGATCCAGCTATAGCACTCCTAGGCATATATCCGGAGGAGTCTTCTCACTACCTTAGAGATACTTGCACAACCATGTTTATTGCTGCTGTATTCACAATAGCTAAGAAATGGAACCAGCCTAGATGTACCTCCACAGATAAATGGATAATAAAGATGTGGTACATTTACACAGTGGAGTTCTATTCAGCAGTAAAGAAAAATGAAATTATGAAATTTGCAGGGAAATGGATGGATCTGGAAAGGACTATATTAAGTGAGGTAACCCAGGATCAGAAAGCCAAACATCACATGTTCTCTCATATGTGGATCCTAGCTACAAATGTATAGATTTATGTGTGAACTGGAACCAAAAATAGGTACCAGAAACCAGTAAGTTGGTAAAAGGCTATAAGGGAGGCAGGAGAAGGAAGGATTTAAGTGTATGGTATTGCACATATGTAAGTAGAAGAACAGATTACAGGGAGGGGAATGGCCTATGAGAGACCATGGGAAAAGAATGTGTAAAAGAAGGGCAGGGGGAGGGTCAATCAAAATTCAAGATAGTGTGAATAAGACTTATGTAAACCTACTTTTTTGAATAATGGCACATCCAGAAGCTGTAGACTGTTACTAGAAAATTTTCAGTGCCTGGGATGAGATATCTTCCAGTGATTTGTTGGCCAAGGAGGTCCTGGTAGCCTCTAAAACATTAAAGTCTATTGCCAAAGCCCTTGGTTGCCCTTGAGAAATAGATGGTAAGACCCTTTTGCTGAAGACATCTCTTGCCTGAGAGGCACGGTCACTGAGAAAGCAAACTGGTGCTGAGGAGAAAACCTTCTCCCTGTAGACCACCCAACTGAAAGCTGGAAAAAAAGTTGCACTGCATGCAGCCATATGGGAGACAGAAGTCATCAGCAGTGAAAACACTGGACACTGAAAATTCAAGTTTGGCCATACAGGCCCAATGACTGAATGCATACAATAGTGGCATGTCTGCTCTTGGGGTAACCAACTGCTCCTTAATTGGACTGAAGGCCCTTTCTATGGGAGGTAATACATATCTGGTACTGAAAAACCTAAGCAAAATTCTATGGCAGGGGAGGTCATGAGTCCTAGGGGTATAAAGCCTGCTCTTGTCTGGTTAAATGTATATATTATTCCCACCAAGCTACCCTCAAAGCACTACACTTAATGTTCATACTCACATATTAATGCTACTCTCACTTCTGGTTAGAGAAGCTTCTCTTTTCAGATGGCGATGACCACTGGGATGACCCAAAAGGCAACATAGTGCTGAAAAGAAGGGAGGTAGGAGTGCCCAGCACTGAAACACCTCTGTCACAACTTCCAAGGCTCAAGGACCATTGTGGAAGAGGGGGTGGATAGAATGGAAGAGCCAAAGGAAGGGTATGACTCCTTACAATGCAACTGCCCAGACAGAAATTGGCCTCAATATCCATGACCTTGCAATGCCTAGCAATACCTTCGCAAGACCTTCATAATAGAAGAAAAAGATGATGACATCAAATTAAAAGAGAGACTAATGGAGAGAGGGAGGGATGCAATGAAGATTGGAGTTCTAAAGGGGAATGGGGGGAGGGGAAGGAAATATCATGTGTTTTTTGTATGTAAGTATAGGAGTTGTCAATAAAAAAAAGCTGCATATTTTAGGGGACTGAAGAGATGGCTTAGTGGTTGAAGGTACTTGCTTACAATGCTGCTGGCCCCAGTTCAATTGCCAGACCCCACATATAGTGGGATGCAAAGTGTCACATGAGTAATCTCCTCATGCCTACAACAATGGAAAGTGGACCATGAGTTTGTGAGCCAGCTAAACAGTTGCACATTCAGTGGCCAATATAAAACAACAAGGCAAACCATATCTCAAGCAAAGTGGACGGAGAGCACAAACACCTGAGGTTGTCCTCAGATGTCCACATGTATGCAGTCGCATGTGCAAGTTCATAAGCACACACATGCACACGCACATCTTACATATACATACAAACACATATCCTATACATACACACAAAACAGTCATGCACAATGCTATACAATTTTATAATATACATTTAAAAGGTACAAGGTATAGAAGTACACTACTATTTAACAAGTATTGATATATATATATTCTCATCCAATCTCTACATCAACTCTGTAGAAACGCAGCTTTTAAAATACTAATTTTAGCATTGCTAAACCTGAGGCAAAAAGATTAAATGATTTGCTCAAACTTACTACTTGTTGATGTGTGCATGAACATTGTGTGTGTGTGTGTGTGTGTGTGTGTGTGTGTGTGTGGTATGGTGTATATGCATGTCTTGTGCAGATGTGTGAATGAACTTTATGAGTGGGCTCAAGGGTTAAAGATTAATTTCAGGTGTCCTATTTTATAGTTTTTCTCTTCAACTTTATTACCTTAACATAGAGTTTCTTACTGAAGTTGGAATTGCCACTCTCAGCCATCCTGGTATATCAATGAGCCTACAGGTTTTCTGCTCTCCACCCACCATGGCACGAGGTTGAAGGCATGCGTGGCTATGCTCGGCTATTTCAGTGGGTGCTAGAGATTGAATTCAGGTGATCTTAGGTCTTCTCAATTCTTCATACTTGCATAGCATATGTTCTTCCCTATTGAGCGATTTCCCCAGCCCTCCAACTTTTACAGGCTGTAAGAAAAAATAATAATTGTTGGACCAGTGATACTGATCCACATGACTTTAGTAAAACGGCTTATGGTTAAATTGGACTGGTCCAAAGTTCCCACACTATCAAAGGCTCATACCTCTAAAAACATGGTCCTAGCACAGCTAAGAACCAATCTTTGTGAGTACCATACCTGGGGGCTTCTAGTGTCAGGATGTGGAGTTTGCAGTGCAGTTTCTCAAATCTCCTCAAAGTTGTTCCAGTCTATAGTTACAGTTCACAGATGTTGGACAGAAGTAAAGATTGCACACACACATCAGCCTCTTGCCTGCTCCAATTCTGCTGAGAGTCTTCTCCAGTGCAGTCATTGGTATTTATTGTGGGGATCAAGAGGCCTCAGTCAGTCTGTGCAGGGATAGGGGGAACACAGTGTCACAAGCTATATTTTGTATTGGTATTCAAAGAGCTACTAACTAGGAGAGTGAGCATTTGTATTTAGTCTACTTCCAGAACTCAGAATATTAGCACATACACTTATGCAATTTCAGAAGTAAAATAATTAGGGCAATGCTGGATGTTAATTAAAATGTGTATATTTTATTTTCTCTTGCATCACTAGAGTGGCTGGATAAGCTGATGCTTTTTAGTAGGCCAAGATTCCTCCAATGTCCAGTGAGAAAATTTACCATTTTTTAAAGACATGTGCCACCACACCTGGCCCTGCTTACATTTTTAAAGCTTTTGAAAATGAATTTTTAAAAATTACATTCATTTATTCATTCATTTGAAAGAAAGAAAGAAGGAAAGAGAGAGAATGGGCATTCTAGGGCCACCAGCTACTGCAAATGAACTCCAACACATGTACCACCTTGTGCATCTGGCTTATGTAGGTACTGGTGAATCAAAACTGGGTCCTTGGGCTGTGCAGGCAAGCACCTAGACCACTAAGCCATCTCTGCAGCCCTGAGTTAATTCATCTTAACTATTACTGTTTCAATTTAGAAATTCATTGAAAGTGATGATTGTATCAGTTACCTTCTCGTTGCTAGGACAAACACACCATTTTGAGGGGAAGTTTCACCATAGTGGAGAAAGCATGGTAACATCTCACATCTTCATACACAAACAGGGAGGAGGAAGAGAGAGAGAGAGAGAGAGATAGTAGAGAGAAAGCTCCAAACATGAAATGGAATGAACTAATGAACCTCAAGGTCCACCCCATTAACCGTCAACACATATCCTCCAGCAAGGCTCCACCTCCCTAAGGATGCATCAGGTAGGCATCAAGTAGGAGGCTTAATCAAGAGCATGTGAGCCTACATTTGACATTCAAACCACCACAAACACGTTCTGTCAAAATATGTAAGAGTAGCTTTTCAAACTAAATTATCTCATGATAAATCTTGGTCTCTGAGCTTAGTGTAAATGAAGAGAATATATTTAGATAAATGCTACTTGCCTTTGTTGAGATAAATTAATGAAAGCATTTTGTATAGGATATCTACTTTTGGCAATTAAGCTAATGATAATCTTTGGGAGAAACTGTGCTGATTTCCACAGTCTTTATTTTTTGTATCATGACTATGAGCATCTGGATGGCAGTGCTCAAAGCTCCTTTTATGGATTCTCCACAATTGACATACACAATGCAAGAGCAAAGGAGTTCAGAACTACCTTGTACCAAACTGCCATGAAAACCTAGGGCTTTGGGCTGGAGAGATGGTTTAGTGGTTAAGGCGCCTGCCTGCTAAGCCTAAGAACCTGTTCCAATCTCCAGGTCCCACGTTTAGCCAGATGCAAAGTAACACAAGGGCGCAATGCCGCACTTGCCCACAAGGGGGTGCAAGCACCTGGATTTCATTCACAGCAGCTGACAGACTGCTGGCGCGCCCAACTCTGTCTGTCTCTCCCTCTCTCTCTTTGTCTGTCTTTCTCTGCTTCTCTCTCCAAATAATAATAATAATAATAACAGGGCTTTACTCAGGGCTTCCATCAATACTAAGTATCTAATCTATTCAGAGGAGGCATTCAAGAAATAGAGGGGGAGTGACAAGCTATCCCATTGCCATTTTTTTGGCCTTTTGAGGGTCCCACTCCTATCCTTTGATTTCATTCTCACTCCTGGTCAGTTGTGTGTGTCATAGCAAAGCTTTTGCTGGTGTCTTTCTAGATCTTTCACATTTGATCCTGTTTTTTTTTTTTTTTTTCCTTTCTAAACATCTCACTTCCTCCCCACCTCTTACTCATACCTCAGTAATATATGCAGAAGCCTTGTTTTGGATTGTTAAAATCTGAAAAGTCAGGGCTGTGAAGAGGGCTCAGTGGTTAAAGGTGCTTACTTGCAAATCCTGTCAGCCCAGGTTCCATTCCCAAGTTACCTATATAAGCCATTCACAAAATATGCAGTGGTGTAAGCAATGTGGCATTCCTTTTCAGCAGCAATATACCCTGCTCCCCCCACTTATAAAATAACCAAACCTGAAACATTGCACATTCTTTGGATAAGATGAAAGCACTAGCACTAACCATGAGGTATTTTGTATTGATCATTCAGTGAGTTGCACTTAAAATTTTTGATACATTATAGAAACTTAACAATTTTACATTTTTTGTCTACTTTCACATTTTTAAGCATGTTTTGGCAGAATTGTCATTTCAGAAGGATATTAGATGGCAGCATATGCTTCATCATTAGTGATGAGGGAGAAGAATGTAGGTTTAGGAATGAACTGTCAAAAATAAATAAAATCCTTAATGGAAATGTGAAAATATGTCAGAATTTGATTTATCTGTTACTCTTTTAAAATTACTCTTTAATTAAGACAGAAAGAACATGTCTTAATTAAGATCACAAAAATCAAGTAGTAAGAGATATTGTACAGGGAAATTCTGCTGTCTCACCTAAGTTTAAGTATGAAAAGATACTTTATTTCTGAAGAAGGACCCAGACAAAGGTTATGGACAGGGAAAGTTCTGCTGTTTAAGTCAGGCATGTTACAGCATTGTTATCATTGATGGTGAACCAGTTGGCCCATGGGTAAGCTACATATGCCTCAATTAAGGAGCTATTATAATTAAGTATAATGAAGACTAATTCACAAAATATTAGACATACATTAAAATTTATAGGCTTAGTACTTGCTCAAATGTCTTTTCTTAGATTATTTATACTTATTTGATGTAGGGTTTTGCTCTAGCCCAGACTGACCTGGAATTCACTATGTAGTCTTAGGGTGGCTTCAAACTCATGGCAATCCTCCTACCTCTGCCTCCTGAGTGCCAGGATTAAAGGTGTGTGCCACCACTTCTGGCTCATCTTAGATTATTTATACTTCTAAGGGATAGTGTTAAAGATTATCATTCCTTTTTTTCCTTGATAGGAATTTACATGTAAGTTTATCTCTGAACATTAGTACATCAATCATAGGCTGTCATAGAAGCTATTTCTTTCTCCAAATGTGATTATGCATGCAGTATTTATATTATATTATCAGAAGACTGTGTGTGTTTGTATGTTCATTTGTCCATGTACATTTGCTCAGAATTTGCCTCTTAAACATATTATGTTCTAGGTCCACTGTGGTAGTTTGAATGTATGTCCCCCAATATATTCAGTGTTTTATTAGTTATAGTTTGCATCTGCAATCACCTTGCTAGAGGCAATGTCACTGGGGGCTGGTCTTAAGGTGTGGTGATGGTTTGAGATTCCACTGTAAAGATATGCAAAGTGTGCCTAATAGGAGTTCCTGAAGTGTGCTGTGGCTTGGCTGTTGTTTTGCTCTGTGTGCTGTGTGGCTGGTTGGTTTTTCTCTCTCTGCTTGGCCCTGTGAAGGCAGGCCGCTTCTCCTACCATTATAGAACTTCCCCTGGATCTGTAAGCTTCAATAAATAATATCCCTTCCTCCATAACTGTGCCTGGTCTTGATGTTCATCTCAGCGAACCTGAAGCTGTCTGCTACTTCCACCTATGAATTTTCTAAGAATTATAATCATTTCAAAATTTATCATATTCCCAGAATAAAATTTGAACCTAAATGGTGATCTACTTTAGTGAAATAACTGTAAAATTATACATATTTATACATATACACTGTCCTTACTTTACATTTTATAGAATATAACATAATGTACACTATATTAGTATCAGAGAATTCAATTTATGTACTATTTCTCTTATAACCCTATGTTTGGGCTGTTTTTGTTTATAGCTTTTGTTGCTTAATGCTTTCACTGCAGCATTGTACTCCACTTGAGAAATAAAACAATTTATTTAAAAAATTCTTCTTCCATAATTGAGTATCAACTTGTATAAACCTTAAGTGGAAGCTGCATAACAGTTATCACAAACACTTTTATAGTCACTATTTTAATGTCATAAGGATAAGTGTGTGCCTTGCTATATATTTTAGAAGAAGACTTGAAATTAACTTTTATGATATTTCTCATTCTGTTGAATGTCATCTCCATGACATATTCTTTCTATAGGAGTGTTGGTGGTATTGAAATAAAATAATAAAATAATAGGTAGAGTGAATGTCCTCCCTAGGAAAATAAGGAAATTTTCAGTGGATTCTTATTTTAATTTTTTTGTATTTTTATTTTATTTATTTATTTGAGAGAGACAGAGAAGCAGATGAGAGACCGAGAGAAATAGAGAGAGAGAGAAGGAAAGAATGGACACACCAAGGTCTCCAGCCACTGCAAATGAACTCCAGACATATGCACTACCTTATATATCTAGCTTACATGGGTCCTGGGGAATCGAACTTGAGTCCTTTGGCTTTGCAGGCAAGTGCCTTGACTGCTAAGCCATTTCTCCAGCCCTTGAGTGTATTCTTAAAAGCATCAGTTATTTTTGATTCTTCAGGAATTAAATAATAGTTCATATTCCTGAATTTTCTGAGTTTAAGACTAACAGATTTTTTGCATAGGAACATAATCCAAGAGTTTTCATGAATACGCAATGAGGATGCATCTCAGTACACTAAACTCCACAGATTAAAAAACGAGTTGAAGTCTTTCTTTGTTGTAGATAAGTGTTCCTGAAGGTTCATGTAGTAGATGTTTGGTTGTAACTGTGGTACTTTTGGTAGGTGGTGGGACCTTTAACAGTTGGGGCCAATGAAAAGACATTAGGTCACTGTGGGTGTGCTCTTGAAGGTGACATTGGGGCTGTGTCTTCTCTCTTTTTCTCTTTAGACTAGGAGGTGGTGAGCATTTCTTTAGGCTCTTTCATCATGATGTGCTATCTTACCACAGACCCGATGAGACAGGACAAAAATGTGCTATGTGGATAATTCTTTCCTGTGAATCCAAAAGACAGAAAAAAAACCCCACTACATTTTATAAATTCCAATAGATTCTAAAATTATTACCATAGTCATATCCAACTTTACATACAATTTACAGACAAAACTCACCACAAAATTCTTTAAGAAAGACAGTACCTTCAATTCTTCAAAATGTACTCAGCTGGGGTCCTTAAGCCCTCTTTTAGAATATTTATTTTCCAAACTATAGCATTAGATAAAGTCTGCTCAGGGAATTATGCTTATGTTTTCTAAAATTAGTATGCATTTTAAAAGTTTCTAAAACTTTCTAGGTGGAAAATAATTAAAACTAGATTTTTTCAAGGCATTATAGTTTTATTAGTACTGATAAAATCAAGGAGGAGTTTCCTTGAGAGAAATAAAAAAAAAAATCAATCATTTTTCAGAAATAACTACCCAGTAACCACTTCGACAGTAAATAACATCATTCACACATTGGAAGATGAGAGTCTCAGAATGCAACCTTTATTTTATTTTTATTATTTTTGGGGAAAGTCAGTGAGAGAGAGAGAGAGATTGAGAATGGGCGTGCCAGCAGCCTCTCAGCCACTGTGAATGAATTCCTATGTGTCCACCCCCTTGTGGGCAAGTGCGGCATTGTGCCCTTGCATCAACTGTGTCTGGCTAAACCCTGGAGAATTGAACCAGAGTTCTTAGGCTTAGGAGGCAGGCTCTTTGACCCCTAAGCCATCTCTCCAGCCCACAACCTTTATTTCTGATGACTGTTCAACTTGAAAAACATTTTTAGTCAGCTAAAAAAATGGAAGAAAAATTTCACTTCTAATTTGATAATATTATTCTAGGGCCTCTTTATAAAATTGATAATGTTTGTTAGAGAAAGTTAATATTTGCAGTTTCCTCCTTCAATAATGTGGTTTGTACATAAATTTATCTTGCTTTGGTATACAGCTGTTTACATTATAATCCTAGTGATGCATATGAAACATTTATTTTTCATTTTGGGAGTGAGAAGTTTTTATATGAGCTATGTGATTTTTTTTTTAAAGAACACCAGCATTCCTTTATTTTCTATCTACCAAACTATTAGTCTTTATTGTTAGGTGAATCAAAATAAATTAAGGAAGGTGATATTTTATTCTTATAAGCACTGTATCTTAAGGGTCAATAATATTTTTACAAAATGAGAATTAAGGCTGGGGAGATGGCTCAGCACTTAAAGGCACTTGCCTGCAAAGCCTGATGACCTGGGTTTGATTCCCCAGCACTCATGTAAATCCAGGTGCACAAAGTGGTTCATGAATCTGGAGTTTGTTTGCAGTGGCAGGTCGTGGAATGCCCATTCTCTCTCTCTCTCTCCCTCTCTCTCTCTCTTTCTTTCTGTCTTTCTCTCTGTACTTGCAAATAAATTTTTAAAAAATTTCAGAAAATGGGAGTGATGGGATCAAGGTAGAATCTATGTTCTCAGGCCTTGCACCTCCTGAGAGCAGAGGCTTGTAATCCATACTCACTATGCTAGACAATCAGCTCATCATCTGTGTTGGTTTCTGGACTCTTCTCAGTCCCCAGTGGGAGGAATCTCACTGAAATTCTTTATGTGTCCTTGTTCAATAAAATTATGCATATTTTCTGGACTAGAATTTAATACATGTTTTTGGGCATTACTAAATTAATTTGATTTATAACTTCCTCAAAGGTTGTAATATAGATGTTTATTTAAAAATTCAGCACATTTTTTTGTCAAATTATACTTAATTCACAATGCCTCTTTGAGATGGAGCTCTCTAGTCAGACAGGGGTAATGGAATAGACATTTAAGGCTGGTCCATTTGCCTGTCCACATTTGCATGTACACCTGCACATGCACGCAAACACACACACACACACACACACACACACACACACACACACACTTGCCTTGAATTTTGAGGTTCTCTCTCTTCTTTATCTTTGCCTCCAGTTGAAGATTTTCTCTCTCTTCCCAGACTTGGAGATTGGGCTTTGTTTTACATCAAGTTTCTTTTATAGAAAGTCACAACATGCTACTGATAAATCAAGACATTAAAAAAATTTTAATGACGAGGAAAATAAAGGACATGTATTTAGAGTTTATTTTATTTTATTTATTTGCAAGCAGAGAGAGAGAGAGAGAGAAGAGGCAGACAGAGAGAGAATGGGCATGCCAGGGCCTCTAGCCTTGGCAAATGAACTCCAGATGCATGTGCCCCTTGTGCATCTGGCTTACGTGGGTTCTGGAGAATTGAACCAGGATCCTTTGGCTTCACAGGCAAATGCCTTAACCACTGAGCCATCTCTCCAGCCCATATTTACAGTTTTTAAATGGTTTCTTCTTAGTTAAAACTAGCAGGCAGCTTTCCCTTGGGAAGAGAAAATTATCTTAATGTCACAGAGTAAGGCAATTACATTTTGAAAGTCATATTGGTTAGGAAATCCTTTGGCTACAAGAAATAGAAAGTAACAATAAAAAATTGCCTTGCTAAAGTAGTTTGAACTTTCAAAGTACTCCTTTTTTTTCCCTCAAATCAAAAGGATTCTTAATGTTAGCAGTGAAAAGCTGGTCCCCCAGAAAAATATGCACTACATGCCTATGAACATCCATACACATATGAACGGGCACCACACACACATTTTCAAAGGAATGATGTTGTCATTATCCCCTTTTTCCCTTGGTGTGGTGGATTTTATGATTCTCCATGTGTCTTGACTAATTTTCTATTTCTATAACAAAATACCTGATATTGAGTGATGTGTATAGATATTTATTATCTTATCATTCTTGTTTCTGAAAAATGCAGGAATTATGATGTTGATGTCTCCCAAGGAAGCTCTAGCTGAGTCACATGGAAGAGCAACAGAACGGGAAGCAAGTATGGACAAGAGGCCAAGTGCTCAGGGGCCTGGCTTTCTAATGTCTCATTCTTGTGTAACTAATTCAGTTCTGAGAGACCCAAAGCACTCCTCTGAGTCGGCTTCAAAGCCCTCCATGGTGCTGCCCCATGGCCCAGGGCACCTCTGCAAGGCACTCCCACTTCTCAACATAGTCATATTGTTCCTCAATATGACTCAATGGGACTTTAGGTGGGAGCAAAATGTCTTTATGCTGTGGCATCATCCAAAAGCCAATTCAGTTTGTTGGATAACAATCATCAAAAGGATGTCTTTGTTGTTTTGTATTATCTCTGTCTCTGGCTATCTCATTTAGGCATTTCTAAGTTCCCAGTGGTATTGTATGTACTCACCCCAGGTAGCAAAGCATTTAAGATTGACTCAGAAGTTATAGGAAAAGGAGTTCTCCACTGCTCACTACAATGGGTCTCTGAATGGTGAAGATGTGGGATGTTATGATTGGCAACTGAACTTTCATTGTGGTGCAGCATCAGGAGTAAAGGCATCCTTTAGCGCCTCTTTCTGTCATGCATATTCAATTTCAATCAACTCTGAACTATCTCCTTCCTGGCTTGTGGGAATGGACTTTAATTAAATGGATTGCTGATACTGGCTTTCTCCTTTCTTGAATTTGAATGAGAATGGAAAGTCAAGTGAATTGGGAAAATGGTAACAGGAAGATTTCTTTTCCTGGTTTAACTCTCTCGTGTTGCAGACTTCTTGTTTTTAAAACACAAGGGGTTGAAGCACTCTCCCTTTAATAACAAAGACGTCACAATGGTTCCCTTACCATCCAGAGATGACATTCCTGTCTTGAATAACCTACCTAGACACATCATTTGGAAATGAATCAACATAATGTCCTGGCTGTATCATAAAGGAAAGGTAGAATGGAGATCATTTGTAATAAAATATATATTTCAATATGTCAAAAAAAACACAATGGGGAACATATTTTGATGTGTAACAACAAACTTAAAACACCCAAACATACAAAACACTCACCTCAAACCAAAACATATAAAGGGTCAAAGAATTTCCTTCTGTGAAATAAAACAAACATTAGTGTTGGTCAAACACACATATTTTGTTCTGTTTTCTTGAGGTAGGGTCTCACTCTAGTCCAGGCTGACCTGGAATTCACTATGTCTCAGAGTGACCTTGAACTCATGGCTATCCTCCTACCTCTACCTCCCAGGTGCTGGGATTAAAGGTGTTCACCACCACACCTGTCTCAAAAATCTCTTTTAAGAGACTGTTAGCCATAGAAGTGTGGGCACTTGTGTGGAAGTTAACCTTGTGTTGATTTAGCCATATTCTTGGCTAAACCTTCCATCTGTGATGTTTCTGGATGAGATTAGACTTTGGTTCTAAGGACCGATGCCAGTTCCTCTCCCCCGGCAGGTAGAGCTGAAGAGAGAGCCGGGCCAGTGGCTCCTCTTGAGACTGAGCAGGAAGATGGGTGTCGGTGGCTCAGACCTTTCCCCAAAACACCGGAGAAAAAACACACTGAGCCGGGAGTCGTGTCGAAGCAGGAACTTGTCTTATTGTAATGAGAGAGTGTATATATTAGTTTTGAGAAAGAGGGTGGGAAAAAGGTGTAAGGGCCAATATTATTTCACCACATCAGCAGTAGCTGGGCGGAGGCAGTTTCGGCTTAGGCTTTGCTGAGTCACTCTTAAGCGGGAGTAATTGGCCAAAGACAGGTCACTAAACTCTAGTCAGGCTCAGAAATTTTCACTAGGCTTCACACCGGGGCCTCTTAGGGCCCAACATCTCCCCCTTTTGTTTTTGTAAGAACGGTGGAAAGCATGGCCCCTGTCTTAGGTTGTCCCCCTCTGGGGATCTTACCCGTCACTGAGTACCATGCCTCTAGCCCATTGAAAATCCACTCCATGACCTGTCTTAGGTTGTCTCAGCCTGTCTGAGATCTTACCTGTCATTGGTTCGATGGAGGACAGGGGAGGGATGCTAGGTGGACAGCCAGTAGGAAGAAGAGTCCAGCTTCTGAGTTGCGAACCTGTGGTATTTTGACCTGATGAAGTTTAATTGCCTCTAGCTGTTGGTGAATGAATTGTATAATCTTATTAATTACACAGGGCCCGATAGTGGGGATAAGAAGAAGGAGAAGGAAGGGTCCAAGGAGAGGGAGAAGGTAGGGTAAAATCCATGTAAGCCCATCCACAGCGGGTTGTCTTGGAAGTCCCGTCTCCTCTTTTCTAAATTCTGGAGCTTTTCTGGCTTCATTTGGGTCTAGCAGCATCCACACCTCCAATCGTTCCTGGGGAAGAAACAGAGGCACAGTTCTCAGGGATGGAACACTCCCTGGAGAGTAGATTGTTATTGTCCCCTTGTTGGGGTAAATATTTTAAGTCTCTTGCTGGTACCCAAATGGGTCTTTTTTCCTCTTGAGGAAAGACACATTTAAATCCTCTCCCTGCTGTGAGGAGGGGGGTCTGGTCCTCTCCAGGCCCCAGTTAATGGGTCCCTCCATTTGACCCAGATGGAGCTGTAACAGCTGAGGTCCAATGTTTTTGAAAAGGGGACAAGTGTCTATCTTTTTTAGAAAAATTTAAAATATTTAAGGTAATAATGTCTTTTTTAGTTGGTCATGTGGGGGTAGGGATTCCCCCTTTTGTTTTTGCTTATGATGGCCTGGCCCCGTGGGTATTAGAAAATTTGACTTGATCTGGCAATCTAAGGGTGGCAAAGCATTGAAGCATATGGCTAATAGCATGTTTAGTCTTTTTCCCCGGCATGTGCCAATGTCCAGCAAGTATGGGAGAAAGTATCAACTGAGAGAAAAATATATTTAATTTTTTTAAATGGAGAATAGTGTGTAACGTCAATCTGCCAAAGGTGATTAGGGCGTAGCCCTGAGGGTTGGCTCCTGTAGTTTGAAGAGGAGGTACCTGGAGGAAAGGCTGACAGGATTTGTAAGTTTGGACAATTTTTTTTTTATGTGGGTTAATAAGTGGAAGCATGTAGCTTTTGAGACTGTATTACACTGAGGCAGAGAAGTCAGTTTGTAAATTTTGATGACCTTTGAGATGTTGAGGCTTACAGATCTAGGGGAAGTTCCATAATGGCATAAGAAGTTGGCCTCCCTTAGGGCCAAGCAAAAGAGAAAAAAAAAGTCAACCAGGCACACAGAGCAAAATTATTGTAGCCAAGCCACAGCAAGCTTCAGGAACTCCTTCTAGGCACACTTTGTATATCTTTACAATGGAATCTCAAACCCACCATTAACACCTTAAGATCAGCCCCCAGTGACATTAAGTAGGAAGCGGGCTTAGTCCCATGCTCTACCGACTGAGCTAGCCAGGCTTGAGTTATTAAGGGGGATGGATGGAACATTTGGTGTAAATGTTTAGCTTGTTCTAAGGGTGGCAAGGAGGAGACAGTAATAAATTTGTCTACCTGTGAATCCCCATTAGCAATAAAGTCAGGCAGATCAGTGTGTGAGCAAATGTGTTTAGTAAGTCTGGAGGTAGATGGCCCATTGTATGTAAAAGGACCTGTTTCTGGGCTGCCTTACAGATAAAAGCCAGATCAGAGGGGGTGGTGGGGTACCAGGGCCTGGATGTTGCCTCCAGCCCTACATTAAGGGGAAGGCAGCGAAGGGTGGGACAATGGTATGTAGGACATAGCCATATAGACTTGAAAAGCAGGTTTTTTTTTTTTTTTTTTTAAATCAACTGTTTTTAAGAGTTTGTATTTTTAACAGTCTTTTTTCAGGCATCCTCTCCATTGTTTTAATGTAAAGCAGTCAGGCCACCTTTCTTTCACCTTCCTTAAGATTGTTAATGTGTTGACAATAGCAACTCCATTAACCTAAAATCAGTCTCAGTGTCTCTATAATTTTAACTTGTTTGAGGTTTTTTTTTTTAACTTAAAATTTTAAAATCTTATTCCATTATCTTTAGTTAAGCACATCAGTCCACTATAAATTTAATCTTGATCAAACTTTTTGGGCCTGGATAGCAAAATGTATGCCAGTAACCCAGTTTTAATAAATTCCTCCACATTTTTTCTTTTTTTTTTTTCTTTTCTAAGGCTAAAGAGGGGGAGGGGTGGTTGTGAGAGCTATTGCCACAGGCGGCGGTTACGGGCTGAAAAGACAGTGGGCTGTGGCGGTTTGGGGGTTTGGTTGGCATCCTTGGGAGGAATGAGATTTTAAAAGTCAGTTTTAGTTTTTCCTTATAGCTTTTGTTAAGGGCAAAAATGAACTCCTCCATGAAGAAACCTTTAAGGCTGGCAATTAAGGCAAGGAAGATTGAACTAATCCATGGGGCTAAAACAAAAGTTTTGTCCCAAAAGCCATGGAGGTTTTTTGTTTTACTTTTAAGCCACATTGCAGGAGAAGTATTTGTAAAATCAGGGCAACAGTAATACACATGAATATAACACAAGCATAAAGGCCCAAAAAATAGCTAAACATGTTGTAGAATTAAGTTCAGATTTAGATCTGTGACGGCCAGATGAGCCTGTGTCCTCAGGGGACGGCTCGATGATACCAAACACAGTACAGATGGGAGTAGATGTCCCCAACAGGTTTGTTCTGTCTTTTGAGATGGAGCTCCCACTCAAATGAGGGGGCAAAACGCTTAAGAGTCTCCTCTAGGTCTGCCCACATGGTGAGTCTCCTCCAGGTCTGTCCACGTTGTGTGTCCACCAGGAACATATGACCCATTCAGAAATACAGGCGCCGCAGATGCAGTTTGCCAGCAACCCGGAAGTGAAAGGAAAGAGAAAGGAACGAAAAGATGTTGAAGCAAGCACAAGTTACAGAAGCAAAGGTTAGAATATTAGATATGAAGACTACCTCATAATTTATGAGGGTACACCCATCTGCAGTCTGATTAGCCCGTCAGCGTACTTCCATGTCTTTCCTTCCTCACACGGGGCACCAGTCTGCCGGTTCCTCTCCCCCGGCAGGTAGAGCTCAAGAGAGAGCTGGGCAAGTGGCTCCTCTTGAGGCTGAGTGGGAAGACGGGTGTCGGTGGCTCAGACCTTTCCCCAAAACACCAGAGAGAAAAAACACACTGAGCCGGGAGTCGTGTCGAAGCAGGAACTCATCTTATTGTAATGAGAGGGCGTATATATTAGTTTTGAGAAAGAGGGTGGGAAAAAGGTGTAAGGACCAATATTATTTCACCATGTCAGCAGTAGCTGGGTGGAGGCAGTTTTGGCTTCGGCCTTGCTGAGTCACTCCTAAGCGGAAGTAGGCCAAAGACAGGTTGCTAAACTCTAGTCAGGCTCAGAAATTTTCACTAGGCCTCACACTGGGGCTTCTAAGGGCCCAACAGACTGATACAGAGGCAGATGTTTCTCCCAGTGTAAATGGGCATCTTACAACCCACTGAGAACCTAAATGGAACAAAAATGCAGAGGAAGAGAAAATTTGCTTTTCAATAAGTTATATTTAACATATTAGTAATTTACACATTTTTTACTAATGCTACCATATATCCATAATCATAGAAGAGACAAATCAATTGATCAAGGTACAGTCTTATTAATAATAAAAAGCAACCCTATATTATTCATAGACTGGCCCATCATGCCATTCTCTGACTTCCCCCTCCACTAGTCTCCTTCACTTTTAGTTCAAGACCCAAGAGGCCTGGAGTTTGGAGACCCTGAATTGAGGATATGGTTGACAATCAAGAATTTAAAGCCAGGTGGGGCTGAGGAGATGGTTCAGTGGTTAAACTCAAGACACCCAAAATGACACATGTGTCTGGAGTTACTTTTCAGGGGCAGGAGGCTCTGATACACTTACACTCTCCTTCTCTTAAATAAGTAAAGAAAAATATTTTTAAAATAATGTCAGGTGTTTGTCAATAAGTCTATCTCAGAATCTAAAAGGTTAGTTAGGGAAGAATTATAACTAGTTGTAAGTCCAGAGCTATAAAGGAGGCTGTAGGAGGTGGTTAGAAAGATCCCACCAAAGTTCAAACTGACTTCACTGCTTGCTTGGGGATATTAAGCAAGTGACCTTAATACTCTAGGCCTCTTTCTGCAGCTGATTTTTAGAAATAATACACAATAAAATACCTCCTATAGAATGTCTGCAAGCATCTAGTGACTCAGGAAAATGTGTCCAAGATAAATATGTGCATGATTACATTATGGTAGATACTGTTATAAAATGTCTGATCCATGAAACAAGCTCATGATTTGGATGTATTGACTAACTTATAAGGTTAGACAGGTGCAATTTTCATTTCTGTGTTTATTTGCTCTAAATAAAGATTTTTCTGCATGAAGGGAGAAATCAGTTACTTGGTAAATGAATGCTAGAGACACATCCTTATTCCTGCTGTGAAAAGTAACAGTGTGAAGTCTTTCTATAAATGACATAATTTTCAAGGGTTGATTAGTTATTCATTAACTAATATTTCCATTAGTAAGTATGCATCTTATTTCCTTTATATCATTTTGGCCCATAAATTTAATTGTTGGGTTTAATTATAATCACATGATAATTACTGTATTTTGGCATTAATTATACCACATCAAGTCATTAACAGTATTATTCAGTATAAATCTAATGAAGTCATAAACACACATAGCACAGAGCTTACCTGTAATATCTCATTTCCCTCCCTCCCTTTCTCCTTCTATGCCTTCCTCTTTGTCTTCCTTAATTCTTCTTTTAACACATTAGAAACAGCTGCTATTGCTGCTGCTACTTCTTCTGCTTCTGCTTCTTCTTCTCCTTCTCCTCCTCCTCCTCCTCCTTCTTCTTCTTCTTCTGTTTCTTCTTCTTGTAGGTAGCGCCTCACTTTATCTCAGGCTGACCTGGAATTCACTATGTAGTTTCTGTGGCCTTGAACTCATGGCAATCCTCCTACCTCTGCCTCCCAACTGCTGGGATTAAAGGTGTGTGTCACCATGCCCAGACCCAGAAAGAGCTTCTTAATGCCTTAGCTGTTCATACCTTCTATGGTCACAGATGCATGCAGCTCTCACAAGTGATTATGACATCCCATTTTCTAGAACAATCTTGTCTCCCTTACCAATGCCCTCACTCAGCATCCATTAGTCTTCTAGCTAAAGCCGTACAAACACTGTTTGGCTTCTAAGTATGCAATGCAACCCTGTGTGCATCATCTCAGAAACAAACTTTGTAAGCAACATTTTTAAAAAATTGTGCTATTTTATGAACCTGACACAGGTGAAAACAGCATTATGCAATGGAAGGGCTATGTTATTGTGATAGTTTGAATATATGTCCCCCAATATATTTAGTGTTTTATTAGTTATAGTTTGCATCTGCAATCACCTTGCTAGAGGCAAGGTCACTGGGGGCCCAGTCTTAAGGTGTGGGTTTGAGATTCCATTGTAAAGATATGCAAAGTGTGCCTAGCAGGAGTTCCTGAAGTGTGCTGGGCTTTTGGCTGTAGTTTTGCTCTGTGTGCTGTGGTGGCTGGTTGGCTTTTGCTCTCTCTGCTTGGCCCTGTGGAGAGCAGGCCGCTTCTTCTGCCGTTATGGAACTTCCCCTGGATCTGTAAGCTTCAATAAATAATATCCCTTCCTCCATAATTGTGCCTGGTCTTGAAGTTCATCTCAGTGAACCTGAAGCTGTCTGCAACAGTGATCCTATTCAAGAAGGCTTGATTTCTTGTTCTAGCCTGATATGTTTTTCCTTTCTAGGTGAAATCCCTTAGCAACCTTTCACCTAGTTTCTATGTGTATAAACACACAGCACTGGACTAGGCACAAGTGAAAGTCTACACAGGAGCCCTTCCAGAAATGGTTCCCATAAAACATGACCCTTTAATCATTTACAGGCCAAACTGTACCACTGCTAACCTTTGTGCAAATAAAGAAAAACAAATTCCTTCCATTCTGCTGTTACTGAAGACAATGTAACAAATATTTATTTGGTTCCAAACTTGGGTGCCTCCCCTCCACATATATTTAGTATACAACTTTCACAATTGCAAGTAGTGAAAACAGACAAGCATATATATCAATTTACATGTACTGGGATGTGTAACATTATATAATAAGCATTGGTATGAATAAGAGAAAGGAAAAATGAAATGTCATAATGATGGAAAATGTACTAATGAGAGATACAATAGGAGGACAAATTTGACAAGCAGACACATCAAATAGGATGCTTTCTGTGTATCAGCTGCAACTGTTAGTGGCTGAATGTTGTGTGTAGTAGAATTTAAGCATATATCTAGGACAGGGATCAGTGTCCTAACTATATATAATGAAGTCTACCATGGATAGGAGGAAGGAGTGGTAGCATATATTTGCCAGCCCTGGTCTAGAGACAAATTACCATATACTGTTCCTTTCCTGAATAAATCCTAAACTTTCCAGAGGCAAAAGAAAGTCAGTCTGGCATAAGCCAATAGTACATTTCTTATAGCATATATTTGACTACTAAGGTAAACCAAGAATCCTGATTCTCACTTTACTTTGTAATTGCAGATGGGCTTATATGGTGGTAGCTCCACAAAGTCACAGAAAGCCAAAGCTCTTGCTTCTACTTGAACTACCCAGAGGCAGAGCATTCTCTACTTCCAACTTCAGAAAGCTCCCATATTCTTTAGAAAGAGCTATACTGTTCATTCACTTGTCCCAATTCTGCTTCTCCAAAACAGAAGTGGGTCAGATCCTTGACCTCAAGACAGTCTTTGACTACTCCAAACCACCTGATTTCCTCTGGGATATAGCTCATGTGCTTTATCTCCTTTGTCATAGTAAAGACCTCTTGCTGTGTTCTACTGAGCATTTACAACCCCTGTTTCTACTGAAGAGTGGTTTTGACATCATTTCAGGTGTGGCCTGAGTAGTATCAATTGTAGAGAATATGAAATAGTACTAATAATTTTAAACATCATCAACATTTGAAAGAACATGCTCACTGAAAGTATGTGTTTGAACATACTGTTGACCCAGACTCTATGTAATTTCAAAATAGACACTGAGTTTAAAACTTTTGTCATTTTTAAAAACTGACTTGATCTGCTCCTCATTTAACCTCACAGCTTGCCTACAGTTGCTTTGAGTGAAATGCCTTTCCTTTGTTTGATATTAATATGACCACAGCCTTCAACCCAGCATTATTCTTTGAGTAGGCAATTCATTTACAAGAAAGATTATTATTATTATTATTATTATTATTATTATTAGCCTTATGTTCTTCTCTTTAAGATTATGATTAAATATGCCATAGAGTTTGTGTGGCTCTCCTTTTCCCATTTGCATGTCTTTGTTAAAGTCAACATGCTTGTGATAGATTATAGGATTTTTTTTGCTATGCCTTACTTTCTACTTCCTTTCTCCAGAGACAAGCTCACTTTGTTTCTTTTAGTAATTTAATTTGCTTTTTTTTTTTTCTAAAGAAAGTATGGGAATGTTCATTCTAGTGTTGTTGGGGCTTAATAGATTATAACTATAAAGCTATTTTAAAAATTATTTAAAAAATCATTCATATAAGGTAGTTTATCTGAGTTAACTTTTCCCATTTCCCTAGTAGGGGAAGTATGCAGGATAGTAGTGGGCACATGCAACTTATGCTTGCCTCACTTTTGTGAGCCTGGCTTTAATGACTCACCTGACCAGTAGATTATGGTAAAATATACTCTGGAAATTCTGAAATGAAGACCCTAAAACCTCTTGTCCTTACCTAGTCTTCATTATGGACTTTCTCCAGGGACAATGATCAAATCATGAAACTCCACTGCAGTTATGTGGAAATGCTGAATGGAATGAGATATGCTTGTCAGTCCACAGCAGTTGCAGCGCAGCCCAGCTCCCAATCCCTGAGTAAGGAAATCATTTGAGCATTTCCAGCCAAGAAGACATGACTGAGGAAAGAACAAAGCAAACAACCCATCCAACAACAAACACCAGGGTTTATTGGCAGGACCCCTGGCATCCTCATTTTAATACGGGTACTCTCTGGCACATACCACAATCACTTTGCAAGAGAAACACCATCATCACTGTGTCCAAATATAAATTTACAGGCATAATCAAATGATTCTTGGTTTTAAAATACTGTTATTTAGAGTGGTTTGCTGCTCAACAATTGATTAAAGCCCATCCCTGTAGAAGTCTACCACTGATCACGGAGATTGAGAACCATCATATCATTCTGACTTCTTGCTCTTTTGAACTCTGAAAGTTTTTAAGTTTCCCCATTATCCTATGGTTATTTAATTGCACTAAGGTTAACCTTGATTTTTCTCCTCCTGTTAATTGTGCTGAGCACTAAACAGACTGCTTTAGAGTAGAGACAGGTGTTGGCTAGTTCAGACGAGATATTCTCTAATTAGTTGTTGTTCATTACAATTTCAAATTAGAAACCCACTTTAATTTTTTCATTACATCATATCAGTTTGAAAAAAAACATTTCAAGCCTATTTTCCCTTGTTCGATCCTTTACAGATAGTGGCAGGATTATAAATATAGCCATATAACCAGTACCTCAAACTCAATAAATTCTTCCAGTCTTAGCTCAGTTCTCTCAATTTTCCATGTTTCTCAGTAAAAATCCTATTAATTTTAGGTTCTGTCTCTGGTTTTGTCCCTCTCCTCTTTCCTGAATACTTAAAGAAAAAATTCATATTCATCACAGTTATGGAAATGGAATTAAGAAATTATAGATCAGCACTGCCTGTTGAAAATAAAATACAAACAATTAATTCAATTAAATTTTCAGATAGTTACAATAAAAAGAACATAAGTGAAATTTCTGTTAAATATTTATTTTATTTAACTAAATATATAATTGAAATTGGATTGAAACTGCTGTCAATATCAAGTGGTAATATCTTTCTTCATATAATGGCTACAAATATAGTATAGAATTTATATTTACAAAATACTTCATATTATGTTCCCATATTTTTTGAGGTGCTCAAAATTTAGCATGATTTAAGTATCTTTACTTTGATAATAAAGGATGCTTGAAGCTGTATGATGAGTTTGTCAGGTTCTGATATCTAAATTTTCTTCTCATGCTCTTTGTTCCTACTTAATTAACAGAAGCTCAGGAAGAGCAAGGTCTTCCGTGTGTAATAACATACACCTATTCTGTTCGTTTGCTTGTTTCAACTAGATTGGTTCTCTTGTGTCTCCTTAGTAAAAGACATGATGTCAACAATACTTAGGGCCTTTTCAAATTCTTAATGTCTTTTATATTCTTTCTCCCCTTCTCCATTTTCCTATCCTTTATTGCAAAAAGTATTTTAAATTAATGTAATAGCACAATATGAAATTATACTGATTATCTTGTATTTATAGTAATCAGAATAATTTAGAATTGTGATGTAGAATATTAATTTCATGAGCATTGTCATATTTTACTGAAATGTTCAGTGGTAATTTTTACACCAGAATTAAAAGTTCTAGTTGCACCAAACTTTTCCTATGGAGATTTTGTAAACATTCCTAAGGAAATCAACTTTGTGGATTATTTTAAAAATAATAAATATATGTTCCTATTTACTCATGATGATTTTAACACACTTGACTCCAGTGACAATCCCACAGTCTTTGTAAAGTTTTCATTTCCCTATGTCAGTGTTCCTGTTCTTCTGTAAGATGTTATGCCATCAAATGCACCTAAGTGTGAAGGATGTTAAGTCCACTGGACATTTGGAACAAGATGAGACTTTGTTATTGATCTCATTTTATCTTTTAAGTACATTTTAAAAGTAATATAATTTTAAGCATAGCTTTAAAATATCTTATCACTAAGTAACTGAAATGTTTTAATTTCTAAAGCAATGCACATTATAAAAATGCACCCAAAATGCTCTTGGACAGGATTATCAAATGTTCCACTTATATAATTTTAAAGCCACTTAATTGTTACTTAATTTTATAGAGTTTAAGAGTCACTAGGGACATGAAGAGATTGCAAATTGTCCAGGATTCATTGTCCAGTTCTTTATCATAAGATTTGTAGAAGATGAATTTACAAAATGTAAAGAACTTCAATGAATGATGCAATTAAAAGCTAGGCTATACAAACTGCTTAAGGTTATGACAAGGGAGATCACAGATAAGTAATTTGTGGTATGTGGTGAATATGGAAGAAATGAATATTTGCACCCACTACATCGGAGTATTTCTGCAAAGTTAAAACATTAATTTCCTAATATGTATAATGGTAAATTGGTCTTTCTAATAACCTTATGTTGGATGATGCATAGTGTGTGGCTAGATAGAATATAGATTTATTTTCTGCTTATAAAGATCTCTAGACAAATGTTACCCCCAAACAAAATTGACTGATTACCCACTGGTACCTTACATATTGACTTTTTACAGCTTTGGAAACTAAGAAGTCTAAGGATGAGGTGCTAGTGATTGGTGCCCACTGAGGCCTATTTCTTGGCTTATAGATTTCTGCCTTCTTGCTAAGTTCCCACAAGGCAGAAAGAGAAACAGGGCTCCATGAGGCCTCTTTTACAAGAAGGATTTCCAGTTACGAGGTCTCTATTCTTAAATACCTCACACGGTCCCCCCTCCAAATATTATCACTTTGGGAGTTAACATTTCACTGTGGGGATTTTGATAACATAAACTTTCTGTGTGTCATTTTCTCTCCAAAGACTATGCTGGGAAAATGCATCTCACTAGAAAAAAATAACATTATATTGTTTTATTTATTACTAGTCTTTTTCTAGATTGTATATCACTCCACTAATGTATCTTTAATGATTTTTTTTTTTGACCTTTGACACAGCAGATGCTCAAAGTATATTTGTTGAGGAATTGATCTCTAGAATGGTTGGCCAAGTGAATTATGAAGTGGTTTTAGAATGTGCAAATATTCTAAAAGTATTCTAAAAGATAATTCCTAATTAGGACACTTATTTGCAAGCATAGAAAGAGATGGCAGAGGGTTGGGTGGGGAGGAGAGAGACAAAAACATTACTTGCTTCAGTAATCAATTCTTCATAGTAAGCTATCTCACTATTTAGGGACACATTTCTCCTTCTCTCTGTGGCTGTTGTAATTTAACTGTTTTAAGTCCAGTTCTTCAAATTTTCTCTTTGTACAGTTTCTCAGAACAGGCTCATGTACTAATCCACAGTAATTGTGAGCATTATAGTCACTAAAAATAGATCTACTCCCATTAGAAATTTCTCTGGATGAATCAAGCCTCCAGATAGTGGCATGGTTCCTGCCCATTGCCTCTCTTCTTGGACAGGAACCAGATCTTTGGCTCTTTGGATTAGTGCCTTCTGCTCCCATCATAGACCTTGATCAATAATGTGTCCACATCACCCAATTAGCAAATATTTAATAGCATGCTAGCATGTTGCTAAATGTGAGAACAACTTATATGTAGAATCCTTTTCTATTTACTATAGCATTCTCCTATACATGCTCCAATTTTATTCTTGAAACAACAATTTGAATTATGTAGAACATTTGGCCTTATTCTTATTTTTTTTCTATAACAACAAGTCTCAAAAGCAGGATGGTTTGCTCCAGGTTAAACAGCTGCCTAATGACTCTGTTAGGACTGGAACCCATTTCATAAAATTTGGGAAGAAATGTAATGTAGACTGACACTCTCTCTCTCTCTCTCTCTAAGAATACATTCAATTAAGTTAGAAAACATTTGTTTAGAAAATCACCAGTAATGAGTAGTGAGTTAAGAACTAGGGATTCAAGATGAATAAGAAATTCTGCTTGCCCTCAATATGTAGTAATGTGTTTTGGTTTGGCTTACTCTCATGCCATTCTTGATGCCTGGTATTGGTATTTGATTATATAGCTTTAATTTAAAATTTTCAGAAATTTAGAATTTTCTATTTTAGAGGGCTCCATATATTTTTGAATGTTAGTTTATTTTATGCATATATGGAGATCCAGGCAGATATAGATGAAGATTTATTTTTATATTTCTTCCTTATAGTGACATAATAATTGCTTCCTTAGGACTTCATACTGTTTACCCTTCTGTTATCTCCTAGTAAAACACAGACTTAGGACACATGACTGACAGCTCTATGCTGCCCATTTCATGCTCTTGATTATATTATCTGCATATTCTCTCACCTAGCCAAATTGACCCATCTTTTCGTAAAACAGTACGTTTCACCTTATTTTACTATAACTATTACTATTTTGGTAGGAAAATAGTTTCATAGATTCTTTCTCAGTTTTATTCTTGACTGTGCCAGCTGTGTCCAACCTGTAGTGCTTTCACTGCATAGAGCTCAGGATTGCCATGAAGGCTGCCTATCATGTTAACAGATGAGAACATCGTGTTGTACTGTCGAAAGGTCATGCATCCTGTGGAATAGACTGTTCTAATCTGTCTATGTTATCATCTTTTAGATGATATGTTATCATCTTTTACACTTAGGTCCCATGAGAGAGGAGAGGATATTCTTTTGATAGAAAGTCTTGGAAATAAAATGTGGTATGTGCAATATAAGACCAGACTTGGGAATTATAATTTCCTGTCTGAGACCCATGTTAGCATCCTGGTGGCACATTTACAATCCTGTTGCTTGGGAAATCCAGACTAACAAGCACCTTATAGAGAGAAGGGACTCCCATAGAGTCACACACTTTGATATGAAGGTGGCAGTGAAGATGACATTGAAAATGACTAAATGTCTTGTTGGTTACACTATCCTCCCTTAACAGACTTAAACCCATAGCCTTTTCAAATGTTTCCCTGACCATTTCCACTATTGACTTGCATTTCATTTTTAAAAAATATTTTTACTTAAAATTTCTAAGTGCTGTTTTTGGCTTCTCAATTTTTATTGCTTGGTTTTAGATTTGATATTAGCTTACCTTCTAATCTGTTGACTGTGGACACAGGGTAGAATTCGTTAATGTTTACCTTGGCTTCTTCCTGAGACCATGACTTGGTGTTGTGGCTGCCAATGGTGAGGCTCATTTGAAGATACATGACCACAGGGTGTGATTGAGTGGACTGTTCTTCTGCAGCTTCGGGAAGGCCAGATACTTTCCTAGTTTCTCATAATATCTATAATAATTTGTCCTAAGACAGCTAAGAGAGTATTCAAATGTTTTTGTTCTGGTAACAAATGCTTGAAGAACCACAAAATAATTTTCTTTTCCAATGTATTTTATTATGTTGTTTCCTGGTTAACTTACTCTTTGAATTTTGAGATATTTGTCAATACTAGAGGTAGAATTTCTGGATTTGTTGAGTTGCTCTTTGAATCTAAATAGATCATAAGTAAGGCTTAAGGAAAAATTAAAAAGCAATCTCTAACCTTAGCCATAGGATATTTAGAACTTAGAAAGAACTTAAATAGCACTTATTTTGCAAATTTCTTCACCTCTTTAAACAGCTAATTATACAAATTACTCTAGGAAAAATTTCCTGCTGAATAATGTATACAACAAAGCAACTTTTCTGTATTAACAACTGACATTTTATTTTTATGTCCACATTTTACTAAATATGTGAAATTCAAAAGTCATTAAATTTTTATGCTTCTTATATTTTAGATCATATAATGACGGTTGTGTTTTGAATGTAAAATATCTCCTTTAGGCTCATGTGTTTGAATACCTGGTCCCACAGTGGGTGATGCTTTTTGGGAAAATTGTGGAATCATTAGAAGGTGGAGCCTTGCTGGAGGAAGTGGGTTACTGAGGGGGCTCTTTGTGAGGTTTTATAGCCTGGGTTCATTTCATGTTCTTTTTTTCTGTTTCCTGAGTGCAGATGCAATGTGAGCTAGCTTCCTTTGCCATGACTTTCATGACATGATCGAAGACTCTACTTGTACTATGAGCTGAAATAAACCCTTTCTTTTTTTCTTACCACTGCAAGTATAATTCCTGGATGATCAATTTCATAAAGCAAAGAAGATAATTTCACAAAAGAACTTTATCAACATATATATATAATATGCACGTCTCTTTTAATTTAGTAATATCAAAAGATAAGTGCTTCTTGTAATATATGATAATAGATAGTAGCTTAAGCAATGAGAATTCTATCAAGACAATAAAAGATTTTGGATATTTTACATAAAAGTCATTTTCTAGAAAGTCCTAACTTAATGAGTAACTAGGATATATCAAAGTAGACATATAATTTTATTAGATTATATCAGACCCAAAACATGATTAACTTAGTCATAACTGCAGGCTAATCATTGATATTGCTATACTCTATGACCAATACATTTTTGTTGTTGAGAAATTAAGAATGGCAGCTTAGATGACTGGGGTCATAAGGAGGCTTCTTTATTCCTTACATGGAGGGTCTTTGTACTAGATTAGGGTTTTAATTTATTGCTATATTTTTTATCTTCTCCAAAGCAGGAGTGCTCTAATCCTGAAGTATATGCTGGCTTGGGCTTGATTTGGCTAATTGAATGTAGTAAAAGTAATTCTAAATTCTCAGCCTATATCTTATGAGGTTGTAAATTCTGCTCTTATTTCTAGAACTCTCATCAATCTTTCCGGAAAATGAGGGCCCAGGCCTGGAAAAGACCAGTTGATCCACATGGGCCATCTTAATCAGCTTAGTACTAAGACAGTCTACTGATTGCGAATTTATGAGCTAACATCCTAGAACAGGTGAGTACAGGCCAAACTAATAAGAGAACTGCCCTGCTTATTGCATACCAGAGACACAACATATGGTTTAAGTCACAGAGTTGGGGTGTGTTGTTAGGCAATGACATGCAGTTATGATAATGAGTGAAATCTGCTCTGAGGGGAGCTATGGTTGATAAACATTTCCACCACTTATTTGATTTTGTTTGCCTTCCCCTTTATGGAACTTCATGATTCTCAGTGTATAGTGCCTAGCTCTGAACCATTTCTCACAATAATGGGGTCCCGTATTCACAAAATTTTAGAGGGGGATGGAAGTAAAATTCTCATGTCTTCTTCTAGTACAGTGTAGGTTTGGGGTTTTTGAGCCTCACAGTTTGGAATTATGACATTTTTTTTCAGGTTATCAGTTCCTTACTATATTTATTACACTCTGTCTTTTATACTATACTATTATTAGAAATCAGACATGTTCAGATCCAAGGGACTCATTTATCACTCTTATCTTTGCTAAAATGTTTTGTCTGACTCCAGCAGCAATTTTCTTGAGAAATAAGTGGCTTTAGTATATGGTCACTTTAAAAGTAGCTCCATCAGGAAAAAATGGATACAATTTCCTATATTGTTTCTCATTTTCAGATGCAACCCAACTTCTTGGCAAATAACTGATAGTGCTAATGTGAAAACAAGAGAGACATAAGCAATTGCACAGAACTGAAGTTTAAGCTGGGTGCAGTGGCACATGCCTTTAATCCCAGCACTTGGGAGGCAGAGGTAGGAGGATCACTGAAAGTTTGAGGCCACCCTGAGACCACATAGTGAATTCCAGGTCAGCCTGAGCTAGAGTGAGACCCTACCTCAGAAAACCAAACAAACAAAAGCAAACAAACAAATCCCTGAAGTTGAAAGGAAGTTTGTGCACTAGAACTAGCATCAAATATTCTGCTGCATGTCAATATCTAGGATTTCTTTAGATGTCATCTCACCTGAATCTTGTCTCTACAAGTGTGATGGCTTATGAAGATACCGTAAATCTAGTTTTAGAGTCTTCAAAAATATTCCTTTTTCTTTTTGAAGCAGGTGGAGTGATTGAAATAGAAAATCCTCTCTGCACACTATTGAGCCATTCAAATGATAGATAGAGGAGTTACTTCCACTGTTTTAAATTAAAGAGGTCGAAACCCTATCAAGCTGATCAAATGTGCATGAGCAATGAAGAGGTACAAGTTTATAAGCAATTATGAAGCACATTAATTTCTTAACATGAATAATTTTTCTGCTTCATCACCATTGGTACAATCCTTATGGGAAACAAGGACAAATGAATAAATATCAGTCAGAATAGCTTTTCCTGAAAATACTTAAATGTCTGTACATTATTGGTATGTTACTAATTAATTTTATTTCATTGGCATTGCCCTCTTTGTAGACTTTGTGTCTTTAACCAGAGGCATGACCCACAGTGTTTAGAAATTAAAACCATATTTGAACCAAATCCAACAGCCATATTAGCCAAGACTATACAAATTGTGAACAATTGGTCTAATTAAACTAGAAAAGCAGTGAGGAAAAGGTGATATTAAATGAGAGAAGAAATATATAACAACCCAAATTATGTAAGTCAAAGTACCACTTGTGGCATTTGGAAGATACCAATTTACATAATGAGCTAGTGAGTCTTAGGAAGATGATTTCCATGCAGAATATTTTTATATTCCACTTGGCTTCATTTTACTGCCTGTAAAAATTTAGGAGGGAAGGCAGAGAAATGAAATAAAGGAGAAACTGCTTAGTTTGCAAGCAACATTTAGTCTGTGACAGGTATAGGGACTGCCTGGTTAGAAAACTGTTTATCTTGTCTTACCAAAAAGTAAAGAATTTTAAAGTGGGCCAAAGAGCAAATCAAAAGTCAAATATAAAAGCTTTCCTTACAATCTCTGAAAGGTTAAACTTGTTCCCTGCAAAGACCCTCTTAGTTAGAAGAAAAGAATTCTATATATCCTAAAAGCATCATTCTGCAGCAACCTGGCACGCAAACACACACAAAAAAGGGTCCTTAAGTTTTTATTTATTTTTTTATGTCTCAACTTATCTTGGTCTATGTTCCAGGAGTGCATTCACTTAGGATCCATTAAAAACACACACACACACACACACAAAAAAAAAAAAAAAAAAAAACAGAAGAGTTGTGCCTCTTTGACACAGAAATCTGCTTTGAGTCATGTGACTTACCCTGCGTCAATCACTTTGCCTAGGAGTTTGGGACATTCTTCATTGGATATTCCTCAGTTACATGATACTGCTTGATAATCAGATAAAAATAAACTCATCTCCATAGCAATGACTTTACAAAAATAGTGGAAGGGAGATGAAGGCATACAACTGCATGGGAAATGAATACAGGCTGGACAGAACTATCAAGTCTCCACTCCATCCACAGTTCACTCTCTAGCCTTTTTCAGCCTAGCAGCTGGTGAATTGTAGTCTTTCTTTTCATGTGGTCACCCCCTGAAAAACACACCCATCCCATCCCATCCCATCCCATCCCATCCCATCCCATCCCATCCCATCCCATCCCTCTACTTGGTTTCTAGCTTCATTACCTACTTCTCTTTTTCAGGCAAAGACACATCTCTTTACAAACACTTCATTAGTTTTGATGTTTGTCTCGGTGCTCTGGTGTGTTTGAAGGGTTTCGCTAAGGCCTGCTGGCATTTGCTGATTGCTTACTATGCCCTATTTCTGTTTTCTTCCTGGGCCATCATTCTTGGGAAGTCATTCACTTCATCGCTATCCTTTAACACTGTTCAGGTTTGTCGGTATGCATTCAAGCAGGAAGGGAGGTGAATAGACACTCACTGCCATGCTCTATCAAGCACCAGAGAAATTCATGGTAAGCAGAGGAGCATGCTTAGACAGGCATCTGCTCCTCTCATCATGAGATAATAGGACTGAACTATTAGGGTAGCAGTGGTTATGCACTGGCAATAAGGAAGGGACAAGCTATTGCATATATGTATGTTAGGCGATTATATTTTATCATGCTAGAAGAGCATAAAGTCTTGAGTATTTTCTGAGTCTTGAGTATATCTGAGGCTAAGGAACTTGCTGTCACTCTATCTTGGGTCTCAGGGGAAGGCAATATGCACTGTTCATTCTAATCTGATGGCTCCCCATTGTAAGTAGCCCTGGGTAATTTTTATTGGTCCAGTAATTTCTACCCTGTCACATATCTCAGGAATGGTAAAATGCTCTGAAATCTGGTATTAATATTAGTGTTGTGCAGGACTGGTTTATATTTCAGAGACAACAGTGATGAGTTCATGGATAGTCCAAACTGCAATTCAAGTCCTCAACATTCACTTTATAATGGAAGACTCCATCACTATGTAGATTATATGATAAAGATATGTTGTACAAAAGACTCACCACATTTTTCTCCAAATTTTTGCCAACTGTCCATTATCTTTGGATGATTGTTGCCTCATTTATGGGTTATACCAGTGATAGATAGAATGTTAGTTTTCTTTTTTTAAAAGATATTTATTTATTTATATATTTGAGACAGAGAAAAGGAAAGAGAGAGAATGGGTGCACCAGGGCCTCCAGCCACTGCAAATGAACTCCATATGGGTCAACCCCCTTGTGCATCTGGCTTACGTGGGACCTGGCAAATAAAATTGGGGTCCTTAGGCTTCACAGGCATGTGCCCTAACCACTAAGAAATCTCTCCAGCCTGAATGTTAGTTTTCTAATACTGTCATCCTTCCCAATATTTTTGATTGGTATTCTCATTTATAAAAGAGGATTGACTTGGAAAGGTAAATTTTTGCAGGGTATACTATGAAATAGTTTTATTGCCATTCCTATAGATATCTCATGAAATATTTTTTGCATTAACCAAGAACATTTATGCATATATATGTGTGTGTGTGTGTGTGTGTGTGTGTGTGTGTGTGTGTGTGTGAATTTGGAATCATAGCAAAGTAATATCCTCTGACATTAATATAATCAAAATTTGTTTCATTTTTATGTGCCATTCAAGAATGCTGATCTGACTGCAAAGTGTGTGTCTTTCTCTACTGGTATGAGTACATTTATTTATGAACTCATGAGATAAATCACTGGACATTACCAAATTAAGCCAGAGTAGAAGGACATACTTTTCCTTTTTATATGTAGTTCCTCTGCATTCATATATGCTCTCATATATAAAGATGACTTTATAAGATCACTAAAATCAGGGCATCAAATTTCAAAATACTTTCCTTGGATATTGCTTTAAACATTTAAATGTTGCTTTAAACATTTCTTATTAAGAATAAATTTCCTCTATTTTTCACTTTTGTATTTGAATTTCTATTTTCAATTATTTCCATATGTTTCCAGGATTAAGTGTTCCAATGACTCATTATATTTTGGTAATATGCAAATAACAGATCCATGATATAGAGGCATCTCTGTGCTGACACTTTTATTAAAAAAGAATATTTGAGGAAAGTAATATCTATTATTTTTTTCTTCTTTCCAAACTTTGGATAATAGCAGCAATTATTTTTACTTTTGAGTTCCATCTCTTTATTTACCAAATGATGGAGTTTGACATATCTCTTCAAAACCACTTGAACAGGACCCAGTAAATTCTCCTAGATTTGTCCAAGTATCTTAGATTCTTCTCTACTTTGCTTTCTCACTCTTACTTGCACTTTGAACTGACTTACTTGGATTTTCACAGGCCAGAAGCAGAACATGTTCTCCTGGGAAGAATCTGCATATTTTCTTCTGTGTGCATATGTTTGTTTCCTGCTTCTAGACATCTCCCTGTGACCTTAAGTTGTATGTTTAAAATTTAAACCTCTACTTTCTACTTGCTTGAGGTGAAACTTTTTACAAGTGGTTAATTATGCTATCAGTCATTGTAACATGTGGTCATAGGGAGATGGTAAAAGAAGAACCTGATTGCAGTGCTGGTTAATCATACTCTCATACCAGGGACTGCTGGCCCTTTGTAGTCTATATCTTATATTATAAGACCATGTGGCAAAAACTAAACTAGCTACAACATAATATTTTGGTTCTTTCTTTATATACATACATACACATGTACATAATACATCAGTTTAAAAATTATATACACATATTATATACATATAATATACAAATATAATTTTTAAACTCATCTTAAATATTCCTCATATGGCTCAATTAGCCATATTATAAGTCACTAAACAAAACAATTTACAATCCTCAAATATCTAATTCCAGCAACTAGTAATCATATCTGATGACAGCTTATGTTTTGCAAGCAGTGGGTTACATTAGATATATTTCTTTCTGGTGTTTACCTTCTGATGTTTACTTATATACAATAGTTTTGGGACCATGAAAAAAAATGGAAAAGCTCAGTAAAAGACGAACGTCTATTGTGATTCATAGGCTTAGATCACATAAACTGAACTAGTAGGGTAAAGAGGAGTCATTCAGGTAGGGGAGGACAGTGTCTGGAGAATACAAAATGAGGAACAGTCTATATGGTGCACTTTCAAGTTGTATTAATATGCTGTGTTTTGATACTAGGAGGATGAATTTGGAAAGAAAAAGGTCAATCTAGTAAGATATTATTTTGTTTATTTATTTATTTATTGGGGGGTGCAGATAGAAAGAATGGGCATACCTAGGCCTCTAGCTACTGCAAATGAACTCCAGATGCATGTGCTACCATGTGCATCTGGCTTACATGGATACTAGGGAATTGAACCTGGGTCATTAGGCTTTTCAGGCAAGTGCCTTTACTGCTAAGCTATCTCTCCATTCCACGATACATTCTTCATAACATAATCAAGCTTTGTGAGTGTTGCAGGCTTTATTTTAAGAATTACCTTTGCACAGAGTCTATATGGTTCACAGTGTCTTGACTTTTTGGTAGCAAGACAATAGAATGTATGTATATATGTTTATCTCTATATATCTCTATATCTATCTATCTATCTATCTATCTATCTATCTATCTATCTATCATCTATCTATCTATCCCTTACATTTACCATTTCTAGAAGCATATTTTATGGTCTAAAAGAAAGAGGAGTATTGGATAAAGGGAGGAACCTGAAGATTTTGTTAAAAATTCTAATAGCCAGCTTTACTTTAAAAGCATTTTCCTGGTTAGTTTATTTGTTAGTTTTACCTTAAAGTCTACAGGACTGTGCTTATTTTTTTTCATTTTCTATATTCTCTTTTTATGTCTTTTATTATTATTAACAACATCTTTCATATGGATACATCATGTGTTGGTACCCTCTTTTCCCTTGTCCCTGCCCCCATTCCATTGGGGATGTTCATCAGTGGGGGTACAGGTATTCCCTATGGGGTTGTGGTTTTTATGTTGTATGAGAAGCAGTCAGTTATTTGGGGGGGGGCAGGGAATGCCTATGGGCATGATATCTCAACCTCTGCCTCTTACAATCTATCTGCCCCCCTTCTGCAAAGTTCTTTGAACCCTGGTGGATGAGTTTTAATCTCCTTCATTAATGATCTCTTAGGAGCCTCTGGATCTCTGCTTTGTAGGTGTTGAGCATCCTCAGGGTCTGTCTCCTACACCCTGGAACTGATTATCAAGTTCACCATGGAAGCAGCACTCTTGCTTATTACCCCAATGCCTCTATGGTTTCAACTGTGGCTTGGCTGAAGTGCAAGGGGTAGTTTATCTCCTCCAGTCTCACTACTTTCTGAAAAACGATAGATTCTCCAATGGAGAGTGAACTCAGCATAGTTCAAAAGGGATAAGCATTATTAATTTAGGGAGAATTTGATGTATGTAACCCCTCATTTAGCCAAAGACTAATGAGAACTTGATACTGGAGAGCATAATCTTTGTTTCCATAGGATTCTGATCTGGTTCCCAATTCCAGATATTGGTTATTATACACTGAGCAGATCTCTTAGCCAATCAGAAAGCTATTGCTTACCCACCGAGGCTGTGTGCCACTATTGCACTGGCATGTACATCCTGTCACGGTGTTTGTTTCTGAGTAGCTTAGACCTCTGGGTGATCAGACTCTTGTTTGCCACTTTCCCCCAGTAGCTCATGTAGCACTTTCCAGCATCAGATAGGCTATTTGTCTGGGGACTGGCTGTCTTCTGAACTCTAGCCAGGTCTCTCCATGCTCTGTGTCAGCCCCATATGGTATATTCAGCAATAGGGCATTACCTTTTGCTTCATGCAAAGCTGTCTTGATTTTGGGAACTCATTAGGTCTCTTCAATCAACAGTTCAATGCAGGTAGTAACCAATCTCTAGTACTGGGAGTTATAGGCCAGAGACCAAAAAAAAAAAAAAAAAAAATCACTTAAGCTTAAGTTTCATCCAACCCTCTTTAGGTCCCTAATTTTCATGTGCTTCCCCCTTACTCCTTTTGAGGGTTACATATTTTAGGCTATCTGCAAGGATAAAGGTTTCTATGGTACTAGTTCATGTTGGATTTCATTTTGTGTTGTTTTCCTCTTTCCCCCTTCCCTCCCCCAAACCCTTCCATCCCTATTGCTTGGGCCTTGAGTTGCTTATCAAGTATGACAGCAACTCGAGCAGGTCCAGGTAAGGAACCACAGATAAGTGACATCATGCTGCATTTCTTTTTCTGTGATTGTGTGAGTTTGCTGAGAATGATCTCTTCCAAATCTGTCCATTTTCCTACAAATTTCATTGTATTGTTTTTTTTTCTTAATATTGAGTAAAATTCCATTGTGTAAATGTATCACAATTTCATTATCCATTTATCCAATGATGGGCATCTGGGTTGATTCCAGTTCTCAGCTATAATGAATTGAACAGCTATAAACATGGTTGAGCAAATGTCTCTGTATTGGTGCATGGACCATTTAGGATAAATGCCTAGTAAGGGAATAACTAGGTCTGTTGGTAGCTCTATGTTCACCCTTTTCAGGAATCTCCCTATTGATTGTACAAGTTTACATTTTCACCAACAGTGGATGAAGGGTTCCTCTTTCCCACATCCTTGCAACATTTGTCATTGTTTGATTTTTTTAATGATTCTCATCCTTATTGGTGGTTTTAATTTTCATTTCCCTAATGGTTAAGGATGACAAACATTTTCTTAAGTGTGTGTTAGTCATTAATTCTTCCTCTGAGAACTCCCTATTCAGTTCTCTGCCCCATTTTTGGCATGGGTTGTTTGATTTTTTTTTTTTTGTTTAGTTTTTTGAGTTCTTTATAGATTCTACATATTAGGTTTCTGTTAGTGGTACAGGTGGCAAAGATTTCTCCCATTCAGTGGGTAATCTATTAGCTATGCTTGTGGTATGTTTGTGCAAAAAAAAAAAAAAAAAAAAAAAAAAAGAATAAAGAAAAGAAAAAAGCTCCATGAGATCCCATTGGTTGAGTGATTGTTTAATTTCCTGGGCTACTGTTTTTTTGTTGTTGTTGTTGTTAAAAAATCATTTTAAAATTTTTTGACACTTGCATACATGTATACAAAGCATTTTGATCCAATTCCCCCCAGTTACCCTCTTTCTTTCCTCTCCTCCCACTAAAATATTGTGGCATTATAATGGAAGCATTCTTGACTACAGTGTGAATAAAGGAAGGGACAATATTATAGTGAATAATTCAGGGTCCTTTAAATTGAGCCTTACAGAAATTATTCTGAGGTGAACTTGTTTCCCTCTTCATTTGGTAAGAAGAATTTCCTTACCTAATCATTCAGAAAATCAATTTAACAAGTAGTTTCCTTTTTTCTGTATTGTAAAGGTGAACTTGTCAGGTCCTAGTCACCTTAAGAGAAAGGTAAAGTAGAACCAGTCCTTATCCATTGTGAAACATCTAACTTGAGTGCCATTCCACTTTGGCCAATGTAGATACATTAAAGTATTGGTGTTGTATTTCCCTATCCCTAATCATCACTTATTTTCTTTGCAGTAGAAGCTTTCAAGAGAGCTCCTGTCCCTCCTCATATAACTACTTATCAGCTGGTTAGTCACTCAATAAACTCTCTTTCTGATTCTTTTCTCTTCGTGTCTGTCTTCATCAATATTATTCATTATTATTTTTAATCTCAAGGAGGTACACTTTTGGAGAAAAAAAATCTTCTAAATTTGAACTTTAATTCTGTCAATTATCTTCATAGTGGACTAGACACACACACACACACACACACACACACACACACACACACACATATATATATATATATATATATATATATATATATATATATATATATATATTTTTTAACACAGAAGTGGACAGGCACTCCTCCTTTCTTCTGGTTTCTGACAATAGGACCTTAAACTACTAAGGTTTGTGGAGGTGTGTAAAAAGAAGACAAAGGGAGTTTTATAATGAGAGCGACTATCAATCCCAACAGCTCTCAAGTTCTTTGGAGGCATCAATGAAATAAGATCTTTAGAACTCACAAACACAAAATAAGTTTTCTAGTAAATGTTCTTCATCGGGACTAACCTGGGGATGAGCTCTGTATGACATTCTTATAGTCAGTTATGAAACTGCTACAGGGATTGAACGGGTGTTCCTATTACTGTGTGAACATGTCTTCATGTACCCTGAAGTCAAACAAGTTGTATCTCAAGAAAGGCTGAAGCCAACAGCAGAATTAGTTAAATCACTGCTTAGTCTGGAGGGTATTAGAAAAAAGAAAATGACTCCATAGTAAAGAGTTTTCAGAAGGCCAAATAGTTGATAGCTTTATTTCAGTAACAACTGACCTTGTAGCTAGACTTGCCCACACAGCAAAGTGGATGAAAAGAAACTTTTCACCTTGGATGAGTAGCTCTGCAATGGTTTCACAAACTTCCTCTTCCCACAGACATAAGGGGGGTTGAGATGTATGTTTTTGCAGAAGGCATACAGGAACATGAGTCATTTGCCCCTCTGCCTCTGCTTCTGATTGTATTGCACAGAAAACGAGAAAAGTGGTATGGAGGGGAGAAATTTGAAGCATTGAATAAATAGATAAAGAGGAGGCATAGTAACCTGTGATAGCCTGATGGGAGTGAGGATTTAAACAGCACTGCAAAACTTCACTGAGCATTGAAACATGAGAAGAACATGTCAAGCATCACATTCTGATTTAGTATTCTGATCTGCTGCCAAGAGTCCTCATTTATGCCACACTTCTATATGATGCCAATTTGTTGGTCTGAGAGTCACACTTTGAAAAGTGACAAGAAGAGATCTAGGTGAGGAGCTGTAGGAGATGGCTCAGCACTTAAAGATGCCTAAAGAAAGTGGTGCCTGGGCTTGTATTTCCAACATTCCTATTGTGGTGGGAAGCAGATCTGATAGTATTCTGAAGCTTCTAGGCCAGCTAAACTGGTCCTTCCACCAGCAAAACAAGGTGGGAGGAGACAACCAAAATCTGGAAGTTATCCTTTAACCTCCACAAATGTACCATGGCAAACACACACACACACACACACACACACACACACACACACACACACACTCGCGCGCGCGTGCGCGCATGAACATGGAATATTTTTTAGTTTGAAATCAGTATCAATAAGTTTGAAGGATGAAAAAGGAATACTGCCCAGTAGAAATTTGAGACTGCAAGAAGTTTATGGAAGGTGAGAGGCATTACTTACTACATTTTGGGGCTGGAGAGATAGCTGACTGGTTAAAGTGCTTTCCTGAAAAGCCAAAGGACCCTGGTTCAATTCCAGGACCCATGTAAGCCAGATGCACGCGGTGGGCACATGTGTCTGGAGTTCAATTGAAGTGGCTAGACCTGCTCATTCCCAAAAGAATAAGCAACCTGGTTTGCCATATCTCACAGATATCTTGCAAGGTGATACAAGGAATAAAGTCATAGCAATCTAGATGATTTATGAAATTATGACCCTCAGTTTGAAAGGAATAACTTGGTGACAGTAGAGCAAATGTCTTGTAGCTTTTGGAATAGTAACCAGGTTTGGTACATACAAAACCTGTGATGGTAATTTTCTAATCCATTATGAAACTCAGTTCTCACATCTTAAAAATGTCATTATTATCTCCCATCTAGACTTATATTGCTATTAAACTTAATAATGTGTGTATCATGGTTAACATGGGATTTGTCGTATGGGAAGTGCTCATTCTGATTGTGACAATTAGTTGAATTGGAAGTGACATGAAAATCTTGAGGGAAGGCTTTAACTAATGATGAATCTTTCAAAAAATTCTATCTTAAGCCTTTCTTCAGATCCTGTACTCAGACCTTAAGGCATCCTACTCTCCAACTTCACTTTAACTATTTCTGTGAGATCTCATTTGTGGTGCATTTGTGAGCATTTGCTCAAATAAATCTGGGTAAATTTGTGTTACCTAGGTGAGATTAAATAACAATATCAGGTTGGGAAACAAACAAAGGACAATAATCTAGAATAGATGCATGTCTATTTAGACTCTAATAGATACTTTAATCTTTAAGCTTTCTACCCAACATATGAGCTAATGTCTGCAAGGGACTGAGAGCCTTTTGCCTTCGTTTATGGAGACTACTCAAAAAACATTACATATTTTAGCATGGAAGGAGGTACATTTACCTCACTAGCCATATGGTTAAGCAAAGGATGTGACATTGCTACCCCATGTAGTAGGAAGGGGATAAAGCACTTGGACACTTCATTGACAAGAGTTTTGGATTCTGAATTCAGATTATTTTGATTTAAGGTTTCAATTTGTTCAATTACCAGACACTTGGCATTTTTCCCATTACTTAACTGCTGTGAGATATTTCTCTCTCATAAAATGGAAATATGTATTATAATACTTGTTATAGCTATTTTAAGCATTAGTCATATTATTCAGTGAAGAGTGGGCATGAGCAAGAAGTGGAGAGTGGGGGCTTTGGGAAGGTAGCCCATATGTTCATCTTTTGCTCATTCTTAAACTTGGCCAGAAAGGAAGATGGTGAGACTAATAGTTTGTCAGAAATAGAGCATCAGTTTATACGTTGAACCCTCAGATCAGAACCGATGGAAGCTGCACTGATACCTTAATTGAAGTTTGAGCATCTCTCTCTCTCTCTCTCTCTCTCTCTCTCTCTCTCTCTCAAAGCCAAAAGGATAGAGTTGACAAAACAGTGTCCAGACAAATAATTTAAACAGGCCAGGACCACTAATACAAAGGTTCTTGAAAAAGGCAAGGAAAATTCTAGAAGCACTAGCTAACTTGTGGTCTGTGTGTGCAGTGATTTTTTTTCTAGGCAGCTTCCCTTTGACCAGCCACAAGGGAGACCCAGAATCTCACCCCAAAGAGGCTGGATGGAGGAAAATAAAACACTAGAGAAAGCATGGAATAACTCCTCACCATCCCTCACTTTTTCTTGTCTCAGCTAATCTGCCTCCATCTCTCTCTATAAACACACTTCCATTCCTGCTAGAATAGCAGAGTGGCAGAAAATGACTATGACTCAAATCCATAACTGAACATTGCAGAGTCTGGCTTTCAGGAAATTTCTAAATTTCAATTGGAGGATATCATTAAATAATCAAGCAAATCATGTTGTACCTGTGGTCCAACTTTGATGGGCTAGCATGTCTGAGCATACAAATATACAAGACTACTGTGGTGAGGGAGCACTTAAAACTGAGCAGACACCCCAATGAATAGGAACAAGAGTTGCATGGAAATAAGTGCAGCATGCCTGTTTTCCTCAGTCAAAACACTGTCTTTCAGTGACCTACCAGGAGCCATTACCACTTTTCAGCTGTGTTCAAGGTGGGCCAAAGATGGTTATGTGTAGATAATGAAGGCCACAGTGAAGATGATGGGGAAGAAGCAAAATCCAGGCTCTTTTATTTTGCTTCTTAAAAAGGGATGGTTATATAGAATTTTCCCTTATTCCATACATTTGTTTCATACCTGAAAACACTGCTGTTTAATTTAAAGCTATTTATTTTCTTATAGTTATTCAGTGAAAGTTCTCCTTTATATATTTTTTGTTAAAGCTTCACATGTTAAGAATAGCTTCAAATTTCCTGTTACTTTAATATAAATTCTACATCCATCCATTTTACTATTCCCTGTAATTTCTGCACTGAAGGTTAATTAACTTTCCTGTAAGTGAGAAAAGAGGTGCAGTGATATTTCTCTGCATGTTACAAGAAGCGGTCAGCTATCATTCTCCATATTCTTTCTTTCCCAAGTAAAAGCTGCTGTCATGTTTACAGAAGCACCTGCACGAATAAGAATATTTTATTATTACAGGATCATATTGACAAATTTCCAAGATATAGTAATTTATGTTCTTGTAAATCAGCCTGTTGAGGTAATAAAGAGTAAGTGTTCTGATGAAGAAGGGGCTCAGCAGATAGAAACAGTAATATCACTCATCATTTGTCTCCTTCCAGACACTTTAGTCATTTCCTGCAACTCAATTCTCTTCTCAAACTGCAGCTCAGATGATGTCATCAGACTGTGTCATTGGGAGGGGAATAGCAAATGTATCCATTGCTTCTCTAGAGCTGATTCAAATGATGTGTCAATGGCTCTTTACAGTATAGGTTAAAGAAGATCTTACATAGATTTAGCTAGCAAATTTTGGTTTGGTTAAGACTGACCATCATGGATTCAAGGGAGAAGCCTGCTAGTATATAATGTTTTCCAACTATATACGTAAAAGTAGACAAAGGTGTGCACAAGATTTTCAAAGGCTGAGAGAAATCAGATGCTATACATCCTGGAGACTGACCGTCATATGTTTCTCACATGCCAGCATTAGATTATACAGAACAAAGCTAAAAGGGATTTTCATAGAACTCTGTAAATCCTCAACCATGGGGTAAAGCGCTGAGTTGAGTAGGTCCTAAGTTCCAGGCTGTTGTATGGCAAATGCCTCCAAATTGAAAGTAGTAAACAGCTATTACCAGCATCATCAAAAGCAGCTTGGACAACACATCACACACTCACCAAACTGGGCCTGTGGACATTCCACCACAGAAGGAAGCCTGTGGGGAAGGTCATCAGACCACCCCACCTGAGATCTCATAAACCCCTTGTACAAGCTCCATGCAATGATGCTTGAGGGCTCAGGGCTAGAGGATATGCAGGGAGACAGATGAAGGGACAATGTGCTCCACCTAAGAAGCCATGGGGAGGTTGGTGTTCATGACTGAATAAGACTTCTCAGTATTCCAGCTGCTTCCGGGTCTCTCCCTGAGGTCTCACCCTGAGACCACCACCAAAGCAGTTGTGGGTAGGAGGTCCTCACCCATGATGGCATGAGACTTTTTGATGTTGTGGCTGCCTTGGGGACCCCATGTTCCTGTAAGTAACCCCTCACTCTGCTTTGTAAATAACCCAATTAAACTCATTTTTTCACCAGAACTGCTTTTGGTGCATTTGTACTCTGGTCTGTAGTCTGTGCCCTTTCTTGGATGACTAGATATGTGTCTCCTCAGGGGAAAACTTTTCCACACAATACAGGTTCTCTTTTACTCAATCATCACAAAAGACATTGGCTAGGTGCTCTATGATTCCTGCCTTTTTTATTCTCCCCACCAATCATGTGGAACAACTGTGATTATTCATTTTTAAAAAAATCAACCTTCAGGCTCATTAATAAATTGTCATATTAGTGAATCCTAGTCAATAAAACATTTAGTCATTGTGAAATGCTTAGTATAATCCATCATTGCATATTTTTGCAGCATAAAAGTATAGACCTCTTCAGGTTCTTTTCACTGTTATTAGTTGGAGCTTAAAATAAAAAAGTCAAAAAGAAAGAGGGTAATATCATAGGGAGTATATAAACAACTAAATGTCCTCTTCCTGTTTCTTTATGATCAGATACCAGCAAGCCCTGCTTTACTGCAGATAAATATTTTATGGAATTCCTTTGTGTTTTTATTTCATTCTGAATATCACTTATCTTTGGTCATTGTTTGTAGTTTATCTTAAAAGGTAAAAAATAGTATATGAAAATTTAAAAATTAAAATAATATCCAGGGTGTCACTTCTCATTATCAGGAAAATAATATCTGGAACATATGGGCCACATTGATACATTTTCATTAAAAAATTTGTTTTTTAAGACTCCTTTCTTTGTTCTGACATCAGTGGTAAAATTATATGTCCACTTTCAATCTATTCCATGAAAACTAATATAAGTTGGTCATTAGGTTGTATAAGTAGGCTCAGATAACATAAACAAATCTTCAAATTCAGATATCATTTTAGCCAGAATAACATAGAAATAATAGCAAAGTGTGAGGAATGGCTGGCTATACCAGAACTTTTTCAGATGAGCCCTGTTTGGGAAATCAAGAACGTTCTGCATATTTCCACAGGTATGCACCACCATAGCTGTACCACTGCTGCATCTGAATGAGTTTGTCCCAGAGATGAAGCATCTGGCAGCAGAAGATGGAACCATCTTGGAAAGGTATTTCTTCTTTAACCAGGAAGGTTCTATATTAAAAAAATAATAAATAAAGAGATGTCTGAGTTCTTTGTCACAAAGTACTTGAAATATCTAGCTATAACTATAACTAAAAACAGAGCAGAAAATTGTAATGAACCATAATAGAAGACAAGAACCAGGGCTTCAGAGACTTGCTCACCCCTATCCACTGCATCTTAACTCAGTACACTGATTTGTATTGCTGAGGTTATTTCCTCATCTTTGGAACTGAGAACTAAAGAAATGATCATATTGGTCTCTGGGGATGGGCTTGGTGCCATTGTACAGACGGGGCACTAGAGATCGGACCTCATCAGCCACAGTGTGAGCAAATATTGATCTATTTATGGGATGGATAATTGTTCCTCTGGCAGAAAAGTGTAATAATGTAGAATCTGGAGAAGAGGAAAATATGTTGCCTTCCAGAATATGAATGTTTGATGTTGAAATAATAAGATTAGGTTGGAGTAAATAAACTCTTCTGATTTAAAACTCATAAATTAGGGTGGATCAGCACTGGATCTTTTAATAAGATAGAAGCAGGCAAAACTAGATACTATCTTCTAGTTGTCTTAGCATTAGTTTTAAAATATATTTTTACTTATTTAAGATAATTCTATATGCATGCATCATTCCATGCATCTGGCTTTTTTGTGGGTACTGGGGAATCTATCCCAGGCCATCAGTCTTTGCATGCACTTGTCTTTAAAGGCTAAGCCATTTTCCCAGGTCCAGAATTAATTGTGATGTGTGTTTTCTTTTTTTCTTTCTTTCTTTTTTGTGATAGAGTGGAGTTATGTAAAGGAAAGCAGATTGGTTTGTCTCTAAGTCTAGTTTTTTTTTCACCTAAAAAGGGAGGATAAGGATTCTAATCATCGGCATCTTTTAGGATAGCACAAGCATTATGTGAATTGAATTTTCTTTGTTCTGGAATACCTTACCACCCAATCTTTCTTTTCCATTTATTTCTTGCCACGGGTTATATTCTCAATTGCTTGATTACATTCTCCAGTTTTTGAGACCAGAGGCAGTCCATGTTCAGTTCATCAATGAATATTTAGAGTGCATGAGTTAGAGAGATGGTTCAGTAGTTAATAGCACCTTCTGGGCTAACATGAGATCCTACATGAACTTGAAACCATCCACATTCCAATTTTCAGAACTCACATAAACTGCTGTGTGTGGCCACACACATCTGTAACCCCATTTCTCTAGGGAGTGGAGACTAGAGAATAACTGGGACTTGCAACCAAATGTTACGCTATGGAATCCATAAGAGACTCTATGGCAAGGAACACACAGGTGCGTGAGTGATGGAGGGGATATCCAACGTTCTTTACTGGCCTCTGAAGGTGAGCCCACTGGTCATCTCAAGTGATCACATGGGATGCTGTATTGTCCTGCACACATGTATATACTACAAAAACTACATACATCCTACATATATATATAACACATAAAAAAGTGCTTGACAAATGCATTAAAAGATGAAAAGTAGCTTGATGGAAGGGAAGAATGAAATTAGGGAAAGCATACTTATTGCTGATTCATGGAATGGTTCATTTTAGAAAGTACCATTTAAGTGCCAGGTGTGGTTATGACAGTGATCTCTAAAATGCTATGAACTTTTGATCTTAGTTCTTCTCATGGAAAGAATCTGTGTTCAGTGATTGTTACTCTTACTGTCATGGGTAAATGGTCTGTGATCATTTTCACCATTTTTTGCTGAGGAAGCAGGTAAGGATTTAATGGAGTGGAACTCACTTACTTGGCGGGACTGAAGAAAGTAAGACACAAAAAGAAGTGAATCTGGTTTATAAATGACATAATAACTTCCTTAAGAGCTTCCCTCTGGAACATCTGGTTTCTTCCATGGACACAGAAAAGATTCTATCATAAGAGAAAGGTCTCAGTATGTTTTGCAGAGGATATGCACCTGGAACATTCTCTTACATGATCTCCCCTTGTCTTGTTCTTTGTAGAACAATATTCTGTTTGATTTCTTGCTTAGTTGAGAATTTGGCTGTGACACAACTTTATTTGGATGTGAAAACTCACCTGGAGAATAAAATCCAATTAAAATTTTCATTATGCCTGACATTTCTAGACCTATATTCCTAAGCCTACTACATGACCACAGTTAATACCTAACAGTTTCAAAATGTATTTAAATTTTTCTAAATTAGATTTAGAAATAAATGTTAAATCATATCTAATTTTACCCTTTTCTCCTGAGAAGAAGATATGCTGGCAAGACACAGACCTATAAAGATTGAGTCCAAGTAGGTAGACTCATGTGCTAATATACTTGGGTTTGGAAAGGCATTCTGGCCACTGGCTTTGGTTTTAACATGTTTTCTCTACACACACTCAGAAGATAAAAGGCAGGTCAGAGCTAGATCTAAGAATGTTGTAGGAAGAGCTGGACTTTGATAAAAAATGAAGTCAGTTCTTATCTGAATTCTTGGTGTCTGTGAACTGAATCACTCCCATCTCACCTTACACATAGGATGCTCTCTTCCACTTGTTCTCAATTTTCCATGTCCTTGAAGCATCTGCCACTGCCACTTTTCTCTAAAGCACATCAACACTTTCAGCATTTACTTTGTTTCTAATACTTGCTTATCATTCTGCTTGATGCTATGGAGTTTGCTGCCTTCAGATTATTATAATCCGAATGGAAAAGGAGGAGAATGGTATTTGTGGCTACTGAACCTACCAAGGCTGTATACGTATAGGTTTTACTTAACATTTTTCAAAATTACTGGATGATTCATGCATTACTATGTCGATATTTTAAGACAAAAAGCTATATTGGGGGAGCTAAATGATATTTCTCAAGAATCATGGATTTGTTATTGGTTGAGATTTGAGTTAGTACCAGCTCCACTAACTTAAAAGTCATCCTCTTCTCAAGAATCATGTATTTATGGAAAACCATAACATTATACGAAACAATATACAACAAATGCTATAAATTTTAAGAAGAAATAGAGATAATAGAGATGATATAGCACAAGTAGGTACTTTTATCAAAGCATTAATCTGTTGAATTGAGACTTAGATATTAGATATTGGTTAGATAGTAGATATTGGTTGAGTGTATTATGGTTGAATGTGCCAAAAGACAGACTTGTCAAGTGTGTGTGTGTGTGTGTGTGTGTGTGTACGCACAAATACAGAAAGTAGGATTTGGTATTGGTCTTAAATAATGAGAAGAATTTAGGTATGCATATTTTAGAAATCAAGTGATGGGAAATTTAGAAACTTGGTAATGGAATGGTCTAAACATCAAGAGGGGAAATGATAGCTTTTTATTTGAAAAATGATGAGTGAGTAAGAGTCAATCAAGTCTTTGAAAGGCAGAAAACTCTTAACGCTTGCTTTAACAACAGGGAGAGCAATGCTTTTTTACTATTTGTACTGGTTTCTTTCTCACCATTGTGATCCAATATCAAATAAGAAGCAACTCTTGGCAAGAAAGTTTCTTTGTGGGGTAGCCATAGCAGCTAGGGCTCCAGCCTTGGTGTGGGAGCTTGAAGCCACATTCTAGTGGCAGATGGGAAGGTGAGAGAGACTTGAGCCTTAAATATCACTACTTAAGGGGCAGGCTATTACCCATAAGCCTGGTTCTACTCACACCTAACTTCCGTCAGCCTGCCCTTATCTCTTGAAGGCTCCACAACCTCCCAAATAGGACCACCAACATGAAACCAAGTATTACAATCTATGAGCATATGGGGGGGGATTTCAAATTCAAACCATAGCAAGATTAGAACCAACCTACTCTAAATAAGACTTCTCTCTATATAGAGTTTCACAGGTAATGTACTTCAGAGGATTCCCTTTATTTAGAGCTATATCGAGTGGCTGATGTAACCTTGTGAAATAGTCACATATGCGTTAGGAAGTTTTTTTTTGAAGTGTGTTCTTCAAAATGTCAGTGTATTTTCATTTATTTGTTTAATTTTAGTATAAAATGTTTTTCAAGATCACTGAGCACAAACAATCATTTGCAAAAGAACTTCACATATTTTTTTTTGATAAAATGATCCAGACAGTGAGGACCTGCATTCACTGCTTCATTTGAAGACGCTACAATAAAGCTGCTCTCAGTGGTATCTCACAGCAATTATTTAGGTTATTGTGCAAAGTAATATCATAGGCAGGTTCCTTTTACTTTTGAGTATTTGACATGTTGGGTTGGATTTTTCATCCCTAGGTTCTATAACCACCTAGCTTCTTCCTCCCCAAATTCATCTTTGATTGGGGGATCTTAATGGCTACAGGGAAATTATTCTAATGGCCATATCACAATGAGTAATAACTAGTTCAGATCAAGAAAATATAAGTAAACATGGGGTAGTTGTCAAAGCATTGAATTGAGGATGGGTTATTGAATGTCTTTATGGGTTAAGCCTGTGCTAATTGACTTCCTGAACAGTCTTTCTGTAGGAGTGACAATGACCTTTCATTATAATAAGCATTTTCCAAGATTAGAGACTTCTTTAAGCTGCAACAACCCAGGAATGATGCAACATTGTTAAAATATCTAAATGAGAAACATTTTAATGAGCCTAGCAGAGCACAGAGTGTCAACAAGACACACTAGTTGTAGAGTTCATTAGCATTGTTTTTGGCTCCTTCGTTTCCTCCTAAAGTCCAAGCACAGTAGCTTAACATGCATGTTATAAATAGTATAAATTTGGGGTTTGTGGTAGTTATAACTTGCTCTCTTAATCAATTTCTGAGTTAAAATTTAATCTTCTGCACCCAAATCAGAGCTTCTACCTGGTAATGAGATTAATAATATATGGTTTTCATTTGTGAATTTTATCACTAATAACACTTATGTTATCCACACTTCTCCCATTATTCTGTAAAACATTCCTCTAATATTCTATATTAAGAAGAAATAAATTAATAATATTAGAGTAGTGTCATCATTATTAAAGAATCTTCTATGTAATTGGGGAGGTAAGATATAGAAGAAGAGAATTAACAAAACATGTTATTTCAAGTTATTTTTTAAGTCTTCTGCATGACTATTATAGTGTGGTGCTTGCTGTGAGAAGGCATTCTATACTAATTATAGATCAGAAAATTGATATAATGGCCAGGAACTAGACGCATATAAAATAGAGTTAGGATCTTCCAGGCCTAAGGATTAGTGTTTCCATTAGTATCCAGTAAAAGCATGTGTGCAACACCATTTTAGGTTGGTGAAGGATTTTCTGCTAACTTCATTTTCTTTCTCTACATAGATTATGTATGTTGGGAACATGGAAGGCACTCACCAAAAACTGATTGACCAGATATATAGAAATGGACTGTTAATTAAGAGTTTGAATTTTTTGGCTTTACTGCTGGTCACATGTTAGAGAAAAACATAACCGTTCTGGGCTTAATTTTCCTCTGATGCTGGACATATACTATCTCTCTTATAATGTGTGTGTGTGTGCGTGTGTTTGTGTGTGTGTTCTCACTTTGAAAATTTCCATGGGTACCTGGACCAAGAGCACATGACTTCAATTTCAACACATGGAGGCCAAGATAGGAGCATCACAAGTTTGAGTCCAGTTTGGATGTTGTAGTTAGTTTCTCAATGATGGGGAAAAAGTTGCTTGTGGGAGAAGAGGGTTTGTTTTGGCTTACGTTCTTGAGGGAAAACTTTATCATGGCCGGAGAAGCATAGCAAAAGCAGGAAGCTGTCACTTATCTAAATACTGGGCTTGGACATTGGCTAATAAACCTCAAGGTCTTCCCCTAGTGACACATCTCTTCTCTCAAGGCTCCACCTACCAAATTCTCATCAGCTGTGGATTAACTCAAAACACATGAAGCTATGGGGGCTTAGATGTTCAAACAATCACATTTCACCCCTAGCTCCCATAAAATCATGATCATCCCATGAAGCAAAATGTGTTCAGTCCAGCTTTCAATGTCCTCATAATCTACCACTCCAAATACTGTTCAAAAGTCCAATGTCTCTTAACTGTGTGCCCATAAAATCCAAACAGAACTACTTCCAACAAACAACAGAGAGTAAACATTCTCACTACACAAGAAGGCATGGGGCTGGAGAGATGGCTTAGCGGTTAAGGTGCCTGCCTGCAAAGCCTAGGAATGCCCTATCAATTCTCCAGCTCCCACGTTTAGCCAGATGCAAAAGTGAGGCAAATTCACAGTGGCACACATGCCCACAAGGGGACACATGCATCTGGAGTTTGTTCACAGTGCCTGAGAGGCTGCTGGTGCACCCATTCTCTCTCTGTCTCTCTCAAAAAAAGAAAAAAAAGAAGGCATAATAAGGAAACATTGGACCAATGCAAAACTCCATTCAGTGACTTTGACCTGCTCCACATTGCCTAGGGGATATCACAGAAAATCTCATTGCAAATCTAATGACCCTCTCTTTCCTGCATTTTTTATTCTTCCTAAACAAGTACCTGGTGGGCTACAAATTTGTTAATCCATGGAGGAATACACCAACTTTGAAGATAGGAAAACTCCCTTAGCATTCTTTTTTTAAAATTTTTATTTATTTATTTGCAAGCAGAGAGAGAGAGAGAGAGAGAGAGAGAGAGAGAGAGAGAGAGAGAGAGAGAAGAGAGGCAGACACAGAGAGAATGGGCACAACAGGGCCTCCAGCCACTGCAAACAAACTCCAGATGCATGGCCCCTTGTGCATCTGGCTTACATGGGTCCTGGGGAATCGAACAGGGATCCTTTGGCTTTGCAGGCAAATGCCTTAACTGCTAAGCCATTTCTCCAACACTCCTTTAGCATTCTTCCTGCAGGTTGCCTTCTTTCAAAAGGGGATCAGCACTCTCCCTACTGTCCCAAAATAGAGGGACTGTTCCATAACCATTAATATATTGGTAAAATTATGATGATAATAATAGATTATAGAGAAATAAATGATGGGTGATATATTTTTGATTAGGGAAGCCATTTGGCTCCACTGACTTGTTAGCAATCATATAGCAGCATCTACTCTAATCACAACTTGGGCTCCCATACATATGTCCTATGCCCAATACTTTGTATGTATTTCATAAAATAAATGGAAGGGCATAAAATGAATGAGTGCCTTGTGAGCAATAGAACCTCTAAAAGTATACATACACAGCTATACTAGGGGCCTATCAAATGGCACAATGAGAGATGCTCCCTTGGCTGAAGATAATAGGAATTGGGCATGTGACACAGTGGACTGCAAATTTCCTATAAATTCTAGACTACCTTACTAATAACTTTATTATGAATCTCAAAGCATTAGCAGAATAACCTAGCTGTACAGATTCTCTGAAGTTAAAAACTACAAACTATCAAACTAGGATGCAGCATTTTAAGAAATAGCCTAAATTTGAATTTTATTTGAAGAGAACTCAAGGATACACAATTAGCATTTCTTCTGGATCTACAGACTGGAAAAGAACCTGTATAAATCTTCAGGGTTTTATTTAATGAATGTATCAATTCCTTTTCTCATGACTGTGACAAAATGCCTGACAAAAGCAATATAAGGAAGGTATTATGAAATTATTTTGATTTATAGTTCAAAGGAAAACAGTTCATCATGCTGAGCAAGGACATAGCAGTAGCAACCTGACACACCTGGTCACATTTCCTCTGCAGTCAGGGAATAAAGAATGGACAGGAAATAGACCTGAGCTATCAAACCTTATTACCTACACCCATGACTCACTTCCTCCAGCAAGGCTATACTGCCTTAAAGATTCTATGACCATTTAAAATAGCATCATCACCTGGGAACCAAATATACAAATGCATGAACCTGAGGGAGACATTCCAAACCCAAACCACTACTAGATATACCCTGTTTACAACATTAAATTCAAGATGCGGGTAATGGAATATGAATATTTCTAATTTTACTTTATCCCATGGCATTATTCTATACTCTGAGATACCACACTTCAAAGTGACCTTAGTTGGAATCTTACTCAAACAACCTTCGTTTTTGATTAATTAGATTTGTGTGTACATATTCATTATATTATATATTTAATATTATACATAAGTACATTAATTAGATGATAGATTGATGGGGAGATGGTAAAGAGATATAGATAGCCAAATACATTAATACATTTAGATACATATAGAGGAAAGAGAAAGAGAATGAAAATATGGAAATGCCAGGACCTCCTGCTTCTGTAAACAAACTCCAGACTCATGTGTCACTTTGTGCATCTAGCTATGTATGAGTACTGTGGAATAAAGTGCAGGCCATCAGGCTTTGCAAGCAAGTGCTTTTAGCTGCTAAGCCATCTCCCCAGCCCAAGTTTATTTTTACATTAAAATGCAAAGTGGGGAGACTAGCTATGGTTCTTTGCTTCCCAGATTGTCATAAGAATTGCTGAACTGGAGCTTTAGGAGTGACTGCTGCTGCCACACTGGGTGCCACTATATTTGATTATAGGTTTACCTGTCTGACTCTGTGCTGTCTTGAATTTTTTATGCTGGACAGTAGTCATGAGCAGAGCTGCATTGAGAGGTTATGGAAAGACAGTAGGCCGATAAGCGAGGAGCAGCTCTTCCCCCGGTCACACTTGTGTTCAGGGAGGCCTGTCGGAGTTCAGTGTTGTTTTCAAGATTATTAATTACGTGCCACTCTTGCTGGTGCTGAGTTTCAGGCATGATATCAAGAACATGTGATAATGCCTTGTATTCTGGATATAACAGAAATAGGATTAAAACTTTCCTCAAAATCCTTAAGAAGCTCATTAAGAAGGAGCCAGTTAATTAGAATGTAAATGAAAGAAACTTTATAGGAAAAGAAGGGGACAGCTGTAGATAACGTATGCTAATCTCTTTCACAGGGAAATGGTTCGTTGCAATTAAGGGGAAATAGATGGAAATGAAACTGTATCTTAGGAGAAGATATGAGTTGAGGGTAAGTGTCCGTTTGAAGCATATGTTTAGAATTGACTCAGTACACAGGACTAAGCCTGAAGAATACCTTCTTTCCCTTCAATGACTCTGAAACATTTGAAATGTTATAAAGGATATTTTGAAAATCCATAAATATTCTTACATACAGAAGGATAACTTTTAATTAATGAGATGCTCTAAACACTCTAAAGACCACCCGCCAATAGAAGATAATTAAAGCAAGGTTAATTGAACAAGGATACCTCTTCTCAGGTATGCATATCATAGGATTTCCATAGCCTGAGAGTGGGAACTTGTAATATTACATGCTCCTGTACTATACTTTTTTATTGTTCTATAGATATCTCTGAGTATTTAGGAAATGCGTTTTGTATCTTTAATTTTAAAGGGCAAAATGAAGGCCAATTTTCCAGGAGAATCAGGGCACAAGGTTTAGGGATGCATAAGTTACTAGAGGCCCCTGGCTTAAAGAAAAAGCACATGGAAATCAGAGGCACAAAACTGATGCATTATTGCCAATTATCGATTTTCAGAAGTTTTCTGATTTATGATGGAGTGAAACTAAGAAGCTCTTTAAAAGGCAACTTCAAATTTGGTGTGTATTTGTAATTGATTGTCCACAAGAAAATCCAAGGGAGGTTAAAAGATCAATGAGAGGTCTCAGGTTAAATTTCAAACAAACATATGGTGTTTTATAAATTATTCATAAACATCAGTGCAGGTGAACGCTTTTGACTAGTAATCCCTCAACATTTCAACTGAAACATTTTGCTCAATGACAAAAATGAGTTGTTCATGAAAGAAGATGTATACTCTATGTTAAGCTTTCAACATGACTCTAGTTTTAGATGAAATGGTATCTTTGACATACTCTCTGTATCTGGGGTGGGTCCACGTTTGCATTTGTGCCATTAGCAGAAATGTTCTTGCTGAGACATGGCATGGATAGGCACCTTTGGAGACAGGTTTAAGCTAAATTACTGTGAGCTACGTCCAAATGGAAGGAAAGCCATGTGCCCAAGCCAAGTTCTGAAATTAGCTCTGGTTGCTTATATTTGAGTGACATTATAAGCTTTGAACTAAGTTTTGTCCCCAAAGGAATAGACTATGCTAATTACCGTTGGCTTATTCCCCTCTCTGCAGCTGGGACAGATGATGTGATCTGAAAAATTCAATGATGAAACAGGAAAAATATAAAGCAAAAGCACATTATATTCAACAGATACCAATATCTGGTTTTGGTTTAAAGTCAGAAAATAAAAAAGACATAGAAACATCTAAACAAAGCACTGATGTGTCCTTTCACTAGAAGTGGAATCCAGTTCTGGCCTTGACACTAGCTGTCACAAGTGTGGATCTTCTCACCTTATGAAGGCTTCAGCTTTTCTTCCTCTGGGCCATTCAGTAAAGGCTCCCATACATCAGCTTTCTCAGTACGTAACATAACACTGCCAGAATCTGGATAATAGATGACATTAACTCAACTGAGGACGGGAAAGCAAAAGAATGCTTTCTTTTTCTTGTACTACAAGATAAAAGACAGAGAACAATGTTTAATCTCCTGCGAGTTTTCAAAATGATCTGAGATATTGTTTAAAAACTACCAGAAGCAACATGAATCTTTGAGCAAGAATATAATTCTATGGTGTTTTACTAAACATAAAATGAATGATGCTTTCAGTTCTCACTTATGCACAATATTGTACAAAATGAGGTTCGTAGGTTGATCCTGTCACACGGGAAGATAATTGAAGAGCATCAGCTTGAGTTTCCAGAGATCTAGCTGGAAAGACCAGGAGAAGAAGGAGAGCCCTGGTTTTCACTGTCTTTTCTTTTTCACCTACTTTATTTGAGCTTCATGCAGAGTGTCTAAGGATTTGGGTACCTGTCTCAAATGGAAGTTTGATTGTGGCTCAGCTGTCACCTTCCTCTGGGAACCCATTGCATACTTTTCCAGCCCAGATGCTGAGAACAGGTGGAGTAGACTCATGTGGGTGAAATGTTTGAGTGGATTCTACATGGACTTACATACAGTCTAAATTGGACCTAGTAATCTTGTTTAACTAAAGTAAGCACAATGAACCTGGAAATCACCACCCCTCATACATTACCATGCTTCTTCTTAGAAGTAAAAGAAAACTTTGTGAGTCTTATTTTCATTTTATCCTTCTAATCATTAACTAATATTAGGCAAACTACCACTTCCTCACATATACCTTGTATCAGCCCCTCACATCAGCTGGAAAATAACTTCTTTCATCTACACATCAACCTCTAAATCTTGTCTTCAATTATTCTACTCAGGTAATTTGGTTCCACACTAGTTGGCCTTACCTTTGATATATTTGAGCACTATTCATATGAATTACCTATATTCATAGTGAATTACATTTACAACCTTTTTCACATTTCAAGTTATTTTTATGCTTAGTGTTTTATCCAAGAGGTCATGAAGGAGGGCATAAACACTATTCTGAAGCTCCCATGGCACTCGACACTTCAGGACGCCTTTTGTTTTAGTTCTTTTATTTATTCCTTTATCACCTCAAACATATTAACCTGTCACCTATTTGCCACCACTGATTGATGCCTTAGTACACATATTCAATGTGTATTGAGGATCAATCAATAGCAATCCCATGTAGGATATCTCCTGAAAAGGCAGGTTCCAAGACTCAATTCAAAGAATTTTGGATGAATTCACAAAAAATAACAACATACAGAACAGATAGTATAATCTAGTATTCAAATATGTATTTTTAAGTATGCAATTTATGTTGAAGTGAACATTTTTTTTTTTTTTTTGCTATATAAATACTGCGGTTATTCAAATTGTGTTGTGAGTTTATATGACCTTGATTTGGCTACTAAAACTAAAGATGTTATATTTTGTTTCTTTATCAGATATATTTCTTTTATAACATAAAGCATGGTATAATAGTTTGAGTAGATGGCCCCCAATATAGTCAATGTTTTATTAGTTTGTAGTTTGAATCTGCAGCCACCTGGCTGGAGGCAATGTCTCCGGGCCTATCTTAAGGTGTGGTGGTGGGTTTGAGATTTCAATCTAAAGAGATGCAAAGTGTGTCTAGCTGGAGTTCCTGAAGTTTGCTGTACTATGTGGCTTTTGGCTTGTAGCTTTTCTTTCTCTCTTGCCCAGTCCTGTATGAGCAGGACAGTTTCTTCTGTCATAATGGACCTTCCCCTGGATCTGTAAACTTCAATGAATATCCCTTTCTCCATAACTATGCTTAGTCTGGAAGTTCAACTCAGCGAACCTGAAACTGTGTGCTACACATGGTAAGATGTAATGTACACATATTATATATATATATATATATAATTTTTTTTGAGTTAGGGTCTCCCTCTAGTCGAGGCTGACCTGGATTTCACTATGTAGCCTCAGGGGGGTCTTGAACTCATGCAGATCCTCTACCTCTGCCTCCCAAGTGCTGAGATTAAAGGCATGATCCACCATGCCTGGTGAGAAAGAGAGGGAGAGAGAGAGAGAGCATGCCAGGGCCTCTAGCCACTGTAAATGAACTCCAGATGTGTGTTCCCCCTTGTGCATCTGGCTAACATGGGTCCTGGGGAATTGAACCTGAGTCTTTTGGTTTTGCAGGCAAATGCCTTAACTGCTAAACCATCTCTCCAGCCCTAAAATTATATTTAATACTAGAATATGCAGATCAAAGTTATATTTGTGAAAACTGCAATATATACAAATGATATCCATCGTAGAGCTGTTAGAAATTTGATTGAAGTTATTGGTAGTAAATGCTTGCTGGGGGAGCATGAGGCAGTTTTATAGCCACTGGTAAATTGCATGTGCCATGGCAAATAATCCTTCAGCCATGCTCATGCGTGCAATCATAGTTTAATTTAGTGGTTTACACAAGTACACACAAAAGAAGTATATATCAAAATGGAAGAAGGACTACTTGAAAAGATGGGGTACCATGAAAGGAAGAATATGAGGGAGGCCAAGAAAGGGTCATAGTGAGGCATTATGATCAAGATGCTACATATATACATTACATCTTGATCATTATATATATATATATATATATATATATATATATATATATGATATTTATTTAGTAGAAATCCCATAAAAACCTGTAATTGCTTACCACCTAAATATTTTGTGCCTACATAGGCCCTAAACCTCTGCTATATCACACAGTTTCAGAAATGATCAAAATTAAGAAATGTAAGATATAGATAATTAGTGAAAATATAAAATCTAATTACACTTGACTCTATAAAGGCTAGTTCTGTATGCCTCTTTTCAATCAATCATAAATTAAAGTGTTTAGAAAAATTTCATTTGTAATAAACAGACTTTTTCCCTCATTATCCCTAAACAATATAGAACAAGTAGTGATATAAAATTTTAGTTGTACTGTGTATCCTAATTTAGAGTTGATTTAAAGAATACAGGATGTTATATTTGCATGTACATAGGAATATACAAATAATCTGTCCATTTATATAAAGGCCTTGAACATTCATAAATTTGGGTATCTGTGAGGCTCTTGAAAACACATAAATACTAGAGATTGATCAGATATTTATATTAGTGATTGCTATGTTTTGCATGTTTATGTCCCTTTCAAATTTAGTATTCAAATAAAACCTTTAATGTAAGAGTATCAAGTTAGGTAGACTGGAGATAATTTCAGAGGTACAATGATATAGTGCTTATGAAGCATGTACAGGACCCTACCTCCTCCCAAAAAAGAAGTTAAGACCTTGAATTGATTAGGTTATAGCAGTTCTGTCGTCATGAATGGAGTGATGAAAAGGGGTTGACTGGTTCACCCTTCTGTCATGTGAGGAAAGAGTGATCCTCTCCTCCAGGAGAATATGTCAGGTTCCATATTGGACATAAGATAACAAGTCAGATTAACTCCCAAGCTTGATGATGGAGTATATACCCAAGCAAGTTCAGTTGCTTCAACTCTAAACTATTTTCTGAATGGTTTGTGCTTTCTCAATCTAAAAATCTCAGGTGCCCCTAAGAAAATCCACAGTGTAGAATTTGAGCAGTTCACAACATGGTTAACAAGGTAGAAAATAAAGGTTTTGTTTTTGCCCTGACACAAGTGAGCAGATGGCAGTAAATTCAAACAGATGCTCATGCTTCTTTAGTCTTCTGTTGCCATGTTAAAGAGAGATTAGATTAGGGCAATACAAAGTTCCAGAGGCGGTCCTTCAGTCAAAGCTTAGGAGAGATGTAGGCATCTGGAGCTGTAGTAATAGGGATATATTGGCAATGGTTAGGTAAGGGTGAATTTGAGATTTGGAAATTGGCAACTAAGTAAACAGGGGAGAATGTTTGGAGAAGTGCAATGACTTCAAAATCATAAAGGAGGGGTCTGGGTTGATGACTCAGCAGTTAAAAGCACTTGTTTGCAAGCTGTCAGCCTGGGTTCAGTTCCCTAGTATCCATTTAAAGCCAGATGCACAAATGGCATATGCATCTGGAGTTTGTTTAAAGTGGCACAAAACCTTGGCATGCCTGTACTCTCTCTTTTTATCTCTGCTGCCAAATAAATAAATAAAAACCATTTAAAAATAAAGAGTACTATCCACAACAATATGAAGTCAGTATTGTTTTCTGCTTGGCTACAGAAACTTTAGTTTGCATCAGTGACTGAAGGATACAAGGGAGGAATTTTGATTGAAAAGAAGAAATGATTTCTCAAAGATGTTACACTATTTTTTCTAAAGGAATTTTGAGTTCAGTTTTATTTAAGTATTTATGAAGATGTTACAAAAATATCTGGCAACAAATTATAAAGTGACATGAACAGTGGAATTTGGGGTGAGATGAACAAGATAAAAATTGGCCAGTTGAGGTCTGGAAAAATGGCTTCGCGGTTAAGGCGTTTGCCTGCAAAGCCAAAGGACCTTGGTTTGATTCCCCAGTACCCACGTAAGCCAGATGCACAAGGTGGCACATGTGTCTGGAGTTTGTTTACAGTGGCCGGAGGACCTGGTGCCCCCATTCTCTCTCTCTCTCTCTCTCTCTCTGACTTGCTCTCTCTCTCAAATAAATAAATAAAAATTTAAAAAAAAAAAAGAATTGGTCAGTTGAGTGGCTCATCTGAATTTCATGGACAGATTGTCAACAGATGACTATGGGAAGGGAAACATGTATTACTCACCAAATATCTCCATGAGATTTAATTGTATCTACTTGATATCAGAAAGTGGCATGGGTTTCCATAAACATCATAACTCTCAATAATTAAAATAGAAAAGTCAACGTGATCATTACCATCTCTGAGCACATGTGGTTTCAGCCTAGGCACAGGCTGCTTGTATTTATTTCATTTCATGCTCTTCCGTCCCTACTATTTTTTAAAAGATTTTATTTTTATTTATTTATTAGAGACAAAGAGAGGGAAAAAGAGAGGAGAGGAAGAATGGGCGCACCAGGGCCTCCAGCCACTGCAAACGAATTCCAGATGCATGCACCCCCTTGTGCATCTGGCTTACATGGGATCTGGAGAATCGAACTAGGATCCTTAGGTTTCGCAGGCAAACGCCTTAACCGCTAAGCCATCTCTCCAGCCCCCTACTATTTTTTTTAAAGTGTTGAAAGGAAATTAAGTAAAAGTTGAGGAGAAAGGTATTGGGTAACTGCAGGAGTAGAAATTTGATCTGCAGGTTTCTTCTTTCCTCATTGTTGTGCCTGACCATGTGTTCTAGAGCACCACCAATTGGCCTATCACTGTGGAAGAGTGCCACTCCAAATCTCTGAGAGCTGCATTCTATAGGTTTTTCTTCCTTGACCAGAAACCATGTAGCTGCCAGTTGTTTGGAAAGATGTTCATTTTCCCCAGTCGCTTGTGTAGCACCCTCTGACACTAGACAAGCTAACTGTCTGGGGACTAACCTTCTTCCAGATTTCAACCAGGTCACTCCATGTTTTGTCCCAACAGCATATGGTGTCTTTGGCAGTAGGGTCTTACCATTAACCTTTGGTGAGTCATCAAGAATTCTGACAGAAATCTGTCTTTTTTGGGGAAACCTTGTATGTATCTCTGATCAACAGCTCATTGTGCAAGTTATCCCCATGCTGGTACTGGGAGTTACAAGTCAGCACCAAGGAAGGTGAAGGAAGAAAAAGATAGGTAATATAAAAGAGAAAGAGAGCATAGAGAAGAGAGGTAAAGAGAGAGAGAAAGAGAAACAGGAAAATATTAAGGTTAGTCATAATTAGCATGTAGATGGTGTCTGTGAGTAGGCAAATAACTTAAATCAAGCTTCTGGCAAGGACATGAGGAAATAAAGCAAAATGTTTTCTATCCAGAATGCTATTTACCTGACTGATGCTCCAGGCTGCCTGCCCAAAGTTAACGAATGTGGTTCTTAGAGTTACACAGAATCATAATGAAAATGGAAAAAGAAAACTAGTCTCACTGGTATAACCAAGAGGACTGGTTCTAGGAGAAAGTAGGGCAGTGCTTACAGTGCCGAGAATGTCACTCTAATATCCTTCCAGCTGCAGCAGGTCACAGCAGAGTTTGTTCAGTTACTAGCTTATTCTGTTCTCTCTACAGGGCAATGTAAATGAGAAATGATTTCTATTTATAATGAGGAGAACAAAGTTTGCTAAATTAAAATAGTCCCCATGGGCTGGAGAGATGGATTAGTGGTTAAGGTGCTTACCTGCAAAGCCAAAGGACCCATGTTTGATTCTCCAGGACCCACATAAGCCAGATGCACAAGGGGGTGCATGCATCTGGAGTTCATTTGCAGTGGCTGGAGGCACTGGCATGCTAATTCTCTCTCTTTCTCTATCTGCCTCCTTCTCTCTCTCTCTAATATAAATAAATAAACACAAAATATTAAAATAGCCTCCAAGCTCTAAAGGTTGGCTCGACCTTGGGTTGGTTCCTTTTATTCATTCTCAACAAACCTACACTCAGTTTTGGTTAAAGCTCATCAACTTTAACAGAAATGCTTGAAGCTGCTTTGAGACAGGGCCAGTAATGAGGATAATACATTGTAGAATTTTAAATACCTAAGGCAAGTTCAGTACACACATATGTTTGCACAAATTCACATTGTTAAAATCACTGTAGATATACTGCACTGATCAAATAAACTCTTAAAGTCAGAGATAATGATCTTTCTGGAAAAAATACAATGGCTATTGTGTGGGGCAATTCTGCTTAGTTGATTGTTTCAGGTATTGAAGTAACAAAGATATTATCAATAAGGAATAGCTTCTAAGACATGGCATTGTATTTTTTTTTCTTTACCACAGTTTTGGTACGTCTTGATGTCCTCTTTATGGTACAAAATAGGTGTTATGTCTCCATATTGATTGCCTTAAATAAATATATAAAGGGGAAGAGAGAAAGTTTATAGGAAGATTAAGTAGGACATTATTACTATAGAGGATTAGTAATATATCAAATAATAAGTGTCACTTAAATTCAATTCATGGGTAGGATTTTTCCATATCATCATAGTGAGCACATACTGAGCTCCTAATAAATATTTATCACACTGAATTCAACTTGTCAACTTATTGTATAGGGAGAAGAAAGTGATTATTATATTTTAAGTTTTTATGTTATTTATTTATTAGAGTGAGGGAGGGAGAGACATTGAGGTAGAAAGAGAGAGAGAGAGAGAATAGGCATGCCATGACCTCTAGCCACTGGAAACACACTCCAGACACATGCACCACCTTGTACATTTGACTAACTTGGGAACTGGAGAATCAAACCTGGGTCCTTAGATGTCACAGGCAAATGCCTTAACCACTAAGCCATCTCTCCAGCCTGAAAGTGATTATTTTATGTGGAGAGTGATTGTATTAACTAGAGAAGATCCAGAAAGGGAGGGATTTGGGGTGACATTAACCAGGTGGTTTTTATTCTGACTGTAAGACTTTGTCAACAGTTGGACATGTTGAAAATATTCAGATAAAAATTGACAGGGAAAATGTTATAACTGACAAACTGTGAGATGTCAGTTTTACAACAAAAGAAATGATCTCCATATGGAAAGAGTATAAACATATTAAAAATAAAATCTTGCCTTTTTAGTTGGCAGTTAGATACAAGGAATGTCAATTCACTGCACTACTTTTCTTGTTGCTGTGACCACATACCCTGACAAGAAATGGTTTGTGGAAGGAAGGGTTTCTTTGAGTTTGTATGGTTCCAAGGGATACAGGCCATCACAGTGGGGAATGAATGGAGGCAGGGCAGGAAGTAGCTGGTCACATTATACCCACAGTTAAGAAGTAGAGAATGTAAGTAGGACATGGACTTAGGCTATACAACCTCTAGGTTCACCCCCAGGTATCCACTTCCTCTATCAAAGTTCCACTTCCTAAAAGTCCCATGACCTTCCCAAATAGCAACACAGCTGGGATCCAAGTGCTCAAACACATGTTTCGTGTTCATACCACTAAGACATAGTCATCCAAGTGTTCATAAGAGCCATCATGACTTACAACAACACATTGCTAATAAACTAAGTTGAGTAAAATTCTTGGTGCTGTGGAAGATAACTACATAGACATTAGAGTTAACAACCATCCATATGTATCATAGAATGGATGCTGGTTTTACTCTGAGCCGTGCTGTCTCTCAGCACAGTGAAAATATCTCATACTATGTGATCTCCTTTACATGTTGTCAACTAGTATAGTTATCTATTTTTTGAAAAATAAGTCTCAGGCTGGAGAGATGGCTTAGCGGTTAAGGCATCTGCCTGCTAAGCCTAAGAACCCAGTTCTAATCTCCAGGTCCCACATTTAGCCAGATGCAAAGTGATGCAAGGGCACAATGCCACACTTGTCCACAAGGGGGCTCACACATCTGGATTTCGTTCACAGCAGCTGAGAGACTGCTGGCGCGCCCATTCTCTATCTCTCTCTCTCTCCCTCTCTGTCTGTCTCTCTCTGTGTCTCTCTTCAAAAATAAATAAAATAGTTAAAAAAAATAAAAAGTAAATTAAAAAAAATAAGTCTCAAATTTTACAAAGGTTCAGACCCAGAACTTTTACCTCATATAGTTCCCATAGCAATGGATAAATTATTTGGATTGTGTATGATATAAAGTTCATTCATATCATAGGCTGTAACAAATAATGCAGAAAATTCAGACCAATAAATGTAATCACCAGGAATTTAATGCCTTATTTAATTAATTTATTTATTTACTTATTTATTTATTTATTAGAGAGAAAGAGAGAGAGAGAGCACCAAGGCTTCTCTAGCCACTGCAAACAAACTTCTCATGCATGCACCATCATGTGTATCTGGCTTATGTGGGTTCTAGGGAATTGAACCTGGGTCCTTAGGCTTCTCAGGCAAGCATTTCAACCGCTAATCCATCTCTCCACCCCCCTTATATTTTCTTTTAAAACACTTTTATCTTCTATATTTTTCCAGAGTTTGAAGCCCTTAAGTACAAGCATAGTTTTGTCACAAATATGATGTCCTGTGGGTCACCATGTGTATTTCTGCCTCTCATTATGTTTTGTTTTTCACTGATTGCTCTATAAATGGCTTCATTATTTACACTAAGAGTATTTTTAGAGTCTTAGGAGGTAAACCATCAAGTTTATTCAGGAATCAATGAGTAATAATTTGGAGTTTGTTCAATGAAAATCTTATTGCATTTAGTGGAAATTTTTCAACTATTTTAGAGAAAACGATACATCTTTCCGTACACAAAAACTCATAAGAAATGAACATTTCTTTTTTGCAAACTCCAAGTGCTTGGGCACACACACATTGTACTAGTAATGGCCAAGTAATCCCAAACAGCCCAGAGTCATGCCTTTGTCTACAAGCAAGAGCAGAGCTGTGAAGATGGGTCCTTATGCCACAGCTGCTTATAATTAGAGAAACTATGTATCTGCATACTTATATATTCCTATTTTATATATGTATAAATATGTATGTGCCATTTGAATCCCTAATGTTTATTTTCTATCTGATGATTAAGTTCAGGTTATTTTGAGAAAATAGTGAAAGGGAATGGGGAAAAAATCTCCTATTTTGGAAAGTGTATTAAAAACTAAAGAAATTGCCCCAGGGCTCAATACCATATTTTAAATTCTGATTGTAATAATCTTATTTGAGAGGGAAATGTCACCAAGCTAAAGCAGAGTTATTTTTGAAATTCTAAGATTAAAGACACATTTTCCACAATGAGACTTCTGGTTCTTGGCATAGGCAAACACATCAAGATAAAGCTTTCGCTTTCCTGTCATGACTTTGGTGATGCTAAATCTTGATTGTCACCACAAATACTGTCTTCTCGGTAATACAATAAATGGACAGCTAGCAATTTGAAGAAAAATTATATGTAGTATCCTTTGGGAGAGAATGAACTTGCAAAGACATCAGTTTTGAATCAAAGCCAGCTGTTGCAATTTCAGCCAACGCTTGGCCGGAAAACAGTTGTTTACATCCAGGAAGCTGGAGGGATGACTGCATTACCAACCCTTCATGTTAGTCACATCTCAGCTGGCAGGCAACCTATTCCTTCTGACCATGGATATGGAAGCTGACAGAGAACTTCATTGAACCAGAAAATCCCATTTGTCGTGATCTTTTCTTTGTGGCTATGCTTTCCTGCCTCTGCTGTAGTTGGCTTTCCATCCAAGACTTTAAAAAAAGAAATCTAGTTGCTGAACATCCAAGGCAAAAGAAGTGTAGCTACTATAGATTCAAATGTGAGTCATGCTCAACTCCATCCTTGAGATGTTCACAGTTCTAAGAGAGGTGATGGAGACTATTACCAAGGATTGTCCAGGGTAAATGGGAACCAAATGGAACACTAAGAATGGTGTAGGATTTGGCAAGTCCTTTGTAGCAAAGATCTTTGAGAGTGTGTAGCCCACTTTTGAGATAAAAAGAGGTAAGAATATTAAGAATAATAGTTAACAATTATGGAGAGCTTGTCAGGCATGCATTACTGCATTTATTTCTCTCAATCACCCTGTGTAGCAGACAGCTTCAGGTTCACTGAGATGAACTTCCAGACCAGGCACAGTTATGGAGGAAGGGGATAATATTTATTGAAGCTTACAGATCCAGGGGAAGTTCCAAAATGGCAGGAGAAGGGGCCTGCTCTCACAGGACCAGGCAAGAGAGAGAAAAAATCCAACCAGGCACTCAGCACACAGAGCAAAACTACAGCCCAAAGCCACAGTACACTTCAGGAACTCCTATTAGGCACACTTTGCATATCTTTACAATGGAATCTCAAACCATCACCACACCTTAAGAACCACTCAGTGACATTGCCTCTAGCAAGGTGACTTCAGATGCAAACTATAAACTAATAATAAAGATGGTGTCCACCTCACCTCACCTCACCTTACAGGGAAGTAAAGGCAAGATTTTTAAGCTTTTAAAAGATTTCTTAAAGAGTTTGCTGGCCCTTGCATGCTGCCAGAGGGAGGGGGTGGATGAAAAAATAAGGAATCCACTGATTCCCATGATCTAGGACAGGGGCCACTGCTGGTTAGGTCCTCCTGGGCAGGTGTGACCCAAACCACTGGCCAGATGCCTGCCATTACCAGCCAGAGCCTGGCGGACCCTGGCAATCCAAGTGACCACTGGGACACCCACCATTACCACCCAGAGGCGCAGCGGCCCCTCCCAGTCCGAGTGACTGCTGGGACACCTGTCATTACCTCCCGGAGGTGCAGTGGACCCTGCTGGTCCCAGTGACTGCTAGGACGCCTGCCATTACCTCCCGGAGACCCGGTGGACCCTGCTGGTCTGAGGGACCGGTCAGATCCCTCCCTCACCTGGCCAATACTAGGAAGGCCCTCCTGAGCCACATCAGATCTCAGGGGGCCTGCCTGACCCTCATCCATAGTCAGACCCCTCCCTCACCGGTCAGATCCCCATCACTGGTCAAGTGCCCCCTAGCCTTCCTGACTCCCATCAATCAGGTGCCATTACTCCCCCTCCTGGGGCAGATCAGGGGTCCAGGGAAGTAAGCCAGTGTTCCTGCCCTACCCTGCCTGAGCTCAATTAGGGTGGTTGTGCTCCCCTACCCTCCCACCACCAAAAGGAACACAAGCCAGCAAGCCAGTGTCCCCCACCCCAGCCTACAGAACTCCAGGGACCACTGCCCAGACAAGCACCACCATGCCCCACCCCACCCCAGGGCAGCAGGCTTACATGTCATACACAAGGTTTCTGAACCATTGTGATGGGCAGACTACAACGAAAAAGGAATAGCATGAAAAACCTGATGCAAGTGAATCCAGCTAGACTATCCAGTCCTACAAAGGATGTCTCAAATCAAAGCACAGAAGAGACAATAGAATCAGAACCCCAAAATGAAGACACAAGCTATGCAACCCTGGCCAAGCAAATAGCACAATTCTCAGAAACTCAACAAAGAGCCAACAATTGTATGAATGTTATCCTTGCTAGATTAGACCTAATACAAAGGAACCAGTGAGGGCTCCAAAGACAGTTAAATGATTTGAAGGAGAATGAAAAAAAAAGAAGCCCTCAATAACCAGCTGGCTAAGTTCAATGAAGACATAAAGAAATGCAAGGATGAACTTCAAGAAGCAATAAGAAAGTTGGAAAATGAAACAAAAAGGGAACTAGACAGAGGGATGGAAACTATACATTAAAAAACCATAGAAAATATGAACCTAATTGAACAAGCCCAAAACTCTATAGAAGCTCTTAAGAACAGAGTAAATCAAGTGGAAGACACAAACTCAGAACTGGAAGACAAAACAGAAGAAATAGTTCGTGAGTCCAAAAATTTCAACAAGTTCAAAAATTTCCATGAACAGAACATGAGGGAAATGTGGGACACCCTTAAGCATCCAAACATTAGGATCATGGGTATTCCAGAGGGGGAAGAAACACAGACCAAAGGAATGGAAAGCTTATTCAACAAAATAATTGAAGAAAACTTTCCCGCTCTCTCAAAAGAAAATCCCATCAAATTACAAGAAGCTAGCAAAACTCCAAACAGATTTGACCAAAGGAGAAATTCTTCAAGACACATTATCTTTAAGAGTCTAAACATCAAGTACAAAGAGAAAATCCTAAAAGCAGCCAGTGAAAAACAGCACATTACATATAAAGGGAACCCCATTAGAACTACCTCAGACTTCTCAATGGAAACCCTAAAAGCCAGAAGGGCCTGGCATGGAACACTGCAAACTCTAAGAACCCATGGTTTCCAGCCCCAACTACTCTACCCAGCAAAAGTATCCCTCATAATAGATGGTGAAAGAAAAACATTCCACAATAAAACTTATCTTTACAAATATATGAACACAAAGCCAAACCTACAGAAAGTACTTCAGGGAATTCTCCACACAGAAGAAACAAATAACCAATCTCAAGAGCCCCCAAGAAGCAGTCCACATTAAACAAACAAACAAACAAACAAACAAAACAACAAAAAAACCAAACCCACAAAGACCACAACCCACCACAATATGGCAGGAATTAAATCAAACCTCAAAGTTATATCTCTGAATATTAATGGCCTTAATTCACCCATTAAAAGACATAAGATAACAGGGTGGATCAGAAAACTGGACCCCTCAATCTGGTGTCTTCAAGAAACCCACCTCACCACTAAAGACAGACACCTCCTCAGGGTAAAAGGGTGGAAAATGATATTCCAAGCAAACACAAATACAAAAAAAGCAGGCGTAGCTATACTTATATCGGATAAAATAGACTTCAAACCGAAAGTAACCAAAAAAGACAAAGAAGGCCACTTCTTACTTATTAAGGGAACAATCCAACAAGAGGATATCACAATCATCAATATTTATGCACCAAACACAGGTGCACCACAATTCATAAAGCAAAATCTACTTGGCAACAAAACAGAAATAAACACCAACACCATCGTAGTCAGGGACTTCAATACTCCACTATCAACAATGGATAGATCATCCACACAGAAAATTAATAGGAAAGTAAGAGAGCTCAACAACACCATAGAGCAACTAGACCTGACAGACATATACAGAACATTCCACCCAAAATCTACAGATTACATATTCGTCTCAGCAGCCCATGGAACCTTCTCTAAAATAGATCGTGTACTGGGCCACAAAGCCTACCTCCATATTTTTAAGAAAATTGATGTAATTTCCTGCATGATATCAGATCACAATGCTGTAATGCTAGAAACTAACAGCAAAAAGTACACCAGGAATCCCTCTACCTCCTGGAAATTGAACAACACACTTTTAAACAATAAATGGGTTGTGGATGAAATAAAGAATGAAATTGCAAAATTTCTAGAATTCAATGACAACGATAACACATCGTACCAAAACTAATGGGACACAGTGAAGGCAGTCCTTAGGGGAAAAATCATAGCACTAAATGCCCTCATAACAAAAACAGAGATCCCAAATCAATAACCTAACCATCCACCTAAAGGCATTAGAAAAGCTAGAAGAAGCCAACCCAAAAAGCTCCAGACCAAAAAAAAAATAATTAAGATCAGAGCAGAAATTAATGAATTGGAAACTAAGAGGACAATTAAGAAAGTTGATGAAACAGAGAGCTGGTTCTTTGAAAAACTTATGATTGATAAACCCCTGGCCAATTTGATCAAGCAAAAAAAAAAAGAAACACTTCAAATCAACAAAATTAGAAATGAAAAAGGAGAGATCACAACAGACATGAGTGATATAGGAAGAGTTATTAGGACTTATTTCAAAAACCTCTACTCCATAAAACAGGAGAATATGGAAGAAATGGATGAATTCCTAGACACATACCACCTACCAAAGCTAATCCCAGAGCAGATTAATTTCCTAAACAGACCCATCACACCCTTCGAGATTGAAGAGGTAATCAAACACCTCACCAAAAAGAAGAGTCCAGTACCAGACGGTTTCTCAGCGGAATTCTACCAAACCTTTATGGAAGAACTGAAACCAATTCTTCGCAAACTGTGCCACACAATAGGAGAACAGGGAGAGATCCCCAACTCCTTCTATGAAGCTAGTATCACCCTAATTCCAAAACCAGGCAGGGATGCCACAAGAAAAGAAAATTATATGCCCATTTCTCTGATGAACATAGACGCAAATATCCTGAATGAAATTCTTGCAAACCGAATTCAACAGTACATCAAAAGCATTATCCACCTTGATCAAGTAGGCTTCATCCCTGGAACGCAGGGGTGGTTCAACATATGGAAATTGGTCAATGTAATACACCACATAAACAAGCTGAAACACAAAAACCACATGATCATTTTGATAGATGCAGAAAAGGCCTTTGACAAAATACAACATCACTTCGTGATCAAAACATTGGAGAGAATAGGCATGGACAGCCCATATCGCAACATAATAAAGGCTATATATAAAGCACCTAAAGCCCAAGTAATTCTTAATGGGGAGAGACTGAAGGAATTCCCATTGAGGTCAGGAACAAGGCACCTCTGCTCTTCAACATAGTGCTAGAAGTATTAGCTCAAGCAATAAGACAGGAGAAAGAAATCAAAGGGATACAAATTGGAAAGAAAGAAGTTAAATTAGCCCTATTTGCAGATGACATGATTCTATACATAAGTGACCCGAGAACTTCCATCTCAAAACTCTTAAAGGTGATCAACACCTTCAGCAAAGTAGCAGGATACAAAATCAATGCACAGAAATCAGTAGCCTTTCAGTATGCAAAGGACAAAGAGACAGAAAAAGAAATAACTAACATTATCAGTTTTGACTTGATCTGGCATTCCAAGGGTGGCAAAGCATTGAAGCATATGGCTAATAGCATGTTTAGTCTTTTCCCCGGCGTGTGCCGATGCCCAACAAGCATGGGAGAAAGTATCAACTGAGAGAAACATATATTTAAGTTTTCCAAATGGAGAATAGTGTGTAACGTCAATCTGCCAAAGGTGATTAGTGCATAGCCCTTGAGGATTGGCTCTTATAGTTTGAAGAGGAGGTACCCGGAGGAAAGGCTGAGAGGATTTGCAAGTTCAGACAATTTTTTTAAGGTCCATGACTGGCACGTGGGGATATTTATGTTTAAGGCTCCTCCCATTTATGTGGGTTAATAAGTGGAAGCATGGAGCTTCTGAGACTGTATTACAATGAGGCAGAGAAGCCAGTTTGTTGGCCAAATTGTTTCCTTTAGAGAGGAATCCTGGAAAATTTTGATGGCCTTTGAGATGTTGAAACTTACAGATCTAGGGGAAGTTCCATAATGGCAGAAGAAGTTGGCCTGCCTTCACAGGGCCAAGCAAGAGAGAAAAAAAAGCCAACCAGCCACACAGCACACAGAGTAAAAATTACAGCCCCAAACTCCAGCACACTTCAGGAACTCCTACTGGGCACATTTTGTATATCTTTACAATGGAATCTTAAACCCACCATCAACACCTTAAGATCAGCCCCCAGTGACATTAAGTAGGAAGCAGGCTTGAATCATTAAGGGGGATAGATGGAACATTTGGTGTAAACGTCTAGCTTGTTCTAAGGGTGTCAAGGAGGGGACAGCAATAAATTTGTCTACCTGCGAATTCCCATTAGCAATAAAGTCAGGCAGACCAGTGTGTGAGCGAATGTGCTCAGTAAGTGTGGGGGTGGATGGCCCACTGTATGTAAAAGGACCTGTTCAAAGTAAGAGTCAATGCCAGATTCCTGGGCTGCCTTGTGGATAAGAGCCAGGTCAGAGAGGGGGTGGGGTACCAGGGCCTGGCTATAGCCTCCGGCCCTATTTTAATGGGAAGGTGGCGAAGGGTGGGGCAATGGTGTGTGTTAGGGAGCTGGCAGCTGCCTGGGTGTGTCCAGGATGGATCAGGCTGAGGTCCTTCCAAGGGTAAAGAGGGGGAGGGGTGGTTGTGAGCACAATTGCAACAGGCGGTGGTTACAGGCTGAAAAGGCAGTAGGCCTGTGGTGGTTTGGGTGGTGGCCTTGGGAGGGATGAGATTTTAAGAGCTGGTTTTAGTTTTTCTTACAGCTTTTGTTATGGGCAGAAATGACCTCCTCCACGGAGAAGCCTTTAAGGCTGGCAATTATGGCAAGGAAGATTGGACTGATCCATGGGGCTAAAACAAGAGTTTTGTCCCAAAAGCCATGGAGGTTTTTTGTTTTACTTTTAAGCCACATTGAAGGAGGAGTATTTGTAAAATCAGGGCAACAGCAATACACACGAGTACAACACAAGCACAAAGGCCCCAAATTAGCTAAACATGCTCTAGAATTAAGTTTAGATTTAGATCTGTGACAGCCAGACGAGCCTGTGTCCTTAGGGGACGGCTCGATGATACCAAACACGGTACAGATGGGAGCAGATCTCCCCAAGAGGTTTGTTCTGTCTTCCAGGATGGAGCCCCCACTCAAATGAGGGGGTGAAACGCTTCGAGTCTCCTCCAGGTCTGCCCATGTGGTGTGTCTACCAGGGACGTATGACCCGTTCAGAAATACAGGCGCCACAGATGCAGCTTGCTGGCAACCCAAAAGTGAAAGGAAAGAGAAAGGGAATGACAAGATGTTGATAAGCAAGCACAGGTTACAGAAGCAAAGGTCAGAACATTAGATATGAAGACTGCCTCATAACTTATGAGGGTAGATTCACCCGCAGACCGATTGGCCCATTAGCATTCTTCCATAGGCAGGAGAGAGAGTTCCTCACATGGGGCACCAGTCTGCTTGTTCCTCCTGGCAGGTAGGGCTAAAGATAAAGCAGGTCCAGCCAGCTCCTCTTGGGGTTGAGCAGGATGGTGAATGTCAGCGACCCAGACCCCCTCCTCTAAGACACCAGAGAGAAAAACACACTGGGTCGGGAGTCTTGTCGAAGCAGGAACTTGTTTTATTGTAGTAGGAAGGTGTTTATATAGCTTTGAGAAAGAATGTGGGTCTCAGGATGGGAAAAAGGTGTAAGGGCCAATAGTATTTCACCACATCAGCAGTAGCTGGGTGGAGGCAGTTTTGGCTTAGGCTTTGCTGAGTCAGTCCTAAGCGGGAATAATAGGCCAAAGACAGGTCGCTAAACTCTAGTCAGGCTCAGGAAGTTCCACTAGGCCTCACACCCAGGCCTCTTAGGGCCCAACAATAATTGCTTTTCACATTTTTATGATACATGAAAAAGTCTGAGAAATGATATGTAAGTAGAAGAAAAGGAGAATAATATCTGTATTAAAAAGATAGCCGGTGCTGGGCATGGTAGCGCACGCCTTTAATCCCAGCACTTGGGAGGCAGAGGTAGGAGGATTGCCATGAGTTCAAGGCCACCCTGAGATGACATATTGAATTCCAGGTCAGCCTGGGCTAGAGTGAGACCCTGCCTCCAAAAACCAAAAAAAAAAAAAAAAAAAAGATAACCTGCTAGTCAGCTTTCTATTGTTATAATAAAATACCTAAGACAGATTACAAAGATTATTTTGGCTCACAATTTTGGAAGGTCCAGTGGTGACGCCACATGTCACATTGGAAGAACACAGCAAAGCAAAACAATTTACATCACAAGCCGGGGAGCACAAGGGAAAATGCGTTCGGCTGAGATTTTACAATCTCCTCTCAGGGAACACCTTAGTAGTCAAACAACTTCCCACCAGGGCCCAAGTCTGAAGGGTTCTACCACCTCCCAATGTCATCACTGTGCAGAAGAACTCTTTCATATGTAGCCCTTTGGGTGGAATTCAGCATCTAAAGTACAGCAGGTAGGAAAAGGCTAAGCTGGTGGGAAGAGTCCAGATTGTTCCATAGAGGCAATTTTACTTTGCAAAGTGAAGCAGTATCATTGAAGTTTCCACCCTTGGAGCAGCAGGGTCAGATTTTTATATTAGATATTACCATTGTAGTGAGAAGTCTCTTCGATTCCAGGATAGTTCTCTGAAATGATTTCTGTGAAAATCAGAATTTTAATCTGCAAAGATGAGCTTATAGAACATTGAGAATGAAATTCAAATGGGTACTGGGTCAGGGTTCTATTTCTTCCCTTGTAAATATGTGTTTTTGCATAGGTTATTGGTTTCATTTTTTTCTGTTAAGGACTTTTTCTAAAATTGTTTATTAGACGGAGGCACTAACAGTCTTCCTTTTTCTTGTCTTTCTAGTTGCATTAGAAGAGTGAGAAGATCTTTAAGTTCTCACAAGAAACTTGGATTCTCTGTGTGCTTAGATGAAAATATAAGAATCTTGATTTTCTGCAGTATTGAACATCTGTCAAATTTAATTAGATACAATATTTACCATAACTGTCATATGTTGGTATTATGGAACATAAAACAGAGAGAGCCTTGATATCCCAGGATCCTCTGTCTTCATCTTAATTTTAACTAGTGATTTTTAGGCTTTGTGCTATACTCTTCACCCAGGAATAATTAAGTCCTGATTACCTTACAATGGGAAATAGCTTATGCCTCAGTTCAGGGCCCTGGGAGTCTAGCAGGATATAGGACCTTCATGCAAGAAAATGATGGAGGTGCACACCTAGATGAAATATGTAAATGTGCAAGGGAAACAGAAAAGACAGTGAGAGAAAGCTATGCAGATATCTGTGTTGAAATGAAGTCTAATTTTTGCTTGATATTACAAGGAATTCTAAGAGAAAAAAAAATAGGTACAAAGCTGAATTTCCCCATATCTCTCAGCCACACTTTGAAAATAATGGTAACAAACAGTACTTAGAGAGTTATTCTAGGGATAAAATATGGTAATGTAGCATTTATTGATATTAAAATTTTGATTCTACTGGTAGAATCAGTAAGTCCTTTAAAAGCTTCAAAAATGTTGGGAACTTTGTCAATAAAGCCTCAGATTTTATGTAAGTAAAAATAAAAGTAGTAAAATAGTAGTGACATTGTATCCTTGGGAGTAGGTACTTTTGTTTGCTTGCATGAACAGAAACTATTGTTTAATGTTTCTGGAATACTAGAATAACAAAGACTATGAGTATCACAGAATGAATCAGCCATGAATATTCTGCTCATACACTTTGCATCAACAGAAAGTCTCAAGCAGTTGCTTCTGTGTGAAGGCTCAGTTAAAATCAAAATTCTCAACATTCGCAGATGTTGATAGATGAAATGTGGAAAATTAGATCCTGCAGTTCAGTCATATCAATTATGTTTATCCACACTTACAAAAATGAGCCTCTGCTTAAACAACTTGGTAAATGAATTGCAATCCCCATAGGAGTTTAGCAAGTTGAAAATAAATTTTAAGAACTAGGAACAGAATTTCTTATGATCAGGCATTACTTGTTTGTTTTATTATATATAAACAACTTCCAACCTTGAGCAACCTAGTGTAGAAGATTGTTCCTCATTAAGAATCCAAAAGCAAATGTACTGGAAATCACTTTAAGATATGGTGACTTGGAGAAACACATTTGATGCATGGATGTTAATTTTTATTACTGTATATGCATGTACAAAGTGATGAATTTCACAATGACCTGTCTTTTCCATCTCTTGTATCCTTCTTCCCTCCTGGTAGCACCCATACATTTTATAAATAATAATGTACATATATATGTATATATGATATATATCCTTGAATGAGAGAAAATACATGTTGCTTATCTTTGTCCTTCTAAGTCAACATAGTTTGCTTAATATGGTGATTTCCAGTTCCATCCATTTTACTGATTATGACATAATTTTATTCTTCTTTATGGCTGTATAAAACTCCATTGTATATATATTTTCTTTATCCATACACTTGCAGAAGGGTACCTACTCTGTTCATTATCATTAATTAGAATGTTAGAATATTTAGCCAGAACAATAAGATAATAGAAAAAAAGAAATGGAACATTTTAGGAAAGGATAAAGTCAAACTGTCCATATTCACAGATGATATAATCTTATATTAAGTCATCCTAATGATTCTGGTGAGAAAACTTAGAATTCATAAACTCTTTCAGCAAAGTAACAGGGTACACAACATCTCAATTTCCGCCCCTTTCTGCATACCAGTAATAAGCATGCTGAGAAAGAAGTAAGGCAAACAAACTTATTACCAACAGCCACATGAGTTTAAAGTTATAATGTCCTAACATTGTGGCCAAGAGAACAATCTAAAGGCAATCCTGACAGAAGGATGCCGAAAGTCCAAGTCATCTCTGACAAGTCAGAGAATCAGCCACAGAAGCCTGTGCAACACACACAATTTCTTTGAATCCTTTATCTCACCCCTTTCCACTTCCCAAAGCTCTCTCTTCTATCAGTCATAGAATAACCTCATGCTGTGGCCTTCCCACTTACCTCCTCTTCAATCACCTGCTCTCTCTCATACCTGAACAAAAGGTCATCTGAAGAAAGGACCATGCTTTCAGAGTCAAACATCATACGCCCTTCAGTACTCATTGTGAAAGTGGGGTTGCTGAAGGAGCATTGTGATTTTTTATAAATTGATACAAAGCAAGGGTAGTGATGGGAAATAGTGCATAATGGAGATATAACAATAATCAGTTATCCAGTGAATTAGTTGATGCTGGGAAAAGAGAAGTGTGGCCAGATTTGCTTCTTAAACATATTTTTATTTCTTATTGGAGAAACTGGAGTAAATTAGATAAAAATTTTGGGAGATATTATACTTTAGCAAAAATATGTGGGTCTTTGATGTAGTCTCCTTGACAGAGCAAATACCCTTTCATTGATTGCTACATGCCAGACCCTGGGATAAGGAACAGAGATGGAAAAGAATTTGATAGATTTAATAGTGTGTTTGGAGGCTTTAAATCTGACTTCAGTGTGGAGTTGGAACTTTCAAATGATTTGTATCACACAAGTTACATAAACCCAACTTTTGTTATCACTTTTTCCCATTGAATTAACATAAAGCAAATTTCTCCTAAACTCTGTAACTGAATCTTTCCAAATAGACAATTTCTAATAGAGGGAGATTTAATTTTAGCCAATATTTACCCACAGGGCTTACTACCTCTGAATGTAAGTGTCTCTGTCACCTATAAGAGTGATTTGCAAAATGTTCATAGAATAGAGAGGCATTATAGAGGAGGGGTGCTATGGTACATGAGCTAAATACTGCTTTGAAAGTCTTGGCTGCCATACTGGAGAAAAAATGAGACAAGATTCATTAAATTCGTGATTGTATTATTATGGTTTGACTGAAACTAGAAGAATGGTGGCTAAATGGGGCCTAGGAGGCCTGAACTATGCCTTAATTTATTATTTATATATTTATTTTGGATTTTCAAGGTAGGGTTTCACTCTAGGTCATGCTAACCTGGAATTCATTCTGTGACCTCAAACTCATAGTGATCCTCCTACCTCAGTCTTCCAGGTACTGGGACTGAAAGAGTGCACCACCATACCTGTCTTAAGAATGTTATTTAATGTGCTGATAAGCATCCATCTCACTGGGAGGCTTTGTAAAGTTCCAGTCAATGCTTCAGGAACAAAACAATTAAAAGGGAAGATATGCTGCTGGCTACCTCAGCAAGGCATGTGGACAGTCTCTTTGGATCCTTAAGACCTTATTTGCATAATCATGTTGGATGTAGTTTCTTTAAAAATATAACTGAGCTACCTTGGAGTTCACTTGCTTTTTTGTTGTTATTGTTTTTGTTTTGCTTTTTTTTTTTTTTTAGAGAGAGACACACTGAGAGACAGAGAGAGATAGGGAGAGGAAGACAGATAAGGATGGGCGTACCAGCAGCCTCTCAGCTGCTGTGAATGAAATCCAGATGTGTTTGCCCCCTTGTGGTCAAGTGTGACATTGCGCCCTTGTGTCACTTTGCATCTGACTAAAAGTGGAACCTGGAGATTAGAACCACTGGAGATTGGAACCGGTGTTCTTAGGCTTAGGAGGCAGGCACCTTAACTGCTAAGCCATCTCTCCAGCCCTTGTTTTGCTTTTTGAGGTAAGGTCTCACACTAGCCCCCAGGTGACCTGGAATTCACTCTGTAGTCTCAGGGTGGCCTGGAACTCATGGTGATCCTCCTACCTCTGCCTCCCAAGTGCTGGGATTAAAGACATACCTAGCCAGTTCACTTACTTTCAATCAACAGGTCTGAAATATTATGAGGATTAACTGGCTTCAGATAAATCCTTATTTGGAAACTTTTCTAAAACTTTGACACCTGAGCTACTATGTTGCACTTCCCCTGTCCCACAGGCACACAGATACAGACACACACACACACACACACACACACACACACACACACACACACACACAGAGAGAGAGAGAGAGAGAGACAGAGACAGAGAGAGAGAGAGAGAGAGAGAGAGAGGCCTGAATCACGGGAACAGGAACCAAATGCACTAAGCCCTGATCATACTTAGATGAATGCAAGCACTCCTTTGGTTTCAGTGATGGGTTTAAGTTCTGTTCAGTTCTGGTGAACTGTTCTTAGGCTGTAATCAGATAAGGATTCCTGGAAAGCACAATACACTGGGTTTTGAGGAAGCGAGGTAGCTTAGAGTTATGAAGCAGCTATGGAGGAAGGATTTGAGTCAGTGTGGGCTTTAGTGTTCTCCCTTGATTGTACACCAGACTTCATCACAGGTTGGGCAAACTCAAACTCAACAACAGGATGGCCACTTGAATAAATTTCAGTTACTTATTTTGTAAACTGCCTTTGTATAAATTGAGGAATCACAGAATTTCAAATTGCAAATCACTTTGGTGAGTTCTCTTGAGGTTTTACTAAAGTTAATGATAAGGAGGAGAGTGGTGGTATGGAGGAAGAGTGCTGACACATGAACTAAAAACTCAGAAAACTAAAACTTCAGAAAACTGCACTCAGTAAGGTAAACACTCCATAATTCTGATTACATGTACACAAAGAGTCATGGATAGAATATTCATGGTAATATTTGAAGTTAATGGTGAAATTTTAGCACTGACTCCATTCCCATAAATGTGAGAATGAATAACATTTGGTTTCAAACAATGAAATAATGCTTGAAGCAGAGAAATTAATCAACTAAAAGGATATATGCTGAAGTATTCTTGAATACATTTGTGAGTAAAAAAATGCAAGTTTGAGAATACAGTGTTCTACAGAGATATGAACTTTAAAATGGGATTTCATCCATGAACAGATGAGATGAAGAGCAGAAACTCCACCCACTTGCTTCACCCTGCAAAGTAGGGAGTGAATATAAGTGTGGCAAGGAGGGCTGGTGAGCATAGAGGTAGGTTTTGTGAATCTATGTGGTAGCTTCTTATTCAATGGCTACATTAATTTAAACGATTTCATAATCTAACTTTAAAATATAATATGGAGATACACATATGTCTGTATATTCGTCCACTCAGTCATTTGTTGATATATATTTTTTTCAACAATTTGCATTGAGCATATGTGATTTGTTCATTTCCCTCTGGGATGATGATAAAATAAGAGAAATGAGCAGTTGTTCTTAACATCACAGAGTGTATACTCTAGTTGGAATGGTATACAGAGAAATTTTACTATATAGTATAAGTATTTAATAAGGAAAATTTTATATAAAAGCAAAACAAGGTTTAAATAATAAGATACATATAACCTTCATGTAAGGAAAAACATATTGTCAGAAAACCTAATAGACACACTGATCAGGCAAAAGTAAACATATTGTGTTTGGTACTCTTTTTTTTTTTTTGTTCCCTAAGAGAATGGTATCCTCTATTTATTGACATGAGTTCATATTCAGAGCTGGTTGTTCCAAGTTTCTTTTTATAATGACTCAAAGATTTATACAAAGAATACATTTTTTATTCTGTCATATGATTTTTACTGTGTCATAATACTCCTCATAGAGTTGTAACTGTGACAGGCACTGTGTAAAGCAGTAATGTATTATATATTTGGAGAATATTGTGACTATTTTTTTTAACCACAGCTTTTATTTAGTAACATTGGCTTAAGAACACAGAGGGATCTATTCTTAACAAGGGAACCAGGACAATAATAGGAGGGCTAGCTTATCCTAATTAACAATTATTTATGTAGGTCTCAGTAAGTAGTTCTCAGAAAAGTGCTGGACAACCTGACAATTCCCAGAAAGCACTGCATTTCTGGTGGTTCAGTTTTCAACAGCAAGACAGTGAAACAAAATAAGCTGTGGTAATTTCCCTATGACTGATATGTTTTCAGTGAGTATATCTGTGTACGTCTATATGCATGTGTAGAAATTCAGATGGACAAGGAACCTGAAGGGAGGACCAGCCAATCACACCTCACCAGGGCCCCAGCTGAAGAGTACAGCGTTTTTGGTGATCACGACACAAGAAAAAGGCTGAAGGAGATAAACACAGAGAATATCCAACTCCTACTAAGCCAGATATCCAGAGACACAGAGGTTCCCAAAACCTCATCACTGAAGTAGAACTAAAATAATCCCAATGTGGCTCAGGGAAATTCGCGGAAGAGGGGGCAGAAAGAATGTTAGAGCCACAAGTTGGGGCATTATGCATAGAGACTTTGCATAGCTCCCATAAATCTTGACTACCCCCATAATACCAGACCTGCATTCCCCATTATTGACAGTCCCTATGGAAGAGGGAGGACAGGGAGGAGGATAATGGAGTCACCATTATGAATAAAACATTAGAATAATATAAATAAAAAATAAATGATAAAAACAATGTGGGTATATTTAAAATTAGTTACTACTGAAGGGTTAATAGCCTTCCCTGAAAACTAGAGGGAACTAAAGAGTTAATAACTAACCTTAAGATGAGAAGGCCATAAAGAATGGAGACATCCAGTCCTCCCTAGTCAACTCTGCTAAAAAGCCCCTACGAGCAAATAACTTTGATGCCTTATCTTCTTCCCTTGGACCTGAAGCTAATTCAGTATTGTAGCAGACAGCTTCAGGTTCGCTGAGATGAACTTCCAGACCAGGCACAGTTATAGAGGAAGGGATATTATTTATTGAAGCTTACAGATCCAGGGGAAGTTCCATAATGGCAGAAGAAGCAGCCTGCTCTTCACAGGACCAGGCAAGAGAGAGCAAAAGCCAAGCCGCCAGCTACACAGCACACTGAGCAAAACTACAGCCAAAAGGTCACACAGCACACTTCAGGAACTCCTGCTAGGCACATTTGCATATCTTTACAATGGAATCTCAAACCCACACCTTAAGACCAGCCCCCAGTGACATTGCCTCTAGCAAGGTGATTATAGATGCAAACTATAACTAATAAAACACTGAATATATTGGGGGACATATATTCAAACTACCACAAGTATGTTTGCCTTAGGATCCTTTTCATAAGTTTGAACCCCAGCCTGACTTGGTGCCTCAGGCTTCATCCTGCTGGAAAGCTGAGGTCCCTCGCTACCTCCCAATAAACAATCTGTCTGCAGAGATCAAGTCTGCTATTCTTTCTTGCTTTTCTCCTATACTTTCCTTACAACTACCTTGTATTTTTTTTAAACAAAAGAACTCCTACATTTGCCCATTTTTAGACAAAGGAAATATTTTCACCCAATCCAAAGTATTTTCTTCTGAAATTCAAAATTACCAAAGCATGGTACACATGTGATATCAACACTTTTACTCTTTCAATCATTCTCACAGCCTGCAAACCCAGTTTCTTATTCTGCCTTAACTTTTCTAGGGGTGTCATAAAATTTAAGCAATAATTTATATGTATTTTATTTTATTTTTAAATAAAATAGCCACTGCAAATTAACTCCAGATGCGTGTGTCACCATGTGCATCTGTCTTATGTGGGAACTAGGGAATCAAACCCGGTTCCTTTGGCTTTGTAGGTAAGCGCATTAACTGCTAAGCCATCTCTCCAGGCCCCTCAAATGTATTTTATTTGCAACCTTATGTACATAATGGCCACTGGCAGGCTTAGTTTAGAAGTGTGCTTGTCTCCTAGCTCCATATTTTTTCCTAGATCTCATATGTGCCAAGATTTTCATAAAGTAGGAAGTTACCACCCAGAATATTTATAGATTTGGTAATTTGGACATTTTTTTTTTATGAAATTTATGGGCTTGCAATCTTGTTTTTGTTATTTGGGTCTTTTAATTGGCTTTTTCATTGGATTCTGAGTTATTGAGGAATGTGTAGGGCTTGATAGAAGTTCACATATACATATAAATATATAATTTCTCCTTTTCTCTGTCTCGCTTTCTGTCAGTTTTTGACTGTTGACTTATTGTTCATCAGTGGCATCTTTCATAACAGTATGTGAGTGTGTTGATCACTGTGTTAGGTGATATGTGGAACCTTGACCATGTATGAAACTATCAAATAGAATACTCCTGAGAGAAATAAACATTAAAGACAATAAGATTTTGAGCAAATATATCAGAGAAAGGACATGGAAATACCTAATTTAGAGCTCTAGTTTTTCATGGACTATCTAAGAAACTTTGTACAAGTGAATTGTCTTACCTGACATTGAAATTCCTTGAGGAAAATGTGTGGTTCATGCTTCAGACCTAGCACCATGTCAAGCTTCCACAGCCACAGGCTGTAGCAATCTCAGGCTTTAAAAAAATTATTTATTTGCAACTTCCAGTTAAGATGGTGGCTTACGAACCATGCCAAAACAGGCTAGGGGAAAAAAGGAAAAAAAATCAACAAAATACACTCTTCTACTAAAAAGTGAGGTATATAGTAAATTACCAACCACAGCAGAGAAACAGGAGACATCCAGAGTGTCTAGAGCCCACAGAAGCAGGCAGAAGTGGCTCCAGCAGCAGCAGCGAGTTCCACATGGTGGCAGTTGCCAGGCTCTGCCTGAGCCACAGGATTTTAAAGCCAGTTGAGGGGATTTTTCCAATCACACCAGCCTCCTCACAAACTCAAGAAATGTGGAAGGAGGATGGCAGAGACCAACAGAACAGCTTGTGAGGAAGAGGTTCACGTGGATGAGCAGACAGACTTCAGCCACCATCCACAGCCTCCCCTCCCCCACCATCAGAACAAGTGCCCGGCAAGTGCCAGAGACCTGGGGAAGAAAGCTCACCAACCCAGCATCTGGCATGGTTAAACCAGTGACCCACGGATGGAGCCAGCCTTCCTGAGACCAAAACACAGCAAAGAAGGATCCAAGCAGCCATCTAGCATAGCTGAGACCAAAACTATCCCAAAAGGTAACTTGGATTACACCAGGTCAGTACCCACCAAATAAGCCCGTTGTGTAAGCTTGCATTGGAAAGGCTAATAGCATCTTCCATGTCAGGGTAAATTTTATGTTAAACCTGATGGATGGTCAGATCTGACATTCTTAAATAAGCTATATTTTGGGCTGCTCATTTGTTGCTTCCTGATTTATACTGCCTTTGTTTCCTCTTCTGTCAATTGTATGGAAAGGGTCTCACTTGGTCACGAGCTGACTTTGGAACCCTCTACAGACCAGAACTCTTAGCCTCCCAGTTGACAGGATTAGGGTGTGGGGCAACACACATCCTTAGGGACTGTGATGGTATTAAGGATCTGTTTGTCATAACACCTACTTTTCTACAAATATGTGCTGTATTTCATTGAATGGGTACATTGTTTAGTTAAATTTTTAGAATTTGACTGTATTCTGTTCCATTCATCCTACTTAAATACTCTCATATCAGGCAAACTGAACACCTAGGGTCACTTTTGTGATTACTCTGAGAGTCTTGAGAGCCACACCTAGGTCCTTAAGCTCCTACCCTGATGTAGTATCAGATTGATTGATACATCTCATATTACTGCAGATAATAAAAAACCCAAGCATTAAATTAATCCAAGATGCAAAAATCTCTACATTATAACACAAGAAACACAAAAATTCAAGACAGTATAAATCTACCAAAAGTATTAATGTATCAGAAATGACCTTCAGTGAAACTGAATTAGAAGAAATGCCTAAGAAAGATTTCAAAAGAATAATTATAAATATGTTCAAAGAACTCAAAGAGGAAATGAAAGGGTTCAAAGACCTCAAAGAGGAAATCAAAGGATTCAAAAAACACACAGAAAACCAATTTAATGAAATAAGGAGGTCAATACTAGACATAAATACAGAAATAGAGAGAATAAAGAAAACTCAGTCAGAAATATTAGCAATAAAGAACACAGTCAGTGAAATTAAAAACTATGTTGAAAATCTCTCTAGTAGAATAGATGAAGGAAATAACAGAATATCTAAGCTAGAAGACCAGGTGGCAGATCTAATACAGTCCAACAAAGAGAAAGACAAAATAATAGCAAGGTATGAATGGGAATTTAAAGACATTTGGGACACTATGAAAAGATCAAACATAAGAATTCAAGGGATAGTAGAAGGAAAAGAATATCACTCCAAAGGCATACTAGGTGTTTTCAACAAAATCATAGAAGAAAACTTCCTCCAAATTGGAGAAGAGATCCCAATGTAGATACAGGAAGCCTTTAGAACACCAAACAGACAAAACCTGGAAAGAACCTCTCCCCGCCATATTATAATTAAACTACCAAACATACAAACCAAAGAAAATATATTGAAACAGCTAGAGAGAAAAAGCAAGTAATCTACAAAGGCAAGCCCATCAGAATGACAACATATTACTCAACACAGACTTTAAAAGCAAGAAGGGCTTGGAGTGATGTATTCCAAGTTCTGAAAGATAAAAAACTATCAACCAAGATTACTTTATCCTATAAAGCTATCTATCCAAATTGATGGAGAAATAAGGACATTCCACAACAAAGACAGGCTAAAGGAATTTATGGCAACTAACCCAGCTCTACAGAAAATATGTTCAGGAATCATTCACACTGAAGAAAGAACAAAACACACACAGCAGGAAATAGGAAAAAATAAACCATACTCAAACAACAGTTAAAACAAGTGAGTAAAATGAAAACAGGAAGAACTACAAAACAAGAAGAATGGTGAGAACAAATACATATCTTTCAATAATAACTCTTAGTATCAATGGCCTCAAAGCCCCAACCAAAACACACAGACTTGCAGACTGGATTAAAAATCAGGATCCTACCATCTGTTGCCTCCAGGAAACTCATCTCTCAATAAAAGATAGAAGCCTTCTTAGGGTGAAAGGTTGGAACAAGGTATTTCAAGCAAATGGGCCTAGAAAACAAGCAGTGGTTGCTATCCTGATTTCTGACAGGACAGACTTCAAACCAACATTAGTGAGGAAAGATAAAGAAGGTCACTATATACTGATTAAAGGAACACTCCAACAGGATGACATTACAATCCTAAACATATATGCTCCTAACATCGAGACTCCCAATTTCATCAAACAAACACTATTAGACTTAAGGTCAGAGATAACTCCTAACACAATAGTAGTGGGTGACTTCAATACCCCACTCTCATAACTTGACAGGTCTACCCAACAAAAAATAAACAGAGAGACATCTGCATTAAAGGATATCATGGAACAAATGGACCCAACAGATATATACAGAAAATTACATCCAAATGCTGCAGAATATACATTTTTATCAGCAGTACATGGGACATTTTCTAAAATTGATCATAAAATAGGATACAAATCAAATCTCAACAAATACAGGAATATTGAAATAAACCCTTGTATGCTATCTGACCACAATGGGATTAAACTACAAATAAACAACAAGAAAAACTACAGAGCATACAGAAATTCATGGAGACTAAACAGTACATTATTGAACGATGTATGGGTCATTGAAGAAATGAAAAAGGAAATCAAGAAATTCATAGAATCAAATGATGATGAGAATAAAACATACCAAAACCTTTGGGACACAATGAAGGCAGTCCTACTAGGGAAATTTATAGCTCTAAGTGCCTATATTAAGAAATTAGAGAGTTCACAACTAAACAATTTAATGCTTCACCTTAAGGCCTTGGAAAAAGAAGAACATGGCAAACCAAAAATCAGTAGACGGGAAGAAATAATAAAGGTTAGGGAAGAAATGAATGAAATGGAAACCAAAAAAACAATTAAAAAATCATTGAAACAAAGAGTTGGTTCTTTGAAAGGATAACCAAGATTGATAAACCCTTAGCAAATCTGACCAAAAGAAAGAGAGAAGAGACAAAAATTGATAAAATTAGAGATGAAAAAGGCAACATCACAGAAATTCAGAAAATCATATGGATATACATTAAGAATATATATGCCTCTAAGTTTGAAAACCTGAAAGAAATGGATGATTTTCTTGATTCATATGACCTACAAAATTTAAATCAAGATGAGATAAACCATTTAAATAGACCTATAACAACTACAGAGATCTAAGCAGTTATAAAAAGTCTTACAACTAAAATAAGCCCAGGCCCAGATGGATTCACTGTTGAATTTTACCAGACATTCCTGGAAGAATTAACACCAATGCTTCTCAAACTTTTTCATAAAATAGAAAAGGAAGGAATTCTACCGAAATCCTTCTATGAAGCCAGCATCACCCTGATACCCAAACTGGACAAAGACAGATCAAAAAAAGAAAATTACAGACCAATCTCCCTCATGAACATAAATGCAAAAATTCTCAACAAAATACTATCAAACAGAATACAAGAATATATCAGAGAGATTATTCACCCCGACCAAGTAGGCTTTATCCCAGAGATGCAGGGATGGTTCAACATATGCAAATCCATAAATGTAATACACCATATAAATGGTCTGAAGGGCAAAAATCATATGGTCATCTCAATAGATGCAGAAAAGGCATTTGACAAAATCCAACACCCCTTCATGGTGAAAGTATTACAGAAACTGGGCATAGAAGGAACATATCTCAATAAACTAAAGCTATTTATGATAAACCTACAGCCAACATAATACTAAATGGGGAAAAACTTGAAGCTTTTCCTCTAAATTCAGGAACAAGACAAGGGTGTCCACTTTCCCTACTTCTATTTAATATAGTACTGGAAGTCTTAGCCATAGCAATAAGGCAAGAGACACTCATAAAAGGGATTCAAATTGGAAGGGAAGAGATCAAATTATCATTATTTGCAGATTATATGATTCCATACATAACAGACCCAAATACTCTACCAGCAAACTGTTAGAGCTGATAAACACTTTTAGCAATGTAGCAGGATACAAAATAAACACACAGAAATCAGTAGCTTCTGTATACACTAACAACAAACATGCAGAGGATGAAATCAGGGAATCTCTCCCATTCACAATTGCCTCAAAAAAAAAAAAAAAAAAAAGAAACTTTGGAATAAACTTAACTAAGGAAGTGAAGGATCTCTACAATAAGAACTTTAAAGAACTTGAGTGACAAATTGCAGAAGACACAAGGAAATGGAAAGACATCCCCTGCTCCTGGATTGAAAGAATCAATATTGTGAAAATGTCAATCTTACCAAAAGCAATCTACACATTTAATGCAATCCCCATTAAAATCCCAATAGCATTCTTCACAGAAATATACAAAACAATCCTAAAATTCATCTGGAAACACAAAAAACCTCAGATAACCAAAACAATTTTGTGCAACAAAAATCAGGCTGGTGGTATTACCATACTCAATTTTAAGTTATATTACGAAGTCATAGTAACAAAACCAACATGGTACTGGCACAAGGACAGACAGGTAGATCAATGGAACAGAATAGAAGACCTAAATATTAATCCAGGCAGCTAAAGCCACCTGATTTTTGACAAAAATATTCATTGGAAAAAAGATAGCCTCTTTAACAAGTGGTGCTGGGAAAATTGGAATTCTGTATGTAAAAGGAAAAAAATAATAGATCCTTGTCTCTCTCCATGCACGAAAGTCAAGTCCAAATGGATCAGGGACCTTAATATCAGACATGAAACTCTGAAACTGATAGAGTAAAAGGTAGGGGAAACCCTTCAACATATTAGCATAGGCAAGGACTTTCTGAATATAACCCCAATTGCTCAGGGAATAAAACCACTAATCAACCATTGGGACATCATGAAATTTTGAAGCTTTTGTACATCAAAGGACACTGTGAATAGAGCAAAGAGACTACCTACAGACTGGAAGAAAATCTTTGCCAGCTATACATCCAACAGAGGATTAATATCCAGAATATATAAAGAACTTAAAAACAGAATAATAAGAATTCAAACAACCCAGTTAAAAAATGGGCTATGGAACTAAATAGAGAATTCTCAGAAGATGAAATATAGATGGCATATAAACATCTAAAAAATGTTCCACATCCTTAGCCATCAGGGAAATGGAAATTAAAACCACTTTGAGATTCCATTTCACTACTGTTAGAATGGCTACCATCAAGAAAACAAATGACAACAAGTGTTGGCGTGGATGCGGACAAAGAGGAACACTTCTACATGTTGGTGGGAATGTAATCTGGTCCAGCCATTGTGGAAATCAGTGTGGAGGTTCTTGAGAAAGCTAAAAATAGATTTACCATATGATCCAGCTGTAACACTCCTAGGCATATATCCAAAGGACTCTTCTCACTACCTTAGATATACTTGCACAAACATGTTTATTGCTGCTCTATTCACAATAGCTAGGAAATGGAACCAGCCTAGATGTCCCTCCACAGATGAATGGATAATAAAGATGTGGTACATTTACACAATGAAGTTCTATTCAGCAGTAAAGAAAAATGAAATTATGAAATTTGAAGGGAAATGGACAGATCTGGAAAGGATTATACGAAGTGAGGTAACCCAGGCTCAGAAAGCCAAACGTCACTTGTTCTCTCTCATATGTGAATCCTAGCTACAAATGTATAGACTTGTGTGTGAACTGGAACCAAAAATTGGTACCAGAAACCAGTAAACTGGTGAAAGGCTATTAGGGAGGAAGGGGAGGGAAGTACTTAAGTCTATGGTATTGCACATATGTAAGTAGAAGAACAGATTACAGGGAGGGGAATGGCCTAAGTGAGGCCATGGGAAGAGAATGCATAAAAGAAGGGCAGGGGGAGGGTCAATCAAAATTCAAGATATTGTGAATAAGACTTATGTAAACCTACTTTTTTGAATAATGGCATATCTAGAAGCTGTAGACTGTTACTAGAAAATTTTCAGTGTCTGGGATGGGATACCTTCCAGTGAGTTGTTGGCCAAGGAGGTCCTGGTAGCCTCCAAAACATTAAAGGCTTTTGCCAAAACCCCTGGTTTCCCTTGAGAAACAGATAGTAAGACCCTATTTCTGAAGACATCTCTTGCCTGAGAGGCAAGGTCACTGAGAAAGCAAGCTGGTGCTGAGCAGGAAACCTTCTCCCTATAGACCAACCAACAGAAAGCTGGAAAAAGGTGCACTGCATGCAGCCGTATGGGAGACAGAAGTCATCAACAGTTAAAACAGTGGACACTGAATATTCAAGTTTGGCTATTCAGGCCCAATGACTGAACGGGTGCAATAGTGGCATGTCTGCTCTTGGGGTAACCAACTGCTCCATAATTGGACTGGAGGCCCTGTCTATGGGAGGGAATACATACCTGGTTCTAAAAAACTTATGCAAGTGTCTATGGCAGGGGAGGGCATGAGCCTTAGGGGTATAAAGTCTGCTCTTGTCTGGCTAAATGTATATATTATTCCCACCAAGCTGCCCTGAAAGCACTACACTTAATGTTCATATTCACATATTAATGCTACTCTCACTTCTGGTTAGAGAAGCTTCTCTTTTCAGATGGTGATGACCACTAGGATGACCCAGAAGGCAACATAGTGCTGAGAAGAAGGGATGGAGGAGTGCCCAGCACTGAATCATCTCTGTCACACCCTCCAAGGCTCAGGGCTCATTGTTGAAGAGGGGGACATAGGAAGGGTATGACTCCTTATAATGCAACTGTCCAGACAGAAATTGGCCTTGATATCCATGACCTTGCAGTGCCTAGCAATACCTTTGCAAGACCCTCATAATAGAAGAAAAAGATGATGACATCAAATTAAAAGAGAGACTAATGGAGAGAGCAAGGGGATATGATGGTGATTGGAGTTCTAAAGGGGTATGGGGGCGGGGGAGGGAAATATCATGCATTTTTTGTATGTAAGTATAGAAGTTGTCAATAAAAATTTTTTAAAATATTTATTTGCAAGCAAAGAAATATACAGAGAATGGGCTTGCCAGAGCCTCCAGCTGCTGCAAACAGCCTCCAGATATATGAGCCACTTTGTGCATTTGTGTTTATGTGGGTACTGGGGAATCTATTCTGGGTCCTTAGGCTTTATCAGCAAGCAGTTTAACCACTAAGCCATCTCTTCAGCACCTCTGGCTATTTTTAAAATAATTTATAGAGAAAGTGTGCAGGTCAGTGCCTCAGTTTCTGCAAATGAAATCCAGATGCATGTGCCACCTTGTACATCTGGATTATGTGTGTACTGGGGAATCAAACCTGGGTCCTTAGGCTTTTCAGGCAAGTGCCTTAACTGCTAAGCCATCTCTGTAGCTCCACCTGGCTTTTTTAAGGGAGGGTGAGTATATGTAGATTTGTGTGTGCATTTGCACATGTTCATGTGTGTTAGTGTGGGTGTGAGTGCTATGGTGCATGTAGAGCCCAGAGGACAACTTTTGGGTGCCTGTCTTCACCTTCCACTCATTTGAGTCACGGTTTATCCTTCATTGTTCACTTCTCTTTTCACCAGGTTAGGTAGTCTAGGAGCTTTTGAAAAATTCTCTTGTACCTGCCTCTCATCTTATTGTAGGCATGCCAGGATTTTAGAAGCCTGCCACAATTTAGGACTTTTACTGGCTTCTGGGGATCTAGACTCAGGGGCTCATACTTGTTCACAAGTCATTCTACACTGAATCCTCTATGCAGCCCCTACTGTCCTAGCTTGAGAGCAAAGCTTTTTGTCTAATAAAAAACTATCATCATCAACAACAAAAACAAATAAATTATTCTGTTAGTGTAAAAGAGAAATAATATTTACATCATTCTTTATAGTTCAAAAGCATATAGAAAAACATGAAGGTGTGTAGAGCTAGAAGTGTTTTCAGTTACAGTTTTCAAAGAAATGAGTTTTAATCTATTAGAGTACTCCAAGTTTTTATGAATTTCGGTGCATCTGTTTCATATTACAGAGAAGGCAAAGAAAAACCTCCAGGGCAGTGTTGTTAAGAATTTTAGTGTGGCAATCTGTCAGGGGGAGGGGTATTGCACATTGAGAGGGATGAAATTCATGAAGAATTGTTGGTAGTTGGCTTTATAAGATGTGCACAGAGGAGAGAATGAAAGTGTGACCTCCTATAAATGAATGTACTAAATATGCACAACAGCATCAAAGTCTTATTCTGAATGAAAGCTACATTCCCTCTGCAATGTGTTGCTGGTGGAACTCATAGGGAGAAAAGCCTTCCTGTGGTGCTATAGGATTTGTTCATCCACATCTTGGAGGTACTTTAAAAAATTGGATATGAGATTATGCCATTGATTTGTTAATGACATCCCATTTTCCTTTTGGTCAGTATGACTTATTCAATGTGAACATTAGAATTAAAATATGTTTTAAAAGATATTTAATAGTTTCCTGTTGTTAATTTAAGGCTTTAGAAAACTTCTCTCTTGTTGTGCATGACAAACCAAATACTAAACCCTCTACAATAAAGGCTGGCCAAAGCCCTAATTCCTGGAAATGTGAACATGTTACAAACCTGGTAAAAGGTATATTTCAGATGTCTTTAAGAATCTGGAAATTGGTGGGTAAATTGGGATTCTTTAGGCAGGACTGATGTAATCAGGAGCATCTTTACAAGAGGAAGGCAATGGACAAACAAAGAGAGGCAATGTGAAGATGCACAAAGAGATTAAAGTAATGAAACTTTAAACTCAGGATGATGCAGCCTATAGACACTGGCTGAAGTAAGGAAGGGATTCTCCCAGAATAATAATCCAGAAGGAATTATGCCTGACAATGTGGTTCTATGCTTGTGAAACACGTCTCAGAGCTCCCACTTCTGAATTTTAAATAATAAAGGTGTTATTTTAGGTCATCACTTTTGGAAAATTTGTTATAGCAAGGATAGGAAATTAATATAATATGTAATATGTTTTGTGGTTCGCCTAAAGAACACTAAGCCCTCTCCTACAGTAATCAAAATCTGTAATTTCTAAACCTAAATTCTCCATTAGAAATAAGAACCACCTTTAACCAGGAATCATTTAGGTCATGGCTGTACCCTTGTAATAAGGTAAAGAGACATAGAAGAGTTCATCACCTATGATGGTTAAGTTTTGTGTCAACTTGATCTATTTATTAATCCACAGACATTACCCATAAGTGGGTCTCTGAGGTTGCTTCCAGGGAGGATTGACTAAAGGAGGAATCCTTCCCCCAGGGTGAGCCCATCCCCCAGAGTAGGCAGCCCCTGTCAGAGTTGGGGGGGGGATGGGCTTTATCCAAGGAAGCTCAGGGAAGGAAAGTATCCAACGTGGTTGTTTGCTGCCTGCTGCTTTCTACTGTGGAATGAAGACCAGTGTGGACTGAAGAGCAGTGTCTCTCCAGGAATCTTCCAGACCTTCAGTGCCATATTGGGACTGCTGAGGCATCCAGCTTTGGGGTTCCTTGACTCTCAGGCCTGCAACTTGCTATTGTTGGACTGCCATAAGCTAATCCAATAAATTCCCTTTTAACACAATTCATTCTATCAGTTCTGTCCCTGTAGAGAACCCTGACTCATACATATTGTGGTACCAGGAGTAGTTCTAGAGAAACAGAATTTTAAGGATGGATTTCCCTAGTGGGTGTGGTGCTCTCTGGAGTTGGTTCTCCAACTACAGTGCCACTAAAGGCTCTACTGGTAATTTGGGGAGCACTGTTACTGGTAATAAGGAGAGCACTAATAATCCATGGTGTGAACTATTTAAAGAACTCCATGAGATAGATGTATTTGGTGATCCTGAGTCATATCTTGTGAAGAGCAAGGAACTTAGTGACTCTGTATCTAGAACTTTTGAATATTTGTGGAAAAGTAAGACAAATGATGATGCTGGATGGTTACTTCTAACATCTCTGGATAAACTATTGAGAGAAAAGCAGAAGCTCAGAAAGAACATTTCCAAGCTTAAAAGCCAAATACATTATCTGAAGATTTCTAAGGGTGCCCTGGAGGAGAGTCTCCTCTCTAGCCAGAACAGGACTCAAATTGTAGAAAACCAACCCCAACACTCATTGTAAGATTGGCTAACTGGCAAGGTAAGCTCAAATTCCAGCCTCACAGGCTATCAGAAGTTAAAGTGAGGGCACGAATTGGAAAAGAGTGGGATCCTATGACTTGGGATGGGGATGTGTGAGAAGATCTTAAAGAATCTGGGGACATTGAATTGTAGGATTCTGAAGAAGTTGGTTTTCTTGAGAATATGACCTCCCCTCCCTTAGCAGCAATTGCATTCCCACCCCCTCACCCTGAATTGTTTTCCTCTCCACCCTTGCCTGGGGGAGTTAATCCTTATTTGTCTGAGGAACCAACAATGCCCCTCCCTGCAGGAGGTGCTGATGATCCTCTGTGCCCACCCATCTTTGCCTCTATGCCTATAACCAGACATAAGGTTAGGTAGGTAGGCCCCCTAAAGGTGAGATAAAAAGCTTGGCTCAAGAGGAGGTGAAGTACACCCCTAAAGAACTTCAGGAGTTTGCTAACTTGTACAGGCAGAAGCATGGGGAATATGTGTGGGAATGGATTTTAAGGGTATGAGATGATGGAGGAAGGAATATAAGGTTAGATTAAGCTGAATTTATTGAAATGGGCCAATTGAGCAGAGAGTTTAGATTTAACACTGCAGCTCCTACAGTTAGAAGAGGTGCCAAGAGTTTGATTTGTTAGCTGAAGTATGACCCCAAAGATGTCCTACTGTGAGTGAGTTTGAGCTGCCTGATATCCCTTGGCTTAATGTTGATGAAGGGTTTAAAAGGCTCAGAGAACTTAGAATGCTGGAATGAATTTGCCATGTACACTCATCTTTGCCCCCATAATGAGAGCATACAGGTGTGCCCCTCACTAAGACTATAAGAAACAGTTTTGTGACTGGAGCCTCAGCATATTGAAAGTTGCCAGTAGTTGCCATAATATGTAAAAAAGACATCACAGTGGGAGCCAAAGTTGCTGCATTAGGTGACTTAGATACAATGGATCTAACTGGATCTTGGTGTAACAAGGGCCAAATGGCAGCACTGAATAGCCAAAGGTCAGGTGAGCATGTTTACTGTAATGGATGGCATAGGCAAAACAATGCTCATAATGACATGATTCGTGTAGATTTTTGGACTGCCTGATTAATCATGTGTTCTCAGAAGTGAAATAAATAAGAAGTCTACTAAGTTCCTGCTTGATTTTATAAGCAGAAAAGTTCCAGAGTAAAGGAACAAAAGGCCACTTTGAATTATATTAACAGAGAACCAAGGCCTCTTAACCAGTACCAGACTTGAGCCAGTTTACAGATCCTGAGCCCCTTGATTGAAGGGGTGGGCCAGGTCTCCTCGAAGAAGGACCCTCCCACAATCCCCAAAAGTTTCAATATTAAGCTTAGTCCTATCCTTCCTTAGAGGGACCTACAGCCTTTTGGTAGGGTAACTGTACACTGGGGAAAAGGAAATAAAAAGACCTTTAGGGGCTTACTGGACACTGTTTCTGAATTGACATTGGTACCAGAAGATCCCAAACAGTATTGTGGCCCTCCAGTTACACTAGTGCTTATGGGGGGTCAGGTGATCAATGGCATTTTGGGAAATGTTAGGTTGTAGTTATTTCCCCAGTTCCAGAATGCATAATCGGGATATATATGTAGGAGTTGGCAGAACCCCCACATTGGATCCCTGAGGTATGAAGTGAGGGCTATTATGGTTGGAAAGGCCAAATGGAAGCTCCCTCCACTAGGAAAAATAGTGAACCAAAAACAGTTTCGCATCCTTGGAGGGACTACAGAAATTAATACCACTATAAAGGACTTGAAGGATGCAGTGGTGGTGGTATCCACCCACTCTCCCTTTAACTCTTCTATTTGGCCTGTTCATAAAACAGACTGATCCTGGAGAATGACAGTGGATTATCGGAAACTTAATCAGGTGGTGACTCCAATTGAAGCTGCTGTACCAGATGTGGTTTTTTTTCCTTGAGCAGATTAACACATCTCCTGGTACCTGGTATGCAGCTATTGATCTTGTGAATGCTTTCTTCTCCATACCAGTCCATTAGGACCATGAGAAGTAATTTGCCTTAGCTAGCAAGGTCAGCTGTACACCTTTACTGTTTCACCCCAAGGTTATATTAATTCTCCAGCCCTGTGTCATAGCATAGTTCATAGGGATCTTGTTCGCCTGTCCCTTCCACAAGGTGTCACATTGGTCCATCATATTGATGACATTATGTTGATTGGATCAAATGAGTAGGAGTGGGCAAGTACTCTGGAGTTGTTGGTACAACATATGAGTATCAGGAGATGGGAAATAAATACATCCAAAATTCAAAGACCCTCCACCTCAGTGAAATGTCTAGGAGTTCAGTGGTGTGAAGCATGCAGGGATATTCCTTCTAAGGTGAAGGATAAGTTATTGCACCTGGCCCCTCTGATGACTAAAAAAGAAGCATAAGTGGGTCTCTGAAGTTGCTTCCAGGGAGGATTGTCTAAAGGAGGAATCCTTCCCCCAGGGTGAGCCCTTCCCCCAGAGTGAGCAGCCCCTCTCAGGAGGGGGGATTTATACAAGGAAGCTGGGGAAGGAAAGTATCCCCTCCTCCCACATGGCTGTTTGCTGCTTGATGCTTTCCATTGTGGACTGAAGAGCAGTGTATACTGAGGACCAGAGTGGACTGAAGAGCAGGGGCTCTACAGGAAGCCTCCAGGTCTTCGGTGCCAGATTGGGACTGCTGAACCACCCAGCCCCATGGACTGAGCAGCTACTGGCTTCCTTGACTCTCAGGCCTGCAAACTGCTATTGTTGGACTATTATAAGCTAATCCAATAACTTCCCTTTTAATACAATTCATCCTATCAGTTCTGTTCCTGGAGAGAACCCTAACTAATATATCACCCATGCTAAAATCTGCTCTGTGCCTACCTAATATAGCAGTTACTTTCTGGAACAAAACACCTGACCAGAAACAGCTCATGGGAAGAAAGAATTTGTTTCATCTTACAGTTTTGAGTGGGAGTTTCACCATGGCAGGGAAAGTATGACAGGGTAGGCAGCTGTGTATCACATCTTGTCAGAGCAGCAGAAAGGAAGTAGAGTGAGTTCTGAACATGCAATAGACTAATAAACCTCAGGTCCCACCCTCAGAGACACACCTGCTTTAGCAAGGTTACATCTCCCAAAAGCTCAACAACCTTCCCAAATGGCTACCACCTAGGGAGCAACTATTCAAAATACATGAGGCTATGGTGACATTCCACATTGATATTAACTTTGTGTTATTGGGACTCCCCCAGTAGTGGGATGTAGAAACAAATTTCAGAGCCTAGACTTGCTAGGCAGAGGAAATAATGGCAAGAATAAGGACCAAGATGTTGGTTGGGCTTTGCAAGGAAAAGAGCCATCAAGAGCAAACTATGTAGAAAAAGAATGCTATGTGTCTGTCAGGGTCACTTTGCATCTGTGCTAAATACTTAGTATTACAAGTGTGAAAAGAGATCCAATGAGGCAAGGCACAGAAGAGCTACTGGGGAGTTGTGAACCTCTGAGAGATTTTATAGATCATAAAGTGTTGTGAAATGTAAAATTCCAAGCAGGTAGTGGAAACGGTACTGAATAACCCGGTTTTTTATTTGAAATCCCAGAAGGATCAGGTTTTAAGTAGCTCCAACAGTGCCTAAAGTCCTGCCTTAACAGGATCCAGGTAAATAAACATTGATTCAAAATTCTTTAAGTGGACTGTCACAATGTTCACAGTGACAGTCTTGGAAATTCACCAATTCATATTTCTCTTCAAGAAACAAACTTGCTGTATAGCTGTGCTCAGGGCACCAGCCTGGAGCCTCCACCTGTGTTCCCTTCACAGTCTGGATCAGCTTTGCATAGGAGCCCTGTTCTTGACAGGCAGCCTCAGTCAGACTGAGGACTGTCGAGTCAGTGCTTGGGTTTGAAGGGAGGGTCTTCACTGTGTCTACTTGGGATTCCATTATGCACCAGTACTGTATGGCCTCTCCATCCTCCTGAATCTCCATTCTGTGAGCACCATCTAATCATATTCAGATGCTTGTGGGTCCTCAGTGTGGATATGAGCTCATTTCCTAGAGTGATTATCTCTCCTTCCCTTATGATCTTATTTGCTTGTAGGGAGGCCATAATAGGTAGGTGATATGAATGTTGAAGAAATTCACCAAGGAAGATGTAGAGAATTTATCTGAAGCACTATGCCGCAGCTGCAGTGGTTGTGGGCAAGAGGTTGAAAGACATTGTTAGAGACATTCTAGGAGGTTCTTTTCTGGGGGCAATGGGATTGAAGATTACAGTGCTCTTTGACAATTATAGTTGGAGCCTCTCATGGTTAGCAATAGCATGGCCTCGAGTCCATGATGGCCTTTCTTTAAGCTAGAAATATCTCAACATGGCCACTTGTCCTTAACTCTGTCCATATCCTATCAGCGCAGATCAACAATGCCAAAGCCTTAATATTTAAATGAAAAAGTTCTTATTTTCAGTATCTTATTCAAGCTTAATGGTGATGTTCTGGCTTTATATATTAATTTTGGTTTGACAGATTTATATGGGTGATGGATGGATGGACTAGATAGGGGATGGAAATATTGAGGCTCATTCCAAGAAATAAAGTGTGGAGACTTAAGGAAAAGAAGCTGATCCCCTGTTAAAACATCATTTATAAGAGGCATTGCTATGTTTTATGAATCTAACAGCCTGTTATCTATGCTGATGGGGTAACCAAGTTCATCTAGGTTGAGGATGTTGGTAAAAATAACATAATATTGTTGACTGGAAGGTCCACACACACAGTCTCAATTCCATTGGATCCAGTCCTGGGGATATGGGCTCATATCTTTGTTGTATAAACAGCTGAGGCTGAATTTGTTGAATTTTGGAGTAAATAAACTTGATAAGTCATGGAAGGAAATAAAGGATGAATATAGAAAGTAAATTAAGGAATCATTCTATAGAAATAAGAGGGACCAGCCATGCCCACATCTATCTAAACAAGAAGTAGCATTGAAAAGAAAGAACAGAGCAACAGACTTGGCAGGATGGATAAGTTCTACATAGTAAGGAAGAAAGCCAGGAAGGAAAGAACCTTGTGCTGGGGTGTGGTATATGGATGATTTACATTATATGGTTTTCTTTCTTTCTTTCTTTCTTTCTTTCTTTCTTCCTTCCTTCCTTCCTTCCTTCCTTCCTTCTTTCTTTCTTTCTTTCTTTCTTTCTTTCTTTCTTTCTTCCTTTCTTTTTTTTTTTGAATACCCTATGATGCAGGAAAAAAAAATCAAGATAGGAGAGAGATTTAGATAGGACCATTGAGTCTGTAGCACTTATTTGGTAATGTTTTGGATTACTGTGTGGCTTGAGACTTGTGGGAAACAAAAGTGAAGGGATATGTTGTAAATTTCAACAAGAGTAGGTAGAGCTTGAGGGTGAGTATGATAAAGATAAATCTGCTGTGATAGAGAGAGACTTCATCTAGCCACCAATGATGAGATAGTAAAAAGAGATGACTCAGTCTGATAAGATGCTTTGAAGAAAAGAATGGGATATCTTGAATTTTTTTAATGTTTTGTTTATTTATTTATTTGAGAGAGAGAGAAAGAGGCAGATAGAGAGAAAGAGAAGATGGGTTTTCCAGGGCCTCTCGCTGCTGCAGATGAACTCCAGATGCATGTGCCCCCATTGTGCATCTGGGTCCTGGGGAATTGTACCGGGGTCCTTAGGCTTTGCAAGCAAATGCCTTAACTGGTAAGCTATTTCCCCAGCCCTCTTGAAAATTTTTTTACAGTAGTCAAGGAAAGATTTTTCTGGAGGGATACAGATAAAGAGGAAGCCAATTGTTAAGAAGAAACTGTCCTTTTTTTGGTAAAGAAAGTGTAAGTCCTCTTTCAGTTTACTGTTCTCATAAAGTTTTCTTGTTTCTCACTTCCACTTTCTGCAAAATAAGGTTTTATGCCAGTGATAAAATATCTATCTAGCCTATGATAGATAGAAATTTCCTAGTTTGGCAGATGTCAATGTACTTAATGAGATGAAATGAGATTTCTTTTAAACATGTTGAAGGTTGTCAACAGTCTGTCTTCATGGGTTCTTAGGACACCAGAGCCCCTTGCTGAGTCAGATTAGGATGTAGATCTTGTGCAGAAGCTGCTAGAATTTTATTTTATAATATTTATAATTATTTTATTTTTGGTTATAGACTCCTGCTGGGTGTTCAAGACCACATAGGCACCAAAAAAAAAAATCATAATTTTTCTTTTTACTATCAGGGTCAGGAGGTTCCTTGGGATCACTCTTAGGGACTTATATTGCAGTTCCTCCTTTAGCCTTTCTTCTACCAATTGTGACATTTGTAGGGATAGGCCAGGGGCTTGCTGGTGATGTCACTTCCTTTGCAAGCAAAGTGATCGTTTTTCTTCTCATGACTCTTGTGGAATGCATACTTGTTAGACTTGCACCTCTGGGTTACCATAGCCTTGCTGTTTAAAGAGAACAGGTGACATTTTTGAACAGTATGGCACTTTTAGAGCATCCCAACTATGCCCTAGGGCCTGGAAGACCTTGTGAAGTAAGGGTCAAACTTTGATCATCCTTTTTCCTCTTTTATCCTCTTTGGCTTATGTCTTCACGTTTTGGATATTGAATACCCCAGAAGGGGAGTTCTACCAGTTTAAAAAGAAGGAATGAAAATTAGTTTGAACTTTTGTGTAATATTTAGGCAAAACTTAGACAAACACAACAACCGATGTTTAAAATAAATCCCATTTGTTGAGCCTGACAAACTTAGCACAAAACATTAGCAATTGTTTCAATGAAACATGGACCCTGGTTTTTTAAGACAGTTCTTATAAATGCTACTCAGAGCAGATCTCTTCATAGATTTTCCCTATTTTCACCAGAGGCCTAGATTCTGGTTTCCTATTAATATATTGAATTTCAACATTAGGAATTTTAGCAACCTTTAATCATCATACATGTACCATCATTAAGTTTCATCTTTCAAAACCCTTCTAGAATTCATACCCTCTTCCATGTTCTTAAACCTTCTGTTTTTGTCTTTCTTTCCTTCTCTATTTTGCAAATATTCAATCATTTTATCTTTTGACAAAAGTCTTATTTTCCCATGCAAATATCCTTACTTTTCCAACAACATTCTCCTTCCTTTAAAATCTTCCTAACCGAAAAATATATCCTAAGAATAATTTCCTTCATATCTTTCTCTTTCTCCTGCTTGCTAAATTCCTTTATACTCTGCTTCCTTCCTTAATATACTAAAATATTTGATATTAAAGACAGAGCAACATAACAAGTTTACTTATTTAAATAATTGAATTCAAATTGCATTCATGGCATAATGTAACAAGCTAAGATTAGATATTTACACATTGATCAATTGTAAGACCTTTATTTATTGTTTGTTTTATGCAGATTTTATTGCTGCTTGGAGGTTTGAAAAGATTATTTTACTTAGTTTTTCCCTTGATCTCACAAGAATTTGAGAGGTACAAAATGTTACATTCCAGAAAGATAACAAAAGCTCCTAATTAAACGACCTTGAATTAGCAAAAATATCTAAGGAAGAGAAAGCACAAGGGAAAGAATATGCAGAGTGCCAAAAATATTTATATGTTATTTAAGTGTAATTGCAGTTTACGCATCTACTCCTGTGAAGAACTTTGGGGGATAGTGATTGGTTACCCTTTTCTGAAGGAATATGGGAAGAGCAAGAAATCAATTCCAGTGAGGCAGGCTGGCAAGAAGACACACTGTGTGAGAGCCACAATGACAAGTGGGACCCCTGCATTTGTTCTCATAAAATGAATGAGTGAATGAATACATAGTGTATACATACATATATATTATAATATATGTGTGTTTGTTTATTCATTTACTCTTTTTATTAGTGAGATAACTAGCTAGGGAGAATTTATAACCTGCAAATTTTTGGATTCTGATCCCTCAAGATTATTCTCTTTTGCTGGTGCTGGTAGCCCTGGGAAGCAGATCTTTCCTGGCTTTTTAGGACCCGAGATATAACCTTACTGATTTAGCATATGGACAATTATTAGTCATTAGCAGTTCTATTTCCCTTAATATGTGATAGTTAGGAAGAAAGGAGAACAAAGGAGAAGTCGTGAAGCCCTCAGAATCTGGCTAAGCAGAAGTTTTCAACAGATATAATACTTGAGAAAGGGGGCTGGAGAGATGGCTTAATGATTAAGATGCTTGCATGCAAAACCTAATGAACTAAGTTCATTTCCCCACTACTCACATAATGTAGTCAGAGGCACAAAGTGATGCATTCATCAAAAAGAAAAAAAAAAAAACTTGAGAAATGAGCGTGAAAGACAGATATAAAGAACCCCTGGCCACCTAGAAAAGTTGTGACACAATAGGTCAAGCTATAGAATGGTGGCATGGTTTAAATTGCTGCTGAGAGGCCAGGCCTTCCAGGCTAGGAATTCATGCTATGATCAAGGAACATTATACAGGAAGACTAAATGATTTGTCTTCACAGTCTAAGGGTAATACCTGGTAGAATTTTTAGAATATAGCTTAGTGGCACTTCAGAAGAAACAGAGGGTAACTGTCCCATAATGGGTGGACATTCCCATGATGTGTCCCTGGATGGGCAATGAGTCCATCTATCTGTAAAGGCTTTAATGTACTTCTCTAGTTCCCACCTAGTAGAGGACTCCTGGTACAGAACCATTACAAAAAGGCCAAAATAACTAGCTTGTGAAGACAAATATATCTATTTACACAAAACCAAATCTATTTAATGGTACAAAGACAAATCTACCTGTTTGTGCAGCACCAAACTGGTGTTGGGCCTTGCTAGAAATGGGCTGGGACTGTGAGGAGGCTGGCCTGAACTGTGGGACATGGCTAGGGACCCTGGGCTGTGGGGTTGCAGCTGGCCCTATGGTCAGGAGTCCCTGGCGACAGTGACTGGCCTTCCCTACATTGTAGGTTTTAGTGTGCCCTGTTATCGCCCAGAATGGGCAGAATTGGTGAGGCCCTCCCCCTGGACCCCAAAAGGCTCTGATCATTCCATAAGTCAGACTTTGCCCCCACTGTTCCTGACCTTGTGGCTAGCTGTCCAAGAGACACTTATGTGGCTGAAGTCACGTAGCCTTTTCACCATCTCTCTCATCCCCCACAGCCTTTGAAGTCACAGCCTTCCATCATTCCCCTTATCTTCTCTCTCACTATTCCCCTTATTTTCTCTCTCAACTAGTTCTTCTGCCACCTAGAAAACAGCCCATAAACTATGCATCCGATCACCATATAGTCTGTATGTGCCATCTCAACCTTCCCCAAGTGTTTACAAACCCACTCCCCTTTTAAATAAATGAGTGCTGCCCATCAGATGGTCTCCCAAGTGTTCAGTGCCTGTCCTCTTTGTCGTCGCACTCACCTGCTGCACTTCACACTGGGAAACAGTGAAGACACACAAACTGGAAGAAGGACAAATTGTTCATGTGTTCAGTCTGGATTTGTGCAAGGGGAAGAGAGACTCACCAACTCAGTGGGAGGTAAAATTGTTGGCAAAGGAGACCTCAGGTTCAATAAATTGATTCCAAAATGGAACCCAAGAAAAGGCAAACTGGAAAGGGAAAGTCATTGATCTGCCCTGGACTTGCTGCTCTTGCTCACTCAAAGTCAAAAATAAGAAAGTCAAAAGGTAGGAAAGAGTAGAGGTTAGAGTTGCAGGGAAGTTTAGGAAAATTGGCCAGAGAAGATAAAGTGACTTTTAGAGAATGATCTACTATAATACACATGTGAACATAGAGTTATATATAAGAGACAAACAACAGTCTTTTTTCCCTAATAGGCTAGGTGGCCAAACAACTCTGTCCTAGGCCTGTGGGCCAGTTGCCAGAGGATGAGGACCCTTCCACTGAAAGCCCTGTTAAAGAGGCCAGGTTCTTCTGAGGAATGCAACAGTTGTCTGTAAGGCCAGGGAGACCCTTTCAGTCTATTGAAGAATCACTGGCCTGGCTGGGAGATGCCAGGTGGCCCTGTGTTTCAGTGGTGTCCTCCCTGGGATCCAAAATTAGAGAGAAGTATTGAGGAAGACCTCTAGTCCCCATCACTAAGTGAGATGTTGAGTGTGTGTTAGTGAATAACAAGACTTGGATCCTATCAGGGATTATCCCAAAATAGAGACCCTCAGGCATTCTAACATCTCAAAGTATTCTGAGTTAACAGAAACAGAAAAAGAGAAATGAGGAAGAACACTTCCAAACACATATCAAAATTTTGTACAGAACTTGATGTGGACAGTGAAAAAAATAGAACAAGACAGTAAAAGATAGTAGTAGAGGGCTGGAGAGATGGCTTAGTGGTTAAGGCACTTACCTGTGAAGCCCAAAGACCCATGTTCAACTCTCTCCAGGTCCCATGTAAGTCAGGCGCACAAGGTGATGCAAGTGTGCAAGGTTACACATGAGCACAAGTTGGCACATGAGTCTGGAGTTAGATTACAGTGACTGGAGGCCCTGGAACTCCAATTCTTTCCCCTCCCCACTCTTGCTATTGCTCTCTTGTATAAAAAAGACAAGTCTGTTGGTCTTGCCTGAAAAATAAAAAGATGGTAGTAGAGTTTATTAGTCACCTTGCAGTACTGTGGGAAGTGAGCAAGAAAATAGAGATAATTTGTCTGCACAGAGGCATTCTATGGGCAGCAGTTTCTATGTGGGCAGTCAGGCCATCTTGCAGTGTCATACTGTCTTAACAAAGTTGCAGTTGGGGCTTCTCATGGTTCTCCACAGCTTAATACTGTTGAGTCAATCTTTGTCTTGATCTGAGCCAGAAGTGACTCAGCATGGTCACTTGTCCCAAAGTGGGCATCCAATCTGTCCTACTGCTTCCCCTGACACACTAAACTTCATGCAGTCTACTTAGTAAGGTCAACCACTCATTATCTCATTGTTGTAATGTATCATGCCTGACCTTTAGATATATATGTGTGTTTTAATATTCTAGGATATTGGGGCTTCACTGTGTTTTTCAATCTAATATTTTCTAATACTAATCTTCAAATGTAAAAATATTAAAAGTTATTTGGAATGAGCACTTAAGTATCTACCATCAATATTTGTCAGTTTTCATGGTATACATCCATGTATTGATGCACCAGTCTATCATTTCTTGGTGCATTTCAAAGCAAGTACAGAAACCCGTGTAGTTAAATCACTTCTGAAAATGTTATTGAATGCATATTATTATTAACTACAAATCAGTTTTTTACAGTTTTCTTTGTCTTATAAGCTACATTTGTGCAAAAGTAGTTTTGGGTCTGGAGAGATGACTTAGTGGGTAAAGTGCTTGTCTGCAAAGCTGAAGGACCCCAGTTCAATTCCCCAGGAGTCACATAAGCCAGATGCACAAGGTGGTACATGAGTCTGGAGTTTATTTGCAGTGGCTGAAGGCCTTGGTGCACCCATTCCTTCTTTCCCTCTCCCCCTCAAATATTTTTTTAAAAAGTAGTTGTGGGGCTGGAGAGATGGCTTAGCAGTAAAGGTGCCTGCCTCCTAAGCCTAAGAATGCTGGTTCCAAACTCCAGCGGTTCCAATCTCCAGGTCCCTCGTTTAGCCAGATGCAAAGTGATGCAAGGGCACAATGCCGCACTTGACCACAAGGGGGCGCACATATCTGGATTTCATTCAAGCAGCTGAGAGGCTGCTGGCGTGCCCAGTTCTGTCTTCCCCTCCCTCTCTCTCTCTGTCTCTCTCTGTGTCTCTCTCCAAAAAATAAAAAATAAAATAAATTAAAATAAATTTAAAACAAGTAGTTGTGTATATTTGGTGTCTTTATTTTCCATCACGGAAGAAAGATAGCTTTAGGAAAGGGGAATGGATAGAAAAAGAAATACCCTAAAATGAAATGAATGTAATGATTATTTCTCCTTTTTAGAAAGCTCATAGTTAATGTATACTCACATGAGGACTTGCATAAAATTTTTGGATGTTGTACTAATGAAATAATAATTGCTGTACTAGTGTAGTATTTTGGGGAAATTTTAAAAGATTTGTTTAAAGTATTGCTTTTTTTTTTTTTTTTTTTTGTTTTTTGAGGTAGCATCTTACTATAGCCCAGGCTGACCTGTAACTCACTCTATAGTCCTAGGCTGGCTTCAAAAACTCACAGTGATCCTCCTTTCTCTGCCTCCCAAGTAGTAGGATTAAAGATGTATGCCTCCATGTCCAACTAAATTATTAGCTTTTGGCAGAGTCTAATATTTAAAAATTGCTAAGAGTAAAATAAAATAAGAGTTGCTGTGTTCTAGTGGCTCACTTAAAGGGAAATATCATGGAGTTTACAAATATAGAAATTAATAATTAACAAACTTTAAGGTTAGAGAAACAGGACAGACACAACTCTTCTTATAAAAGGCAAGATGTCATTTTGATGGTCAAAGGTATATGGTAATGAAGCTGTATTAATTTAGCTATTGGGAGTCCCTTGAAGATGTTGTAATTTATACCACTGACAGGATGGATTATACACAGGGAAACCCATTTGTCCTACTTCTGGAGGTGCCTGTAGGTTTGATGCCTCATGAGGGCTACTTCCTGGTTCAGAGATGGTACTTTCAAATGATAACCTCATATGGTAAAAGAGGAAGAGGACCAATACTATTCATGGAATCTCTGCCCCATGGTTTAATCACCTCACCAAATTTCTACTCTCTAATATTACCTTAAAAGCGAGGGTTTCAACATCTGAATCAGACTAGCATGTATATTCTAATTACTTTCATTATATATACTGAATATTTTGAAGATGATATAGACAAAACATTATACAAACAATAAAAACCTAGAGGTGAAATATAGTAAGTTGGCAACTATATTTAATTCCCCCTTTTAAAATTACCACCAATACTATCATTATTACTACTACATATATATGTTAATATTTATGGAATCTTAAAATGTGTTAATACACAATGCCAAGGTTTCATAGCATTATCTATATGTAACCATCATCTATTTATCTATCATCTATTTATCTATTTATACCTATAGATAAAAGAGTTTCATAGAACCCACATCCCTATACATCAAAGATATTATCTTGATAATGGATTGCTTTTACCAGGTTATGTACTTACTAATACATACTATTTCACCAATGGCATATGCACTTTAAAAGTTCGACACATTTAAATTTTTATCACCATTATCTTGAAATGTAGCTGCCTAAGGTTGGAGATGAGCTATCCCAACGTTATTTCATAGACAAAATCAGTGCACTGTGAGATGCTTTTGCAGGTAAAATGGTAATTATGGTTGAAATTTTTCTCCCTTCTCAAGGTCATGGCCTTCCTTACCCTAAGTGGTTTCTAATGCTTAGTATTAGAAAAATATAGATTTCCTTGCCAGAGAAATTTTAGAGGAAGACTTTTCATAAATACCTTTACTTTTATTAGTCTTGAGTTTGGTCCCATTGTCCTTTGTTTTTAAGAATGACAGAGTAGGGTGGAGAGGTGGCTTAGCGGTTAAGGTGCCTGCCTCCTAAGCATAAGAACACCAGTTCCAATCTCCAGGTCCCACCTTTAGCCAGATGCAAAGTGACGCAAGGGCACAATGCCACACTTGACCACAAGGGGGTGCACACATCTGGATTTTTTTCGCAGCAGCTGAGAGGCTGTTGGCATGCCTATCTATCTGTCTTCCTCTCCCTCTCTGTCTCTGTCTCCAAAAAAAAAAAAAAAAAAAGAATGACAGAGTAATAGGAAGTAATGATATGAGAAAAACTATAAAAGGGGATATGTTTTATATGGTGTTGAAAATTCAATTATTCTATTTAAATGATTATAAAAATAATTTATATTTTGTATACTAAATAAGTTATGCAGTAGATAAAAGCTATAGCATCATCACACAACAACCTCTTGTGTAAATATATATATTTATGCATATTAAATAATGATATATATTCATGTGTAATAGCACATTTATACTCCAGTTAGCAAATTGACTTTCTTAAGAAGAGAGTATAAGTTTAATTGCCATTATTATGGTAGTAACTGCCTTACATTCCATTGAAAGAACAATATAATTTTCAGATATATGTCTTCATGGAGAAAATATCTCAACAGTATTCTTGCTAATAAAATATATTAGCAGTAAATCTTAGCATTTAAATAAGTTTTGTTATTGGAAACCAGTATTTAATATGTTTGCTGTACAATATTTTGAATATTAACCTATTTGATATGTATTTTCCTATTTTATAGTAAGTACTATTTAAGTACTTAAATAATTTTCTTATGTGTTTTTCAAATATTTTATCTGATTTTATCATATTTATTGTTGGTAAAGGAGTTTCTCATTGGTTATATGTTTATTTTAGGAGTGGAGAGTTATAATTTTTTTCTAAATATCTGCAACGTGAAACTGCAAAGTTCATCTGCCCATATCCACTGTCTCACACAGGATGAGTTTCCATAGAATAGAATTGGTGTTTTATTGTCTTTACTTCTCAATCAGCAAATTGATTCACAATTTAAAGTTCTTTCTGCCCAATACTTAGAGAGGATGATGCTCTTGCATGCCAAGCAGTCCACCTCCAGGAACCCTGCCCATGAAGCTCTTGCATGGTGCTTAGCGAAATTGCCTTTTGAGAAATAGAAAATTTGACCAGTATTGATTTCATGTCCTAAGAGAAATAGGCAGCTTGTGCTTGATTAATGACCATTTCCCACCTCATTTATGTACAAAATTTCTTCAATTGATATCTGAAAATACTTGTACATTGTCCCAGAGTAAATTATGTTGTATGCCTTATCTGGTTGTTAGGTCTCCTTGCTTTGAATGGCCAAGTATATTCTTGGTCATGCAGATAAAACCCAGTTACAGGAGAAAGGAAAAGGAACCAAACAAAGCAAAGTGAGGAAAATAACAAAAATATGATAAATGTGATTTGAATTCAGAGTATAGCTATCTTTACATACTTTCAAGGTTTAAAATTTCTAACAGCTGGCCTATGAGTAATTTTTATTCCTTTTTTAAACACAGAGATTGTATTGATTTAAACATACTGATAGGCATGCTGAAGGCACTGTGATTATGCCAGTAAGTTTAAATTGCATGCTTTGTGTGCAGAGTTGTCCTCCAATGTCCACCCAAAAATCCACAATGAAAACATTTCAGAAATGTCAGTGATAAGTTAATAGGGTCATTTCTACCCAAGTTTAGTTAGCATTTGACTCATCTGGGAACTTCTTTATTTTTGGTAAAATATACCTCAAGTTATATCATAGAATAGAGGTTTGTAAACAGTCTCCATAAAAGTCCAGACACTTAATGTGTTTAAAATATTTTTATTTATGTATTTGCAAGCAGAGAGAGATAAAAGAGAGACTGGTAGAGACAATGGGTGTGCCAGGACCTCCAGATGCTACAAATGGACTCTAGATGCATGTACCATTTTGTGCATCTGGCTACCCATAGGTACTGGGGAATAGAACTCGGGTCTTTAGGCTTTGCAGGCAAGCACCTTAACTGCTGAGCCATCTCTCCATCCCTGAGATACTTAATATTTTAGGCTTCTTAAGACATGGGGTCTCTTTAGCAATGACCTTCTGCTGTTTGACCTCAGAGAATTCATCCATAATACCTAAAAAAAGAAGTATTGTGATGTTCCAATAAAACTTTATGAAAACACACAGTGGTTGATCTTAGCTTTGGCCCAGAAATGTAATTTACTGACATCTGCTCTTCATGATTAGTCTGATGTTCCAGTGATTTAATTCCTTAATTCTAATAGAAACACAAAATCAGTAGTCTTCAGAAAACTATAATAGACCCACTTTGCCTTAAATGAATTTGAAATAAACAATAATGCATGTTAAAAATAGAAAATATCACCATAAGTGAAGATAAATCTTAATATGCAGTAAGAATCTCAAATTATCCAGATGTTAAAACCAGCAAGGGCTTTGAAAAAGATTTTAAAATAACTGGTAAGTAAGCTAAAAGTACATTGGAAATGATGAATTTATAGAAAAGAGATTAAAGGCTTTAAGGGATATGGTTAAACATGAAAAATCAAATATACTTAGGATTAAACACTACAGTAGATATAATGAAAGATATACATAAAAGACACACAATAGAATATGTGGAATAAGAAGGAGTAAAGGAAGAAAATAGCATCAGCAAGTTATGAGGTGGGTCAAGCATAATAACATTCATCAAGTCAGAATTCAACAAAAATGAAGTAATGGAACAGGTTGATATTGTCATTATTTGAAAAATGTTCATCAAAAGTAATTGGGACCCAAAAAGAAAAGATACTATAAAACCCTTTACTCTGAACAACAGGCTAAAACATTGATCCTTCAGCAGGCCTGCAGAGGGAACACCTGAACCACAGGAATCTGGAGAGAGCATCATGAAGGCTAACCCTAATCTTGTCCTGCTTCTCTTTCTCTTTTCTCTCTCTCTCTCTCCCTCTCACTCACTCACTCTCTCTCTCTCTCCCTCTCCTCTCTATACTCACTTTCTCTTTTATATTATCTATCTTTTTCTTCCCTCATCTTCCTAGGTGCAGACTTATAACTCTGAGTGCCAGCACGGGGTTAACTTCCACAATGAGCTCTTGATCCAAGACACCTACAAGGTTTCCCAAAAAAGACAGACTTCTGAAAGAGTTCTTGGTGACCCACTAAAGGTTAATGGTAAGACCCTACTGTTGAAGATAGCATACGTGTGTGAGACCAAACACAGAGAGACCTGGCCAGAACCTGGAAGAGGGTCAGACCCCAGACAGTTAGCTAGTCTAGTACCAGGGGGTGCTACACTAGCAGCTGGGGAAAAATGTCCGACATTGGTCCAAACATCTTGCAGACTAAGATACCCAGTAGGTAACAAAATGACATAATGCTCATACAAGTGCAGTAGTGGCAAACAGCCATGGTGGGTAACCAATTGCTCTTGATTTGACTAATAGATCCACTCAGTAGAATGGAACACATTGCTGGAACTGGGAAATAAGTCAAAACCAGGTACACAAAATGAGCTCAGTCTCCAAGTTCAAGATACCACCAAATGTGGGCTAGAAGACAGCTGACACATATAAAATTCCCTCCAAAACATATATGGTCATCCCTTCTAGCTAGTACTAACTTCAATCTCCATTGGAGAATTTGCTTATCTTTTTTTCAGATGGACAACGAACCTGATGGGAGGACCAGCTAATTGCACCTCATGAGGGTCGCAGCTGAAACCATAGAACAATGCAGGGGAAGGGCAAGAATACAGCGTTCATGGTGATCACGACAGTAAAAAAGGCTGAAGGATATAAACACAGAGAACATCCAACTCCAACTAAGCCAGACATCCAGAGACACAGAGGCTACCAAAACCTCATCACTGAAGCAGAACTAAAATGACCCCAATGTGGCTCAGGGAAACTCACAGAAGAGGGGGCAGAAAGATTGTTAGAGTCACAAGTTGGAGCATTAAGCCTACCCCCCAGAACACTTGACGACCCCCCAATGCACCACCCACATTCCCCATTGATGAGGGTCCCTTTGGAAGAAGGAGGACAGGGAGGAGGACAATGGAACCAATTCTATGAATGTAAAATCAGAATAATAGAAACAAAAAAAATTCAAAAAAAGTAACAATTCTAAAAACTCTGGAAATTCAGTTGAAGCAGAGAAAGAAATTAATAAATGACTGAACAAGAGTCAAGAAATGTGTATCCAGTGCAACTTCTGCCAATTCAACTTCTGTATACTAGAAATGAAGAAAAATCTTTTAAAACAGAATTAGAACAAAACCTAATTTGTATAAAAATGCACAAAATGGGGATTCATTTAACTTCTCCATCAGAAACTGGAAGCAAATTAACTGGAAAATGACATGTTTATTTTACTAAAAGTGAGGAAAAATGCCTGCCAAATGAAAATTTTATTTACTTATAAAATATTTTTATTTATTAATTAATTTAATTTATTTATTTATAGGCCATTGCTGAGCCCCTTGGTTTCCCACCAGGAATAAATGATAAGACCCTATTGCTGAAGACTCCACATACTTGGGTTGCAAGGTCACTGAGAAATCCTGCTGGAGCTGAGCTAAAAGCATCCTCGATGTGGATCAGCTGACAGAAAGCTCAAAAAAGCAACGCTGCAAGAAGCTCAATGGTAGAGAGAGAAAACACCAATGAAGATACTCATCAGTGAACACTGCAAGCTTTAAATTTGGCCAGCCAGGCCAAATGAGACAATGGGTGCAATAGTGGCATGTCTGTTATGTGGGAAAGCAACCACTCTCTAATTGGACTAGAGGCCCCCTCCAGGGAAGGGAATGCATCCCTACTACTGAAAACCTATAACAGCGGTAGTCATGAGCCCTAGGAGTGTAACATCTGCTAAATGTATATACTATGCTCATCAAACTGCCCAGCAAGCACTTCTCTTAATGTTCACACCCATATAGTAATGCTATATTGGGCCCTAAGAGGCCCAGGTGTGAGGCCTAGTGGAACTATCTGAGCCTGACTAGAGTTTAGTGACCTGTCTTTGGCCTACTTCCACTTAAGAGTGACTCAGCAAGGCCTAAGCTGAAACTGCCTCCACCCAGCTACTGCTGATGTGGTGAAATAATATTGGCCCTTACACCTTTTTCCCATCCTGAGACCCACCCTCTTTCTCAAAACTATATAAACACCTTCCCATTATAATAAAATGAGTTCCTGCCTCAACAAGACTCCCGGCCCAGTGTGTTTTTCTCTCCGGTGTTTTGGGGGAGGGTCTGAGCCGCCGACACCCATCATCCACTCAGCCTCAAGAGGAGCCACTGGTCAGGCTCTCTCTTCAGCTCTATCTGCCGGGGGAGGGAAACCAGCAGACTGGTGCCCCATGTGAGGAACTCTCCTGCCTACAGAAGAACACGGAAGTACGCTGACGGGCCAATCAGACTGCAGATGGGTGTACCCTCATAAATTATGAGGTAATCTTCATATCTAATGTTCTGACCTTTGCTTCTGTAACTTGTCCTTGCTTATCAACATCTTTTTTGTTTCCTTTCTCTTTCTTTTCACTTCTGGGTTGCTGGCAAGCTGCATCTGCGGCGCCTGTATTTCTGAACGGGTCATACGTTCCTGGTGGACACACCATGTGGGCAGACCTGGAGGAGACTCTAAGCGTTTTGACCCCTCATTTGAGTGGGGGCTCCATCTCATAAGACAGAACAAACCTGTTGGGGATATCTGCTCCCATCTGTACTGTGTTTGGTATCATAGAGCCATCCCCTAAGGACACAGGCTCATCTGGCCATCACGGATCTAAACATGAACTTAATTCTGCAGCATGTTTAGCTATTTTGGGGGCCTTTATGCTTGTGTTGTACTCATGTGTATTACTATTGCCCTGATTTTATGAATACTCCTCCTGCAATGTGGCTGAAAAGTAAAACAAAAAAAACCTCCATGGCTTTTGGGACAAAACTCTTGTTTTAGCCCCATGGATTAACTCAGTCCTCCTTGCCATAATTGCCAGCCTTAAAGGTTTCTCCATGGAGGAGTTCATTTCTGCCCTTAACTGTAAGGAACTGTAAGGAAAAACTAAAACTGGCTTTTAAAATCTCATTCCTCCCAAGGCTGCCACCCAAACTGCCACAGGCGCGTTGTCTTTTCAGCCCGTAACCACCACCTGTGGCAGTAGTGCTCACAACTACCCCTCCCCCTCTTTAGCCTTAGAAGGAAAAAATACAAAGGACTTTATTGGAACTGGGTTATTAACATAAGGAATGGCTACATTTTGCTACCCAGGCCCAAAAAGTTTGATCAAGATTAAATTTATAGCGGACTGATGTGCTTGACTAAAGATAATGGGCTGAGATTTTATAATTTTAAGTTAACAAACCTCAAGCAAGTTAAAATTATAGAGACACTGAGACTGATTTTAGGTTAATGGAGTTGCTGTTGTCAACACATTATCAATCTTAAGGAAGGTGGAAGGAAGGTGGCCTGACTGCTTTACATTAAAACAATGGAGAGGATGCCCGAGGAAAGACTATTAAAAACGAAAATTCTTGGAAACAGTTGACTGGAGAAAAAACCTGCTTTTCAAGTCTATATGGCTATGTCCTACACACCATTGTCTCACGCTTCACTGCCTTCCCATTAACGTAGGGCTGGAGGCAACATCCAGGCCCTGGTACCCCACCCCCTCTCTGATCTGGCTTTTATCCATAAGGCAGCCCAGAAACAGGTCCTTTTACATACAATGGGCCATTCACCTCCAGACTTACTGAGCACATTCACTCACACACTGGTCTGCCTGACTTTATTGCTAATGGGGATTCACAGGTAGACAAATTTATTGCTGTCTCCTCCTTGCCACCCTTAGAACAAGCTATACATTTACACCAATTGTTCCATCTATCCCCCTTAATAATTCAAGCCTGGCTAACTCAGTCAGTAGAGCATGGGACTAAGCCCACTTCCTACTTAATGTCACTGGGGGCTAATCTTAAGGTGTTGATGGTGGGTTTGAGATTCCATTGTAAAGATATACAAAGTGTGCCTAGTAGGAGTTCCTAAAGTGTGCTGGAGTTTTTGGCTGTAGTTTTGCTTCTGTGTGTTGTGTGGCTGATTGATTTGACCCTAAGGGAGGCCAACTTCTTCTGCCATTATGGAACTTCCCCTAGAAAGAAAATTGTCCAAATTTACAAATCCTGTCAGCCTTTCCTCCAGGTACCTCCTCTTAAAACTACAGGAGCCAATCCTCAAGGGCTACACCTTAATCACCTTTGACAGATTGATGTTACACACTATTCTCCATTTGGAAAACTTAAATATATTTTTCTCTCAGTTGATACTTTCTCCCATGCTTACTGGACATCGGCACATGCCGGGGAAAAGACTAAACATGCTATTAGCCATATGCTTCAATGCTTTCCCACCCTTGGATTGCCAGATCAAATCAAATTTTCTAATAATGGTTCCTGCTTTGTAAGCAGGGCCTTTATAAATTTCCTCCAAACCTGGAAAATCTCACTTTCCACAAGCATCCCATATAACCCACAGTGCCAAGTCATCATGGAAAGATATGATGAAACTCTCAAATCTCAATTACAAGAACTAAAGGGGGGATCCTTACCCCCACACGACCAACTAAAAAAGGTATTATTAACCCTAAATATTTTAAATTTTTCTAAAGAAGATAGACACTTGTCCCCTTTTCAAAAACATTGGACCTCAGATGTTACTTACAGCTCCATCTGGGTCAAATTGAGGGACCCATTGACTGGGGCCTGGAGAGGCCCAGATCCCCTCCTCACAGCACGGAGAGGGTTTAGATGTGTCTTTCCTCAAGAGGAAAAAAGACCCATTTGGGTACCAGCAAGAGACTTAAAATATTTACCCCAACAAGGGGACAATAACAATCAACTCTCCAGGGAGTGTTCCACCCCTGAGAACTGTGCCTCTGTTTCTTCCCCAGGAACAATTGGAGGTGTGGATGCTGCTAGACCCAAATGAAGCCAAAAAAGCTCCAGAAAGATTTGAAAAAGAGGCGACGAGACTTCCAAGACAACCTGCTGTGGACGGGCTTACATGGCTTTTTACCCTACCTTCTCCCTCCCCTTGGAATCCTCCTTCTCCTTCTTCTTATCCTCACTATCAGGCCCTGTGTAATTAATAAGATTACACAATTCATTCACCAAAAGCTGGAGACAATTAAACTTCAATCAGGTCAAAATACCACAGGCTCGCAACTCAGGAGCCAGGCTCTTCCTCTGACTGGCTGTCAACCTAGCGTCCCTCCCCTGCCCTCCATCAAACCAATGATGGGTAAGATCTCAGACAGGCTGAGACAACCTAAGACAGGTCATGGAGTGGATTTTCAACGGGCTAGAGTCATAGTATCCAGTGACGGGTAAGATCCCCAGAGGGGGACAACCTAAGACAGGGTCCATGATCTCCACCGTTCTTACAAAAGCAAAAGGGGGAGATGTTGGGCCCTAAGAGGCCCAGGTGTGAGGCCTAGTAGAATTTTCTGAGCCTGACTAGAGTTTAGTGACCTGTCTTTGGCCTACTTCCACTTAAGAGTGACTCAGCAAGGCCTAAGCTGAAACTGCCTCACCCAGCTATTGCTGATGTGGTGAAATAATATTGGCCCTTACACCTTTTTCCCATCCTGAGACCTACCCTCTTTCTCAAAACTATATAAACACCTTCCCATTATAATAAAATGAGTTCCTGCCTCAACAAGACTCCCGGCCCAGTGTGTTTTTCTCTCCGGTGTTTTGGGGGAGGGTCTGAGCCACTGACACCCATCATCCACTCAGCCTCAAGAGGAGCCACTGGTCAGGCTCTCTTCAGCTCTATCTGCCGGGGAGGGAAACCAGCAGACTGGTGCCCCATGTGAGGAACTCTCCTGCCTACAGAAGAACACGGAAGTACGCTGACGGACCAATCAGACTGCAGATGGGTGTACCCTCATAAATTATGAGGTAATCTTCATATCTAATGTTCTGACCTTTGCTTCTGTAACTTGTCCTTGCTTATCAACATCTTTTTTGTTTCCTTTCTCTTTCTTTTCACTTCTGGGTTGCTGGCAAGCTGCATCTGCGGCGCCTGTATTTCTGAACGGGTCATACGTTCCTGGTGGACACACCATGTGGGCAGACCTGGAGGAGACTCTAAGCGTTTTGACCCCTCATTTGAGTGGGGGCTCCATCTCATAAGACAGAACAAACCTGTTGGGGATATCTGCTCCCATCTGTACTGTGTTTGGTATCATAGAGCCATCCCCTAAGGACACAGGCTCATCTGGCCATCACGGATCTAAACATGAACTTAATTCTGCAGCATGTTTAGCTATTTTGGGGGCCTTTATGCTTGTGTTGTACTCATGTGTATTACTATTGCCCTGATTTTATGAATACTCCTCCTGCAATGTGGCTGAAAAGTAAAACAAAAAAAACCTCCATGGCTTTTGGGACAAAACTCTTGTTTTAGCCCCATGGATTAACTCAGTCCTCCTTGCCATAATTGCCAGCCTTAAAGGTTTCTCCATGGAGGAGTTCATTTCTGCCCTTAACTGTAAGGAACTGTAAGGAAAAACTAAAACTGGCTTTTAAAATCTCATTCCTCCCAAGGCTGCCACCCAAACTGCCACAGGCGCGTTGTCTTTTCAGCCCATAACCACCACCTGTGGCAGTAGTGCTCACAACTACCCCTCCCCCTCTTTAGCCTTAGAAGGAAAAAATACAAAGGACTTTATTGGAACTGGGTTATTAACATAAGGAATGGCTACATTTTGCTACCCAGGCCCAAAAAGTTTGATCAAGATTAAATTTATAGCGGACTGATGTGCTTGACTAAAGATAATGGGCTGAGATTTTATAATTTTAAGTTAACAAACCTCAAGCAAGTTAAAATTATAGAGACACTGAGACTGATTTTAGGTTAATGGAGTTGCTGTTGTCAACACATTATCAATCTTAAGGAAGGTGGAAGGAAGGTGGCCTGACTGCTTTACATTAAAACAATGGAGAGGATGCCCGAGGAAAGACTATTAAAAACGAAAATTCTTGGAAACAGTTGACTGGAGAAAAAACCTGCTTTTCAAGTCTATATGGCTATGTCCTACACACCATTGTCTCACGCTTCACTGCCTTCCCATTAACGTAGGGCTGGAGGCAACATCCAGGCCCTGGTACCCCACCCCTTCTCTGATCTGGCTTTTATCCATAAGGCAGCCCAGAAACAGGTCCTTTTACATACAATGGGCCATTCACCTCCAGACTTACTGAGCACATTCACTCACACACTGGTCTGCCTGACTTTATTGCTAATGGGGATTCACAGGTAGACAAATTTATTGCTGTCTCCTCCTTGCCACCCTTAGAACAAGCTATACATTTACACCAATTGTTCCATCTATCCCCCTTAATAATTCAAGCCTGGCTAACTCAGTCAGTAGAGCATGGGACTAAGCCCACTTCCTACTTAATGTCACTGGGGGCTAATCTTAAGGTGTTGATGGTGGGTTTGAGATTCCATTGTAAAGATATACAAAGTGTGCCTAGTAGGAGTTCCTAAAGTGTGCTGGAGTTTTTGGCTGTAGTTTTTGCTTCTGTGTGTTGTGTGGCTGATTGATTTGACCCTAAGGGAGGCCAACTTCTTCTGCCATTATGGAACTTCCCCTAGAAAGAAAATTGTCCAAATTTACAAATCCTGTCAGCCTTTCCTCCAGGTACCTCCTCTTAAAACTACAGGAGCCAATCCTCAAGGGCTACACCTTAATCACCTTTGACAGATTGATGTTACACACTATTCTCCATTTGGAAAACTTAAATATATTTTTCTCTCAGTTGATACTTTCTCCCATGCTTACTGGACATCGGCACATGCCGGGGAAAAGACTAAACATGCTATTAGCCATATGCTTCAATGCTTTCCCACCCTTGGATTGCCAGATCAAATCAAATTTTCTAATAATGGTTCCTGCTTTGTAAGCAGGGCCTTTATAAATTTCCTCCAAACCTGGAAAATCTCACTTTCCACAAGCATCCCATATAACCCACAGTGCCAAGTCATCATGGAAAGATATGATGAAACTCTCAAATCTCAATTACAAGAACTAAAGGGGGATCCTTACCCCACACGACCAACTAAAAAAGGTATTATTAACCCTAAATATTTTAAATTTTTCTAAAGAAGATAGACACTTGTCCCCTTTTCAAAAACATTGGACCTCAGATGTTACTTACAGCTCCATCTGGGTCAAATTGAGGGACCCATTGACTGGGGCCTGGAGAGGCCCAGATCCCCTCCTCACAGCACGGAGAGGGTTTAGATGTGTCTTTCCTCAAGAGGAAAAAAGACCCATTTGGGTACCAGCAAGAGACTTAAAATATTTACCCCAACAAGGGGACAATAACAATCAACTCTCCAGGGAGTGTTCCACCCCTGAGAACTGTGCCTCTGTTTCTTCCCCAGGAACAATTGGAGGTGTGGATGCTGCTAGACCCAAATGAAGCCAAAAAAGCTCCAGAAAGATTTGAAAAAGAGGCGACGAGACTTCCAAGACAACCTGCTGTGGACGGGCTTACATGGCTTTTTACCCTACCTTCTCCCTCCCCTTGGAATCCTCCTTCTCCTTCTTCTTATCCTCACTATCAGGCCCTGTGTAATTAATAAGATTACACAATTCATTCACCAAAAGCTGGAGACAATTAAACTTCAATCAGGTCAAAATACCACAGGCTCGCAACTCAGGAGCCAGGCTCTTCCTCTGACTGGCTGTCAACCTAGCGTCCCTCCCCTGCCCTCCATCAAACCAATGATGGGTAAGATCTCAGACAGGCTGAGACAACCTAAGACAGGTCATGGAGTGGATTTTCAACGGGCTAGAGTCATAGTATCCAGTGACGGGTAAGATCCCCAGAGGGGGACAACCTAAGACAGGGTCCATGATCTCCACCGTTCTTACAAAAGCAAAAGGGGGAGATGTTGGGCCCTAAGAGGCCCAGGTGTGAGGTCTAGTAGAATTTTCTGAGCCTGACTAGAGTTTAGCGACCTGTCTTTGGCCTACTTCCACTTAAGAGTGACTCAGCAAGGCCTAAGCCGAAACTGCCTCAGCCCAGCTATTGCTGACGTAGTGAAATAATATTGGTCCTTACACCTTTTTCCCATCCTGAGACCTACCCTCTTTCTCAAAACTATATAAACACCTTCCCATTATAATAAAACGAGTTCGTGCCTCAACAAGACTCCCGGCCCAGTGTGTTTTTCTCTCCGGTGTTTTGGGGGAGGGTCTGAGCCACTGACACCCATCATCCTGCTCAGCCTCAAGAGGAGCTGCTGCTCTGGCTCTCTCTTCAGCTCTACCTGTCGGGGGAGGGAAACCGGCAATGCTACTCTCACTTTTGGTTAGAGAATCTTCTCTTTTCAGAGGGTGGTGACCTTGAGATAACTCAGAAGGCACAATGGTTCTGAGAAGAAGGGTCAGAGTAGTGCTTAGCACTGAAACATCTCTAACACACCTTCCAAGGCTCAGGGTCCATTGTGGAAGAGGGGGCAGAAAGAATGTAAGAGCCAAAGGAAGAGTAGGACTCCTTACAAAGTGCTCCTCCAGACACAAAATGGCCTGGATATCCATGATTTCACTGTGTCTGACACTACCTACACAAGACCATCATAATAGGAGGAAAAGATCATGATATCAAAATGAAAAGAGAGACTGATTGAAAGGGGAAGGAGATATAATGGAGAGTGGAGTTTTGAAGGGAAAAATGGGGGGGCGAGAAGGAAGTACCATGTGATATTGTCTACAATTAAAGAAGTTGTCAATAAAAAATAAATAAATAAAATAAAAACGTTACTCAAAAAATATTATTTTGTTTATTTATTCATTTGCAAGCAGAGATACAGACATACTATGAGAGACAGAGAGAGAGAGAGAGAGTATGGACACATCAGGGCCTCTAGTCACTGTAAATGAACTCCATATACATTCTCCATTTTGTGCACCTGGCTTACCTGGGTACTTGGGAAAAGAACCCAGGTTGTTAGGTTTTGTAGGCAAGCAGTTTAACCACTGAGCAATCTCCCATCTCCCCAGCCCTCAACTGAGAATTTTATATGTGGAATGCTTTGTATAGCTAGAATTACCTGAAAAGATAAAAGAAGGCTTGAATGAAAGAAGGGATTTGATGAGACGGAAAGATAGATTAGAGGTTAAATGTATTTTCTTGTCTAGCCTAGTGGACCAGATTTGCTTGTCCAGTACCCTAGATGGTTTATTAGCTCCGGCTTGTCAGTTTTAGTTTATCTTACTGTCATGCTGCAGTATTCCATCTGCTGTGGCAGAGTTGACTTCCAGCCTCTGTTTCACCATGTTTTTTTCTGCCATCAGGAAGCTTCCCCTCAAGACTGCAAGCAAAAATAAATACCACCCCCCCTCCCCCCGTTGCCTGACTTTGGTCAGGTGTTTTGTGACAGCAATCCATAAGTAAGTGCAAGTGAAAATTTGTATTTAGTAGTGGGGTTGTTGCTGTTAGAAACCTGATTATGCCACTTTTTTGACACTGATTTGCAGGAGGAATGTGGAGGATTATTTGAAACCTTGTTCTAAGAGATGCCTTGCCATACTATATGTAGAGTATGATGGGCCATTTTAGTTAGAATTGAAAGACCTAACTGCAGAAAGAACTGTGGACAGAGAGCTTTCTCCTGACTAGACTAGAAGCACTTTGAAAGAGGCTTGCTGCATTGTCCCCATGTTCTGAGAACTTGAGAAGGGTTGTGTTGCACAGAATTGGACTGCTGTGAGGAAAAGAATATAACACAGAAAGAAAGGAAAGGTTCTGGCTGTAAACTGTGTAAACTGTGCCTATTGAGCTGCAGTCATTTGAGACATTGGCACCATTGCGATTAGGCCAGCTGTTTTTACACTGGAACAGCAGGAAGAATGCTAACTGGGATATAAGAGGTCAAGAATGCTTAAGGAGTTTCCTGCTCTTCATAGCCACTATGATTGTCCCTGAATTAACAAATTTAGTAACCCACCTGGTACTATGGAAGTATATCGAATGCAGGAAAGAGAGGGTCATTGGATTCGTAATGTGTTGTTTGTTGGAAATGGCCACTGGGCAATTTGAGGCAGACTGGTTGGAATGCCGGTATGGAGCCCCAGTAAAACCATGAGGATGAACCATGGGTTGCAGTGGAGACCTTGGGAGATGCCAAGACTATGGGATTGCTGCTAAAGGGAATTGCAGGTTTGGGGTGCAGTTTTCCTTTGACTGTAAGCAGCTGATCTTGGGGGCGGGCAGGAATTGGAAATCCAGAGACTTTGTTAAAGAAGTCAGCAAGGAGCTTTATGATTTGATGTGTGCCCTGTTTGTATTAGATCTTGCATTGGCTTAATCTTTCCTTGCTATTTCCAGGGCCATCTTTTGCAGTGTGACAATTTATACTTGCCATTATGTGCTTTTAGTTTATAGTCATAGTTAAGAAAGCTTGGTGCGAGATGTTTTAATAGTGTTCAGGTTGATTTAAAAAAAAATATTGGGACTTTTAAAGTTGGACTGATTGCATTGCATTTTACATCATAGATGTAGTTTATGGGGGCCAAAGCTGTAATATGGTGGACTGATTTAAGTGTTCCACATAAATTCATGTGATCTGAATGCTTGATTCCTAGCTGATGGCATTTTAGGAGATGAAGTCTTTCTGGAGGTGGTATGTGTCGGGGGTGGACTTTGATAATTTATTTATACCAGCTTGTCAGTGTTAGTTCAGCTCACTCACATGCTGCAGTGTTCCATGTGCTGTGGCAAAGGTGATGTCCAGCTTCTGCTAATGCCATCTTTTCCCCTGCCATCATGGAGTCCACCCTGAAGATGGTAAGCCAAAATAAACTTCCCTCCTACCAGCTGCTTTTGATCAGGTGCTTTGTGTCAGCAATGAGAAAGAAACTTTCTTTCATTTCCCCATGGCTATTAGACTAACTTCTGCACTTTTTTTTTTTTTTAGCAATTTCCCCCAACATCTCTTTCAATGAATACAAAAAGGAGGGAGACTATTGTAGTTACTTTTGCAGTGCTCAGGCAAACACCCAACTAGAAGCAGCTTATAGGAGGAAAGGATTTATTTCAGGCTTACAGAACACAGAGGAAGCTTCACCATGGCATAAGAAGCTGGCTCACTTCCATAGCAGAGAGACACCTCCAAACAGCCAACAAGCACAAACAGCCAGAGCTCAACCTGAAGCTTTCCACACCTTAGTGCTGGACTAAAAGATCTGTCCCCTTTGACACCTACTCTAGCAGGCTGCTGGAAACAAGTTGGAAGCTTAATCTTAAAATTATCTGAGGATACAGGTAACATATGCTTACATTAAAAACACCACAGAGACCAAGAAATTTGACGTAAACTGATGATAAACTCACATCCAATCTATTACAACTGGTATGCCAGTGTTGGGCTATTGTAAGGCACTATGTAATATCCTTTAAAAGGAATTAGCCGGGGGATGGCTTAGCAGTTGGGCATTTACCTTCAAAGCTAAGGGACCCAGGTTCAATTCCCCAGGACTCATGTTGGCCAGATGCGCAAGGGGGTGCACACATCTGGAATTCATTTGCATGGCTGGAGGTTCTGGCATGCCCATTCTCTCTCTCTCTCTCCCTCTTTCTCTGTCAAATAAATAAATATAAACTATTTAAAAAAAAAGGAATTAGCAAAGCAATTCTGACTGGGTCCAATGAAAGGCATTGAATTGATTCTGTCAGTTTGTAAACTCTTTGAACTGTGGCTGAATGCTCTAGTTTATTGCCAAATACATGCGAGTTGCTGTGTAGTCTTTCATATATGTACAAGATGTTTTCTGGTAATTTAAAAAAATTTTTTGTACAGGAATGGAACAATGTGCTTAGAAAATTGGCCCCAGGTTGTATTGAAGCTTCATCAGCTTATAATGACATTACTTTTGTCTACATTGTATATTTATTTCAGAGAGTTTAGAAATGGAGAAATAAGTGTAGTTTAGCTTAGGTACAAGTTTTCCAGGTCATCACTTAGAAGTCACCAACTCTGAAGATTAAGTTACTTTCCCTTCAAAAATAACTGAGCTGGATGTGCAGACATGTTCTAAATAACCAAACAAGGAATGATATTTATTTCTAAGACAAAATTATCCAATAAACAGGAACACAACATCATCTTATAGTTCATTGATGTATAGAGAAATATATCTTAAGACTTCCTAGAACTTTCAAACAAATGTCTTACATTAAGTAATTTTCTTTCTTTTTTTTTCTTTTTTCTTTTTCTTTTTTAAAATTTATTTTCAAGGTAGGGTCTCACTCTAGCTCAGGCTGACCTGGAATTCACTATGTAGTCACAGGGTGGCCTCAAACTCATGAAGATCTTCCTACCTCTGCCTCCCAGGTGCTGGGATTAAAGGCATGCACCACCACGCCGGGCCAATAACTAATTTTCTATTCAATCATTTTACATAATGAAGAAATCTAAGTAGAGGCCAGTAGATTAACAATTTTGCAAAATGAAGTAGATTTTTTTAAAGTTAACTATAATTACTTAAAATTCTGAGACACACTTAACTAAAGCAGGTTAAAGATCATGAGCTTCCAAGCACAGTCTATGTTCTTGATGTTGCCTAATCTTTCTTGCAAGTGGAAAGTACGGGATACTGCATGTATGCTTCTCTGTAGGATCTTGATATAAATGACAGGATAAATTTACTATATACTGCCCTAATTATGTTCCCAGATATCTTACTGTCACATTGTTGGACAGGTTTTACCTCTATCAACTAAAGGGATGAAATGGTAATTAAAGTTTCAACATTATGTATTTCATTTCTCTAATAAACATTGTACCTGGATTGATGAGTAATTATCCATTAAATTAATTCTGAAGTTTATAACCAAGAGAAGTGGAAATCAAAACAATGGTTATTTACTTTAAACATATTTATATTAAAGTTTAAAATTACTGATAGTAATTTTATGGGTTATATGATGCTTTATGGGTTATATGATTTTTTGATTTATGCATGTGAATTAGTCAAATAAGAATACATACAGTGGACATCAATTTTCTTAATTGTTTTCTTAGTTCCAATTCATTAATTTTGGCTGTGATCTTGAGTATTTCTTTCCATCTGGAGCTTTTTGGGTTGGATTCCTCTTGTTTTTCCAATGCCTTTAGGTGGATGGTTAGGTTATTGAGTTGGGATCTCTCTGTCTCTGTTATGAAGACATTTAGTGCTACACATTTTTCCCTAAGGACTGTCTTCATTGTGTCCTATAATTTTTGTTATGACATGTTCTCATTTTCATTCAATTCTAGGAAATTTAAAATATCATTTTTTTATTTAATCCACTATGCATTTATTGTTTAACAGTGTGTTATTCAGTCTCCAGGAGCAGATGGAGTTCCTGGTGCATCTTTAGTTGTTAATTTCTAGCTTTGCAGCATTGTGATCTGATATCATGCAAGAAATATGTTGCTTTTCCTCAATATATAGAAGCTGGCTTTATGGCCCCTTATACGATCTGTTTTGGAGAATATTCCATGGGCTACTGAGAAGAATGTGTATTATGTAAATTTTGTGTAGAATGTGTAGATGTCTGTTTGGTCTAGTTGATCTATGGTGTTTTGAGCTCTCTTACTTCCCTGCTGATTTTCTGTTTGGATAATCTATTGCTGATAGTGGAGTATTGAAGTCCCCAACTATGATGGTACTTATTTATGTTTTGTTGTCAAGTAGGTTTTGTTTTATGAATTGTGGTAAACCTGTGTTGGTTGCATAAAGATTGATGATTATGATTTACTCTTGCTGGATCATTCCCTTGATGAGGAAGAAGTGGCCTTCTTTGTCCTTCTTGATTACTTTTGGTTTTAAGTCTATTTTATCTGATATTAGTATAGCAATGCCTGCTTGTTTCTTATTTCTGTTTACATGGAATATCATTTTCCTCCCTTTCATCCTAAGGAGGCAACTGTCTTTAGTGGTGAGATAGGTTTCTTGAAGACAGCAGATTGAGGGGTCCAGTTTTCTGATCCACCCTGTTAACTTGTGTCTCTTGATGGGTGAATTAAGGCCATTAATATTTAGGGCAATAATTGTGAGATTTTATTTAATCCTTGCCATACTGTGGTACTTTGTAGAGTTTGGTGTTTTCTTGGACTTTGTAGTTTTTTGAGCCTTCTGTAGGTTTGGTTATTGTGGTCTGTTTCTTGTAGGCTCTTGAGATTGGTTGTTTGACTCTTCTGTGTGGAGAATTCCCTGAAGTACTCTCTAGAGGTTTGGCTTTGTGTTGATATAGATGCAGAGCTGACTTTTATTGTGGAAAGTTTTTCTTTTGCCATCTATTATGAGATATACTTTTACTGGGTACAGTTGTTTGGGTTGGAAGCCATAGATTCTTAGACTTTACAATATTCCATTCCAGGCCCTTCTGGCTTTTGGGTTTCCATTGAGAAGTCTGACATAATTCTGATGGGATTAACTTTATAAGTAATGTGTTGTTTCTCTCTTGCTGCTTTTAGGACTTTCTCTTTGTTTTCATTGTTCAGAGTCTTAATGATAATATATCTTGGAGAGTTTCTCCTTTGGTTCAGTCTGTTTGGAGTTCTGTTAACTTCTTGTATCTTTATGGGACTCTTTTTTGAGAGGGTAGGAAAGCTTTCTTTGATAATTTTGTTGAATAACTTTTCCATGCCTTTGGTCTGAAATTCTTCCCCTTCTGGTATACCCATGACCCAAAAGTTGGGATGTTTAAGGGTATCCCACAGTTCCCTCATGTTTAGTTCACAAAAAGTTTTGAACTTATTCCAGCTTTTGGACTCACAAACTGTTTCTTCTGTCTTGTCTGAAGTCCTGTCCTCCACATAGCTGATTTTGTTCTTGAGGGCTTCCAGAGAGGTTTGTATTTGTTCAATTTGGTCCATATTTTCTACTGCCTTTTTCTGTATAGTATTCATCCCTCTGTCAAATTCCCTTTTCAGGTCATTTAATGATTTTCTTAATGCTTCTTGGAATTCATCCTTGCATTTATTTAAGTCTTCATTGAGCTTAGCCAGCTGATTTTTGAGTTCCTCATTATTATTATTGGCTCTCCTTCAGATCACTTATTTCTCTTTCAAAATATCTCTTTTTTTTTTTTATTAGATCCGACCTAACGAGGACATTCACACAATTGTTGGGCTTTTATTGATTGTCTGCAAATTCTGCCAGTTTGCTTGGTCAGGGTCATATAATTGGTGTCTATAATTTAGGCTTCTGATCTTGTTGTCTATTCTATGTTTTGATCAGAGACTTCTATTGTGGGATTAGGCAACCTCGTTGGAGTTCCTTCCATTTGTTGTTTTGTGTTGTTCCTTTGCACTGTAGTCTGCCCATCACAGTGTGGGAATCTTATTTAATTCAGGAGGAGGTTGTAGTTTACCCTTGAAGTGTCTTCAGTGATTGTTCCCTTTTATGTTTGATTAAATTAGGCTTTTGATGACAAGGGGACCTGTCTGCTCAGGTGGAATGAGTCAATATGGCCCTGGTGAGGGCCTTGCAGACCAGTAGCAGGCCAGGAGAGGAGCCTGGAGACTGTGCAGTGTTGGAGGCAGGTGGCATGGTGGGACAGGGGGAGGCAGGGGAGAATGGCACTGATCAATTGGCTGGTGGCAGGGCTGGGGATGGGACATTGTGGACCCAGTGGCATGGACTCAGTGGTGTGGAACAAGTGGCAGGGTGGGGCAGGGAGATGGGATGGCACAGTTCTGGTGGCACGTACCCAGTGGCACAGTGGGGCAGGGGATGGTGTGGTGTGGTCCCTGTGGCAGTGGCAGGTCAGAGACCCAGTGGCAGGGAATGGGTGAAGGAAGGAAGGCAGGAGGAAAGGAGAGAGGCAGTTGGGTCCTGATCTGTGGAGTGCACAGGTAGCACAGGAGCAAATCTGGTCTGTGGTGTAGTGGCTGGGATGGGTACTTGAGGGCTCTGGGGGTCTAGTAGGCTACCTCAGAGCATGGCAATCAGCGATTCCTTACTGTGCTCTTCCATGCCCTCCCACTGGAAGTCTGCTAAGACCTGCTGACCCTGGAACCCCACAGATTTTGCCTACTATTGCCTCACAAGCTGAAGCATGGTTAGGCACATGCCATCTTGACGAGAACTCCTATCATTATTTTAGGCCACATGATATTATATTCTCAACTATAATCACCCTCTAGATAACAGAAAATTTGAACTTATTTATCCTATTGGTTCTACCTCTTTATACATTGATAATATATCTCCCTATATCATCCTCCTGGTCCTTCCCCAACCATTAATGATCATTATTCTACTCTCTACTTCTATGAGCCCAGCTTTTTCAGAATTGTAAATATGATTAAAATCATATGGTCTTTGTCTTTCTATGCTTGGAATATGTCACTTGACATGGTGCCCAGTTCTATCCATGTTGCTGCAAATGACAGGACTGGTAAGAAGTATTCAATTCTGCATATATACCATGATTTCTTTATCAACCCATAAGTAAATTATTTACTTGATTCTATATCTTGTCTATTATAAACGGTGCATCAATAAAAGGGACACACACACATATATATCTTAGAAATGCTAATTTCATTGCCTTTGAACACAGTCATGAAATTGCTGAGCAATATGATAAAGCCACATCCTCTTTTCAAGTAGTCTTACTTCTGTTCTGATGTCTCATTTTTTGGCCTCTTCTGTCTTCAATTCCCAAATGCTGATGGGATCAATATTGTGCAGGTCTCATGGGGGTAACAACCCTATGCTATGAGTTCATGAATGTACCAATCAGTACATATGTGGAGGACAGTGCCCCAAAGTGCTCCTGTCTATTCTGATCTCTTCCTAAATGATCTGAAAATCCAAAGAAGACTCTTTCACAAACCATGAAATTTATTTTAGATCCAAACATCAATATCTATTGATGATTTCATTGTTACACAGCTATGCTTATTAGATTTTAATTGTATCTAATTTCCTGATACAATGGAAGAGATATGTGATTTGCAACAGAGAATGCATGGTGCTTTCATCAGTATGTATGGGTGCTTTGTGCACTAAACCTGCACAGATGCAGTTACAAGTCAACGATGTTTGAGTGCCTCATTTATGTCAAGAAATTTCATTGTTTCAAGATATTTTATGTTTTTATTATTATTTCTTACCCAAAAATGTAAAAACAAGAAAAGGAAGGGAAAACACATTTCCACATTATGTGTTAAAATACAGTAGTGTGTGGGTTACCCTGTTGTTGGGTTAAGTGTCAAAGTACTGTGCTTATTTTGCAATGGCATTATAGTTATGCTTGAGGAATATACTTTACATTGGCACTGACAAACTAAGTAAGTACTCATTACAATATCCTCAGGACAGGAAAAGAATCATTATAAAAATCACACAATCACAAACAGAATGTGGGCTGGAGTGATTGCTCAGTAGTTGTGGTAGTTTGAATATATGTCCCCAATATATTCAGTGTTTTATTAGTTATAGTTTGCATCTGCAATCACCTTGCTAGAGGCAAGGTCACTGGGGCCCGGTCTTAAGGTGTGGGTTTTTGATTCCATTGTAAAGATATGCAAATGTGCCTAGCAGGAGTTCCTGAAGTGTGCTGGGCTTTTGGCTGTAGGTTTGCTCTGTGTGCTATGGTGGCTGGTCGGCTTTCTCTCTCTCTGTTTGGCCCTGTGAAAGCAGGCTGCTTTTCCTGCCTTTATGGAACTTCCCCTGGATCTGTAAACTTCAATAAATAATATCCCTTCCTCCATAACTGTGCCTGGTCTGGAAGTTCATCTCAGCGAACCTGAAGCTGTCTGCTACAGTAGTTAAAGTTGCTATCTTATAAAACCTACCAGCTCAGGTTTCATTCTCCAGTACCCACTTAAAACCAGATGCACAAAGTAGCCCATGTGTCTGGAGTTTGTTTGTAGTGGCAAGAGTCCCTAGCATGACCCTTCTCTCTCTTTCTCTCATAATTAAAAATATTTTTAAAAACACAGAACAGCTAGATGTAGCATTTCTTCATGAAAATAGAAGACAGAATATAAGTAAAGCAAATGAGTGGTTCATTTACTTGTTACCCATGATAAATGATTCACTAAGGATTAGTTAATTAAATAATATTCCATTGTAATAGCCAAAGCAATGTCTCCAGAGAAAACCAAATCTATTTAAAAATTTTAGTGTAGAAAATTTAATTGAGCAGCTATGGATTTTAGAACAAAATCAGTGATCAATTAGAAAACAAAATGAGCCAGGTGTGGTGGCACACACTCAGAAAGCAGAGGTAGGAGGATCACTGTGAGTTCTTGGCCACCCTAAGACTGCATAGTGAATTCTAGGTCAGACTAGAGTGAGACCCTACCTTGAAAAGAGAGAGTAAAAAAAAAAATCAAAGAAAATTGTTTTCCTTGACTTTTGAGTCAATGGCCTTTGTCTTATTTAAAGTTTCTGAAGCATTGCCCTCAATATATACCCTGCAGGGAATAAATATAATCAATAATAATTTTTGAAGAATACATACATACATTGATAATACATACATACATTGATACATACATTGACAATACAAACATTCTCTGAAACCTAAGGCAGAATCTGCTCTATTGGTTGTAAGTGATGGCTGTGTTAGTGTAGTGCAGTTGAACCAGTAATTTCAAATTTGGACTTTTTATGCCCTTATGGGCTTAAATATTGTTAAACATGTTTTTGTCAAAAGTTTGATTGTGACTTTTGAGCTCAGTACTGGGCTGAACCATCCATAAGCATTATTAAACAGTCATTAAACTTAGTAATTAGATCCTATTGCAGACTTTTAATATATCATTATGAGAACAGCCAAAATGCCAAGGCAAAGCAGAGGTAATATGTGAGTGAAACTTCTACTCAGATGCATTTGTGGAAATTTAAAAATATAGATATAGCACAAATAGTGTAAACTTCCTTATAAGTCGTCCATGTTGAGAAAGTACTATCCATATTCTAAACTTCTTAACCTTGTAGTCAAATAGCTTTCATTTAACCTTGTTTTAGAAATGATTAACCTCAAGTATATGTGGCATGTTAGAATGTAAAAACAAAAAAGGATATAATGGAACCATCTGATTTCTTTGAAATAATAAATGTGCTCAATGAAGATTAAATGACCATGAATTGATATCAGTATTCTGCAGTCCTTAACTGTGAACAAAGATTAAATCTGTCAGATCATATTACAGGACTACATTAATAAGCAGAGATTTGCAGTCAGCTTTGAAGCTATTGAAATGTTTGAACCCAGATTAAGCAAAATAATAATTTCTGACCCTCAAAAGTATCATTATTTTGATAAGAACATCTGTATTATTAAAAAATTCAAGCATGTTATATTTTGAACTTGATGATAAAGAAATAATATTTTTTATTTAATATATTTATAAATTCCTCAGTTTTGTTTCTTGACTCATAAATTCAAAACTTAATTAATATCTGTCCTTTTATTGGAAATTTTTTGTGATACTATATCTAGTGCCCAGGACCTGTCATAATAATTATCAGTGACTTTTCTTCTTTGATCTGCTGGCACTGTAACTGTAGGGAAGACTTACTGGTTTTCATTTGCTTTTACTCCACAAATGTGCACTAACGCTTAAAATCATTCACTTTGTAGTTGTGCTATGGTTTTGTAGATTGATACCTTTATGTACAAGAAGCATAGTGTATATCTCAGCCCTTAGAGTACACATGTTTGAGAACAAACACATGTATGACCAATTAGACCATATATATATATATATATATATATAATTATACATTAATGATGAAATCTTGAGAATAATGTACTTATCATCTATTTGGGACATGAATCCCAAGTATGCCAGCAACTAGATGAATGGATTTTGATACCAGGGGAGACAATATCAAGAACTGCCTGGTATTTGTCTGGTATTAAGGACAAGTTAAAATAAATTAAAGCATTGCTAAGTGGACATTTATGACATATGAAGAAACAGGAAATCTAACTCAAAGGACAGAATTCAAGTCATATGACAATACAGAAAATGGTGGAGTGACCCATATGGATGCTATGGAGGTAGAAGAAGGGAGGCAAATATTGGGTAACTTGCAACCAAAGTTACCTTTTCTCTTTTACAAATAATTGCAATTCTATTATGATCTCTAAGAATTATAGATGGTCTAGATGCCCAGTAACAAGTGAATAGATAATGAAAATGTGGTACATATACTCAGTGGAATTCTATTCAGCAGTATTAATAAATTATGAAATTTGCAGGAAAAGAGATGGATATGGGAAGAATCATATTAAGTGAAGTGGTTCAAGCTCAATGAAGACCAAAACCACAGGGTTTCTCTGATAATGGGCCTTAACTTGCAATATCTATAAATATGTCCTTGTAGGGTGGCAAATGTGAATAAATTTTATAAAGCCAGAACTACAACCAATGGTGACTATAAAGAGACCCAGACCAGCTGTCAGAGAGAGAGCAAAAGGATGCATGTGACATGAAAACAGAAGGAGGGAAAATACAGAAGAAAGGGGAAATGGGGAGATAGTTATGGGGAATTCAAGGGTATATAGGAATCAACAAATAAATTGTATTTAAACATGCCAAAAGCAATTATTTGTACATGATGGAATATTATCTGGCCTTTAAGATGAAGAGAATTCTGACATATACTCCAACACAGACAAACCTTGATGACATAGTGCTAAGTAAAATAAAGGTATCTAGAGTAGCAACAACCATGGAGACAGAAAGTAGAACGGTCACTTCCATGGGCACCGATCAAGTTTGTCTTCTGTCTTGCTATGTGTGTACCTACATAATAGATTTTCCATTTGGCATCTTACCTTCAATGTCCAAAATACTTATTCTGTGGTGTTTCACAAAGGATACTTGTCAAATTTACATGAAATTATAGGAGTGGGCTGCCTCCACAATGTAAGTTTTTTATACAGTCTATAACTTGAAATGTGCTTGTTTCAAGTTAACATGCTATGAACACTCACCTTTTTAAGGTGCTTAATTAAATACTGAAATATATAGAAATGTAAATATACATATCTGTATTTTATTTATCCCTTTCTTTAGTTATTAAGTGGTTATATTTAGAAAATAAATATTTAAGTTCTAACTCTGTAGTCTCCCTGATCTTCAGATAAACACTGGTCACTAAATCAATTCAATTTATGTATGTGCAAAATAACTAGAGCTAGATATGTACCTAGTGAGTGGTCATAGATATTTTTGTGCTATAAAGGGGGAAAGAAGTGATATTTATTTGACAATTGACTAGGAATTCACTGAGGGGAGTCAGTATGAGCAAGCTGGCAAACTATAAATAGGATTTTAATAGGTAGATGGAAACCTAAATATAAGGATAAGATGATTTCAATGTCAGACTTTTAATGGGTTTTTTGTGTATTTTTTATTTATTTGAGAGCAACAGACAGACAGAGAGATAAAGAGGCAGATAGATAGGGAATGGGCATGCCAGGGTTTCCAGCCATGGCAAACGAACTCCAGATGCATGTGCTACCTTGCGCATCTGGCTTACGTGGGTCCTGGGGAATAGAGCCTCAAACCAGGGTCCTTAGGCTTCACAGGCAAGTGCTTTACCGCTAAGCCATCTCTCCAGGCCTGTCAGACCTTTTAAAATGGCTGATGAGTTGAATATGAGAAATGTCCAGGCAAACTCCTCTTGTATGGCTTTCTATCAAAGTCCACTGAAGAAATGCTGTGTAAAACATCTTATTTCTCCAGGGCTCTCTCAGCTAAAGCAAGAAAGGAAATAAGAGAGGAGCTAGGGACAAAGAGAGGAACACCACTAAGAAGACTGAAATACTTGCTTTACTGAACAACTAACATAAACTGAGTTTTCACTGATACCCAATTTACAGACTTCAGAGAAATATAGAACATTCCTTTTATTCTTTTAGCTTTCAAAATCTCAAATAAAAAAGATATGTGTGTTATCATTGTTTCTAAGGTTGGACAACAAATCAAATATATCTTAAGTTTACTAAGTTTAGAATCAAAAGCCTGTATTTTTGGTGCTGTGTAGAAATGCCTATCCTTCAGTTTACACTTTCATTCTCATGATGGCAGCTGTCTCCTTTAACTATGCCAGCTCACTGGAAAATGACACTTTCTATCTATCATGGGTCCTCCTTCTGGGTAGGTAGGATGGGTTGAGAAAACTTGATCTTTGGAATTAATTACCACATGAAAATCCTGCACTGTACATATTAATAACCTTTGCCTACTTCCATTGTCACTTTCTTTAGCCTATTGTGTCTGAGTAATTATAAATGAGAAAGAGTGAATGGAGAAAATACAAGTTGTGAAAATGTACCTGTTCCTGCTAAGGAACCATGACTAGGGGCTGATGTGGCACCAAAGTTGAATGAAAAGTCACTTACATGCAGAATGCAGAAATTCATAAAGAGAACCAGCTTAATCACCAAATGAATCAGCCTATTTTAGTCCATTGCATGGTGAATCTCAGATCAGAGAGAAAAGAAAGGCAATGTTCAGTCTGAAATCTTTACCCAGAATCCCCTCCAGATTGCCTTATGTAAAAACTCTCTGAAGACATTTGTGAAAACATTCTGAATGTAACATTCTGTATATATTGCTAACTGTCTTATACAGAAATATGAGTTATTACTGACCTCTTATCCTGCCCAAACTTTCTCAAATGGAGTAGCAGATCAAAGTACTTTCCAAATGGAAAATTGCTAGAGCTGAGCTGAAAGCCTCCTCCATGAGGACCAGCTGACAGAAAGTTGGAAAAAGCTACACTGCATGCAGATAAATGGGAGAGAGAAAACACCAGTGAAGGTACTCAACAGTGAACACTGCAAGTTTTAAATTTGGCCACCTAGGCCAAATGAGCCAATCGGTGCAATAGTGGCATGTCTATTATGGGGGAAACCAATTGCTCTCTAATTGGACTGGAGGCCCGCTCCATGGGAAAGAACACATCCCTGATGCTGAAAACTTATGACAGAGGTAGTCCTGAGCCCTAAGGGTGTAATGTCTGCTAGATTCTTGCTAAATGTATATACTATGTTTACCAAACTGCCCAGTAAGCACTTCTCTTAATGTCCACACCCATTGTAGCAGACAGCTTCAGGTTAGCTGAGATGAACTTCCAGACCAGGCACAGTTACGGAGGAAGGATATTATTTATTGAATAAATACAGATCCAGGGGAAGTTCCATAATGGTAGAAGAAGCTGGCCTGCCTTCACAGGATCAGGCAAGAGAGAGAAAAGCCAACAGCCACACAGTACAGCACACTTCAGGAACTCCCAGCTAGGCACACTTTGCATATCTTTACAATGGAATCCTAAACCCACCATCACACCTTAAGACCCACCCAGTGACATTGCCTCCAGCAAGGTGGTGCAGATGCAAACTATAAACTAATAAAACCCTGAATATATTGGGGGCCATATATTCAAACTACCACACCCATATATTAATGCTATTCTTACTTTTGGTTACAGAAGCTTCTCTTTTCAGATAGTGGCAACCTTGGGATGATTCAGAAGGCACCATGGTTCTGAGAAGTGACACAGGAGTCCTCAGCACTGAAACATCTCAAACCTACCTTCCAAGGCTCAGGGTCCATTGTGGAAGAGGGGGCGGAAAGAATGTAAGAGCCAAAGGAAGAGTTGGACTCCTTACAACATGCTCCTCCAGACAAAAAATGACCTGGATATCCATGACCTCACAGTGCCTGACACTACCTACATAAGACCATCATAATAGGAGGAAAAGATCATGACATCATACTAAAAAGAGAGACTGATTGAGAGGGGGAGGGGATATGATGGAGAGTGAAGTTTCAAAGGGGAAATTGGGGGGAGGGAGGGAAATAACATGGGATATTGTCTACAATTAAAGAAGTTGTCAATAAAAATAAAAATAATTTTTAAAAAGTTAAAAAAAAGAAAATTAAAAAAATCATTGTGTATTGATTAGTCAAACTTGCAACACATAGACACACACACACACACACATACCTGCGTGCATGCTCATGTGTGTGTGTGTGTGTGTGTGTGTGTGTAAGTTAACATCTTTAACTTAGAACTGTATAAGGGTAAAACAATAAAGTGTATGTCTATTTGTGACATGGTAAAGACAGTGATTGGGGTTACATTTACTGAATGATATATTGTTGTAGAAATATTGATAGTTTGTTTAAATTTGTTTATTATTCACTGTTCCTTAAAGTTGTTGCATATAAAACAACATACCCAGAAGTTACATCTGTGGATATTGCAGTAAGACCCCTTTTTAGAAGTATAATTTTTACAGCCTTGTTTCTAATGATACACACTGTAAAGGAAAACTAGGATGATGGGATGGAAAGAAAAAAATTGAAATGAACACTATTAGTCTTGTTGAGAAATAGCTGATTCATGTATGGGCAGAAATTCAACTTGGCATCTCTGACCTAATTTGTTTATACTCAATATATTGCAAAGAATAATATTTTGGCCTGGCTATTATTTTAAAGAGAATTTAAATGGACTATAATTCCCAAATTGGCTTCATGTTCATGGTTTGTGCTTTATTTAAATCCAAATCCTTTTTACCTTGAGTAGTATTAAATGGCCAATAAATGCTTATTTGAAGTCTACCAGTGTGAATAAACTGCTTTTTAATGTTATATTAGGCTTTTTCTTTCATTAGTTCGTACAGTCATAATTTAAAATAATCTTCCATATAAACATGAGATACATGTAATATATGTAAATATTCATTATATATACACATAACAGAAAGAATCTGTGAGAAGCCAAGATCATGGGAGAGAAAGAGACAGAGACAGAGGGAGATAAACATGCAGCTTTTAAATATATTTTTAAAATTTTTGTTTATTTTTATTTATTTGAGAGAGACAGGCAGAGAAAGAGGCAGAGAAAGAAAGAGAGAGAGAGAAAGAGAGAGAGAGAGAGAGAGAATGGGAGCACCAAGGCCTCCAGCTACTACAAACGAACTCCAGATGCATGCGCCTTGTGCATCCGGCTTATGTGGGTCCTGGGGAATCAAGCCGTGAACTGGGGTCCTTAGGCTTCACAAGCATGTGCTTAACTGCTAAGCCACTTCTGCAGCCCAACATGTAGCTTTTATCATCCCAAGCCAATAGCAGAATGTGGCCATAGAACCAATGGATGGAAATGACATTTCCTTAAAATATAAAATGTCTTAATAACTATAAGTCTCATATTCTGTAGTATTGCAACATTTCAATTTGCAATAAAGCATTATCAATAATACAATTACATCTGTTCATTTAATTCTGTTGCATGAGCTGTAAAATGAATGCTGAAGTACTGTTTATTTCATATCTTCTACAAGATACCTGGAGTGTTCTCAATAAAAGCATGTGCCTTTTACTCTTGATTATACTCTTACTAAATTAACCACAAGAAACAATATTTATTTAGAAATGTTCTAATTATCTAATTATCTTTGCTAGAACCACTATACCAACGAATCCAAACAAAACTCCTTGTCCTTTTCCACAGTTGAAAACAGCATAGTTCATTTTTATTTAATGAAACCTCTTCCAGCATCCATTCTACTTTCTCTGAAGCCTAACTTCCTGTGTTTAGAAATACTTTTGCTACTCAGCCTATATTCAATTGCTCATATCACAAACAATCTCCACAGAAGTTTTCTTTCTATCAATCAGTCCTTTCCAATACTCTTGGCTATACAGACGGGTTTCATTATGACACTACTGTACATGCAGGTAATGCACTTTGATCACATTAACCCTTCTGTTGCCTTTTCCTCTCCTCACTCCTGCCTCCCCCCTTTACCCCAATCCATTCCTAACACAGGGCTAAGTTTCATGTCTCTTCCCCACAAATTCTACATATGAGAAAAAATATACTTTTCTTTCTGGGAACCTTTGCTTAACATCATGACCTTTTGTTCTATCCATTTTCCTGCAAACGGCAGGATTTTATTCTTATGGCTGAACAAAACTCCATTTTGTATGTGGACTACATTTCCTTTTCTTTTTTAAAATTTTACACTAAGCTTACTTGTTGACAGGTTTTATCCATGGATATGATATAGTTTGGCCATGTATTTTCTTTATCCTTTCATGTGGTCACATGTACCTACCTATTTTGGTTCCAAATGTGTCTATTATGACTGATGTTGAGGGAATCATGGATGTGCGGATATCTCTAGAATAAGTTGACGCTGAAATTGTTATGTCCCCACAAAAATAAGATCTGAATCCTGTGGAAGTGTATATTTAATACTGCCAGAAGACTATATTGATTTCCATAGCAGTTTCACTAACTGGTATCCCCACCATCAGAGTACAAAGTTTACTTTTAATCTATATCCTTACTAGTATTTGTTACCTTTGGTTTTCCTGATAGCCACTCTGAGGGGTTAGATGGAATCTCAATGCAATCTTGATTTGCATTTCCCTTCTGGTTAAATATATTAATTATTTTCATGTCTTTATTGGGCATTTGTTTTCATTTGAAAATGGTCTGCTTTATTCATTTGCTCATTTATTGATTGGATAAGTATTTATTTCTTTTGAATTATTTAATATTCTGAATAAAAATCCATAGTGGGATAAATGGATGTCAAATATTTTCTCCAATCTTGTAGACTCTCTCTTTGTCTTGTCGGTTGTTTCTTGTGCTGGGAAGAAGCTTTCTAATTTAAAGTAATCATACTTTTCAATTCTTGATATTTTCCTGCATTATTAGCATCCTGTTCAGGAAGTCCTTGTCTATGCCTATATCTTGAAGTGTGTTTCTGTTTTCCTCTAGTATTTTCAAAGTTACAAAGTCACAGTCTTAATATCTGGTTTATCAAGAAATAACCTTGAAAGTGTCTAAAGAGAAACTACTTTGGAGGACTGTACTGGAAACAAGAAGCTGTTTCTCTGCAACCCTTTTTATAGTGCCTCTGGAATAAACAAGACATAGAGTCAGCAAATCTGTACATCAAAGAAGAAGGGAAGCAGAGGTTCAGGCAGGTATCTGTCATAATGTAGAAGTTGAAGATTTAACTTCTAAAAGCCTATCCTTGATACAAGTATGTAGTAAGCATATTTTTTTTAAAAATTTTTAAATATTTTAAATAATGGTTTCCATTATTGCACAAAGTTATATGCCCCAGTAAATGAAATGCCATCAATTGATTCCTAATTCATGTTTTCTACTTTTTATTGAGATGAAGAAATTACAACACAATCATTCACATATTTTCAATTATCTTAATAAAGAATAAATTTATCTGCAGGGCATAACACATAATATTCTTTTGGACCACTTAACTATCTCAAGCTGGATTGTTTTTTGTCTAAAGATTTTATTTTTATTAATTTATTACTTTCAGAGAAAGAGGGAGAGAGAGTGAAAATGGGCATGCCAGGGCCTCTAGCCACTGCAAACGAACTCCAGATGCATGTGCCACCTTGTGCATCTTACTTACATGGGACCTGACAATCAAACCTGGGAATTTAGGCTTTGCAGGCATGTGCCTTAACTGTTAAGCAATCTCTCCAGCCCCTGGATTGCTTTTTAGTGTAACAGTTTGAAAATATGAAAATATTCTGAACATTCTTTTGAAGATTTTAGACTTTTCTGGTGGTCATTGTGTTAGTGATGTGTGTGTGTGTGTGTGTGTGTGTGCGCGCGTGTGCGGGCCTGCGCTCGCGTGCATGCAGGCATGTGGCCCACTCACACTTGTGTAGTAGTCAGAGGAAGATGCTGGGTGTCTTCTTTTATTGCTTATCCACTGTATTCCTTGACAAAGTCTCTCACTGAAGAAGCTCCTCATCTATAAGTTAGACTAACTGACCAGGGAGCCCCAGTCATCTTTGTCTCTACCCATTTTAGTACATGGGTGCTGGCACTGAACCCAGGTACTCATGTCTGCACAGTAAGCACATTACCTTCTTAGCCATCTCCTCAGTCAAATGCTTAGGTTTATTTCCCCTTATGGTGGACTTTTTTTTTAAATTAAGTTTAGGAAAGGGCATGGCTCAACACTTCATGCAATCAGTCCTCCTTGTAAGGGAAATCCCCGAGACAAGAATTTTAGGCATTACCCTTACTGTCTGCACAAAGCGAAAGAATATATAAAGTCTTCTCAGCATGAGGACCAGGGCCAACCCTGAAGTCAAAGTCCCAGACCAGAAGAAAGCTCTGCCAGATTGTGTCTTCGCTCAGTATGTGGCATTAAGAATCTTCACTGGGAATCAAGTGTGTAGAAAAGAAATCCCAAACCTGAGAAAGCAGGAATAAAACCCTTGTGCCGGTGCTCACAATGCTGAGTACTAAGTCAATATGATTTCAGTAACAGGAGAAGAGTGAACCCTCCTCCACAGTTATAAAAATACCGGCTGACTTTTACATCATGCACTTACAATGAAAAGGCTATAATATTCTTGAAAATAGTAATACCTACCAACAATCTTCAGGCAGGTGATCTAAGCCATAATAAATTAAGCAAATACATTTCACAATCTGTTATAGAAATTACTGGAGAAAAGGGCCTATGAAAGAAAAAAATTATCTTATTGGTTCAAAGAGTTTTCTATATTAATGGATATGTTAGAAAGCAGACCCAAATCTTTCAAAGTTCTGGGAATTAATGTGCATATTTCCTATCTTATTAAGAATCTTTTATTAGAAGGACATAAATGTCAGATAAAAATGTAACTCAGTTTGCTGGGCCAGCACAGGAATCCTGAACTTGCAAATATGTTAATTGCCAAGGAGAAATTGTAAGTGAAAGAAAAATATAGAAACTGTATTTTAATAAGTCCAGTTACAGACATAATTTTATACATAAAATATCATTATGTTTATTCCACACATACTCTGGTCACTGAACTGTTTAACTTAATTTTTATAAAAACATGTATTTCCTATTTTTATTTCCATGTAAGGAATGATCTAAAATAAATCAATTATTAATAAAATGTACAATAATTTTGAGCCTAGATCATTATAACTCAAGTAGCCAAACTGTAGATGTCACAAAAAAATAAAGAAAATATCATGTTGTTATTAGTTTCTAACTTGATTGTGGTTGCATTTCTTCCCTTTGAATATTTAGAGATTTATTATCAGTAGTAGAACTAAATGATAAAATTATCAACTGCTTTCCTCATTAACAACAATTGATTAAATGAAATAAATATGCAATTGTAAGAATTGTAAAACTATGGAATTCGGTGAGTGAGGACTATTTTTGTGCATACCATTGTTAATGGAAGCATATACTCTTTGTCCAAATAGAAAAATGCCATGTGGGATAGAATTTGAATAGTTCTGAACTGTCCAGATTTTATTTTATTTTGAGATTGTTTTATTTGATACATTAGGTATTTAAGACAATTTTAGAATGGCTATATTGATTTTTTACCACATCATTCATTTTAACAAGTTTTAATTTTTTCAGAAATACACAATTTATTATTATTGCTATTATAATTACTATTATTATTTATTTGAGTTCTATATCCCCTATGCATGCATCCTGAGCAGATGTTTACAGATGAGTGAACTGAAAAAGAGAGAGGAAATGTGTAAAGGTCACACTGCAATTTATTGGCAAGAACCAAGACTGATTTTACCATTTATTCATTAATTCGTTTGGATCATCACCTTACCAGTTTATAGCTCACTGTTACAGAAAAGTTAATTTAAACTGTAACTGCACAGATCTGAAAATGAAACTTCCAGGTAAATGTAACAGACATGTAAAGAGTAAATTCAATAAGGAATATATAGGTTCATGATGCCACATTACTCCTTTGCTCATATTCCTTAACTTACACGTGATGCTGATGTGAAATCCACAGTCCATATTTATTGGTGTATCAGTGCATGTGTTGAAGGTTGGACTTGTCACTGAGTGAGCATCAATGTACATTCCCATCTTAGGTCTGCCAACTGTAGACTTTTAAACTGCCTGAAATGGAAGTAAACATTTAAAATATATTTATTTATTTGATAGAGAGAGAGACACAGAAACAGAGAGGTGGAGACAGACACAAAGAAAGTTGAGTATGGGTGCTGCAGGTCTTTCTGCCACTGCAAATGAACTCCAGACCCATACACCAATTTGTGCATCTGGCTTTGCATGAGTACTGGGGAACTGAACCCAGGTCTTCCAGCTTTGCAAGCAATTGCTTTTAATCACAGAGCTATCTCTCCAGCCCTGAAGCAAATTCTTAACTCTTAATGAATGTGAAATTAGAGAACTAATGAAGCACATCAACGACTTTTACTTTCACTTTGTGGCAGTTTAATATTTGGCAGCTACTTTACATATACCAGCAGGTATATTTTAGAAACATAATATCCAAGTCAAGATACTAAATCATAACTCTAGATTTTATTTAGCATTGTCAGTCCACTGTCTCAGTGGGAACTTGCCAAAGAATCAAACACTGCAGAGAGAAAGGGAAGGGTCAGCTTCACTTTGTAAATCTGAGTTTTCCTATCTTCATCTTATCCTTGGATAATTCTATTCCTACAATGTTGGGATAGTTTGACGTTGGAACAGCACTGAGTGAAATCTTATATTTACAAGATATGTCAGTGTTGCATTCAGGTTTGCATTTCTGGTAGAAATCACCCGAACAAGAGAAGCTTTTGTGAAAAAAAAAGTTTATTTTGGCTTACAAACTCAAGGAAAGCTCCATAATGGCAGGGGAAAATGATGGCATGAGCAGAGGGTGGACATCAACATAAGGCCAACATAAGGTGGACCATAGTAACAGGAGAGTGTGCCAAACACCAGCTCAGGGAAACTGGCCCATAAGCCTGCCCCCAACAATACACCCCCTCCAGGAGGCTTTAATTTCCAATTGCCATCAACTGGGGAACCTAGCATCCAGAACGCCTAAGTTTATGGGGGACACCTGAATCAAACCAACACAGTCAGTAAACTGCTTTATTGCTTTCTGTACCTCAAAGATGATGTTTATAGCTAATTCATTCATTCAATCATTCATTCTTCCTCTCTCACCTTATTCTTTAGTTTCTTTTCCTAGGACTGTCTTAACTACAGGTCATGTAACCTGCACAAACTCATTCATTACTTTATGGATAGTGGTTTCCCTACAGTAAGCAATGCCTACAAATGTGAGGTTTCTTTAGTCCTATCTCAGTTGGGATGTATTGGAGATGGGCTAATTGCAAACCTTGTGTCATTCCATTCTTGAAATTAAATCAAAATGCTATGGCCTGGACTATTCACAAATAATAGAAATTTAATTCCAAGATCATGGTACTGGAAGAATCCTTGTCTCATAAAGCTTCTTTCCCTGCTTCTGAGATAGCGTAACCACTACTCTGAAAGGGAAGGAAGAACTAAAAAGAATTAATGCTATGTTAAGCTTGCTGAAAGCTGTGAGATTAAAGGCATTGATTTTATTATGATGGAGAAATATTTATGACTTATCACTCTCTTTAAAGCCCCACCTCTTAGTCCTGCTGCATTGGGGGTTCAGTTTCAACATGAATTATGAAGGGATGGAAACATTTAAATAATAGGAAGCCATTTTTTCTGTGTCTCACAAAGTAGTATTTTGGGTTCTCTTTGTCTTTGGTGAAAGTCAAAATTCCAGAAAGAATCTGAATAGACCAGGATGTCTTCTCTCAGTAGGAATGGCAGGGGGACAGTTAGGATGCTTGAGAGTATCTTCAATGTTAGTGGGGGAATCAAACACCAAATCTCTCCTTAAGGAAACAAAACCCTTTCTTAAGTATCTTTAAAAACCTTTATATTCACAATTTTTCCTTCTATCTTTCATATAGTTGTAGTTGGCAAGCCTAGAAGTTCCAAATAGTTCTCATTGTTGTTTTTCAACTTCTGGCTATGATTGTTTGAAGCCTTGCTATGCAAGTTCTCATGTTTATATATTGGTATCTCATTAGAAATTCACTTTCAGTACTTTTTCAGATGATTTAGAATGAATCTGTGACTGCACTGATGTAAGAGAAGTAGTTCCTGCAACAACAAAGTAAGTATTTGTTAGTCATTTGTTAGACACCAGGCCCACAAATCAAACCAAAGTTCAGCCGTGCTGCTGGTTAAGTTCATTTGTGAGTTAAAATGCAGGTCTATCCCCAACCAGCATGTGAATTGGAGGTGACTAACAGACTGCATAGACCTACCAAATCTTACACAGGAAGTATTCAGTCATGCTTTTGAATTACCTCCCTAAATGTTCACACTTCTAGTTAAGTGATTCTATGCACTGAAATTATGAGCACATATGGTTACTCTTTTCACTTTTGAAAACAACTTTTAAAAATTTATTTATTTATTTATTTGTACATGTATGTATGTGCTCACCAGAGTGTCTTGCTGTTGCAAACAAATGCCTGTCTAGCTTTATGTGGGTAGCTGGCGAATTGAACTTGAGCCATCATGCTTTGTAAGAAAGTGCTTTTAACCACTAAGCCATCTCTCCAGCCCCCTCCCCCCATAAAGTTTTAAATGCATCTCTGTTAACTTGGAAAGTGTTCATATTAGTATAACTTTTCTATATTATTTACATTGATAAGTTTTTTTTCCTCTTACAGCAAAGTAAAACTAAAAGAAGTACAGTTTATAAATCATTAAATTTGTAATCTTTCTGTGTACATCATTATTGCTTTTCCTCCATTAAACTCTTCCAGCACTAAGTGAAGAGGTGAGTGACAGTGATGGGCAGGAATATTGTGTGCCTTGTCAACTCAAATAAATCCCAAGTTAGTAAATGATGAGCTATTGTCAGCAAGGATTAGAATCTAGTGATGTGTAATATAAAGGGGGCCAATGTGTGTATATAATGGTGATAATGGAATCTAAAATAGTTTTCTTAGCAAAAAAAAATAGTTATAATCTCTTTCTCATGGTTTAAGCATATTAAGCACACGTTTTAGTTTTCTGTGATTAGATTTGAAATTATCTGAAACACATAATATAGTCTTTCTCCAATCAACAACCAAGTATTTTTATAAATTTTTATTACAAAATTCCTTTCATATAACCTGTTGCATGGCTGAATATAAGAAGGCCAAACTGCCCGTCAAGCTTTGAGACTGCCTTTTGACAAGAGTGTAGAATTTTACAAGCAAGGGCCAGGTTGTTTATTTCATCAAAGTCCTTTCAACATCATAACAAATCAAAACATATGTTGCTTCCTTTAAAAATTCTGTTAAATATATGTCTGCTTTAAAAGTAATTGATCCAAAGCCGGGTGTGGTGGCGCACGCCTTCAAACCCAGCACTTGGGAGGCAGAGGTAGGAGGATCACCATGAGTTCAATGCCACCCTGAGACTACATAGTGAATTCCAGGTCAGCCTGCACTAGAGTGAGACCCTACCTTGAAAAACAAAAACAAACAAACAAACAAACAAAAACAAACAAACAAAAAGTAATTGACCCAGGTGTGCTGGTGCACGCCTTTAATCCCAGCACTCAGTAGGCCAAGGTTGGAAATGGACATGAGTTCAAGGCCATCCTAAGACTACTAGTGAATTATAGGTCAGCCTGAGCTAGATCAAGACTCTATCTCAAAAACACCAAAAGCAAACAAACAAACAGATATAATTGTACAGTGAGATTCCACCTCAAAAAATAAAAAAAAGGGAGGGTAATGGTGGGAGGGAATCAGAGGGTGGGAGGGAGGACAAGGGGGATACAAATTGGGACCCAAAAGGGAAAAATAATACAAAACCCTTTACTCTGAACAACAGGCTAAAACAGTGATCCTTCAGCAGGCCTACGGAGGGAATACTCGAACCACAGGAACCTGGAGAGAACATGATGAAGGCCAACTTAATCTTGTCCTGCTTCTCTTTCTCTTCTCTCTCTCTCCCCCTCCCTCCCTCCTCTCTCTCTCTCTCTCTCTCCCCTCTCCTCTCTATACTCATTTTCTTTATATATCTTTTTTCCTCCCTCACCTTCCTAGGTGCAGACTTATAACTCCCAGTGCCAGCAAGTTTAACTTTACAATGAGCTGTTGATCTGAAACACCTACAAGGTTTCCCAAAAAGACAGACTTCTGTCAGAGTACTTGGTGACCCACCAAAGGTTAATGGTAAGACCCTACTGTCGAAGACAGCATACGTGTGTAAGACCAAACACAGAGAGACCTGGCCAGAATCTGGAAGAAGGTCAGTCCCAGACAGTTAGCGAGTCTAGTACCAGAGGGTGCTACATGAGCAACTGGGGAAAATGTCTGACATTGGTCCAAACAACTTGCAGTCTAAGATACCCAGCAGGAAACCATCTGACGTAATGCTCATACAAGTGCAGTAGTGGCAAACAGCCATGGGGGTAACCAACTGTTCTTGATTTGGCTAATAGATCCACTCAGTGGAGTGGAACTCATTGCTGGAACTGGGAAATAAGTCAAAGCCATGTACAAAAAATGAGCTCAGTCTCCAAGATCTAGTGGCCACCAAATGTGGGCTAGAAGAGAGCCAATGCATATAAAGTTCCCTCCAAAACATATATGGTTATCCCTTCTATCTAGTACTAACTTCTCTCTCCGTTGGAGAATTTGCTTATCTCTTTTCAGGTGGACAAAGAACCTGAAGGGAGGATCAGCTAATCACACCTCACCAGCTGAAACCATAGAAAAACGCAGGGGAAGGGCAAGAATACAGCGCTCAAGGCGATCACAACACCAGAAAAAGGCTGAAGGAGATAAATACAGAGAACATCCAACTCCAGTCATTAGCCAGATATCCAGAGACACAGAGGCTCCCAAAACCTCATCAAGGAAGCAGAACTAAAATGACCCCAATGTGGCTCAGGGAAAATTGCGGAAGAGGGGGCGGAAAGATTGTTAGAGTCACAAGTTGGGGCATTATGCACAGAGACTGGGGCCTAACCACCAGAACTCTTGAACAAACTCACAATGCATGATAAACATTCCCCATTGATGAGGGACCCTTTGAAAGTGGGAGGAAGGGGAGGAGGACAATGGAACCAATACTATGAATGTAAAATCAGAATAATATAAATAAAAAATATATATTGATAAAAAATAAAAAAATAAAAAAATAAAAAATAAAAAAAATAAAGAATTGAAATGACTGCATATTGTAGTAGCTATAAAAATGCATACTATTTTTTAAAGATTTTATTTTTATTTGTTTATTTATTAGAGACAGAGAGAGTAAGAGGGAGAGAGAGAAAGGGGAGAGTGATAATGGGCATGCCAGGGCCTCTAGCCACTGCAGGCAAACTCCAGATGCAGGCGCCACCATGTGCATCTGGCTTACGGGGGACCTGGAGAATCGAACCAGGGTCCTTAGGCTTTGCAGGCATGGGCCTTAACCACTAAGCAATCTCTCAAGCCCACATACTGTTTTTTTTTAAAGAGTAAATGAATTCATTAAGTAACTGCCTGTTAAAAGTAAACTAACTTTTTTATTAACAAAGGTTTGCATATGTCTTGAATTTAATGTGTTGATCTCTAGTATGGCTCTAGTGAGGTTGCTGAATCTTTAAGAAGTTGGGTCTTTAAGAAGATTATGGGAATTCAATTTCAGAAGAAAAGATTAAAGCTTCTCTTAAGGAAGTACATTCTCCTTCCCAAGAAGGACAGGGTTAACATGAACATGCCACGTCCTTTGAATCTTTCTTGCTCTTTCCTTGCAGTGTGACTTTCTCCTCTCTCACAAGCTCCTGCCATGGTGTGATTTCGCCCACTATACTGTGCTGTGGCTGCAAGGCCTCGCTGAAGCTGAATGGATGGATGCTGCTTCTGCGCTCGAGTCCTGCAAAACTGTGAGCCAAATGGACCTCTTTGAAGGATACACTAGCATCTACACTAGCATCAGTCATACTACTGCAATAGACAGCTGGCTTCAAAATATTCAAAAAAATATAATCCTACTATCTTGATGGTGAGCAATTAATGTGATTACTACTAAAGACATTGTAGTAGAAAAGGGATTAGAATGGAGAAAGCGTGGAAGCAAGACCAGAGCAATGTACCATTGCCAAGACTATCCAGATGAAAAACACTGATACTGAACTGGGATGGGGAAAATTCTGACAGTCAAATTGTTCATGCATGATTGAAAGATCTGCATGGGAATTACATGGATATACATATGTCCTGGCTCATATTATCAGTAGTTTTTTTAATTGAATGCTTATTTATGTTTACTAAAGTATTCATTTAAAATTTAATGTACCCATAGATCCCATTAAAACATGAGTTCAGTTTTGTACATGATTGGCAAAGGGTTTTTTTTTTTTTTTAAATCTGTGATATTTCACTTTTATTTATTGATGGAGTTTAGTTGATAGTAGAGATGAGTTAAATTAAATATAATCATGCAAAATAGAAAGCCAATTTCATCATTAACTTTTCCTTCAACTCAGTAACAGACTACATAAAAAAAAAAAACAAAAACAACTTTAGGTCCCAGTAAATTGGCATGGAACTGATCTTAACTCCTGAAGCAATAATTGAAGTCAATATTCTTTGGAAGGTGAGATGTCTAATTTTTATTGGGATACAAAAATTTAGCAACATTTTCAACAATCCGGAGAGAGCCAATCTCTCTGTGAACACACACCGGCACCAGGTGTCCCAGCCAATCTCCCTGAGCTCAAGGGAGGAATCCACCCACACCTGGTCAGGGTGAGCACTTAAGAGATCTGATTGGGTGAGACAGGAAAGGATGAATCCTGCCACTGAAGAAGGTGGTGCAAGCTGGAAAAGGTGAGGCCAACAGGGATAGTGTGATGTAAGATTGTCCTAATATCCCACCCTTACCGGCCATCCTGATCCTGCCTGGCCAGAAACTACCTGCCTAGGGTGAAACCGCCTCAACCTCAGCACTCCACCTTTTTGAAAAACATTTTATTTATTTATTTATATTTATTTGGAAGGGGAGAAAAAGAGATGGGAATGAGCATGCACCACTTAGCACATCTGGCTTTATGTGGGCATTGGGGAATCGAACTCAGACCTGTATACTACCTATTCTTAGGAGATCCATAATGCCACCACTGTCCTAGGCTCAATCTTTCAAGACTAAGAGAAAAATTCACTTCAATTTTGCATGGAAAGATGCAAGAGAGGTAGAGCAAGTGGGAAGATAGTGACAGTGCTATCTGTGGTGACTGAGTTTCCTGAGATGTGACTTAGAAGTTTTCTTCTTTTTATTTAAATATTTATTTGCAAACAGAGAGAGAGAGAGAGAGAGAGAGAGAGAGAGAGAGGAGAGGAGAGGAGAGGAGAGGAGAGGAGAAGAGAAGAGAAGAGAAGAGAAGAGAAGAGAAGAGAAGAGAAGAGAAGAGAAGAGAAGAGAAGAGAAGAGAAGAAAGACAGAATGGCCATGCCAGGGCCTCCAGCCATTGCAAACTCCAGATGCTACAAACGAAGTCCATATACATGGGCCACTTTGTGCATCAAGCTTTAAGTGGGTACTGGGGAACTGAATTAAGGTCGTTAGGCTTTACAGGCAATCACTTTAACTGCTGAGCCATCGCTTCGGCTCATTTTTATTTATTTATTTTTTTTTTTTGATATAGTGTCTCATTCCAGACCAGGCTGATCTGGAAATCACAGTAATCATCCTTCTTCGGCCTCTGGAGTGCTGACATTAGAGGCCTGTGTGTGCCACCACACCTGGCTTGAGATGATAAGTCTAGATTATCTAAACAAAAACTGAATCCATGACCAGGGAAGGTCGAGGCAGTTGGCTTACTTTCTCTGTTTATAACCAACTCCACCTCAGGCGAGCTTGCACTCATGCGTCTATGCTAATTGAATGCACATAATTTTGTAGCTTTGGATCAGTCATGAGCTATGGCTGATAACACGGGTTTACTTATTGACATACAAACTGCCTCTGCCACTGAACCATGTAGCAAGCTTGTCCCGCACACTCCTCTCTGGAAAGGAAAATGTGTGGGAGAAGGGGGAGGAAGAAGGATGTTAGGAGAGATGGAGAAGATTGAGAGGGTGCAGTGAAGGACCGGAGGAGGCAGGGAGATGGAAAGAACTATCTTGCTTTGATTTCTGAGATGCCTTTCATTCAGTGTGGGACACCCACCCTGCGCTCTAAGTCACCCCAATGTGTCCATCTGAAACACCAAGGCGAAATAGTACACCACTCCTACACGCACGCACGCACGCGCGCGCGCGCACTCTCTTAGGTGAAAGTTTCTGGAGCCCCGGAGACAGGTTTCTGGAAGAAGAAGCGGGTCGGCAACTGCGAGGAGGGTTGGGGGAGGACCAAGACCAGGACCAGGTGGCAGCTGCAGGCTCAGGCCCGGAGGGAGGACATTTGGAGGGTGGATGGCTCCTGGGATCCCAGCCCTGTCCGAGTGGAGTCCCAGCGCAGTGGGAAAGCCTGGGGAGGGAGGGTCCGGGAGTTCCTGCAGCTCCCTGGTCGGAGCGTCACCTGTGGCTAGTGTCCATCTGCGGCTGGTCCTCCATCTGCGGCCGCTGCTGAACTCAGGATGGTCTTCGCGGTGGCCACTAGCTGGGAGGGAAGCCAGGTCCCGGGCGCCCTCCTCCAGCACTCCCTCGGGAAGCCTGCTGCTGGACTGCTCTGGGCTCCATCGGTTTGGGATGCGCGCTGGGCTCTGGTCCGGTTTTCTACCGCGCTCCCGCCGCGCCCCTGCTGGCCGCGAGCAGCGAGGAGGAAGGGAGCGCAGGCTGGACCATGAGGGACAGGGTGAAGTACGGTCCGGGCAGCTTTGGGATGCAGGAGCTGATGCTGGAGTTGAGGCTGCGGGTTTGCTCCCCGCAATACACTCAGCACGTAAGCAACCGACGGTCCTTTGGTCTGATAAAGGCAGAATAAAACAAAACATCACAAGACATGTCCAGTGAGTGTGAACGGGAAAGTGGGAAAGGGTTAAAGTCCTCAGGCATCTAGGAGCGGATGAAGGGACTGGGGGAAAAAACTTCATTCATCATTTTCCAGAGAAGCTGTGAACTAAACCCCCTCACCGCTCTTCCCGGGGACAATGCTAGCTGCTCAGAAAACTTGTCCTATCCTACCTCATCCCCATCTTCTTCAAAGCTAAGTGGTCAGGAGCCTTCTAAGGAGCAAACGAGTTTAATTCCAGTTTACTTCTTGGAAAATAAACAGATCAACTAGGCTGGCGCTACCTTTTCTTGTTTTCAGCTGCAATTGCGTGAAACCCTTTCAGAGAGAAAAGAAAAACAATATATTTTACTTAATTGTATGTATACAGCTTTCTTATGTAATAAAAGTTGTGTACATTTCAAAATTACTGTGTGCTCATATTTTGAATTTCTTAGGGACATTAATACATTGTATTAAAGCAAATTATGATAATGGCATTTAGGGTGAGATCACCTACAGCTTGCCAGGAGGAGGGGTTCTTTCCTGTCGGAGGTCATGATTTTAAATCATTCTTGGAGTAGTTTAATCAAATAATTGGATCAGAAATCCCTTACATTAAAGTTTGAAACTCGTTTTGTCTTCACTTCCTAACTTAATCGCCATATCTTTTCTATCATAACCCTGAAAATTAAACCTCTAATTTGAGTCTAAATCATTTTATACTAATTGAATAACTCTCTTGGCTGCTTTAAGTAATTAATCCAAGTTCTGTATTTAAGAATGAAATTGAAGTTTGTGAAAAAGGTAAGACTTGAAGAGACATGATTAAAAAAAGTTTGAGTTGAATTACTTTTCCCTTTTTTATTTTTTCCGAGTTAGGACAAAAAAAAAAAAAAAAAAAAAAAAAAAAACCCTGACTTGCTCCTTCTGCTTCTAAATTTATTTTTACCTTGAAAGAAAAGTCTTGGGAAAATAGATGAGAAAGGCGGACGTTTTTGGCAAATCCAAAAATCCAGTTAAGACATAGCAAACAAAAAAGGAAAAAGAAAAAAGAAAAACAAAACAGAAGCCTGCCAGAGTTTTGTCTAAGGCATTCTAAATCACAGCAGGGCTCACAGCAGTGAGGAGCCAGGGCAAGAATGCAGGATGGTTTCTGGGCCTGGATTCCACGGGGTGGGGGTGGGGGGGGAGGGTCAGGCTATTTATCAAATATTTGAGTATCCAAAGCATGCTTACTGGTGGGATTTTCTTGAAACCCCTCCAGAGGTGCTTTGCTCACACTTCACACACTTGCTGAGAAGGCAGAGCCAGTTTGTTATTGCTAGTGAGCAAAATATGTTCTGTACATTTGTGTTATCAAAATCACTGTTGCTCTGCCTAGAGGACACAGATAATGATTGTTTCCTTTTGGAAAAGGAGGTACTGCCGAGCCACTGCCTTATAACAGATGAAAGTAATAACAGAAAATTGATGAAGCCAGCGTGGTGGTGCACACCTTTAATCCCAGCACTCAGGAGGCAGAGGTAGGAGGATTGCTGAGAGTTCGAGGCCACCCTGAGACTACATAGTTAATTCCAGGTCAGCCTGGACCAGAGTGAGACCCTACCTCGCAAAACCAAAAAAAAAAAAAAAAAAAAAAAAGAAAATTGATAAGGTTAGTGAGGACCAGCCAAACCTGTCAAAGATTAGAGATTACTTCCGAGAAACATGCATTTCTCTTTACTTTAGAAAAGAAAGATATTCAAAATATGTTTATGCAACAATGTTATGACCTGCCCTGTGATAATTAACATGAAAGAATGGAATTTATTTTCACTATGCATAAGAAAAAGTAAAAGACTATGATATGATTGTTCTGTAAAAGAGAATTTATGATTTTTCATTGAAATAATTTTAGATCTACAAGAGTTATAAAAATAGTGGAATTGTACCATTCACTCATATTTCTCAAATATTAATATCTTTACAACAATAATTGGTTAAAAATAAGAGATTATCATTGGTACAGTTTTATTAACTAAAATTTGATTTTTATAGCTTTTCCTTTAATGTCCATTTTTTTAAATTAGAATTTAATCCAAGATACCATGTTGCATTTATACATTCTGTTTCCTTCAGTCTATACAATTTAGCCTTTTATATCTAGGTCAACATTGGACTTGGATTCCAAAGAATCAGCAAACACACAATGTTTCTATGGTTCTAGCCACTTGTCTAAAGGGAAGGATGGCAGTACCCTGAGATACTGAAGGAAAAGTCACAAACAAATGTCCTGAATATGATCTGACTATTCTAGCAGCACTCATGCATTGCCTTCCAGCCACCCTACTCACTAAAAATAACTAAGAAAACATCATGGTTGAATCATTAAAAATAATCCATGTTTGTTTTCTTTTTAATATTTTTAATTAATTATTTATTTATTTAAGAGAAAGAGGCAGAGAGAGAGAGAGAAAGATGGGTGTGCCAGAGCCTCTAGCCACTGCAAACAACCTCCAGACACATGTGCCACCTTTGCATCTGGCTTACTTGGGTCCTGGGGAGCCAAACCTAGGTCCTTTGGCTTTGCAGGCAAGTGCTTTAACTGCTAAGTCATCTCTCCAGCCCATCCCATCTATTTTTATCCTGCTTTGTATCAAAAATCTCAAGTGTGGTTTGAGTAAAGCTCCTTTTTGCAGATGGTGGTGGCAACTGAGGAGACCCAAAACTAATCAAACTCCTGAGAATAAGTAACTCGATCACCCTCTGGGGCTCAATGAACAATGCGGAAGAGGAGATGAAAAAAAAAATGTAAGAGCCATAAAATGGGTTACTTTCTCATTGCTAGGACAAATGCCTGACCAGAAGCAGCTTATGAGAGGAAAGGTTTATTTCAGGCTTACAGAATCCAGTGGAAACACCATCAATGGTGGATGAAGGTAGCTCACTTCTATAAATGCATGGCAGAGGGACACCATCAACAGCCAGGAAACACAAACAGCCGGAACTCAGTTTGGCTCTCTATACACCTAGTAGGGCTGGACTACAAGATCTCCCCACAGTGACACATCTCTTCCCCAGCAGGGGTTCCACCCAGTGGAGACTCAAGTTACAAGGTCAATCTCAATAAAAAAAAGTCTTTGAAGTTATGAGGTATATACATTTACATTCAAACCACCAGGATGATGAGAGACACAGAGAAGAGGAATTTTGTATTAAGTGGAACATCACAAAAAAGCTAAGAATTGTCCCCCTCCATTCCTCTTCAGAAAGTTTCCAGTGTTCATTAATTGTATTTTACTAGATTTATAGTCATATCCAAAAATATGAAAAATATTACCTGGAGAGATGGCTTAGAGGTTAAGGCGCCTGCCTACTAAGCCTAAGAATGCCAGTTCCAATCTCCAGGTCCCATGTTTAGTAAGATGCAGTGATGCAAGGGTGCAATGCTGCACTTGCCCACAAGGGGGTACATGTATCTGGATTTCATTTGCAGTGGCTGAGAGACTGCTGGCGTGCCCATTCTCTACCTGTCTTCCTCTCCCTCTCTCTCCCCCGCCCCCCCAAAATTACCATTATATATTTATATAAAATGTCATAATGGATTCTTAGAATACCTTCTGGCCTAAAGTTAGTATTTTGATGCATTTCATTTTTTTCTTTGCTGATTCAAAACTTATACCCAAAATTAAGTTGGTAAAATTTTGGAATACAGCAGAATCAAACTGCTGATATTGTTTCTAAATCTTGATATTTATTCCTTTATGTATATTTATGTTTTACAAGACTTTATATGTAAGACAGCTATAGTAGACAGCTTTAGGTTCACTGAGATGAACTTCCAAACCAGGCACAGTTATGGAGGAAGGGGTATTTATTGAAGCTTACAGATCTAGAGGAAGTTCCATAATAGTAGAAGTTGGCCCCTCTTAAAGGACTAGGAAGAGAGAGCAAAAGCCAAAAGACACCACACAGCACCCTTTAGGAACCTCAGAAAGAAATCAGGCACTTTTAACATCTTTAGATTGGAATGTCAAATCCATCACCATGCCTTACTTTTAGACTGCCCAATAACACCTCCTCCAGCCAAGTGGCTGGAAACCCAAGAAGTTTTAATAAACTCCTGAATCTATTGGGGGACATTTATTCAAACTACCACAACAGCATTTCTTAGACTGGGATATGCATTGTAATCATTTGGGGAGGTTTGGAAACAATGTGCCCATTCGTGTTCACATCTGTGAGAATTCTGACTTTGTAGTGAGGAGTGGGAGTGCTAAGAAGAATCTAAATGAATACAGTGAGAGGCCAGGCTTGGGTCTATTGATGGAGATGAGTGTATTTATGCCTCTCTTTTTATATAAAAAAAACCGCACTGTTGAATGTGTCATAATTTACTGTGTAGTGCACACCATTGATGGATATTTAGCTTAGGTTCACTTCATCTGGCTTAGTTATCTTGTCCTCCTGCACATGCACACTCTGAGTCATAGCAGCCATCTGATTCTAGGTCTCTGGCTGATCAGTAGCATAGCTACTTCTTGAATTGTGGTACCCAGATCTGTTGACCCAATCTGCCTTGGCTAGAAGCTGGCTTTGTAATTAGGAACAATGTTAAATAATAGGAAAATGAATTTGACCTCAGAAAAGGCAGGTAACCACCCTGAGCAGATGTGTCAACTCAGGTTAATTTATGGCACTCTCACATGATTGGTGCTCATTTAAGCTCATTGCCAGAGCACCTGGTACCCAGATGGCTTCAGTAGCTAGAGTAGGCTTGTGATGCTAGGGCGTGATAGCATCATTAACCTCCCTGAGTCACAGATTAGCTATTTGCTAATATTTGGTACACTTTTCTGCTGAGATATCTCAGTGAAGATTCCAAGGAAGGCAAGCTTAAGAGAAACATTAAATCCTTCCTTGTGCCACTGGATACAAGGGAAGAGAAAATACCACATTTGGCCATTCAGCTTGGCAAAGTAACATTGCCAGCAAATGTGATCAGATGTGCATTTTCCTTCCAAATCTTTATGCTTTCAAAAACATTTTATTTATTTATTTATTTATTTATTTATTTATTTATTTATTTATTTAAGAGAGCAAGAGTGTGTGTGAGAGAGAGAGAGAGAGAGAGAGAGAACGAGAACAAAGAGAACAAGTGGGCCCAGGGCCTCCAGACACTGCAAACTAACTCCAGATGCATGCACCACTTGTGCATCTGACTTATGTGGGTCCTGGAGAATCGTGCCAAGGTCCTTTGGCTTTGCAGGCAAATGCCTTAACTGCTAAGCCATCTCTCCAGCCCTCTTTGGCTTTTTCAAACTTTTTTGAAAACAAAAGTGAAACTCAATTAAAAAAAAAAATGCTGAAAGCGTGTTGGGCATTGCTGAAAATGGGACTGTGAGGAAGTTGGCCTGAGCTTGTGGACATGGCCGGGGACCTTGGGCTGTGGGGGTTGCAGCTGGCCTTATCATCAGGAACCCACCCTGGCAAAGGTGACTGGCCCTCCCTGCCCTCGGGCAAGGTTGTAGTGTGCCCTGTCATAGCCCAGAGTGGGCAGAACTGGTGAGGCTCTCCCCCTGTTGATCCCAAAAACGTCTGCCTTCCAACACCAGCCAATTAGGTAGCAACCCATAAACTATGTATCCAATCGCCATATAGTCTGCATGTGCCTTCTCAACCTTTCTCAAGTGTTTATAAACCCACTCCCCTGGTGAATAAATGAGAGTGTGCTATCCATCAGACGGCCTCTTGGGTATTCATTGCCCATAGTCGCACTCATCCACTGCTCCAAGACCCTGCTTCCCCCAATCCTCCTGCACCTGGGAATGGCAAGGACCCACCAAAGTGGTGTAAGGAAGAGGATAAAACTTAACTGTGAAGTAATTGAATTTATCTGGACTTCTGGCTTGTAAGAGAGTCTGACCTATATCAATGAGAATTTATTTGAGAATCTTGTTGCACAAAGATAATTTTGCAATGGTGTGTTTTGAATAATTCTTCCCTGCTGCTCTCAGGGGCTTCTCTTTGCTCTGAGTATTGAAATTCCAGCCTAAGATTCTTTTTAAGAGAAAAGCCATGACAGCATATTATATGGTTGTAATTGCTTGATTTCCAAATTTTTCCCTTCTCAGTCTATAGCAAGGCTTAACACTGCTTAATAATGTTGTCATTCAGCTTGAATTCATCCAGTGCCTGCTATGTGTAGGTATCAGAAAGTAGAAAGCTGGTGAATGGAAGAGATCTGGTTCCCACTTTCAGAAGGCCATCTGTCAGGTGTTAAAACAGATGTGATCATCAAGGCTGTACCATAATCCAGGGAGAGGTCCTCTCTCCCACCCCCACCCGTTCTCATGTGCCTTTACTCATTTATTTTATTCCTCTGAAGCAGGAAGTATCAGGAACAGTTCAGTCACCCAGGACACTGCCTGGCTTGAACAAGAGACACCCTCTTCTTCTAAACAATGTATCTACAACCTGTTGGGCACCTGTGACCACTCCCCAATTAATTCCTTTTCTCCTCTCCTTAACGACTATGATCAGTTATCAGTACCTATTCAAATACGCTCTTAGACAGGTCCAGGATTGGAACAGAAGGAGGTCATCAAGCCTGAACCTGTTCTGGGTGCATGCACAGTAAAGACCTGTAAGTGAGTTTTTATGGAAAACCTCCATTTCTGCCTATGCCTAAATGGAAATACATATGATTAAGAACGTATGCATCATGACAGGACAATAATGCACAGTGGAGAAAATTTTACATACCCCAAAGCTGTCAATCAAACCAGACGTCCACCCAAACTATGTCCATAGCAACCTGTCCATCCTCCCCTAAAACTCCTATGAAAAGAAGCCAGAGACAGTAACAGGGGCCCTGAAGGATTGTCCACTCCAGTGATCCACTGCCCCTCTGGTAGTGTATCTCAAATCTTCACTATCGCTTTGCACTTAGTCAAGTTTCTTGCTGTTTTATAACTTGTGCTATTCTTCAATAAATGAGTAAAGCACCGAGAACCTGAAACACACAAAACGATAGAGAGAGAGAGAGAGAGAGAGAGAGAGAGAGAGAGAAAGAGAGCTGGAGAGAGAGACACCATGCTCTGGTAACACTTCCTTTCCTGGCTTCCCTCAGCTTTCTCCCTATTTCCTTTTCTCTGACCTCTGGATGAGGAAGAGTATCCAAGGCTCCTGGAGATGAAGTTTCTGAACCTGTGGGAGGGTGTGACAATATGCATCTGCTCACATGAGTGTGCGGAGAGTGTCACACCCTACAAGGGGACACAGTGACACTGTCCTGAGACCAGCAGCTCAGTCTTGGTGAGCTAGGCAAGCACAGGGATTAGCTGATTGGCTGGTACACTGCCTGCCTTAGGCCCTCCCCTTTCTGAACAATCATGTAACAATCACTTAACAAGCTAGGATCCCCACTGCATCAAGCAGCACGCACATCTGCTTCAAACAATATAAGAGTTATTCCCCTTAATAACCCTTTTGTAGTGCTCCATTTCTATTCACACATGACCCCAAAGATATCTTGAAGCCAAGGGGTCCAGATGGGTTCTTTTTTTTCTCTGGTCTGGTTTTGACCTGTTCACTATGTAGAACAGGCTGGCCTCGGTCCAGGGCGTCCTCCTCCCTCTGCCTAGGTTCTTTTTTTAAAGGAGTCTTTCTTTATCATTTTTTTTTATTGACAACATACTTTTTTTCCCTCCCTCCCCCCTTTCCCTTTAGAACTCTTGATCATATCCCCTCCCTCTCTCCATTAGTCTCATGTCATCATCTTTTACTTCTATTATGAGGGTCTTGCGGAGGTATTGCTAGGCCTGGAAATTTCTGTCTGGGCAGTTGCATTGTATGACCTGGATTCTATCTCCCTCTTCCGCATGGAGTCTGTTTCAGGGTGGCTCCATCCCTTCTTCTCAGCACTATGTTGCCTTTTGATCATCCTGGTCTCTGCCTCCCTAACCAGTGCTGGGATTAATTAAGTGAGTATTTTCCGCGCCTTTATACCAGTTATCATTTCTAATTTTTAATGAAAGAATTAAAAAAGGATTGAGGAGGATAATTATTAAATTATTATATTTATTGAGGGTGCAAGTTGGCTGGTCTACAGAGTCAAAGAAAGGCACCAGCAATGGGTCTTATGTTCCGAGAAACCAAGACCAGGTTACCGGGACCTCCTTGTAACTCACTGGAAAATCCCAGGTACTGAAAATTTTCTAGAGAAGAGAGAAAAGCAAGCCCCATTATTCAAAAAGTGTTTTACATAAGGAAATTACAGGACCCTGTGGATTTCTAATTTTTAATGAAAGCTTAAAAAGGCCCTGAGGAGGATGGGCCTGGACCTTTATTGGGCTGGGAAAGAAAGGCAGACCTAGGCCCAGCAGAGGGAAAAACTCACCCACAGCTGGAAGAGCCCAATGGGTTGACAGAGCCTGCCCTCCCCTTTCAAAAGTACTTATAACCTAATACTGTGGGCTGTATTTCAGCTCAGGCGAACCAGGAGGAGGACAGCTGATTGGTTAGGGCTAGGGGCTGTCTCAGGAAGAGCTTAGTCCTGAAACCAAGTTCTGGGGGCTGGACATGATCAATCACAATGTTTAAATCCTACAAAAGACCTTCCTCCCAGGAGGGGTCATGGTTGTTTGTGGAAAAACAGGTCTAGGGAAGTAGACAAGAGGTAAGAAGTCAGATCATCTTTGATTTCTAGCAGGTTCATTCTTTCCTGCCTTTTTTTACCCTCAGGGGTCCAGTCATTCTAACTGTACCCCCTTTCAGGTGCATGCCTAGTAAGACAAAGACAAATTGTGTTTCCTGAGTGACAGAAAGCCCTAACCATCTTTAAGAATTTTTTATTTATTTGTGCATGCACATGCACATGCATGTGTGCCAGAGTCTGCTGCTGCAACAAAAATGCCTGTTTGGCTTTATGTGGGTGACTAGAATTGAGCTTGGGATGGCAGGCTTTGGAAGAGAGTGCCTTTAGCCACTGAGCCATCTTCCCAGCACTCCCTAACTATTTTAAACCTGTACATGATTGAGAATAAATATGATTAAAATTAAATTTATCAGTAAAGACGTTTATAAAATTCAAGCCTATCAATGAAATAGAGAACCACCCAGCCAGTGACCCTTAGCAACCAGCTCCTTCTTCCCCTGGACTTTAAAGCCCCAAGTAACAACGTGAGGACCTTGAGTCCTTTCTCCCCCTGCCTCTCTTGGCAGTGTCTTGAAACTTATCTTTTGCTCTGTTTTATCTTCTAATAAAATTACTTGTTGCTTCACTGTCTGGGTATCTTTCTTCAATTCTTGAATAAGATGTCAAGAACCTGGAAACACACAAATTGACGGCACTGGTCTCATTGGGGTAGAAGACAAGGCACTGAGCTCAGACCCTGGGCTGAGAAGGTGGAAAATGATTGGTGTGTGGCGATAGACTCCTATGTTAAATCATTACTTATATATGGGGCTAAATAAAAAGTACATTTTAATTTTTTTTTGAAACCTATAAACTACCTACTGGAGATAGTGATGTTTTGGTTTGATTCATAAACTGACAGTGAAGAAACATAAGGACAACTTACAAATGAGTCACTCCACAGAGGGTGTGATAGGTTTCAAAACTGACGTAATGGGCCATTATTTTCCCTCAAACCACAACTTGAGTCATTACCAGAGGTCAATTTACCCAAGAGAGTAAATCAGAGCACATTTAGGATCAATATATATTTTTTTTTCCAAAAAGGGCCACTTTGGTAGTTAGCTTGAGTTTTAGGTTTTAGGACCATTAATGTTTTCTATGACAGTTATTTAACTGTGTTAAGAACTCATATGAGTGCTCTAATAAAAAGTTATTTACAAATATAGTCTGTGGACCAGATTTGGCCCAGGGATAGTGTTTTGCCAAGCTTTACTCCAGTGGTATAGTTTGCTCAGAGAGGTAAGAGGCACAGGTGTGGATCGGAGTTTTGCCACTAAATTACTAAGGAGTCACCTCAGGCAAGCTACACCAGGTACCTGAGATCATTGTTTGTCAATGCAACAATGAAACTCCCTCACTATGCTGGGGTTATGGTGAGGAATAGAACAGCGCAGCTTACATAATTTGGAGAGGGGAAAAAATTTCAAAACCACATAGAATTTTGTGTAGGTATTATTTCACTGCTGGACTTTGGAACTGAACTGGAAGACTTTGCATTGAAAGGGGACAACTTTTTCCTCTCCATAAGTCCCTGAAATCAGAAGCACATTTCATTTCCTCTGCTCCATCTACTCCCTTCTCTACTTTCTTTCTTGACTGCCGTATCCCAGGCGTGGCTTGTGACACACCACCAGCCCTTTCAGGGAGGCCTGCCAGGCAGGTGGCTCAATTGAGCACTGACATAAATGTAGAGCCCCTTCCCTCAAAGCCCGTATTTCCCAATGACAGGAGCAAGCATTCCCTGTGCTCCGATGGCAGCTGTTACCGCAGAGTGGTTAAACTGCATTTAGAAATAAATGGTGAAATAATAGCTGACAAGAAGGCTTTTTAAAGATTTCACTTGGTTCATGTTTAATGTTTCCCTTGCTCTGTGGGAGCAGCCTGGGGTCCATTATATCTGAGAGAAATGACAGCAGCTTCTAACTCCTCCCTGACCCCAGTTTCTTCATTTTAACTAAGACATCCTCTGTACCAGAGACAGATAGCTGCCTTGGGAAGGGCCAGTACTTACAATGACCCTCTGCTCTATTACTAAGCTTTCAGAACAGGTGAGGGAATACAGTGATGGCATTATTGTGGCCTTGGGAAGAGCTGCTGTGTATTGCTTGGTGGCCTCGGGTGAACCATCTATACTTTCAGGCCTCTGTTTCTGAAGAACTTTGAATTTGTAAGAGTTCTTTCATTTTTAAAACATTTTTATTGTATTTATTTATTTGAGAGAGAGAGGAAGAGAGAGAGAATGGGCATGCCAGGACTTACAGCTGCTGAAAACAAGCTCCAGAAGCATGCACCACCTTGTGCATATGACTTAATGTGGGTACTGGGGAATCGAACCTAGGTCTGTAGGCTTTGCAGGCAAGCGCCTTAACTGCTGAGCCATCTTTCCAGCCCTCTTTCAGTTTTTTAAATTATTTAAATTTATTTGCAAGAAGAGAGATTGAGAGAAGAGAGATGGGAGTAGGTGCTCCAGGCCTCCAGCCACATGTGTCACTTTGTTCATCCGGCTTTATGTGGGTGCTGGGGAATCGAACGAACATGGGTTGTTAGGCTTTGCAGGAAAGCAAGCACCTTAACTGCAGAGCTACCTCTTCAGCCTCTGATTCCAGTTCTTCATATTCTTTTAACATTTGTTCATAGTCTCATGAAAAAGGGAGATGAGGTTCTAAATTCATGCCCTGTGCCAGAGATCAACTGTATCTCAAGGCCAGTTGCAATTGGAGTTGATGTGTCCACGCATTAATGCAGGCACGCATAATGCATTAGAAATCTAAGGTTCTCATGGAATTTATATATTATTTTGCATTGCTGACCCATCAGCACTGAATCGGAAGCTCAACCTAGATGTACTTTGCTGATTGTATGTCATATCAGCTGATATAATTTGACCCAGCCAGGCTGACTTTTGTCAAGGTATTTCTCCTGTGTCCTGAGAATCTGCCATGTTTTAAAATCATTGGGGGTAACATAGGAAGGGATATTTTCTTGTTTGTAAAATTTACAGAATGATCTCTGTTATGTATAGCCCCACCAATGAATGACTGAAATTCCATTTGATAAATTCTAGATCAAAAAAGTGTGGTACAAACTTAAAACAGATGTCATCTTTCATGCCTATATTTAATGTACACAATGCTGTTATGTTTCAAGAGTGTATGCTTCCACCTATCACTCTAAGCTGGTCTTGGTGGAATTATCCACCACCCATCCTCCTCCATATCCCTTATTCTTTCCTACTTATTTTTCTCTAGGCTTCTGTTTTCTTGTTGTTTTCTTTTAGATTTTTTGCTCCGTTTACTTCTTGATCTTGATTCTGGTTTCTAGCTACTTTTTGTTTTGCTCACTGTAGATTCTGCTGCATTGTGTCCACTATGGAATTAGCCAACTGGCTGCCATCCTCAGCTGAGTACAGAGTCGCCCACAGCTAAGATAATCACATGCAACTTATAAAAGAGCCATGAGATCACAAACCACTTTCTCTATGATTGTGCCAATTAATCAGTCAATCAAAGCATATTTTAACAAAATGTCATCATACTGAACTTCTGACCTGTAACTTTTCCTTGACCCCCTTGTCAAAATATCAAGGTCATTTTGTGGTATTAAATGCATATTTTATATAATTTAAATAAGTTCATTAATTTGTAACATCAAAACTACTTTGCTATTCTTGTGTATTCATGTTCTTTTCTTACTATTTAAAGTAAAGTTATGAGGAATCTTAGTGTATTGGATTTAGTTTAATATTTTCTTCTGGATAAAATGCTAAAGTTTGACTCACAGGATTAACAATATGTAAATTTCAGGTTTGCAAATTTCTCTGTGCTTTACTGCAGTAACATAATGTTGAATATTCCTTCTTTTTTTGGTTTTGGATCTTGATATTTTTTCTAACATAGTGACTGTATGTATCTGTCTGTCTGTCTGTTTCTCTGTCAGGAGAGAAGAGATAAAGGGAAGAGGAGTAGGAAAATATGAGAGGAAACCAGATCAAATTTGTGGTTTTAGTGTTTGCTTTTTTTCTCTGGTTGCTTTCTTTCTCCAGGTGCTCAGGATCGAACCCAGGGCTGTGTGCATGCTAGGCAAATGCTCTTTCACTGAGTTATGCTTTCAGCCTTGGTTATTGGTTTTTAACTGAAAAACATTAATGCACAATAAAGGGAATGACTTAGAAGCATCATCATAGTTCTTACAAAAACAATTCATCAGGTCCAACTCATATTTTCATTTTGCAAATAAAGAAGCTCACACATGATATGGCTAAATGCCACAACCAAAGTCCAACAGTAAGTACTTAAACAGGAACTCAGACCTAAGATTGGAAGTAAGGCTTGAGTTTTAATTATGAGACTATATACTTTTCTATGGTTATAATTATATACATACGAGCAATCACTGGCATTGTATTGGCTATAAAATAATTTCGTTTCAGGCACTCTCTGAGCAAGAATAGATGCCTTAGCTTTCTGTGTCTGGATTTTCTATAGACATTGAGGAGGCTAAGACCATCAATATTTCCTTATGAGGGTTCAAAGAAAGTGAAATCTCATAGACAAGATGCACATATATAACTTCAGTGAGGCAAATATCAATGCCATAGAAAAGTGAGAATTCTCTTTGAAAGAGTGGGAACTGAATGTCTTTTTATGATGAAGCTGAGTTTGAATGTCAAAAAGTACAGAAAAGGTATGACAATAAATGTAGTCTATTTGAAGTATAGCCTTGATAGATTATATTTTATCCAAAATATTATCACCAAATAAGTGAAATTGAAACACTTTAATTACTATGTAAGATAATTGCTATCTGCATTGAGAAGAGTTGGTAGAGGTAAAATGAGGAGTATCTGAAAGATGGGGGAAGACTAACTATTTTCATGAGTTCACTGCTGCGTCTGTGTTCTGGGTTATGGTTAATTCAGTAAGGAGAGTACAAAAATCCACTATGTCACTTCTGAGGATACTTTGAAAATGCTTCCTATAGTGGTTTATAGCCACTCTCCGATGAAGGAGCATCACTGAAAACTATGAGGAAATGAAAGTGGGCATGGCAGTGTGACTTATAATATAGTCTATCCCAGGGTCATCACTAATTCCTTCATTGGGGAATGGAACTACTATTTATTAAAAGTTGCTTCTCTTTGGCAAAAAATAATAGATTATTTGTAGTTTGAATATTTTTAGGATTGAAAGAAAAAATCTTTTTTTATTGTCTCATCAACAGGGCAGAGTAAAGACACACTATTTCTTCATTGTGTCCATATATTTGATATATTAGGCTGGAGTTTGAGTTAAACTTGCCAGCAATTTCCTGGCTAAATCACACCTAAGGTACAGGTTTCTGATTGCAAGCTACGACTTCTCTTTTATACAGACATCAATTTGAGGTGATCACATGTTATCTACCCTGTCTCTCCCTTCTCCTCAACACTGTCTCAGAGATAGGCCTAAAGAGGTGACAGAATAGGGGTGGATGTGATTTCACTAGATTTATTAATGACACCACAGTGTTCTTTGCAGTCTATTGCAGTGAAGTGGCTAAGGATGTGGATGCTGCACTCAGACTTCTGGTTTAGAACTCCAGCCCAAGACTTACGGTTCTCTGATGCCTTTAAGAATATACAGTTTTTGGTATCAGAACTGTGCTTTGGTTCCATCACTAAAATTTATATATAAGTGTTTTTGGATAAGTTATTTATTTTTCCAGAACCCAGAGCTGGAGGATCTGAGACAGTATTTTTTGGATGGAGAATATACCAAATATTATGTTAAGGTGAGTAGCTGAATGGTATGTTTGGTGATCGATGTATGAATAAAAGGATTTGCTTGGTGGATGCCATGGGGAGGACATACCAGTGACATGGCTTCTAACCTTCAACATTGTTAATTTCTGACAGAGGTATACCAGGCTTCCCCAAGGCTGGGGTCTTCAGGCATGTGGGTGCTCTCCAGTGGGCCAGATAATATAATTCTAGGCAGAGGAAAACACCTATAGGAGAAAAAGAGGGAGAGTAAAACAGTTACAATTAATCACTAGTGTTGGGCCTTGCTAGAAATGGTCTGGAACTGTGAGGAGGCTGGCCTGAACTGTTGGACATGGCAGGGACCCTGGGCTGTGGGGTTTCAACCTGGTGACGGTGACTGGCCTTCCCTACATTGTAGGTTGTAGTGTGCTATCATCGCCCAGAGTGGGCAGAACTGGCGAGGTCCTCCCTCTGGACCCCAAAAGGCTCTGACCATTCCATAAGTCAGACTTTGCCCCCCACAGTTCCTGACCTTGTGGCTAGCTGCCCAAGAGACCCTCATGTGGCTGAAGTCATGTAGCCTTTCACGATCTTTCTCATCCTCCACAGTCTTTGAAGTCACAGCCTTCTGCCCTTCCCCTTATCTTCCCTTATCCTTTCCCCATAGCTTTGAAGTTACTAGTTCTTCTGCCACCTAGATAACAGTCCATAAACTATGCATCCGATTGCCATATAGTCTGTATGTGCCATCTCAACCTTCCCCAAGTGTTTATAAACCCACTCCCCTTTTGAATAAACAAGTGCTGTCCATCAGACAGTCTCCCAGGTGCTCATTTCCCGTCATGTTCATCGTCACACTCACCCACTGCTCCAGGAAGGACCCTGTTGCTTCCATCCCAATTCCTCCTTTCCTCACCCAGGACATCTGTGGCCAACAACCCCGGGATGGTAACGGTAATGGTAAACACCCACACACTAGGAGCCAGAAGAACTCTTTGGAAAATCCAGACTAAGTGTGTGTGAGAGAGGTTACATTTTAAGGGTCAAATCCCATAGAGGTTTTACCTAACAGCATGATCATAATGAATGTAGTAAAATGTGGCTAGACCCTGGAACACTGGTGTTCTTGACAGGTAAAGAGAGTTTGTAATTTGCAGGAAAATATGGAGTCATTTGGATACAGTCACAATCACTGAGTATATCACAATTTATTACTGTTAATAAATACTTAACATTGTATCTCCAAAAGAACATTGGGAGATGTAAAAATTTCTTCATGTATTGCATGTTAAAAGATTGTATAATGATTTGAGTGCTATGCATAGAATCTTTTTGCCTTATACTAGAAACTGATACAATGATGGTTTCTTTTGGAAAAAAAAAAATGGAACAATTATATTCTGGTGAGAAGCAATGTTAAGCTGTCCATCAGCTTACCAGTCATTAATGTTAATGATTTGAATTGACATTAGAATCCCTAAGAAAGCCTGAAAGCTCATCCAGGTCTCCTGGAATCCAATTCACAGAGACTAACAGTGTAAAACTGAGAAGCGATGGTGGAGGCAGTGGAAAGGGATGCAGTTTGAGAAGCTCTTTGTATTTGTGACTTTGCTTATGGGAGTAAAACAAATAATTTTGGAAATGGCCAGTTGGCAATTTGAGGCAGACTTGTTGGAGTGACGGAGGCCCAATGGAGCCATAAGAATAAACCGTGGGTTGCCATGGAGATCCTAGGATGTGCTATGACCATCAAGCAGTTTCCAAGAATTGCTGCTGACTCTGGATGGGTTGTTCCCTGGACTGAGAGCAGCCAAGCTGGAGGGACAGAATCAGACGCTCTGTTTGTTTTACATCTTGTATTAGTTCAATTTTTCCTTGCTATGCCCAATGCCATCTTTTGCAGTGTGAGTGTTGACAATGTCCCGTTATTTAATTTTGGTTTTACAGAGTAACACTTAAGAGACCTTGCATGATGGGTGTTTGAATGGTGTTGGGATTGATATAAAACTATGGGGACTTTTAAAATTGGACTGAATGCATTGCATTTTACATCATGGTTGGTTATCAGTTTATGGAAGCCATGACCAGAATGTAGTGGCTTGAATTCAGTGTCCTCAATAAAGTTATTCATTTTGAATGTCTGGTTTCCAGCTGATGTTTATGTGGGAGATGAAGCCTTGCTGGAGGAAGTGTGTTGTTGGGGGTGGGCTTAGGGGTGTTATAACCAGCTCCCTTGTGCCAGAGTTTGGCTCACTCTCCTGCTGTTGTTTGCCACCTGCTGTTGCAAAGAGGTGATGTCCAGCCTGTGCTCTAACATCTTCCCCCTACCTTCATGGAGTTTCCCTTTGAAATTGTAAGCCAAAATAAACAACTTTTCCTCCTCTCTGTGGCTTTTGGTCAGATTCTTAGTGCCATTAACAAAAAAGTAATTACAACACATACCACAGTGAGTCTGAAAATTAACTATAGACACATAAAATACATGTATCTAAGAAATGCTCAAATAAATCTTTTTTGTTGTTGTTGGACTGTCACCATAGGCTCATTGGCGATTTTAATATGCTAATGTGAACTAACATTGTCATTTGCATCTTTCTGTCACTATTAAAATCATTATTCTATGAAAACCATTATAAACAATTTGTTTATATGATAATTTTCTTGTTTTGTATTTAAGTGATAGGATCAAATCATCAAAATTGGGGGGTGACATTTTCTTCTAGTGGATCAGAGAAAGCCTTACAATATATCAAGGGTGGTGCAGACATTCTTTTTGCTTCTTTCACTGACTTCTTTGCTAACAGACTATTATTTTTGAAAGGTTATGGTTGTCATTAGGTTTTCCTTTTCAGATATTTACATTGGAATTGCTCTTATAAAAGTAGGGGTGTCCACGTGACCAAATTTGGGCACCAAAGAAATGAGACATCTTTTAGGACGGTCTAGGAGTTTCTAATAGGATGTGTGTTAAAAAGACACTGCTAAAATAGCCTATCACCTCTATGACATAAAACATCCCCAAATCAACACCTTCTTTTACTTTATTCTCCTTATTTTGTTGGATGCCTTTGGTGCAGTTGGAAGTGCCATTTTGAGAACACAGAGTCTTCCTTAAAGATTTGTGGAGGGTTATAAACTCTGGCTGTGTTGCTGAGGTACTGTTCTAAGGTTTTTAGATCCGAGCTTATCCCAATGAGTCACTAAGTAAGTGATCACATTCTTTAGGTGTAAGTAACTGTCCCTCAATTTCCCTAACATCTGCAGGTGTAAGCACCTTGACTGATATATGCCTTAATTTTTAAAATACTTTTTAAAATATTTGATTTATTTATTTGTTTATTTTAGAGAAAGAGAGCAGGAGAGAGAGAGAGATAAAGAGGTAGATAGAGAGAATGGACACATGTGCCATCTTGTGCATCTGGCTTACAAGTGTCCTAGGGAATCAAACCTGGGTTCTTAGGCTTCACATCAAGCATGCTAAGTGCTAAGCCATCTCTCCAGCCCTGAACAATCTCTCCTGCCCTAAATTTTTTAACTTGTGTCCAGTCACCCCTTATTGTTTTCTCCATTTGTGCTCTTCAATTTGAAAATATCTCAAGGAAACAGGGACTGTACTTCGTATGCTTTTAAAAGTGCTACATTTGTCTTGGCTTGTTTTTGTTGTTGTTGTTTTTATCTACTGATGAAATAGGATAGCTTTTCCCCATATTTCTCAGGATGTGTGAGATATATTTTTGTTCCATCTTCGGAAAAGAATCATGAAAAGAAATATTGGCACACACAATACATATAGAGCTAATTAGCCAGAGCCTCCACTGACTTCCAATTGTCATCACCACTTCATGAAGCTGGAGGCATCCTTATGCATTTGGAATAGAATTTCAGTAGTAAAGAGTATGCATGCCCAGGAATTTTGAGGAAGACATCCTTCAGTTGATTGAGGTTCATTCTTCATTCCCTTGGCTCTGCTGCCTTCCTGAACAGCTGGGCATCTTGTTGGCATGAGGGCTCTTAGGAATTGGATTGCAGTTTTGCTAGGCCTGGGGAGAATAATTACATCATGTCCTATCCTTAGCATTTAAAGGGCTGCAAAGCTGAAATATGGCAATAAACAACTGCAGGTGATTCATGACGTCCTAGTTTAGGGGCATTTTGTGCACAGTGGTTAATACATTTCTTGCTACCTTCTGCTAATCTTACTTTACATTCACATCCCCAACCTTTGGTACTGTGTATCCTTTCCCATGGATGTGGGGTGTATTCTTTGAGAATTTAGAGAGTGGACAGATGAAAACAGGAGTATAAGATGTAGGTAATTTTTATCTGCCTATCTATTCACTGTCTAATACTTTTCACAATGAAACAAACCCTTTTTTAATAAATATTCCTATTCTGTGTGACAAAATTATATTAGTAAATAAGATGAGCAATAAAAACAATGGACAAAATGGAACTGGGCCTGTAGTACAATGGTAAGTCCCTGACCTGATCACGTGAAGTCCTGGGTTCAGTTCTCTATCAACATCACACAGAAAATCCCCAAAATAAAAGCCTGGAGTAATCTTTTCCTTCTATCAAACTTTGCATGTGTAACTATGGCGGAAAAAAAAAATAAAACAAAATGTTTACAGCACAAACTTGAAAAAGTATCTTTTAAATATGCTGATGTATTTATAAAAGAAGCAAATACATATCTACATTTCAATGTGTATAAAATTGAATGCTAATCATATAATTTATTTTTTAATATTCTTGTTCAATAATACATAATCCAATTTGATGTTTGAATATATTTGCTCTTTAATAAAGGATATATGATTTTAATTTCTAAAAGATCCACATGAAGCAACAGAAAATTCTGGAACACAAAGTATAGGCTTGTTATAGATGAATAAATGTCCCAAATCACAAATAAATCTGTAAATTGCATGTTTCTGTGAAATTGATTATAATGGTTTTGACTTGTTGGGACACTTTTAAAGTTTCTATTTTTATCTTTTCAGACAAAAATTACATTTGGTGATATTGAAGGAGAGACAGGAATAAGATAGCTTTTACAGTTGGTTAATCAGAAACAGAAGCCCTAAGAGGGAACAAGGAGACAGGACCCTGCCCACCTGGCAAAACTAGCATCTGATCCAGTCTCCCCCAAGATGACTACAAGCAATTCCCAGCAATAGTGCCCCGAACTCTCCAATCTAGCATACCTGGTCTGAGCTGATTCTTGTGAGTCAGCTCCCTGAGTCCATGAACCCAATCAGGTCTTTCTCTTAATACACACTGGATAATAAAAAGGATCTTGTCGTGTGTGTGAGCCTTCTCTCTTCATTTGACAGCCTGACCTGGGGTAGTTTATTCACCTGAATAGCCGTAAGTTTACCCCTGTCTCTTTCCCAGCCTAGCTGGAAGAAGGGAAGACATTTTTTTTTTTTTTTTTTTTTACCTTTCTTGGGTATTTTTTCTGTTTGTTTCTCACATGTATTTTGTCTTTAGACGATTTCTGCTAAACTCTGGGTCTTTCGTGTGTGTCATAATTCTCCTGGTTCTCTTGGCTACATACACTCCTGGTATCTGAATCTCCTGTTCCCAGTCTTGGTGCTTCCATACTCTGTTACGTATGGTCTCTGGTCTCCAAGTGCTTCACTATTTTGTCGTCCTTTCTGGTCTTTTATGTGAAGGGGATCTTTGGTTCTTATGCTTTGCGTTCTGTGTGTGGGTGTCTATGCACCTCTGGAGCCTTTTTACCCCTGGAGATTTCTCTGTGATGGAGATTGATTCTACCTGCCTCCCTTCTCTCTTCCAGCCTGGAAAGTGGGGAGGGGGTTGGGAGTAGGGGAGATGAAGGGTTGGGAGTGGGAATTACCTTCTGGCCTGAGTCTCTTTAAACCTTATAATTCATAATTTACACTCCTGGAGTCTGTTTTTCTCATTTCTTTGTTAAACTAAAGAAGAACCCTAATGTTGGGATTCACAGGCCTGGGAGGAACTCCCTGAACCCACAAATCCGGCATCAATATGTGAAATTTTTCTCCTCATACAAAAAAATTATTTTGGAAATTAGGAAGACAGCGGGTTAGATATAAAGCTCAAAACACAAATAGTATAAGCTTAGCTTCTTTTGTCGTTAAGTTATATTATTGTCCTTTAATATCCACACATTATGTGAACCTTTTAATTTTGTTCATGGGAAATGTGAGTAGCTGAGGAAATTGAACCCAAAACCAACAGGCTTTGTAAGCTATTGCCTTTAGCCACTGAGCTATCTCCCCAGGCCTTTTATTTATCTTTCTAATATGTTTATTTTCTTCCCAACTCTTATGAGATTTGACTTCATCCTACTATATGAACACTTGTCATTTATTCACCACACCCACGTGAACCACAATGATACATCATTCTATGTGAAAAGCCAAAGTATTGTAGAATAAATTTATGTGTTTTTAAAAATACTTTTTAAAACACTTTCTAAATATTGTAAATTATGGGTTTGAAAATTTTTTAAGAAGAACTCAATTCCCCACAAAATAATATTATTTTGCTATTTTTATTGATCAATTTGTTGTAAATGAGGGAAGCAGGATTTCTTGTGGCTAAAGGGCACATGGGACAGTTACTATGTTTATTGTACTTCATTTATTTATTTATTTTTCTCTTTTCACATTAGCGTGTGTGTGTGTGTGCATGCTCAAATCTGTGAAAGTGCACAAATGTAGGGGTGCCCATGCATGTGTGTGAATGTCTGTGTGAATCCAGAGGTTGATGTCAGGTGTCTTCCCATATCACTCTCCACCTTATTTATTGAGACAGGATTTCTTACTGAAACTAGAGCTCCCCAATTTGGGCAGTCTACGAGCTAGCTTGCCTTGGATATTTGTCCAATTTCCCTCTCCCTATTACTGGGATTAGAGACTAAGGATGCATTTACATAGGTAAATTTGTTACCAGCTTAGGCACACTTCACAGGCCCAATTGGTCTGCACTTTTATTGCTAAATAGACTTTGCAATATATTCTAGAGGAAATAAAGTAGCACATTGTCCTATAAAGACAAAAGACCAGGAAAATGTATTTTTATTCCATTATTGATATATTGTCTGTGGCCAGACCTTCCACTGCAAAATAGTTATTGCATTATTTGTGATTTAAAAATAAACTTCAGTTCAATATTCTATGAAGTGGCCATCATCTTGTATTAAAAATACTAAGAAGATAAATTGCACAACTTCTTCCTTGGTGTATTTCTCAATGACAAGTGATGCTATTGGTAATCATCATATTATACAAACAAAGTTTACATTATAAAATAAAACTGAGATGCATCATTAGAAAGTTTAAAATGGGTCCATTCTCATTTTTTTTTTTTTTTGGAGATAGACACAGAGAGAGACAGAGAGGGAGAGGAAGACAGATAGAGATGGGCACGCCAGCAGCCTCTCAGCTGCTGTGAACGAAATCCAGATGCATGCATCCCCTTGTGGTCAAGTGCGGCATTGCACCCTTGCATCACTTTGCATCTGGCTAAACATGGGACCTGGGGATTGGAACCTGCGTTCTTAGGCTTAGGAGGCAGGCGCCTTAACCGCTAAGCCATCTCTCCAGCCCTAAAATGGGTCCATTCTCATTTATCCTTCACATGTGTCCTTGGTGTGGAGAGGCTAGGGTGTTGGTTATAACCATGTGCTCTGGAAGCCCCATCATCTAGAATGGAATTTAGGTCTCATAACTTATATATTAGGTTATTTAACCTCTTGAAATTTAGTTTTATCATAAGTGAAGATATTTGGATTATAATAGACCTGCTTCAATAGACAGTGAATGTTATCACTTGAGAAAAAGAAATCTGTGGAACCATCATATTCCTTATGATTTCCCATGAATGTTTTGTTCTCAGGGTATATCCCCTTGACAACAACTGTGCTGATATTATGAAGCTTTCCCTTGACTCTACATTCATTTCAGGAGAGACTTGGCCTGAGTTGTTAATTTAGTTCCCACAAGTAATTAAACATCAACACATTCCTTTATTCTACAAATAGCTATTCAGCACCTTCCTATGGTTATCACAGATGGATATAATGGAGCTGTGCAGTGTTTAGAAACCTGGCTCATCTCTTGCCTGATGATGAATCTCTCTATTCACCTGATTTTGTGCTCATGGCTGGTCAGGATCATGGAAAGTTCTCCAGAAGTAAAAGTTAGAGGTGGGCATAAAAGGTATGCACTTCTTGTATGTTCACTGAAAAGAAATTTCTGCTGAGGTGGCATGTGGTACTAAATCATGGAGGAAGAGATGGGGGTTAATTAGTGAGAAAGTTGACAGATGAAATAGGCCTAAAAGTTAACCACCTGGACTTTTACTGCTTTGTTCTTCAAATCTGGACCCAGTCTCTCTTATTCTTAAATACTAATTCTTTAAAGACACCAATTTTGTTGATTTTACTGTACTTTCCTTTTTCCAGTAAAAGATAAATAATGCCTTAAAAATAGATTTTGGATTTTTTGCAGTGCTAGTTCTGTTTTTGCACTATAAATCATTTTTATTTGATAAAGACCCACAGTGACTGTAGACAGTTTGTATGTAAATTCAACATCATTTCATCTTCTTAATTGTATAGAGCTATTTATAAGAGAAAAAAGTATCAGCTGATAGATGACCTTATGTATTATTTTAAAAATAAACTGAAGCAATTTATATCATGTCAAAACCAATATTTAAAAAAATAGAAATATCATAGTCCTAATCATATTTGCCATTATAGAATTTCAGATGATTAGTAAGGCTGAGCCCATATTCCTACATGGCCAAAATTGCTAGTAATGTCATATTCTATAATTTCTCTTTTCTTAATGCAGTTGCAGTTCACCCTTTTGTGTAACCAACCTGACACTGGAGGTCTTCTGGTCCTAGTCTATGATTGGGCAGTAATAAAGTCCAACTGTAGTGAAGGGCAATGTGGTTGGGCGAGGAACCACAAGTGATGCAGGAGGTCAGCTCCCTTGACCTAAAGATTTTCTCCCATTCTCTAAGTTGTCTATTGACTCTGTTGATGATTTGCTTGTCTATACAATAGCTTTTTAGTCTTATGAGATCCCAGTGGTGGAGTATACGTCTAATTCCCTGGGCTACTGGGGTCTTATTCAGAAAGTCTTTCCCTATGTCGATATCTGGGTGTGTTCTCCCCATTTTTCTTCTAAATTAAAATCAAAAGATAATACAAAAGTATAAATTAGACATACTTGTCAAATGTGATAGCATATCAAGCCCAACATATCAATGATTTGCTAAATGAGGATAGTTTGCAAGGAAGGAAACGTGTTGGACTAGAAATAGATTGTGTGGCAGGAGAGATTTGCCTGTTCTGGCTCACAACCCCTGCCATATTACAGACTTAAATGAGGGCTCATCTTCTGGAACTTTGAGAATGTCTCAGCTTTGCTCATCTGATCAAGATGCTGTGGATGAATGTATCACAAAATGAGCAAACGTAGAGCTGGTTGCAGGGGTGATGCATCCTGCAGTCTTTCAAAATGAGAAGTGCTTTCTATCAACTGGTGAGTTCTAAAAGTAACACCCCAGGAATTCTTCTTTAACCCTTCCCTAGAGAACTCTAGTTTTCAGTGTTCTTAGCACTTATTGAATCAGTTTCTTGATGCCTTCCCTGCCATCCTCCCCCATCTCCTACTCATCAGCACCTACTGCTCCACAGCCCATCTTTACAAGGTGAGGTCCAGGTTCCTGTGATCTCTCCCCCAAACACCATGTCTGTCCACAGAATTGTGAACTGTGTTGTGTGACTTCTTGGTAAACTAATCAGACCAGATAAGGAGGGAAAAGACAGGCCTGAAAAGAAACTCCATTCAAGTTTAGTTTGGTGAATCAGAGTCCAATGTTATGACTTACAGTAACACTGATGACATGACCAACTGTATCTCTCAAGCTTGGACAAGGATTCATAAAAGCTGCATCCCAAGAGTCCCTGCATTGGAGAGCCTTCTTTCTCTAGCAGTTGTTTACCACTTCCATAATGTTGAGGAGAGGTTTTTTTAGCCTTGTAAGTTTCTTGTGAATATCATGAACAGCCCCTTCCTCCAAGAGCAAATAGCATTTAGAAGACACACCTACATGACATGACCGTATGATGTTACTCTCTAGGGAAATCCTTTGAGAGTTTTGCCTCTATCTATGATTTAAAATTTTTGTAATGCTCAGCACTTCCTTTTCCTCTTTATCCATTAAAAAAGAAATTTTCTTATATATGCATGCATGCATGCATGCATGTATGTATGTATTTTGCCCATTTATTTTTGCATCACCTCCATTATTACCAACATACCCTCATTCTTTTGGCATACTCAGTTACTGGATTGTCACTTGGCATCTAGACATTAAGTCTATATAATAATTCTATCTGTTAAAATAATTTCTGTTTTCTGTTCTCAATCCTATCTTGCCATAGCTAAACTGACACACAGATGAATTCTCAAAACTAGTGTGTCACAGGGAGTTTACCACAAACTTCTATTAGCAACCATTTCCACATTACATAAATAAATATATTTATATATAGTGTCTTATATACACATTATGTGCGAGATATATATATCGTCAGTAATTGCAAATTAGCTTATAAGCAAATTAGGTTATAAGCCAAGATGCTTATAACCAACAGCAATGAATAGGTCCAATGGTCATTTCTCCTTTTCAAGAGAGAACAAAGATGTCAAGTGGTTCAGTAAATGAGATCAAAGTCTTATATCTTAATTTCTGTTTAGCAAGTATATTAAACAAAGAAGCTTCTAGTACATCATTACAAAATTAAGTTTTCAAAAGGGCATCAAGCTATCCCACTATTCCCTGTGAATCTGAAGAGAGCACCAAACACTGCAGGATGGAGGATGGACAACTTTTGCCCATGGGTCCGTTAAAGATTACTTCTGTCAGTTAGATGGAAAAACAGAATCTTCTCTCTTTTCCTTTCCCTTCACAAGTCTTCTTTTACCTAACCTCCCTCACATCTCCCAGAGTGCTAGACAGAGTTCATATACTTGTCTGTTTAGTTGAAATATTTTAGGAGGCATGACTGCCTCTGTGATTAGAAGCTTCTTTTTACTGGTATTTGCTGCTCTCCAGAAAAGACACATGTTATCCTATTGGTTTATTGCTAGCCATTAGGGCTTTGTGCTTATTTTTAATTTATGGTGGTTCAAATCAAACCTAGAAATTCGTGCATGCTAGACAAGCTTATATCATTGAAATGTAACTTCTAGAATATAGTTTTATCTTCAAAGATACCACATTGTGCTAGCTCAAAAATGGAAAATATGAGAGACAATGCTTACCCTGACACTTTGGGGCTTTTCCACCTTTATATGTCCTGCTCTGAGCTCCTGATTCAGCAACACCCTCTGTTTTCCCTTTGGGAAACCCTCCCATTCTCTCAGTCTTTTTCTATATTTTCCTTAATGAAGTCTGCTTTGGCCTTCCTCATTTCCTTTTCATTCCTTAATTCTTCTTTGGTGTGAAACATGAATTTGAGAGCCTTTGCCACTGGAATCCAGCTGATCTATATCAAGAAAGGCCCCCTTACTCTCAAAACCCACAACAGTAACCACTGACTTATATAATGCTATTAGATTTACTTTACTATTGAAGATATGGAGGTTTCCATATGTTAATAAATTTAAGTATTTTAAGTGGTAAATAATAAGACTAAGATTTGAACTCAGTTCCATTTATCTCTATAAAAACACATGATTTTGCAGCAACACAATAATAGTCTTATTATATCTATTATGTAAATGAACAAACAGGTTCACAGAACTTGCTTGTCTTAGCATGACTGTGAGTGTTGATGTCAATTTTTAAAATATATTTTATTTATTTATTTGAGAGAGAAAGAGAGAGAAAGGGCACAGCAAAGTCCCCAGCCACTGCAAATGAACTCCAGATACATGTGCCCCCTTGTGCATCTGGCTTATGTGGGTCCTGGAGAATTGAACTGGGATCCTTTGACTTTGCCGGCAAACACCTTAACTGCTAAGCCATCTCTCCAGCCCTGTTGATGTCAATTTGACCCCAGTTCAAAGAACCCCTTATCTTTCTTTTAAGACTTGTATGATCTTGGGAATTCTAATTTTTTAATGCAGTTGCCGCCCCACCCTGATGTGCCCAGAAAAAAAGGGGGGTTGATAAAGGTGTTAATAATTATTGAAATATGAGATCAGCTATGGAATAAGAATATGCTGCTTTGAAATGACTGTATAACTCTCAGGCAAAGTTCTAAAGCTGACTTGTGCAGATAAGAAGATAGCAGAGTAGGGACCAAGGGTACATGCCTATATCCTGAGGAATCTGCAAGAAGATGTTTGATCTTTTTCTTCATAAAAAGGTAAGAAGCATCAAAAGGAAAGGAGGATGATAGTAAATAGCAGACTGAGAAACTAGATAAAATGCAGAAATACTGAACTTTTTGTTTATAAAGGAATGAACAGACTCTAACTCAGAGCACAGAGCAAAAGTGGGAGGAGAACCCCCACTTCCTGTGCTCAGGGTCTGTAAACAAGAGAGTAAAGGAAAATCACAAGAAAATACATAAAAAACAAAGTTCTGGATGACAGAAATGTGTTCTAAAAGCCAAGTTTAAAGATAAATAAATGCTTAAATTTAGATGTTAGTGTGATTACAAGTAAGTACCTCAGGGTTTTAGAAAAGTAGGAACAAGTAATATCCAAATTTAATGTACAGAAATAAGAAAGTCAAGAAATTAATGAAATTGGAACCATATAAACAATAAATAAAAGAGAGACTTGGTTCTTAGAAAAGATAAGCAAAATTGACAAATGATTAACTAAACTCAGAAAAAAAGGGCCTAAATCAATAAACATAGAGATGAAAAGGAAACATTTTACCAGGCATTATAATTCAGTGTATGATTATAGCACTTTGAAAACCCTATAAGTTCCAACAGCTTAGAAAATCTAAAATAAATGGATAGCTTTCTACACACATATGCCCTAATCAAACCAGGAAATTATAGGCAACTACACAGTTTCATAACAATGAAGGTAAAGAAGTAATTCAAAACAAATTCTGGGGCAAGAAGATGGCTCAGTTTCATAATAACAATGAAGGTTTTAAAGTTTATAATTCAAATCAAATTCTGGGGCCAAGAAATGACTGGGGGCTGGTTTTAGTGTTTAATTCCATTGTAAAGATATTTGCCACACAAGTATGTGGACCTTTTGGCTGTAAGTTTAGAGAGCAGGCACACTTTATGGAACTTCCCTGGACCTGTAAAATGTCATAACTGTTGGTGATATGCACTGAAGCTGTCTGCTACAGTGTTTAAAAGTATTTGCAGGTGGAATCCACACACCCATAATGATAAGGGTGATTGCTGGTTGCTGGTTAGCTGAATTGCTGATCTCAAGGTCGACTGAGAGACCCTGCCTCAAATATGAAGGCGGGGAGTGACTGAAGAAGACAGCCAGCCTGGAACTCCGGCCCCATGCACACATTCACACTTGTGCATGCACACATGTATATACACTTGCAAACACATGAATGCCCACACACGTATGAACAAACACGCGTGCATCACACATACATATGTGAAAAAAAAAGTCCAGACCCTAATGGATTCACTGCTGAAGCATCTGGGAAAGAAGGGCTGACAGGTCCATTTATAGGAATCAGGCATTCAAACAGAATGGGCCTCAATGCCAGGTTCCAGAGTGCAAGGAGGATCCTGATTGGTCAGTGGGCCCTGGAGGATCACTGACTCAGGAAGGGCCCTCTCAGCGAGCTCTACCAGCAACACTGGGGAAGAAATGGGAAGCTGTTGCTGAGGAAGGATAAAGAGGGGGCTGCTGCTTACAGCCATCTTGGGTAGGCATTGGATCTGTTTGAGTTCTGGTCCCACAGGGGAGAGTGCCATCTATGCTTCATGCCAGTCTCCAGCTAACTTCCTTGTAGAGAATGCTGTCTTTCTTCTAATCCATATCAGCATTTTTGGGCCAGACCCTAGCTGACTACTTATAAAAAAAAAGGTAACTTGTTTCTGATCCCTATCACTTATACTGTTCCATAAAATAGAAAGGGAAGGACTATTACCAAACTCATTTTAAGAATCCAGTATTACCCTGCTAACAAAACTAAATAAACATACAACATAAAAAGATCATTCAGCATGATCCAATGGCTTTATTCCAGGGATGCAAGGACGGTTCAATATATGCAAATCTGTAACTATATATATCACATCAAGAGTCTCAAGGATAGAACTCACATGCCCATAACAACCATTGAAAAAAATTTCATTTAACAAAGTCCACCCCTTCATGATAAAATCCCTGAAGAAACTAGGAAGGAATATACTTCCACATGACAAAAATCTATATATAATCAACTTTACAATCCTTTAAGAGAAATTTACCTCTATACCAAGAAGAAAAAGAAGCTATTTTGAAGTTGTCTGCTGTGATGTGATGTAGAAAACACAAAGGGACACATGATTATTATAAAATATGAAATTTATTAAATACATGATTTTATATCTAGGTAATGGATCATTAAAACATTACAAATGATGACTTTGAAGAATTTTAATTCAGCATAAAAATACCCAGCATTGGGCTGGAGAGATGGATTAGTGGTTTAGGCATTTACCTGCAAAGCCTAAGGGCCCAGGTTTGATTCCTCAGCATACACATAAACCAGATGCACAAAGTGACACGTGCATGTGGAGTTTGCTTGCAATGGCTGGAGGCCCTGGTGTGTGCCCGTTTTTTTCTCTGTTTCTATCTGCCTCTTCCTCTCTCTCCCCTTTAAGTAAATAAACACAATATTTAAAAGAAAAAAAAAACCCAGTATAAAACTATATTCCATAGGTGGGGAGGGTCAAGAAAGTCAATATATATATTCATTATTTAAGATATAACATTTGTTTCTAGAATAATAACTTTTATGCTAATATATTTGTTTTACATATATTTTTATTAGCTTTCCCGATTTTTCTACAAAAGATTTAGGTTAATATTAAGAAATAAATGAAAATAAAACAGAGGCCTGTAACTAACTTTCATAAAAAGATTCCAATTGAATTAAATAAATTTGTCACTTGAGATCTACATCTAGTGTCTCCTACTTTACAGCCCCATGTCTTTCCTCTCAGTGCTCTGCATTTTCGTATAAGAACTGAAATCACATTTGCTTTAATAGTTCTTACTCTATAGATATCTTCAGTGTATCTTTGAATAATCCAGCCTACTATTGTATCTGCTCATGCTCACTCAGCAGTCCATGTGGTGAATACCAGGTCTATTCATTCACGAGTATATTTTTCTGTGGTTTGTTTTTCAAGGTAGGGTCTCATTCTAGTTCAGGCTGAACTGGAATTCACTCTGTATTATCAGGGTGGCCTTGAACTCACGGCGATCCTCCTACCTCTGCCTCCTGAGTGCTGGGATTAAAGGCGTGCGCCACCAAGCCCGGCTTGTGTTTACGAATATTGACATTCCATTTCCTCTGATATTCAGAGCACACAGACCTTACTTCCATTAAAATATTCCCTATCTTGATAGAAGATATGACTTTTATCTTAACTGGCCTCTCTGCTGGCTTTGTTTTACAACCAGCCTCTGTAACTGACTGTTGCCTCCTGCCAGATATTTTCTTCATGTCTGGCCTTGTTTCATTCATTCACTTCCAGACAGAACCCATTCTTCATCCTTTCTTATTTATGATATTAGGTGTATATCCAACTATCTTTCTTTTATGATAGTTTTGAATAGCTCAGCATTGCAAGGTCAAAATTTAAGTGAACATCTAGCCATATTCAACCTTAAAGTGGAATGCCAGCAAAGCATTTTCCTTGAAGGACACTAATCAGCTATTGGGCCTCACTTAACAACTTTATTGTCAGGTTCAAATTCCCATCTCTTTTTACTACTTCAACCTGTTTCATCATGTACTTTAATTGTTTTGAAAAACTGAAATCCAAGGAACTCAAAGATACTTATTAGGAACACAAGACAGGTGTAGTTCATCAGGGTTTTCCAGTTTTTCCCATGAAACAATTTCTTTTCCCCTGCCTGATTCCCCACTTTTTCCTCCTGTTCTTCTTTCCCTTCCAAAAAAATGTAAATATATCCATTATGCTTCATATTTCCATGTCATAGCTGTAGGATGCTCTGGGAATGAGGAAAGAGGGAAAAGAATGAGCTAATTATTATTATTATTATTATTATTATTATTATTATTATTGGTTTTTCAAGGTAGGGTCTCACTCTGGCCCAGGCTGACCTGGAATTAACCATGTAGTCTCAGGGTGGCCTTGAACTCATGGCGATCCTCCTACCTCTGCCTCCAGTATACTAGGATTAAAGGTGTGTGCCACCCCACCAGGCTTAATGCTTCTCATTCTCCTGTGTTATAAAAACAACTACAATTAGCACCGTATTGTACATTTATTCTGAATTTCACACTACATATGTATTTATATGAAATTAGACCATCCACTTTTCTTCCACGCAGTGTCATAGCAGATTATACACATATTATCACCATCTCCATTTTACAGAGGAGAAAACTGAGATTTGGAAGAATGAAGTTACTTGAAATTCTCTTGTATCCCACTTCTGAAAATAATTTTGGGCAATAAAACCTCAGTAATGTATTTTAGACTGACTACTACCTCCTCCTCAACTCCTCTCATTGTGAATGACATAAATAAAAAACTTGAATATTTTAACTTATCTAAGTAATTTTATCCCTTATAAACATAACTTCATTACCACATACTAGATCTGCAGTGACAATTGTCTGTTAGTAGCTCATTGTAATATAGGCATGTTGATAATTGCTTTATGCAAATCACCTTACTCATGTCAAATATGTAAGGTAGATACTATTGTAATTACCATTTACAAATATGCTCACTCATTTGTTGTACAAATATTTATGGCATATCTCTACAGGAGTCAAAGTCTACTATGAATAGTATGAATGTATGAGGAAACAAAACTGATAAAGTCTTATGGTATGTTTTTGAACAGTGTTCCTTTAAAATATTCTATTTGAGAATATTGATGAATTGTGATGTCTATTGTATTTAAAATGTAAATGTTAAAAACCTTGATTTTAATTTAGGGACTTTTTTTCTCATTACTATTAAAAAGATATTGATTTGTAAATCATAAATTTCTCCCCAGATAAGTTGAAAATTCAGCCTTCTTTACACAGCCTGGGTCAACCTCTCCAGCTAAGTTTTATTGATTCCCTCTACAAGTGCTGTATTGAGAGGTTGACATTTGCTTGTGATGAGTAAAGCAATCAAAAGACACACACACAAAGTACAGCCAGAGCTTAGAACACGCCATATTATCTCTGCAGGAGGCAGTATAAAATAGGTGTCTTGCTGATGTTCACAACACTAATTTTCTTCTTTCTCCCCAGCCTCACATTACTTCCTACTGGGACTCATGTACAGTTTTAAAACTCTGCAGGTGACGTGCTAGACCGACATTTGGTATTTATCTTTCTGATCACTTTTTTGTTAAATACTAAATTACTCTGGGTTACACTAACTACATATACTGTGTAAAGTTGCCTTGTGCCCGACATGCTCATGCAAACCATGTAGATATAAAGGTGGGTATAGCACTGTCCTTTTAAGATATGAGTTTCAAAAAAAAATTAAAAATGATTTGAGTTTCTGGAGTTAAGACATTGGATTGAAATCCCTGTTCTTTCACATTACATAGTGACCTTACTTGATCTTCAAAACCAATGAATAGGTAATATTATCTTCACTTTCCAGATAAGTAAACTGGGGTTTTGAAACATTACATAATTGTCCAAATTTTCATAATCGGAAAGGGTGAGTATTGAAATTAAATCCCTGACTGTGGCAGTCAAAACCCCTAGGGCTGGAGAGAAAGGACCCAGTTTGATTCCCCAGGACCCATGTAAGCCAGATGCACAAGATGGTGCATGCATCTGGAGTTTGTTTGCAGCAGCTGGAGGCCCTGGCATGCCCATTCTCTCTCTATGCATTTCTCTCTCCTCTCTCTCTCTCTCTCTCTCTCAAATAAATAAAAATAAATAAATAAATATTAATTTTTTTTAAAAAAAGCTCTGCCCACAGATATAGGTCCTGTACCAGTAACATTGGATGTTCAATCTTTCCTCTCTCACTTTTGTTCAGGACTTTTTCTTCACTCATTACATTTTATTGCTGACCATCAAGAAGCCGTCCTGGCAAGCCCAACTGAAAATTACAAAAACTACCCCAAAGAAAGCTAATTTATGATTGGGTATCATGTTTAAATAATTTTAGTTCCTTTAAGATAACTTTCAAAAAATAATGTCTACCCTATCAATTATTTAATCTTATATCACTGAAAACTTGGTTAGATTTACATTTTTACTAATACATATGTCCTATTCATTTTCACATTTTAAAATGCTTCAGTTCACTCTTTCAAATTAGGCACAAGGTAGTATTTTGTTGGTGTTCATTTGTCTGAAATCCTTCTTTTGCAGATCAAAGCCTAAGTAAGCAGTCACACTGAAATTACAGCAGCACAACCCTTTTATTTGATGAGATACAAACTCCCCAACATACTATTAAATTGATTATAATTTAAAACAGTTACAAGTTTTATTTCGATAAAGATGGACTGTGATTTTGATACTCTCTGAAAGTGTTTTTCAGTTGAGACTGAAATCATGATTCGAGGAACAAGAGAATTTCCTTTAAATGTATTTTGGAGAAATGCAGAGGGTGATATATAGTCTTACAGCACTGTGGAAATGTACCAGGGTTAGAAGGTTATGTTCTCATATCCTGTTGTTTATATCCTCCTATCCTGTTGTTTACATCCTCCTATCCTGTTGTTTACATCCTCCTATCCTGTTGTTTACATCCTCCTATCCTGTTGTTAACAGTTAAGCAAGAGCCACCTGCGGCAAACGGAACTTGTGTTTAGGCCAGGAAATGGGAGTGGAACAGGATGTTCTTAGGCAAACAATCCTTGGTCATGTCAGTCAAGCAGGGCAGCAGACTCCCCGGGAGGGAGGGTGGACCCCACAGGTCCCCCTTCCTTAAATATAAATGAGCATCTGTCTTAGGTTGCCTCGGATGTCGACATCCATCTTACCCGTCATGGAGAAGCCTGCCCAGGCCCCGCAGACTCTCTGTCTTAGGTTGATAGACATCCCCCAGGTCTTACCCGTCATTGATTACTCATTTATCTTGTAAGCTCACCATACTTGAGCAGTGGGGTTATCTGCTGCCAGACATCAGACCTGTTTGGTCTGAAATTGGCACTGGGCTTGAGTTTTTGCCATACAGCAGAGACAGACCAAGGACAAAGCCACACCACCCAGGGCGATTAGCCCTAGGGCCATAGACCCACTCCAACCCTAAAAGAGACGGCCTGCAAATTGCCAACGTGCTCCCAGAGACTGGTGGTATAGAGGAGTACAGGTCACCATATGGGTTTCCCAAAGTAAGTCTATTTGCTCTTGTAGTAGAGCTGTCTGTTGAGTTAAATTTAGTATACCCAATTGTATGAGAGAATTTAAATGATTTTAAGTGTTGAGTGCATAAGCTACTTCCCCTGAGAGCAAGTCCACAGTGCTTGCTGTAACAGCAGATTGGGAAAGGGCTATGCCAGCAACAGTAACTGCGGCGGCAGCGGTGGCAATTGCAGCAACGATAGCTGCAGATACACCAAGTCTCTTTTCTGCTGGGTGAGAGTCAGCTGTGTCTGTCAAGTCTTCACTGCCAGGTGAGAATCAGCTGTGTCTGTCAAGTCTTCACTGCCAGGTGAGAATCAGCTGTGTCTGTCAAGTCTTCACTGCTGGGTGAGAATCAGCTGCTTCTGTGGTGTCAGTGGCAGGTGGCAGTCCTGTGAAGAACAATTGAGGATATCTCCCGAGGGAGTTTCATTAGTCCCAGATATGCTGTAAAGCATGTACAGAACAGTTGGGAATTAGTGAAAAAAGTCTGCAATTGACCATGGGCTTAGGATAAGGCATCCAGTGGAATCATCAAAGGAATTGGAAGAGTTAAGTTGAGAATAGTTAAGCTTGAGAACAAAGCACATGAAATTCTTACAGGAATAGATAAGAGTTAAATTGGCTTTCTCTAGATCAAGATGCAGAGCAAAATCAAGTTTCATTTGTTCACAATCCAAAACATTAAGGCCCCCCGAAATCAAAAATCAAGGGCTTGCCTTTTGCAAAATCTTAATAAATTGGCTTTCTCTGGATTACTTGTTCCCAATCCAAAACATTAAGGCCCCCAAAAAAAAAAACCAAGGGCTTGCCTTTTGTAAAATCTTAATAAATTGGCTTTCTCTGGATTACTTGTTCCCAATCCAAAACATTAAGGCCCCTGAAATCAAAAATCAAGGGCTTGCCTTTTGCAAAATCTTAATAAATTGGCTTTCTCTGGATTAAATCCAAAACATTAAGGCCCCCCGAAATCAAAAACCAAGGGCTTGCCTTTTGTAAAATCTTAATAAATTGGCTTTTTCTGGATTACTTGTTCCCAATCCAAAACATTAAGGCCCCCCAAAACAAAACCAAGGGCTTGCCTCTTGCAAAATCTTAATAAATTGCCTTTCTCTGGATTGCTTGTTCCCAATCCAAAACATTAAGGCCCCCTGAAATCAAAAACCAAGGGCTTGCCTTTTGTAAAATCTTAATAAATTAGCTTTTTCTGGATTACTTGTTCCCAATCCAAAACATTAAGGCCCCCTGAAATAAAAAAAACCAAGGGCTTGCCTTTTGTAAAATCTTAATAAATTGGCTTTCTCTGGATTGCTTGTTCCCAATCCAAAACATTAAGGCCCCCCAAAACAAAACCAAGGGCTTGCCTTTTGTAAAATCTTAATAAATTGGCTTTCTCTCTGGATCAGGAGTGCATAGCGAAATCAAGTTTTACTTGTTCCCGATCCAAAACATTAATCAAGATGCAAAGTCTTAATAAATTGTCTTGCTGTAATATGTTTAATGCCCATTCCTTGTTTCTTTAGCAATTCCTTGTTTCCTTAGCAATTCAACTAACTGATCTACTAGCAATGAATAAGAGCTAGCAGTACCCATTTTCAATACGCTCCTCTCTTACCTTTTCTACGGCTGGCCAGCCTTCAGGAGCGATCCTTCAGCAGTTTTCCTTCTTTCCCAATCTCGGTGGAACCTCCATTTGTAGCGCCAACTACCACCAAGACCCCGAGCTGGGCGAGGTGCCGAGGATTGAAGAGACGTTCACTGGGTCATTCGTGCTTCAAGAATGCCATTTATTGAATGCAGAGGGTGATATATATAGTCTTACAGCACTGTGGAAATGTGTAGGGTTAGGGTTAGAAGGTTATTGTTTATCCTCCTATCCTGTTGTTTATCCTGTTGTTTACATCCTCCTCCTTTGTTTACATCCTCCTATCCTGTTGTTAACAGTTAAGCAAGAGCCACCTGCGGCAAACGGAACTTGTGTTTAGGCCAGGAAATGGGAGTGGAACAGGATGTTCTTAGGCAAACAATCCTTGGTCATGTCAGTCAAGCAGGGCAGCAGACTTATGGTCTCCTGACACCATTGCCTTGGTGATTAGGTTAGAACATACGAATTTAAGATGCAACCTTCAGTGAGTAGAAAGGTAGACAGAGAAGCTTGTGTGTGCAAAGATCTCAACCTCAAAGGGAGAAGGCTGAAGCTGGAAAGATAAAAAGAGTGGTCTGAGTAGAGGTCTTTCAGACAGGCAGGTTTGGAGCATGGAAAGTTTTTGAAGAAATGTTAGGGATTTGGAACTTCAGTGTGACCTTCTAGAAACAATGCTCCTCTCACAATAATGTTGGAGGAAAGAAGAGCTAAAACCAGCTGGGAGGAAGTGCAGTTGCCAAAGCAATATGAGAAAGATGGAGCAGACTTGGGAACAGACTGGAAATGGATAGTGCAGAGCGTTAAGGGGGGGTTTTAGAAAGAAACTGCCAGAAGTAATTGGTGATTGTATGGAGAAGGTGAGGAACATTCATGAAGAATATTGAGGTTAATTCTTGCAATACTTGAGAGAATTGTCATTTGTTGATATCTGTATCACTGAGCAAAGTGAATTTGAGAAAAATGTTATTAGTGGTTTTTAGTAGCTAATATAACATGCCTTGGAGATGGTGCTGAAGCTTGTAGGATATACAATTTGGAAGCCACTGGAATTGTTTATTTAAGTGAGAGAGAAAAAGCAAGAGGCATTTAATTAGTGCCTTAAATCTCAATTAAAACTCTGGGAAGTGCCAACTGGAAACTGCTTCATACTCATCCATCATTAACTCAATGTGTTTTAGATATTAAAATGCTTCAACATTAACTGGGTATAGGGCAGGGAAATTGTTCCCTCTTCAGAATCATACTCCCTGTATTAAAATCCCATCTCTTCCATTTTCCAGAGTTACTTAAATCATTTATTTAATTTTTTTCTACCTTGATTGCTCAAGTTTAAAATCAGGTTAATAATAGCTAATATGTAATGTTTCCATGTAAGACTAGTAACATGATCCATATACTATCTTAGAATAGTCTTAGGCAAATTTTATGTGTTTAATAAATGTTAACCAACATTTTTATTTAAGAACTTAAAATTAGGGCTTACATTACATGCTCACTAAGTTTGAGAGCCTTGACAGTCTATGATAGACATTTACTTAAGTAGATCATAATCTGCATCCCTGGTTAGAGGTGGATGGCAGTTTGAATTATATGGGCATGATTAGGTGGCGTCAAAGTGAATTGGAAACTGTATTTTTAAAAATTAATTCCTGAATTATACAGCATACCTCCTAAATTATGACCCCACCATCCAGGAACCATAAAAATATGTATTCAGAAACAAATTTCCAGGCTGGGAAGAAGGTCTCAGCTTGTGTGTAAGCTTGAAGCGCATAGATGGTCATATTCTCTCCGAGTTCAATTCCCCAGCACTCATGTCAACAGCTGGGCTGTCCACACATACCTATAAACCCAGTACTGCAGGGAGCAGGGGAGGGAGCACTGCAGAGGTTTGCTAGTCAGACATCATGACCAAAATGTACTAGCTCAGGGTTTAGTGAGAGACTGCATTTCAAGGAGACAGACACGCAGATGAATGATAGAGGAGGGTGCCAGAAGTTCTCCTATGACCTCTGCACACATGCACACAGGGGGTTCACACCCACACATACACATGCATAACTCACTCACTCACTCACTCACTAATTGTAAAACAAACTCCCTCAGAATTTAGTGAAAATGACTCAGCCTCTTAAAGTGAAAAATTTTCTTTTCTGTATTAGATGTATAGATAACAAACAGCATGTGTGCTCTTCATTTCACTGTAGAAAAAGTTTTACTAACAGTAAAACAGTGCTATTGCCCGTTCCCGCCACACTGCATTGAGGCGTAACCATGTGATGACCTCTTCCTGTTGAAATCTTAGAGGAAGTAATGTTGTAACTGGAGGCAAAACTTTCAAGAGGCTGTGCTTTCTCCATGGTCTCTTCCTTGAATAACTGAATAGCATCAGAAGATAATACAGCACTAGGGAAATTTGAAACCCAAAACCTAAAGCAACCCAAGTTCTCAAAACTGTGTAGGAAGAGTGCCATTAACCTGGGATATGCTGCATAGGTCTGAAACAAAAATAAAGATTAAGCTGCTATCTTGTTAAATCATAAACGTACTGGGACTTGTTTGTCACAGAATTTTCTTGACACTTAATAGGATGGGAAATGAGTTTTTTTTTTTTCATTCCTCCAAAGCTTATGATGGCTTAACTTTATGTAAGAACTTAGCTTCATTATGATGTCCAGTAATGGTTAGATATTAGTGTAGATTATTGCTATGAAGAGATTTTATTGATATGATTAATATCACAGTCAACTGACTTTAGAAAAGAAGACCTTGTTTGTGCAGTATGCTTACAGCTCATCTAATCAGTTGAAGGCGTAAGGGCAAAAACGGAGTTCTCCCAGAGGAGAGGGTTTCCTTTAAGACTGTACCATAGAAAGCCTTTCAATTTCCTGTCTGCTGGTTCCCCTTAGGCTTGAAACATGTCCGCTCTCACAGTTACCACACACACACACACACACACACACACGTACTGTTGGTTTTGTTTCCTTGAAAAATCCTGACTGACACAAGTCTCCACCCATCAGCCTGATGACATGTGCATCTCCATCACCTTGAACTCTCATCTGCATTTCAAATCCTGTACTTGGGAAGTGGTAAGATCTTGAGGAGCAAAAGAGTAGGAGCATTTCTTATTTAGTGCATAAAACATATCTTGATTTTGAATAAATGTCAGCATTTCAGTCATTATTAAATTATAATTCATATCACTAAAGTGGGTAGTAATTTAAAAGTGTGCATTTTGTGGATTAATTTTAACATTCTAAAATATATTTTAATATTGGTAATATTATATATAGAATCACTTTTCATTATTTTACCTTAGAATTTTAGCATGTATAGTTCTCTTTAAATAGAAAATTAATTTCTATTCTGTAGTTCCTTGTATATGTAATGACATGGTTTTATAACTCAATTTCCTTTTAAACCATTATTTAGAATATAGTTTTAAAAACCTTCTTACTAAAATAGTATAAATGTAAATATTCATAAATTATGAGTCTTTAATATTTTGGCTAAGTTTACATAGAGATGAAAATTGAAATTTTTGAAATGCTATTTTATGTTCATACTGATGGACTTAATGCCAGTACTATGTTCTGTCAGAGGTTCCTTAACGAGTGGCCCACATTTCTCTATCTCACTGAAAACATGTGATTCCTATCCCCAAGCAGACTGCACAGGTTAAATTGCAAACCAGCTTCAAGATGGCTTGGAGAGATAGGTTAGAGAGGGGCTGAAGTCTGAAAATTAGAATTGTGTGAAGTTAATTCATTTGACTTGAGAAACTTATAATCAACCTGTCTCCTCTTAGAAGAGAGGCTATAAATGGAAACTTTAATTATTGAGGCTCATGCCTGGCTCTAGCTTTGATCAGCATTATCTCAGCTGTTCCCTGCTCAGGTAATGTTTTTATGTGTACATTCATTCATATATGTGCATATATATTCATGATCACACATGCATACATGCACACCTTTTAGCAAGGTTCTTACATTCATGATCTGATAGTAAGTAAATAAGAATCTAGACTTTTCTGTTTTAGATTCAGATTTTAGTTACTTATAGTTGTGACTTAATAACAGCAACAGCCATTTAATTTTGTTTGTTTTCAAAGCCATGCTTTGTAGCACAACCAGCTATTGTTGAATTTTGCCTCATCATAAAATTGATTTATTAAAATTCATAACGGACACTCTCAAACCAAGACTTTGTCATTTGTCCTCTCTATTCAGTAATTTCCTTTCTCTATTTTGCTCTTCTTGCCTTTCCTACCCATTTTGTTTAAACTTGAGCCAATTACTGAACTCTCAAAATTTCATTTTCCTTGCTAAAGTGAAGCTGTAATGCCAGTGTTTATAAAAACCTTGTGGAGATTAAATTGAACAATAATCTGTCCTTATCCCTTCATCTTTTATATTGCTATCACTGATTTTTAGGGCGATTCAGCTGAAAGTATTTGCATTTTTGTCAAGTGATCTTTGTAGGTAGGATTTGTTTTGCTTCACAGTGGACTAAGAAAATTTGAGGACAGTTGTTCAAGGTAGCCATGGAAAAGAGGAACAGAAATCAATCAATAAGTCATGTACAAGATATAACTAGTCAAAAATTACCAGTCACTTTTCAAAATAAGTCTTTGGCCCATCTGATGCATCCCAAGTACTTGTGGAAATAAAAGTAATATTTTGTTTTTATTTTCATCCAGAGCCTCCTGAATCAGAAGACCATAGTGGACACGAGCCTTTTCATTTTCCTGTTCTTACAAGCTCCTAGTGTGATCTTTACTTTTAAAATAGTGACTGATAATCTCTCTCTCCAATTCTTGCCCTCACTGTCCACATGATCCCAAGTGAACTTTGATGTGATGAACGTGGTCAGATCTTAGCTCCTCTAAATGAGCTGGGATAACATCAACGACTGCCTTGATACAAAGGTACAGATTATTTAAACCACCATTAAATTGTTGTGGCAAATAAGGCTACTGTTTGTAAACAAACAAAATAGGTAAATAGCAAAACCAAGAGGGGTCTTGAAGTGTCAATCTTCTGGCACAAGGAGGCTCAGGACTTTCCAAAATATTATCCTCTCTGCAAGCTAGATGAGAAATAAAATGACTACAAATGGATAAAATGATCGTTCCTACTACCACGCAGATAGCCAGTTTTGAATCACCATAATTGTTCCTACTTCTCTGGGTCCAAATACTACAACATATGTTTTCATTTTAATACTTGGGCAATAGTGGTCGATCTGGCATTGGTCATTTTTAATTTTTGGATTAAATAAGTCATGTACCAAATGTGTCTGTAAATGGAACCCAAACACCTCAGCACTGTTGATAGTGTAAAATGAAGAGATAGCTCCTTACTTTGTGGTGATTGCAGCATGTGCAGAGACTGCAGCAAAAGCACAGCGAACAGGCTCATTTTAACATCTACTCAGCATGTGTTCCGTAGGTATGTGTTTATACATACCCATACACACATTCAAATCAATGTAGGCTCTAACCTAATATTGTGCGAAGAAAAAAATACTCTCCTGATTATCATTCCTTATTTAAAATAATGGGCTAATTTCTGGTAGTTTTGTACCACAGAACTGCCTGCTTTCAATCCTCTGTTCCTTTCTCATAAAATCCTATCATTTTTCTTTCCATATGTTTATGCAACATTCAATATATATCATAATTCTATGGGCTGGTAATAAATTCAACCCAAACATTCCATTTTGTTGTATTACGTATCCCAGTAGGGTTCACAAATGAATAGAAAAACATAAAGAGCTTTGGAGAGAACAAGGTGAAAGGGCAGACAACTTAGAATGCAGTGGCTTTGGAAGACCTCTTCCTTTATGCACGTGACTTTTTGCACAGAGACCTGAATGAAGTAAGGATATTAGTCATGAGGGAAGCTAGAGGATGTGGTTATTAAGGGGATGTATGTGCTGAAGGACCCACCATACTTCCACAGTCCATACTCTCTCCTCTGTCATTCTCTCATTCTCTAACCCAGCTTGAACTTATCTTGTGCTGGATATTTTTGTTATTTGATTTTTTTTTTTTTTTTTTTTTTTTTTGGAGAGACACAGAGAGAGATAGAGAGGTGAGGAGACAGAGAGCCTCTGTGAACGAACTCTAGATGTGTGCGCCCCCTTGTGGACAAGTATGGCATTGCGCCCTTGCATCACTGCATCTGGCTAAACGTGGGACCTGGAGATTGGAAACCAGCGTTCTTAGGCTTAGCAGGTAGGTGCCTTAAGGGCTAAGCCATCCATCTCTCCAGCCCTTGATTTTTTTTTTTTTTTTTTTTTTTTTTGAGACAGAGTCTCATCTATCCCGGGCTGGCCTCAAATACCCTATGTAACTGATGATGGCCTTGAAGTCCTATTCCACCTACCTCCACCTCCCTCATGCCAAGATTAGAGGTATGTGCCACCATGCCCAGCTAAACTGCTCTTGTCCTGATGTGCATTCTGTGCTTTCCTGTTTCAGGATTTTCATTCATTCCATTATTATACTGTCATACTGGAATACTGCCACATCCAAGCCCTCTGGGTTAGTCACCACTATAATGTTTTTCTATTAATGTATATATCATTATATATTCATGATAGTTAGAACAGAAAAATTCAAGTAAGACTCTTTCTATATGTGGGCTGGATGAGAAATAGGGATGTGGTGCTCTGGGTTGCTAAGGGTCTAACACTGCTGTAGGCCTGGAGGAAGCACAAGTCAGTACTTGTCTCATATTTACATGAGTTTTATTTTATTGAAAGAAATTTATTCTTTAAGTTGAGTTTTAAATCAACAGACAACATGGAATGCTACTGTTGTTTGTCAGACTATGTTCTTTTGTTTTTATGCCTGGTTAGGATGGTTTATAGGGAGACACTTATCATCCTTAACACATCAGAGCTCTGCTCTAATTCCATTTAATTTCTCATAACCTATGTGGGTTTGTTGCTCACACATTCTTTCTTGAATTAGTTGATATGTTAAGGTCTCTCACCTCAAAATCTGCTTCACTCACTTCTTTTATTTCCCTACATTTGTTTCCCTCTAGGGACTCCTTTCTTCAGAACATCTCTTCAGTAAGGTGGCCAAGAAGGGCAAAGCAGAGTGGTACTCAGGAGAAGTGGTCTCTCCGGGTCACCCTATCCTCCATGTGCTGAACAAGTCTGGGAGAAGTGTCAGTGTTCCTGTCATTGTTTTCTTGCTGTTTTGCATCTGTGATATATGTGTGTGTTCATATGCACCTGTGTGCAGTTGAATATGTATGTACATTCATGTGGAAACCAAGGGTTATTATTGGGTATCTTTCTCAGTTTCTCTCTATCTTGTTTATTGAGACATTGTTCCTCATTTGAATTCAGAGCTCATCAGTTGGGCAAATCTCCCTAGGTAACTTGCACTGGGGATCTTCTATCTCTACCGACTAAGCCCCAGGCTAATTGGAGGCTCCAAACCCTGGCCCTCATACTTGAGCAGCAAACACTTTTCTCACAGATCAATCTTCCCAGCCAAGTCTACATTTTCTTTTTTGCTTGTTTGTTGAGACAGGGTTTCATGGTAGCTCAAGTTAGCCTCAAACAATATAGCCAGGATGACCTTAAGTTCCTGGTCCTGATGCTACATCTTTAAAGTCCTGAGATTGTAGGTGCACATCACCATACCTGGTTTGTTTGCCTATTTGTTTTAGTGTGTGTGTGAGAGAAAGAGAGAGAGCGAGAGAGCATGCATGTGTGTAAGTGTAGGCATGTACATGGCACAGTAGGCATATGTAGGTCACAGGACATCAGGTGTTGGTCCTCACCTTTACCTTGTGTTGTAATTACCTTCTGGTTGCTGGGACAAAGCATCCAATCAAAAGCAGCTGATGGGAGGAAAGTTTTTCTTCCGGTTTACAGTCTTGAGGTGAAATTTCATGGCTTGAGCAGAGACTGTACATCACCTCCTTGCCAGAGAGAGTGGAAAACTGTTAAAGGAGAGTATTCCAGGTTCTGGCAAGGGGGAGATGACTAGAACATCCCGAAGCCCACCTCCAGAAACACACCTCCTCTAGCATGGCTCCACCTCCAGAACTACCATCATCTGGGGACTACTCATTCAAAACACATAAATTTTGGGGGATCATCTGACTAAAACCACCCATTTTGTATGAGAAGGGTCTCTTGCTGATTCTGGCTATCTTTCATGAGTTTCTTTGAGATTTTCCTATCTCTACCTCTCTCTTCACATTAGATGTTCTAGTATTACAGGCACCCTGTGGTAGTTTGACTGGCTGTCCCCCAACAGATTTCAGAGGCTTTTCTTTTTCTTTTTCTTTATTTAGTTAGGGGCCTCAGCCACTGAAATCGAACTCCAGGTGCTTGAAGCATCTAGTGGGCATGTGCTACCTTGCGCTTGCCTTACCTTTGTACATCTGGATAACATGGGATCTGGAGAGTAGAACATGGGTCCTTAGGCTTCACAGGTAAGCACCTTAACAGCTTAGCCATCTCTCTAGCTCTAGACTTAGGAGTTTATTAAAACTTGTGATTTTAATCTAAGGCCACCAGCCTGGAGGAGGTGTCACTGTGGGTAGAGCCAGGGTCTAGCTCAAAAGTGTGGGGGCAGATCTGGAATTTCCAGCGAAAGTTATGCAAAGTTCTGGAGTTTTGTCTGGAGTTCCAGAGTGTGCTTGCTTATGGTGGTGGTGGTTGCTTCTCTCTCTCTGCATGGACCTGTGGAAGTGGACCAGGTTCTTCTGCCATTATGGAACTTCCCCTCTATTTGTCAGTTTCAATAAATCCATTCCTCCATAACTGTACCTGGTTTGAAAGTTCATCCCAGCAACCTGAGGCTGTCTACTACACACCCTTGTAGCATCCAGCTATGAGTGGGTTCTGGGGATCTGAGCTCAGGGACTTACACTTGCATGGCACACTCTTTGTCCACTGATCCATCTCTCCAGGTCCTGGCTGTGTTTTTAAATCTAAACAGTAAGGCAATAAATCAGATCCATAGAATTCAGAGAATTACTGATACCTCAGCAGGCTAATGCTTGTACCATTATTTTGTATACTTAGGTGATATGTCATCTTAACTTTAATCCTTTTAATTATATCTTTCTTATTGTAATTAATATTGCTGTTTTCATCATCAACACCATTACTATCATCAGCACCACCATTATCACTATAGTACTGCATAAACAAAAAAAAAATCCAACAATACCAATAGATCCATGATAAAAGTTACAATTCTTACCCCTAATGAAGCCAGATGTGGCCTTCCTTCCTTGATACAATCAATTGGGCATTTTTAACCGTTTTATGTAAACTATAATATTTCATCAATAATTCTATACCTCCGCAGCTGGTTTGTTCTATTTAGAAATTCATGATATTTATCATATGTACATTTCTTATAAACTTCTTTTTGAAATATTTTTTCTCTACATCACATGTAAACAGAATCTGAGCATAAAGAAAAGAGAATCTATGTTATTTCATTTCTGCTATCCAAGGAGTTTGTCCAGGAAGAGGGAGGCTGCTCAGGGTCAGGAAGCATTTCTACTTTGAGTTCCTTCATGGAATACTTTCAAAAGGTTATTGATTTTTCACATTTTAAGAATAAAAACACTATCAAAAATCCTCAGGAAAATCATATCCTCAAAGTACATGGAAATATGCTGCTATGCTCAGTCCCATTGAGTTAATATTCTTTGTGCTTCATATAATCCGAGTCTCTGTAACTTTTTTTTCTTTTGCCATCTATACTTACTTTATTGTGTGCACAATGGAACCTTAACTCCCATGACTGTCAAAATAAATGAGATTCAATACAAATTAATGTTTTCTGTATGGTTTTACAAACTAATTGTGTGGCATTTCACTATTTTCCATAGAGCTGTGATAGAAACTTATCATAAATCAATGTATCTTTCTCACTTGTAGAGGTATGAGAAGAATATTGCAAGAGGATTGAAAAGTCAAACCAACAAAACATTTCACATAAGGAGTATTGAAAACACTGCTTGTATTATAGAAGGAAAGTTTCAGGTAAAATTGATGGTCATTGAAGAAAAAGTAAAGTATATGTATTCTTTTAAGAATATGACATCTAATGAAATAAGCAGTTTAACTGGATATTATATGATAAAGGAAATTTTTGCATAGAGAATTTAATTGTAAAAGTCATACCATTGAACTTCTTCTCTAGCTCAGTAGCTAATTATATTTTCTTGAAATTACTTAAAATTTTCTTTTATCTAAGTTCTTCTTGAATTCATGTCTTTTTATTCAATCATAACATTTCCAATTTGTAAACTTCTAGAATTTATGAGAAATCTGGGCTATACATTTGTTGTGTATCTATTTTATTATGATAATCTTGTCATGATTATACTCATTATTATCATTATCATGATGGCCATCTTCCTTGCATGTTGTCAATTCCATCAAAGCAAAAGTGAGGAAGACAGTATGGATTAGATGTGGATATGCAATTCAATTAGTACTAGATAATATTTAATAAAGTAATAGAACTTCATAGCTCTCAGCTAACACCTACCTGCCTACTGTAATTGCATTAGATGTTTATATACCATATACTAATTTCATATTTTATGTAAAATATATTGCACATATTTTTCTGTATTACTATTACATTTATCCTTATCGAGAGTAAATCGTGGGACTCAACTTTTTCTACCTAATGATTGAGTATATGTCTTGGGCTTACTAATGAGAAAATGTTATTCTCCTTATAATGGCAGTTGACTGAAAGTATAGACATGTGGCCCCAGCAATGCCAAACATGATACTTTTTTTGTCCCTCCTTGAGAACAAAAACAATAGAAATTTTCTTTAGTAATAGTAGTAAAAATATGTGTGTGTGTTCATTTTAATAAAACTATTTTTAGAATAATAATGTGAAGAAAAATAAATCAAAATTTAGACTAGGAGTGGTAAATGAATGAATGAGCACAAAGTATATTACCAGATTTAATTTTATCTATCTTTTCAAGTGACTAAAGATGTTAAAACCACATTATGGCATGTTTTTATTATTTTTACTTTCTTTAATATAGAGTTGTACTTTTTTCATCTGTATTGGAAGGACCATTAACTAGAGAAGTTCCAAGGCACTGAAAAAGTTTAATGAGGTGATAGGTAAAATGCTAACTATAATGCCTGGTTGTGGAAAACATGCAGTTGATATTACCTAGGTGAGTGACTTTCAAATTGTTGGTACTGTCAGTAAAGATCTTTTGTTTATTCCTACAAAACTTTTAGAATGATATCCTGTACATAAGAAGATCTTATTCAGTGGTGCATGAAAGACTTTCTTCCCCCTTCTCTTTTGTAGACGATGAGAGGAATGATGAGTTAGAATTAAAATAAAACACTGAGATATTTTTTGACAAACGTAGTTATTCCTGATTACTTCTTTTTAAAAAAGATTTTATTTGTTTATTTATTTATTTATTATTTGTTAGATACAGAGAGAGAGAGAGAGAGAATGGGCATGCCAGGGCCTCTAGCCACTGCAAACGAACTCTAGACACATGTGCCACCATGTTCATCTGGCTTACATGGGACCTGGAGAATTGAACTGGGGTCCATAGGTTTCGTAGGCATGTGCCTTAACTGCTAAGCCATCTCTCCAACCCTGATTACTTCTTATCAAACAAAATTTAGCATAGTAAGGTCACATGATAGAAGTTAGCAACTTAAAATGTTATTGAAGAGATGGGGCTGTAGCTCAGTGGGTAGACTGATTACCTAGTATTCATGAAGTCCAGGGTTTTATCCTCAGCATGATATCAACAGGTTTGGTGGGTGTGGTGGCACATGTTGGAATCCTAGCACTCTGGAAGGAGAGTCAGGTGCATAGGCAGTTTGAGGCTAGCTCAGTGAACATTGGAACTTGAATAACAATAATAATAAAAAAAGAACAGCATCAAATGTAATGAAAAAAAGTAAATATAAATATAAGAAAATATTTCCAAACAATAAAATTTGCAGAAAATGTAAACATAATGGGACCTGAATAAAACGATATGTCATCTAAATTGATGGATTTGAAAAGGTATTGTTAAAAATGTCAAGTCATACAGGGTTGATATAAGGAATCTAGAGGTATAATCAAGATTACAACAAAACAATTGATGAATATTGGAAAATCATTTATAGTATCCATAGAAATGATAAAATGATAGTCAATACAATATTGGAGAATACAAAGAAAGCTGGAAGATCAACTGCCTAATTTCAACATTTATAAAGTAACAGATAGTAACATTATATACTGTTGGTTAATGAATGAATACACCTATTAAGGAAAAAGAATGGAGGCATTAGAATTGGAATTAGAGTCACACAAATATAATTAACATTTGATAAGGGGATGATATAGAGAATCCCATTATGTGAGTAGCTTTCAAAACAAGTAATCCTAGATAAATTAAATGGATCCCTGAAAAAGCAGTAAATATAGATATTGACCTTATTCCTTTCACCAAATTAATTAATAATGGAGCACAGATAAAATGTAAAATATAGAACTGGAGAGATTTCTCAGTGGTTAAGGCACTTGCTTGCAAAGCCTAAGGACCCAAGTTTGTTTTCCCAATACCCACATAAAGCCAGATGCAAAAGGTAACACATGAATCTGGAGTTCATTTGCAGTGGATAGAGGCCCTGGCACACCTATACTTTCTCTCTATATATATCGCTTTCTCTGTCTCTCTCACTTTTCTCTCTCTCAAATAAATAAATAAATAAATATTTTTAAAAATATATGAAAATATAAAACTCACAGAAGAAAGTATAGGAAAAATGTAAGCCATTTTAATAGCACACTTTATTTTTCTTTTAATTTGAGAGAGACAGAGAGAGAATGGGCACGCCAGCAGCCTCTCAGCCACTGTGAACAAACTTCAGACATGTGAGCCCCCTTGTGTGCATGTGTGGCATTGTGTGCTTGTGTCACTTTTCGTCTGGCTAAACATGGGACCTGGAGATTCAAATAGACGTTCTTAGGCTTCACAGGCAGGTGCCTTAACTTCTAACCCATCTTTCCAGCCCTAATAGTACACTTTAAATGCAAGTATAAAACCAAAATCCATAAAAGAAAAGAAAAGGTGACAAATTTAAAATATCTAAGCTATGGAAGAAGTGAAGAGACTAAATAGATCACTCATACATATTTAGAAATTATTTATGAAACACATATGGATAAGTAATTTGTACTGAAAATATACAAAGAATTTATAATGCTCAAAACTTAAATAAAAAATCTTAATTAAAAATTTGTCAAGGAACGTGAATAGATATCTCACCAAAGAAGATATACAGATTGCAAGTAAGTACACATATATCTAAAGATGATTGACATCATTTAAATAACAAGAAGGCACCACTGTTATTGTTAGAATGTGTAAAACCAAGAAGCTAAGCAACAACAATTACTGGTGAGGATGCTGCTTGAATGTAAAATAATACAGTTAATCTGGAAGATGGTTTTACAATTAATTATAAAACCTCATACTCTCATCAAGTATTCTAGTAATTGGTCTCCTAGATATTTAGCCAAATGATTAAAAATTTTCTCCACACAAAAATGTGTGTGTGAAATTTAAGAATGTCTAATTATAATTGTCAGAAGCTGGAAGTAAGTACAATATCATTTGATAGATATATTGGTAAATATATGTAGTGTAAATCATTTAGTAGAATGCTTTTCAACAATCAAAACAAATGAGCTATCAAATAATGAAAATGCATGGGTAAATCATAAATTCAAATTACTAAGGTGAGGAAGTTGCCAGTGGCTACCTACTGCACGATTTTGATCACATGATGGTCTGGAAAGGCAAATCTACAGAAGTAGAAAAAAATGTTTGTGGTTTCTCAGGCTTCAGAAGAAGCAGAAGGTTAAAGTTGAAACAATGAATTTTAAAGTGATACATTCTTCTATGAGAGGCTGTGTTTGTCAGTATGTGATTATGCATTCATCAAATTCTATTGAACTTTTTTATGTGTAAGTTTACAAGTAATTTATTAAAGACTAAAGCAAATTTGCATGCTAATGGTGTGGATGTGCTTTTCAGTTTTTATAGAAAACATGACTTTGTGGATAAATATTTGATACTACAGGACAGGGAGTATTTTTAATGGTTTTAAATTAAAATGATATTTTGATTTTGCTATTTTTGTCGATGTTGAGAGAACCACTAAACATAAACACATTGTACAAAATAGTAGATGTATATTTAGAGCCATTCAGACAGTTTTGGTAATTTTGGTCTAATCCAAAAGTGAACCTTGTATATAAGTAAAATAATTTGAAAAGTTAAGAAAATTCCAAGGTAGAACTAAAAATTTAACACAAAAATTTATGTCACAAATGCTTGAAACAACCACCACAGGAAGTGATAGTGGGGTAACATTGAGATAAGCAAGTTTAAAAATTAGTGGGCCATTAAAATACTACTAAAAACACCCCATTTTAAATACTGTGTTTTCATTGATATTTTCACATTAATATATAAGGTAGCAGTTTTTTTATTTAAATTAGAAGTAAATAAATAAATATTGGACAATAGAAGCCAAATTCTGAGTTGGAGTGGAGTGATTTGCTGACATGCAATCAAAGAAGAGTGGACTGATCCACACTGCAGTATGTTAGAGTTAGAGACACCAGGGTGAATTCAAACTTTAGCTTTATATAAATACAATTATATATGGAAATGTTGATAATTACAAATAGGCAGTTTTGTTAATATACACACAAATATTTCCTTGCTATGACACCTGAGAGGGCCTAGAAATAACGGTATCTCACAAACAACCAGCACAGATCTTGGTTTTGGTACCATCTTGCTTTAAAAGAAATGGCCAGTTCTTGAAATAGGGCAAGCATACAAGAAATTCAGAGTATCATAGCAGTTCCAGAAAGTAGTTAAAGAAACAAATATAAAATGGTGGCACATAGCCAAGAAAATCAGGAGCCAAATGAAAGAGTGATCAATGCCAATGAGGGAAAAAGATGACCAATAAAAAAATATAGTTGAATGAATCATAATGCACAGAATAACATGTGTCCATAAGTCTATCTATGGTGATGTAAATGAAAATGGACATTATTTTCATGCTAAAAATTTCTAGATAATTAATGTAAATACTCTATCTTCTTAGAAGTATGTAAAAAAACTCCTTAAGTGTGGGCTGTGTATAATGTTTTCTTTCTAAATATAATACTATGCATATTTTTGGAACTACATGTGTAAATTTATAGCATAAGAGCCTGAATACCCTTACTTTCATCAAGTGATCAGTATCAATATCACCACAATGAGGCCATGAAAATTGTGTGCATACCCTTGATATTGTATGATAAAACTGTAACTGTTCCTCTGTGATACCACCCACAAGATTCATAGTCTCAATTTGATCATCAAAAAATACCAGTAAAGATAAATTTGAAAAACCCTTCATTAGTACTACCTGAAACTTCTAAATCAATTAAAAGAGAAAAGCAAGTTTGAGAAATGTTATGTCCAAGAAGAATCTGAGAAGATATTACAGCTGAATTTAACATCAAAACATGGAAGTAATTCTGAAACAGTCAACAGCATTAGATAAGCAGCAAGAGAATTTTAGTAAAATAAGGACTTTGGTTAATAATAATAAATCACTATTAATTTATTTTTTAACATATATATTGTTCAAGGAAAATTGATAGTAAAAATGTAACCACCCATGTAGGTGTAGTAGATAGCTTCAGGATGCTGAGATGAGGCACAGTTATGGAGGAAGGGATTTATTGGAACTTACAGATAGAGGGGGAAGTTCCATAATGGCAGAAGAAGTTGGCCTCACTTTTATGGGTCCATGCACAGGGAGAGAAAAGCAACCCCCACCAGCAAAATAAGCAAGCACACTGGAGACAAAGCTCAAGCACTTTGCATGTCTGTAGACTGGAATTCCCCAAGCACACCTTAGGGATGGACCCTCTATGATCTGCCCATAGTGACACCTAATCTAGTCAGGCAAGTGGAGATATAAGTTACAAGCTTTAATAAACTCCCGAGTATATTGGGGGGCATCCATTCAAACTACCAAAGTATGTATGCATATGTATGTAGATGAGAACCCTGTGTATCACTGGGATATTTTTATACAGCTAAAACTATTCTAAAAATAAATTTTTTTTAAGTTAGCTTCTAATAATTAAAAAGTGGGAATGATATTTGAATGATCATTTCATCAAAGAAAAGGTGCTAGCGCAAAGCATGTTGACAGATAATGAGCGAATACCTTTAGTCATCAAGAAAAATAATCCATTAGAACATATACAAATTAAAAATAAGTAGTGATTTCAAGAGTTGAAAATGTTGTAGAACAACTGTAACTCTCCCTTAATCACTAGTGGCACTGGAAAATGCAGGATTGCATAGTTTAGTTAACATTGATACATCAATGGCAATGTCCTGGTCTTGACTTAATGTAACACTGTAAGATGTTGCCATTGATAAAATCGGAAAAACCTGCATATTATTTTGCAAATAATTTTGCCTATAATTATTTAGATACAAAATCTAAAACTTTAAAAGTATGTAATCATTCAGACTTCTACAAACTAAAATTTCACCCATAACAAAATAAAATTTTATAACATTTCTTTCTTTCTTTCTTTCTTTCTTTCTTTCTTTCTTTCTTTCCTTATTTCTTTCTTTCCTCCCTCCCTCCCTCCCTCCTTCCCTCCTTTCTTTCTTTCTTTCTTTCTTTCTTTCTTTCTTTCTTTCTTTCTTTCTTTCTTTCTTTCTTCCCTCCCTCCCTCCCCCCTTTCTTCCTTCTTTCTTTCTTTCTTTCTTTCTTTCTTTCTTTCTTTCTTTCTTTCTTTCTTTCTTTCTTTCTTTCTTTCCTTCTTTCCTTTTTTTTGTTTTTTGAGGTAAGGTTTCACTCTAGTCCAGGCTGACCTGGAATTCACTATGTAGTCTCAGGGTGGCCTCAAACTCACAGTGATCCTCCTACCTCTGCCTCCTGAGTGCTGGGATTAAAGGTGTGTGCCACCACACCCTGGCCATGAATTGTATAACATTTTTTGATAATACATATATCTTTTATGTTATTATATGATTATGAAACTTTTTGATAACTCCTATTTACAGTAGATTTCAATCATTTCTCCATAGAGTGATTTAATGTATATGAATTATATTTTGACAGGAAATGAATATTCAATTTTATTTATGAAATATAAATATCAAAATATCCTTAGAATATTATTGGGAGTTTGAATATTTGCAAATGAATACCTTCCACTAGTATTACTATATTTGAGTATATGGTCTTTTTAAATCATACTTAGCTTTTTAGAATAGTATTGTATTTACAGTAAAATTCAATAGAACATTAAGTGCTCAAATACTCCTTCTATCTTACTATTTTACTTATCATTATGAAAAATAATGATGCTATTTAAAAAAATTATTTATTTATTTAGTTGAGAGAGAGAGATAGGAGGAGAGGCAGAGAGAAAGAGAGAATGGGCATGCCAGGGCCTCCAGCCATGGCAAATGAACTCCAGATGTATGCACCCCCTTGTGCATCTGGCTTACATGTGTCCTGGGGAATCGAACCTGGGTCTTTAGGCTTCGCAGGCAAACAACTTAACCACTAAGTTATTTCCCCAGCCCCTAATGAAGCTATTTTGATTTATTATTTTCAAATGATGTTTATAATTTTATTTAGAATCACTCTTGATATTGTAAAGTCATATGGATTTTTTAATTTTATTTTTTTGTCTTTTTTGGTTTTTTTGAGGTAGGGTCTCACTCTAGCTCAGGCTGACCTGGAATTCACTATGTAGTCTCACATTGGCCTTGAACTCACAGTGATCCTACCTCTCCTCCTTAGTGCTGGGATTAAAGGTGTGCACCTCCACTCCTGGCAATTATATGCATTTTTAAAAAATGTATAACATCATGTACTGCCATTGTAATATTCAAAATAGATCACTGGCCTAACTATCCCCTATGTTCAACCCTCAACCTATTCTTTCTTCCTTGTAATCACTTAACCTTGTAATCACTGATTTGTTTTTATTAACTATACAATTTTGTCTTCTTTTACAGTGACATATTGTTGTGAGCATATGTTAATCTTCTCAGACTGTTATCTCCCACTTAGCGTTATGCTCTGAATACCTTTGCAAGTCTTTCTTTGGCTTGCCATAAATTATTTCTTCATATCAGACTCAATAATGTTCTATTTTACAGATGAATCATAATTTTCCAAATTGAATGTTTTTTTTCTTTTATTTTCAGAAAAAGAACATGAACTTGCATTTTCTTGCACTTTTACATTATTTCATAATTTTAAAAGTTTGGCTATGATCCTGGGGAGAAATCCAGACAGGTACTATTGTTCTCAGTACCAGGTAGAAGAAACTGAAGTTCAAGAAGGTAAAGTGACTATGGTGCCACTCAGTTCCTCTGTGGACAAAGGATTTTGCCTCTGATTCCTAAGCAACTCTGCTGCACATTATTCAAAAACCACAATCTCTTGGATATCAGATACATCAGGCAGATGCATATTTAAAATATTCTATGGCCAGGCGTGGCAGTGCACATCTTTAATCCCAGCACTGGAGGCAGAGGTAGGAGGATCCCTATAAGTATGAGGCTAACCTGAGACTACATAGTGAATTCTAGGTCTGAGCTAGAGTGAGAACCTACCTCAAGAAACCAAAGAATAAAACATAAGATAAATTAAATAAATATATTCCACACACTGTGAGGTCAAATTTCAACACTCCAGTCTAAAATAAAAAAGTTGATCTTTTCCTGTTGTTCTTTAATTTTTAAATAATTTTTCTTCCTTGTTAGTTTCTATTATTAAATTTTTAATATTTCTAATTTTTAAAGTTTTCATTGTGTCCATATATTGTACACAGTATTGTGTTACATAAGGACATTTTCATATGAGTGTATATTGCATGTTGAGTATGTGCCCCTCATATCCCATATTTTCACCTTGGATTTTATTTATTTATTTATTTTTAATTTAATTTATCTTTTTATTAAGAACATACTTTGTATGGATACACCATGTGTTGGTACCATCTTTTCCCTCATTCCTACCCTCATTTTGCTGGGGCTCTTCTCAGTGGGGTTGCTGGTATTCCCCACGGGGTTGTGGGTTGTGCATTGTGGGAAAAGAAGTCAGTCACTGTGGGGTTGCAATGCCTCTGGGTGTGGCGTCCAAACCTATGGCTGTTACAATCTTTCCATGCCCCCTCTTCCACTAAATTCCTTCAGCCTTTGTGTGTGTATTTTAAGTCTGCTTCAGTGATGAGATCTTAGGACCCTCTTGATCTCTGCTTTGGTAGGTGTTGAATATCCTTACCGTCTGGCTCCACTCTGGTGCTGTTGTGAGGCGCATCCCGGAATCAGCCTTCTTGCTCTTCTGGCTGGGATGCCATGGGTGGTTTATCTCCTCTGGACTTGCTACCTTCTGATAAAAAAAAAAAAATTCTCCAACAGAAAGAGAAGTCAGCATAGGTTAAATAGGATGACCATTATTCATTTAAGGATATTTTGATGGATGGAGCCCCTCTTTTAGCCAAAAACTAGTGGGAGCTTGACATTGGAGAGCATAATCTTTGTCTCCATAGGATTCTGACCTGGTTCCCAGTTCCAGATATGGGTTCCTTTCCATTGAAGTATCTCTTAGCCAATCAGAAAGCCAGGTTTTTCCAGGTAGCATCTTGCTCTATCCCACACTGACCTGAAATTCACTATGTAGTTTCAGTGTAGCCTTAAACTCACAGTGATCCTCCTACCTAAGTGAAAATGTTACTATTTTTGGAAATGGCAATGATTCTCCTACCTTTGCCTCCAGCGTGCTGGGATCAAAGGCCTGTGCCACCACACCCAGCTTAAAAGTGCTGTTCCCTGACCAGGAAGGTGCCAGTATAGCTTTTTTTTTTCTTCTTTTTATGATCAAGGACAGTGATAGCTTTTGTAATTCTTAATTTCAGAATTTGGTATGAGTCACAGAGGCTAGGGAGGTTGCCAATCCATCTTAGTTAAAATCGCTACACTTTCTTCTTGGAACATGGGTTTTCTGCTTTTGATAGCAAGTTTCTATAGACAAATTGATTTGTATGTTTCTAATATATATATATATATATATATATATATATATATATATATATATATATATAATTTAATTTTGGCTTTAAACTTCTGAATATATTTTTTTCTTAGTGCCAGTTAGAGTTTGCTTTCCTCCACATCTGCTGGGTCTCAAATTTGCCATGTGCATGTCTGCTATATGACAGAGAATTTATTTTCTTCATTTAATATTTCACTTTTACTCAATCTTCCTGTAAAGCTTTAGCTTCTCACACCATCTGCCCAGTTTAAGTAGGTCTTTCTTTTTAATTAAAAAACAATCTCATCTCAAAGAGTTATACCAAGCCTTGTCCAGATGACTCCTCAGGTAGGCTTTTTAAATGAAAAAATTTACAACTCCTTGAGATGTGTCCAAATCAGGAAAATTATTTTAGTGTGAGTGTTAAAGAGAAAAAAAAGTTTGAATTTTGAACTGATTTACATACCCAATTAAACTGTAATTTATTTCAATATACATTTAGTAATCAATAAATATCCCTATTCATGAAAACAGGATGAAATATATGACTATGCATATTAATGACAATAATCAGAATTCATTTATTGTAACAACATGGAAAATACAGAACGTAAAATGGGAAAGATTAGATTATATATAAGAATCAACTATCTGAAATCATTTTTAATGCAGATCATTCCATTTTTATCTCTTTACATAACTGTTTTACCTAGAGCAGTATATTTTATAAAACTGCTGTTCAACGGTGTCTCCTCTTTTGTAAACTAGCTCCTCAATACTTCATGTATATTTTATGTTATTAAATATTATTTTGCATCTTGACTTTTTAAGGACTATATATCATTTCTCCATTTTCACACAGTGTAATTTATTTGGACAAAGCACCATTAGTACATTTTCTTTCCATCTGTTATAAACATTCCTAGTTCATAAATATTTATTGTATTTGTAATATTTCTTCAATACAAATTCCAATTTGCAAAGATATTGGGATAAGTGGCATGAAGTTTTCTATGCTGGTAATATACTACCATTGGCCTATTTTTATGTTAGATGCCAAATGGTGTACTGTAATTAACAATAGCATATAAGAAGCACTTTGGAACTTCTGTAAGATCAAATGGAATTTACTACTATATTAATCTGTGAAGCTGATAGAAAAACTAGATGCCACTGGTACAGGACTCCTCTTTTGCTCATTACTGGATCATGGGCTAGAAGACCGAATTCAACCAAGGGTTTTGGGCAGGGATTCCTACACTCTTGGACAATGTCTCATGACAGTTTTTTTTTTTTTTTTTTTCTGGGGAGACATGAACACAAGTTTTCATCCCAGATAGGGTACAGATGACAGACAGAAGCTCTGTTGCACCAAAACCAGTTCTGGTGAACCAGTGATGTTATTGTGGTTACTAACAGAGCAGGGGGAGGGGTTGCTTGCAGAAGCATGACTCAAAGGCTGATGCATCACCTAATAGCCCACCCAAACATAAGGGAGGATTCATGGAAAATGCATTGCTGGAGCTCATGGAACAACTCGCAGGCAGATAGGCTGGTCAGAGTCTCTTGCTAAGCAGTTGTTTACTCTTTATACAACCTTATAGAGAGGTCTGGCAAACCATTTCCTGGACTTGTTGATCTCCTGAGTCTCCTGAACCTCCCTGTACCCCTCATGAGGGAATTCTTCAATTCAGAAAAAATTGCTATGGAACAAAGGTCAGCCTCTCTTCAGTTGTTTACTAATTCTAGAACCTTGGTGAATGGTCCTGTGACCTTGTAAGTTTCATCTCTCACTGTCTTCACCTCTTGAGTTTCCTGAGCCTCCTTCTTCCCTTCAAAAGGGAATATTTTGATTTGGATGAATTTACTAGACAGCAGCTAAGTGTCCTTATCTCCTTTCCTTGTGTTTAGTTTTGTAATGATGGGATAACATTAAGCCTAACCATTTGCCTTTCATCAAAATGATATAAAAATAATGTCAAAAAACCTAGATGCGGGCTGGAGAGATGGCTTAGTGGTTAAGGTACTTACCTCCTAAGCCTAAGAACGCTGGTTCCAATCTCCAGGTCCCACGTTTAGCCAAATGCAAAGTGACACAAGGGCACAATACCGCACTTAACCACAAGGGGGTGCACACATCTGGATTTCTTTAGCAGCAGCTGAGAGGCTGCTGGCACGGGCATCTCTATCTGTCTTCCTCTCCCTCTCTCTCTCTTTCTCTCTCTGTGTCTCTCTCTCAATAAAAAAAAAAGAAAAAAAACTAGATGCACCACTGGGATGACCCAAAAGGCAACATAGTGCTGAGAAGAAAGGACGGAGGAGTGTCCAGCACTGAAACATCTCTTTCACACCCTCCAAGGCTCAGGGTCCATTGTGGAAGAGGAGGTGGAAAGAATATAAGAGACAAAGGAAAGGTACTACTCCTTACAATGCAACTGTCAAGACAGAAATTGGCCTTGATACCCATGACCTCGCAGTGCCTAGCAATACTTTCACAAGACCTTCATAATAGAAGAAAAAGATGATGACATCAAAATAAAAGAGAGACTAATGGAGAGAGGGAAGGGATATGATGGCGAGCGGAGTTGTGAAGGGGAGAGGGGGGAGGGGAGGGAAATATCATGGTTTATTGTCTGTAAGTATAGAAGTTGTCAATAAAAAATAAAAATTAAAAAATTTAAAAACCCTAGATGCTATTCAAAATAGCTATTTGTGAAGGGTCTATATACATAAATAATAAACATGTTATCCATGATGGAAACAGAAGGGTTATGTGCTATGTATTTATAAAAATATATCATGTTACTTAAAACCTGGCAAAATGGACATATGAAAATAGTTTGGGATTTCAGAGGCATATATCACATCCTGTGCTATGGTTTTCACATGAAATTAACTAAAAAGTTAGATGGGCTCATGAAGACTAAGATGCCGGTTTCCCTCCCCCGGCAGTAGAGCAGAAGAAAGAGCCGATTCAGTGGCTTTTCTTGACTGAGCGGGAAGATGGGTGTCGGCGGCTCAGACCCACCCCAAAACACCGGAGAGAAAAAACACACTGATCCAGGAGTCATGTTGAGGCAGGAACTCGTCTTATTGTAATGAGAGGGTATATATATATATACAGTTTTGAGAAAGAGGGTGGGTCTCAGGATGGGAAAAAGGTGTAAGGGCCAATATTATTTCACCACGTTAGCATTAGCTGTGAGGAGGCAGTTTCGGCTTAGGCCTTGCTGAGTCACTCTTAAGTGGAAGTAGGCCAAAGTCAGGTCGCTAAACTCTAGTCACGCTCAGAAAGTTCCACTAGGCCTCACACCTGGGCCTCTTAGGGCCCAACGTCTCCCCCTTTTGTTTTTGTAAGAACGGCGGAGATGATGGCCCCTGTCTTAGGTTGTCCCCCTCTGGGGATCTTACCCATCTGTAGCAGGCAGCTTCAGGTTCGCTGAGATGAACTTCCAGACCAGGCACAGTTATGGAGGAAGGGATATTATTTATTGAAGCTTACAGATCCAGGGGAAGTTCCATAAAGGCAGAAGTAGTGGCCTGCTCTCACAAGGCCAGGCAGAGAGAGCAAAAGCCAACCAGCCACACAGCACACAGAGCAAAACTACAGCCAAAAGGTCACACAGCACACTTCAGGAACTCCTGCTAGGCACATTTGCATATCTTTACAATGGAATCTCAAACCCACACCATTAACACCTTAAGACCAGCCCCCAGTGACATTGCCTCTAGCAAGGTGATTGCAGATGCAAACTATAAGTAGTAAAACCCTGAATATATTGGGGGACATATATTCAAACTACCACACCATCACTGGGTACCATGCCTGCAGCCCATTGAAAAGCCACTCCATGACCTGTCTTAGGTTGTCTCAGCCTGTCTGAGATCTTACCCTTCATTGGTTCGATGGAGGGTGGGGGAGGGACACAAGGTGGACAGCCAGTAAGAGCCTGGCTCCTGAGTTGCGAGCCTGTGGTATTTTGACCTGATGAAGTTTAATTGCCTCTAGCTGTGGGTGAATGAATTGTGTAATCTTATTAATTACACAGGGCCAGAGAGTGAGGATAAGAAGAAGGAGAAGGAGGGGTTCAAGGGGAGGGAGAAGGTAGGGTAAAAAGCCATGTAAGCCCATCCACAACGGGTTGTCTTGGAAGTCCCATCTCCTCTTTTTCAAATCTTTCTGGAGCTTTTTTGGCTTCATTTTGGTCTAGCAGCATCCACAACTCCAATCGTTCCTGGGGAAGAAACAGAGGCACAGTTCTCAGGGGTGGAATACTCCCTGGAGAGTTGATTGTTATTGTCCCCTTGTTGCGGTAAATATTTTAAGTCTCTTGCTGGTACCCAAATGGGTCTTTTTTTCTCTTGAGGAAAGACACATCTAAATCCTCTCCCTGCTGTGAGGAGGGGGTCTGGTCCTCTCCAGGCCCCAGTCAATGGGTCCCTCCATTTGACCCAGATGGAGCTGTAAGTAACAGCTGAGGTCCAATGTTTTTGAAGAGGGGACAAGTGTCTATCTTCTTTAGAAAAATTTAAAATATCTAGGGTTAATAATGCCTTTTTTAGTTGGTCATGTGGGGGTAGGGATTCCCCCTTTTGTTTTTGTTTACGATGGCCTGGCCCCGTGGGTATTAGAAAATTTGACTTGATCTGGAAATTTAAGGGTGGCAAAGTATTGAAGCATATGGCTAAAAGCATGTTTAGTCTTTTTCCCGGCATGTGCTGATGCCCAGCAAGCATGGGAGAAAGTATTAACTGAGAGAAAAATATATTTAAGTTTTTTAAATGGAGAATAGGGTGTAACATCAATCTGCCAAAGGTGATTAGGGCGTAGCCCTCGAGGATTGGCTTCTGTAGATTTAAGAGGAGGTACCTGGAGGAAAGGCTGACAGGATTTGTAAGTTTGGACAATTTTATTTATGTTTAAGGCCTCTTTAATTTATGTGGATTAATAAGTGGAAGCGTGTACCTTTTGAGATTGTATTATCCTGACGCAGAATGGCAGAAGAGGTTGGCCTGCCTTAGGGCCAAGCAAAAGAGAACAAAAAAATCAATCAGCCACACAGCACACAGAAGCAAAAACTACAGCCCAAAATTCCAGGACACTTTAGGAACTCCTACTGGGCACACTTTGTATATCTTTACAATGGAATCTTAAACCCACCATTAACACCTTAAGACCAGCCCCCCAGTGACATTAAGTAGGAAACGGGCTTAGTCCCATGCTCTACCGACTGAGCTAGCCAGGCTTGAATTAGTAAGGGGGATGGATGGAACATTTGGTGTAAACGTTTAGCTTGTTCTAAGGGTGGCAAGGAGGAAGCAGTAATAAATTTGTCTACCTGTGAATCCCCATTAGCAATAAAGTTAGGCAGACCAGTGTGTGAGTGAATGGGTTCAGTAAGTCTGGAGATGGATGGCCCATTGTATGTAAAAGGACCTGTTTCTGGGCTGCCTTACAGATAAAAGCCAGATCGGAGAGGGGGGTGGGGTACCAGGGCCTGGATGTTGCCTTTAGCCCTACGTTAATGGGAAGCCAGTGAAGGGTGGGGCAATGGTGTGTAGGACATAGCCATATTCTTAATTTAGGGACGAAATAAATCATAGCCTTGAAAAGCAGGTTTTTTCTCCACTCAACTGCTTCCAAGAGTTTGCATTCCTACCAGTCTTTCCTCAGGCATCCTCTCCATTGTTTTAATGTAAAGCAGTCAGGCCACCTTTTTTTTTTAACCTTCCTTAAGATTTCTAATGTGTTGACAATAGCAAAACTCCATTAACCTAAAATTAGTCTTAGTGTTTATATATTTTTAACTTGTTTGAGGTTTTTAAACTTAAAATCTTAAAATCTCAGTCCGTTATCTTTAGTCAAGCACATCAGTTCACTATAAATTTAATCTTGATTAAACTTTTTGGGCCTGGATAGCAAAATGTAGCCATCCCTTATGTTAGTAACCCAGTTTTAATAAAGTCCTCTGTATTTTTTTCTTTTAAGGCTAAAGAGGGGGAGGGGTGGTTGTGAGCGCTATTGCCACAGGCGGCAGTTACGGGCTGAAAAGACAGCTGGCCATGGCGGTTTGGGGGTTTGGGTGGCATCCTTGGGAGGACGAGATTTTAAAAGCCAGTTTTAGTTTTTCCTTCAGTTTTTGTTAAGGGCAAAAATGAACTCCTTCACGGAGAAGCCTTGAAGGCTGGCAATTAAGGCAAGGAGAATTGATCTAATCCATGGGGCTAAAATAAAAGTTTTGTCCCAAAAGCCATGGAGGTTTTTTGGTTTTACTTTTAAGCCACATTGTAGGAGGAGTATTTGTAAAATTAGGGCAACAGTAATACACATGAGTACAACACAAGCATAAAGGCCCCAAAAATAGCTAAACATACTGCAGAATTGAGTTTAGACTTAGATCCATGATGGCCAGACGAGCCTGTGTCCTTAGGGGACGGCTCAATGATACCACAGTACAGATGGGAGTAGATCTCCCCAACAGGTTTGTTCTGTCTTATGAGATGGAGCCCCCACTCAATTGAGGGGGCAAAACGCTTTGAGTTTCCTCCAGGTCTGCCCACGTGTTGAGTCTCCTCTAGGTCTGCCCACGTGGTGTGTCCACCAGGAACATATGACCCGTTTAGAAATACAGGTGCCGCAGATCTGGCTTGAGGGAAACCCGGAAATGAAAGGAAAGAGAAAGGAATGAAAAGATGTTGAAGCAAGCACAGGTTACAGAAGCAAAGGTTAGAATATTAGATATGAAGATTACCTCATAATTTATGAGGGTACACCCATCTGCAGTCCGATTAGCTTGTCAGCATACTTCCATGTTTTTCCATAGGCAGGAAAGAGAGGTCCTCACACAGGGCACCAGTCTGCCGGTTTCCCTCCCCCAGCAGGTAGAGCAGAAGAAAGAACTGATTCAGTGGCTTTTCTTGAGGCTGAGCGGGAAGATGGGTGTCGGCGGCTCTGACCCTCCCCCAAAACACCAGAGAGAAAAAACACACTGAGCCAGGAGTCATGTCGAGGCAGGAACTTGTCTTATTGTAATGAGAGGGTATATATATAGTTTTGAGAAAGAGGGTGTGTCTCAGGATGGGAAAAAGGTGTAAGGGCCAATATTATTTCACCACGTCAGCAGTAGCTGCGTGGAAGCAGTTTCGGCTTAGGCCTTGCTGAGTCACTCTTAAGCAGAAGCAGGCCAAAGACAGGTCGCTAAACTCTAGTCACGCTCAGAAAGTTCCACTAGGCCTCACACCTGGGCCTCTTAGGGCCCAACACTTAGAAAGTTTCAATTATCTCTTCCAGATCATGCATTCAGTAGATGATCAGGTTTGGGCCAAATGTCTGAACATTTTACTGCGAACTTACATAAAACTTGCTTGAATATTTTAGGATCAAGTCCTAGCTCATTGCAGTTTCATTGCCTTTCACATAAAATTATTGTTGATTCAAGATTAACTTTTAATTTTCTGTTTCCATAAAGGTGGTGAAATTAATGCTGCACTGAGCAAAAACAAGTTGCTGAGTCTAATCATGATAAAAACATATATATTTTCTCCAAAATGCATACTAAATATGACAGATGTTTTATTATAGTACCTTTTAAACTCTTTTATCTTCTAATATGCATACTGAGACAGAAGATAAGTAAAGGCACCAATGCTAGCTCTAAGAGTTCCTGATTCATAGTTCAGTGCTATTGAAGCAGAAATCTTTGATCCTTGGTCACAAGTTGATTAGTCTTTGTTCCAAGGTGTATTAGTCATGGTTCTCTAGAATAACAGAACTGATAGCATGTATGTATGTATGCAAATATATATATTTATGTATGTATATGACTATATATATATATATATATATATATATATATATATATATATATGAATCCTTAATCAATAAGGGCTGGAAGCTGGCTGGGTCTTCCAACAGTGGCAGTATGCATGTTGAAGATCCCCAAAACCAAGTAATTACTTGGTTCCTAAAGCTGGATACTTCAGCAGTCCAAATCTGGTGCTGAAATCTTGAAAGATTTCTAGAATGTGTTAGGTTTTCAGTCTACATGGAATGGCTGAAGAAGCTAGGGGTTCACAATGTCATAAAATTGGTAATAGCCTAATTTTCCTGAATAAGAGATTTGCTAAAGAAAGTTGTATTAAAAATGAAAGATAATGCTTCCATAAACAAAACAAAGTGAGAAAAATGAGCTTGACTGTGATATGCACCTATGCATCAGTGAAGAACAGGTGCTGAATCAGAATGTGTATTTTTCTCTGTAAATAGGTGGCAATATGGGTTTTACAGAATAAAGGTTCAAGATATTGTCTGAATTGCTTATGACCAAGCTATCAGATTAAGCTTTCTCTGGCTGTACTTGATTTGTGTGCTGATTAGCTGAAACTTTGCTGTATTTGGCTCTGCCTACTATTACCAGGTAATATATTTGCTTTATCACAATTAAAAGGCTTTCCTTGATAATATAATATGTTGTGTTGCAACAAGGATAAAATTCCTCAATAACATTTCTAATAAGAGTAAAGAGTAAAATTTCCCAAAATAATAGCAAATCTCTAGTAGTTGACTTTTCATTTAAAAAAAATAGGGGCTTAAGAGATGGCTCTGTGGTTAAGACTTCCTTGCAAAGCCTATTGACCCAGGTTCAATTCCCCAGTGCCTACATAGAACAAGATGCACAAAGTGGTGCATGTATCTATGGTCTGTTTGCAGTGGATGGAGTCCCTAGTACTCCTATTCTCTCTGCCTTTGTTCTATGTCTCTCTGCTTAAAAATAAATAAATAAAAATATTAAAAATACTGTCCTATGTGTCTGTCTCCTTCACCCTTGTGCTGGTGTCAGGTTCACAGAGAAAGCAACACTCTTGCCCATTTCCCCCGTTACTCTATGGTTTCAGCTGGGGCCCTGGTGAGGTGAGATAGGCTGATCCTCCTCTCAGGTTTGGCATCCATCTGAAAACGAGAAGCAAATTTTCCAATGAAGAGAGAAGTCAGCACCAGATAGATGGGATAGCCATTATTATTTTAGAGACAATTTTATATGTGTAGGCCCTCTTATAGTCCATGATTGGTGGGAGCTTGATATTGGAGAATGGGCTCATTTTTTGGACATGGTTTTGATTTGTTTCCCAGTTCCAGCTATGAGTTCCATTCCACTGAGTGGATCTGTTAGCCAAATCAAGAGCAGTTGGTTACCCACCATGGCTGTGTGCCACTAGTGCACTTGTTTGAGCATCACGTCAGGTTGTTTACTTCTGAGCAGCTTTGACTACGAGTTGTTTGGACAGATGGTGGTCATTTTCCCCCATGTAGCACCTTCAACTCCTACTAAACCAGAGATCCAGAGAAGAGTCACCCAAGACCTCATCACTGAAGTAGAACTAAAATGAACCCAACATGGCTTAGGGAAATTCATGGAAGAGGGGGTGGAAAGAGTGTTAGAGCCACAAGTTGGGTCATTATGCACAGAGACATTGCCTCTTCCCCATAACTGTTGGCTACCCCCACAATGCACGACACACATTTCCCAATGAGGCGGGTCCCTTCAGAGTGGGGAGGACACAGAGGAGTCTATCAAAGGCATCTACATGAATGTAAAGTTAAAATAAATTATATATATATATATGTGTGTGTGTGTGTGTGTGTGTGTGTGTATTATCCTATTAATAGTTTTTATATTAATATCTACACAGCATTGCTAAAGTAAGATAGGAAGTGATGATATATTTCTAAATTAAAATACACAAACTTTTCATGTAAAAATTATTTTATACAATTAAGGAATAATGTTTCTAGCTGTCAAAACACTGTCCAAACCTGTGATTTTTGGAATTCATGGGTTATGTGGTTCAATATTCTGGAAATTGTTCCATGATTTCTACTACTTTTAGTCAATACTTTATGTTTGAATTCATCACATTCCAACTTGAACTTTGAAGAGACTCAGGACTTTGAATCTCTACTGAACTTTCACAGCTCCTGCATGACTCCATTCAGCTCCAGACTTTATCTTTTCTCCACTCTGTGAGAGACCTGTGCATCTACTGTGATGGGGTTTGAAACCTCGAGTCCCATCACACTCTCTATATAGAAATACTATCCTTTGACTTGGTGGAAGTAACTCCATCATTCTCAGAATGGAATTGTTCAAAAAATGTAGGAGAGGAGGTTGACTGATCCTGAACACTTACTCTTCATGAGCCTGCTGTGTTTCTATAGCCTCTTCATTCTCAACAGATCTCAGGGATGCCTATGCTACAGACACTCAGTCAAGTTGATCTTGATCTACTTTGTACCCTTTCTGTGGTGAACTCTTTCCCAGTATGGCCTCTTGGGCTTTTCTCATAATGTCATGCTGGTCTCAGGTCTGACTTCTTATGTCTACTGGCAACCTAAACTGACTTTCATGATCTTTTACTTTTGTTTGTGTCTGGTTGATTGAAGTAAAAAGGAAGTTATTAACCCAAAGGCACAAGGATAATCACCACCTCAAGGGCTCACCAGCTACAGTTCTGGTTACAGTGTTAGTAAGTTTAGACTATTAGCAAGGCAGGCAGCAAGGCTTCTATTGACTTCTCACTACCTGATCTTCATTACAAGAAAGGGTGATTTGTGGTGTTGTCATATCACCTGTGGCCAGTTTTGGTAAGTTCAAACTTGTAAAATTTACTGGGGCATTCATCAGAGACTCTCCTTCAAGATCAGATTCTCAGGTGTGAGGTCCTAATGTTTTATGGTTAATGTACTAGGTACTGAAGAATAAGCTCTACAAAGTACAGATACTGACTGCTGCTATGAGATAGATGCCTCCTTTCCAGCTTCATCTTTATATCCTGCCCCAGCCAGTGGGGCTTCAACGGGAGCATGGACCCTAGAGAACCTGAAATGAAAGGGACAAAAGACACAAGGAACCGACAGCAAGACAGGAGTCTGATCAAGCTGCAAATTTTATTTTTCTCAGGGTGCCTTTTATACAGCAGAACAGGGAAGTTTGTCAGCAGTTTAGGTATTGATACAGTTCTGTTTCAACAGGATAATGTCCCAGCCCCAAGGTCACAAGATGTTTCAACAGGATAAGGTCCCAGCCCCAAAGTCACAAGATGTTTCAACAGGATAAGGCCCCAGCCTCAAAACCACAAGATAACAACTTTCTCATTCTCTGTGGGTTACATTGTTCTTTCTCTGTGCATGGGTTAATAAACAACTGCAGATCTTGTGACTTTCCAGAACAGACAACTTATCACAAAATGGAGTCATTACTCAAGATGGAGGCACTTTTGGTTACCTAGTGCCCAATGGTTCCCCACAATATCCATCTTAAACAAAACTGCTAACAAGCATTTCAGTAAGCTGAAATTCATGGAAGTGTGTGGTACACACGGTGAAAAAAAAAAAAAAAGCAACATTTCCATCTTTCAGATAACCAAGAATTCCAATGTTTAAGAGTGAACAGTGGATATGTATTCCATACAGACTCAAGCTAGCTCACCAATCTCTGCTCTTAGTTTGAGTTTCATGGATATTATATTCCTTGAAGCAGAAGTTCCCTTGATATCTGTCCATCACATTTTCTTCGGTCATACTCCCTCCATTGGCACTCCATCTTTTGGAATACAAATGCTTTTCTTTATATTTATCACTGACATCTTTTATTAGTTCTGAATAATTTATAATGAATTACATCTGACTTTCTTTGCCAATTATACCTTGTTCTTTATTTAGTTCTTTTTTAATCTCTATTTTTTTCATAAATAGAATTGTATTCTTTCCCCCTACTTTTCTCCCCCTCCTCCTTATGGACCCTTCTTTCTGCTTACATTTCCTATTTTCCCCATTTTATTTCATTTCTCTTCCCTCCTAATTGTCTCCATCCCTTCTCCATGCTTATTTGTAATTAATAAGCATAATTTCAAGTTAGCACATTCTTACATAGACCAATAGTGCTCAAAAATAGAGTAACAATGTTGAAAAACAGCTTCTTATAATAAAATTATATTAACATCCTTGACTGTTAATGCTTTTAATGGAATTTCTCATAAATTTAATGTAGGTATATCATGAGAGTAATTATTATTCTTAGGAAAAAAGTGAAATGATATATAAATATTAGTTTTAATTATGTTTTATATATTTTTGTTCAACAAAAGTGTCGAGTGTGGTGGCACATGTCTTTAATCCCAGCACTCTGGAGGCAAAGGTAGGAGGATCACTGTGAGTTCAAGACTAGCCTGGGACCTCAAAGTAAGTTTCAAGTCAGGCTGAGCTAAAGTGAGACCCTACATAAAAAGTAAACAGTATAAAATTTAAAGAAAATATTTTCTAATAAAAGGGTAAGTCTTTGTATGAATGAATTCACAAAGATTCACTATGCCTAGGGGTGTCCAACTATTATTAAATGAACACAAGAAACTGGGGGAGAGGTTAGTTTGCCATTATGGCTGTGTTCTTGGTTTACTTGAGGAATTGCTCTCACATCTTTTGTCATATCTCATGTTCTCACAAATCCAAAGTTTAGTGAGGATAGCACTGGCTGAGTATAATGGGCCACATGATCAGCCAATTGATTCAAATATTCTGCCATGTATAATTAAGGGGAATACAAACAGTGAGATGCATTGAAACAATTCAAAGAGATTTTTAAAAGTTTTTATTGACAACTTTCTTAATTATAGACAATAAGCCATGGTATGATAAATCTATGATGATTATATAACCTCTAATCAAACCATATATAGAACACTTCTATCACACCAAAAGACAGTGTGCCGCAACTATACACTTATATACAACCCACATAGAGAACACTTCTATTGATGCAGGATTTGGGGGTACAGGAGGAGTCCTCTAAAATTTATGACCCCAACTTTTGAGTTCTGTCCTAAATATAATAAAGAATTTATAAAGATAGATTCAAGGATAAATTATCAAGTATTAAGTTTATTTATGGAGAAATCACAAGTTTGGAGATTTATTTAAGGATGACTAGGAACTAGAACACAGTCATAAACACATGGGAAGCAGGAAACAAGCTCTCATGTGGAAGCTGCATAGTTTATAAGGTACCTTTAAAAGAAATTGAGGTTTTTCGGGGGGAAACCAGTGCAAAGCCACAAGCACATGAAGGGTTGTTAAACTGATGCTTTCGAGGAAAGACTGAGGTAGGGCCTCAAGTTTGTGGAATATAGGTAGGGAGACTTAGCAGGAACACACATGGCATGTGCCATGTGCATTCCTGTGGAGGGAAGTTAAGAAGGCAAATGGTCAGGCTCAAGGAAAAACAAGAAAGAAAATAACAAAGCATAGACCAAGAAATCAAGAGAAATTAGTAATGAAGAAAGTTACTCTCATGGTTACCTGGAGTTTAAAGGAATTACACAGGTAGCAGACCAAGTGTGAGTGAAAGCACCCAATGTGGTAGATCTGGCATATAAGGGAAATATATAGATGGTAGATTAGGAGACCAGAGGAAAATCATGAATATAATCAAAGTGAGAAGTTATCCCAAACTATAAAGCAGAGGCAAGCAGAAGAGTTCATCAGACTAAGAATTGGTTTTATGCTTTCCCCCACCCTCCCCAGCCAGGCTGGGTGATGGGGAAGCCAGACTCACATGTGTCTCTGTGGCCCAGCTAAGAAAGCAGAGGGGAGCTGAGTGGAGCAGGAGGGAGCCAGTGACAGGAAGAAAACAGAAGCCTTTATAGGCAAGGGGAATCACCCATTGGAGGACAGATCCCAAAGCCAGCCAACCTGGGCCAGCTTATCCAGGTAGTGCACTAGACTGTGGGCAGCTGGGGGTGCTGTAGACCAGTCTCAATCAGACATGAGTTCCATTTCTGCCAAGAGTTCCATTCTGTGCCATGGTGAGGTGCCATGTGGGGTGGTATCTCCTGGTTCTCTCTGAGCCTCAATTTCTAACTGAAACTGCCCAAAAGGAGCTGGCTTTCTCCTATCCTCCTTCACTACCACACCACAAGACAGTGTACTCCACATATAAAACACTTCTACCACTCCAGATGACAGTGTGTCCCACATATATGCAACCAGTCTTATCATTATTATGATGTTCCTTACTTTTCTCCAAATTTATGTAAATGTATTAATACAAGGTTCATCACCTTTCAGCAAAAATCACATTTTCTGCAGCTCACATTGGTTGTAAATTTGTTACATGTTTGATATTTTAATTGCTGAACTATATATATATTCCACCATTTAATTAACCATTCTTTTCTTTTTTTGCTTGCTTGTGTATCTGTATGGTCTGTGCACCTGTATTTGCCCCTGCAGTGCCCCCACAGAATTGCTTGTAGTGAGTGGCAAGTGGTACTTGTAGCCTAAAGTCAAGTGTCCTGTTCATGACCATTCATCTTTGAGTGCCATCTTTTTACTGACGCTGGACCTTGCTGTTTTCTGGTCTCTTTGTTATAAGTGGTTATAGGGGTGCAGATGCATTCGGCTATGCCCAGCTGTTTATGTGAGATGTTAAGATTCAAACTGAGGTGGTTTCAGACCCATTCAGGTCCTCATAATTGCATAGGAAGTACAATTAACTGCTGAGCTATTCTAGTCCCAAAATTCTTTTTTGATATACATTTAAAAAATATTTTTCATCTACCATAGGTAAAGCTTCCAAAAGCTTGTTGTGACTTTTTTTTTGTAAACATAGCTTTACTTCTCTTAGATAAATACTAAGAAGTGCAAATATGACGTTTTAGGATAGCTGTATCCTATATTATGAGAATTGCCTATATTTTTTAAATCTGCTTGTTCTACTTCCTCAGTCATATTTGAGATTGTTTGGCTTTTTAATCTTAAAATTAAATAAGATGTTTATAAAAAAATGCCTTGTATCTAGAAAGCCCAAGATCACTTATAAACTAACTACTTTTTCAGACTATGTGGATGCTCTGTAGCTCTTATTTTATTTTCCCTTTTTCTGTTGTTGTTTTTTCTTCAGGCTCAACAAGTGTAGAAAAGAGTTGGTAACTTTTGTGTGGTCAGTAGCTTCAGGCATGGGTTACTCCATGGGCTAAGCTCTGTCCTTCACTCCTGTCCTCATTTATATTTCTTTGGAAAACATAGTAACATTTGAACAACTTATTGAGTTGATGTTCTTAACATATTTGTTACCAATATTTTCCCCATCGAGCAATTATTTTTTTAAATATATTTTATTTATTTATTTATTTGAGAGATAGAAAGAGGCAGAGAGAGAGGAAGAGAGCGAATAGGCACTCCAGGGCCTCCAGCCACTGCAAATGAACTCCAGATGCATGTGCTCCCTTGTGCATCTGGCTTATCAAACTGGGATCCTTTGGCTTTGCAGGCAAATGCCTCAAACTCTAAGCCATTTATCTCTCCGCCCTTCTTCTTCTTCTTCTTTTTTTTTGTTTTGGTTTTTGGAGGTAGGGTTTCACTCTAGTCCAGGCTGACCTGGAATTCACTATGTAGTCTCAGGGTGGCCTCTGGGTCATCCTCCTACTCCTGCCTCTGGAGTGCTGGGATGGAAGGCGTGTGCCACCACACCCAACTATCAAGCAATTCTTATTTAACATTTCCAGAGACAAGACAAGGTAGTAGTCCCATGTTACAGTTGCACTCTTATCTGTGTATTCTGCATCCCGAGATATGCTTTATGCTCTATTCTCATTGTGTTTATGTTTTATGAAACATAGTATCTTGATAACTGCTTTCATGACAGTGATACTGTAGCTTTTGGAAGCACTCTTCTAAGTTTTGGAGCATCTTGTGTTGTGAATTTAGAAATAAGTAGCTCTTTCCTGAAGTGGAAAGGGAAGTACCCATAAGTCCTTCATTAGGACAAGCCTTTTTCCCCCAAGCAGTGCTGAAGTTAGAAATTATCAGCTGATGAGGCATGATTAGGAGAGAAAGTAAGGAACATGATTAGAAAGCCACAGGGATGATTTTTGTGAAAAGGGCCCAAGTATTATGCAGCTTGCAAAGGAGGAAGAGGACAGAGAAAGCTCTGCCATCACCTAATGGGTACAAGGAGAATGACAGAGGAGCTATTTGGTTAGGATATATGGAAGGGAGTTGAAAATTTCATAGTGTTATCATGTAATCGATATCAAATCATGCAATTGTACTATATAGATAATCCAAGATATCATGATGAATTTTTCCAGAAAACCAAGCTTAAAAACAGGAATTGAAACAAAACTAAAAGCAAGACATTCCAATAGAGAATGAACACTTTTTTTTTCCAGAGGAAAACATAGCCTATTTTGATGTGGTAATTTTGGGGTGTATTTTGAGAGTGACAGAGCCTTCATCAACTCTTGGTTAGGCTAGAGCTCAGAAGTTAGGGTGCCAGAAAAGTCAAGTCACATGTAACTTCAACTGAGTCAGTGGCCTCTATATTCTTATCTTAGGAATTCAAAGAATTGATATTTACAGACCAGAATATAAAGTTCCAAACTAGGTAGAATTTAAGAGAAGGAAGGAAGGCAGTGCTCTTGCCTAAGGAAGCCAGAGGGGTTTTCCTAAAATGGAGAAGCCAACCCTGATACCTTGTGAAAGTCTTTTATGTGAGCTCCCTGGAGGGCTGCTAAACACTTGAGGCCTGGAGTCTGTAATCAGGTTTCTGGAAAACAGTTAAGGAAAGGAAGAGATAAGAACAGAGATACTTATTGATACTTATTGACCTCCTTTGTTGAGATAAGAATAAAAAAACAAAACCATTCTCCCTTTTAGCCTTTGTGATCTGTCGCAAAGTGATGAGGCATACATTCTCCCCTATAGGCTCTATGACATTCCATAGTTTTACTTTTGGGGTCCTGTCACCTCTAAACTGCCTCACTTTCATTGCTAAGGGAATGGTCAGAGGCAGTTTCATTCCAAGGAGCATCCATACAAGTCACTACTTGCATTGTTTCTGCTTTTACTCTTTGTATATTTTAAAATTTTGATTAGTTTTTGATTCACTCAATATGAAAAAATATAATACACAATTCCTTTAAACCTCACCCTGTTTATCTATTTTTTAGTTTTTTACTTAATTAATTAATTTTAATTAATTTTTATTTATTTATTTGAGAGTGACAGACAGAGAGAGAAAGAAGCAGAGAAAAAGAGAGAAAGTGGGCACACCAGGGCCTCCAGCCACTGCAAATGCACTCCAGATACATGCACCACCTTGTGTATCTGGCTTACGTGGGTACTGGGGAATCTAGCCTCCAACTGGGGTCCTTAGGCTTTATAGTTAAGCACTTAACCACTAAGCCATCTCTTTAGCCCCTGTTTACTTATTTTTCAATGTTTTTATTTATTTACTTTCAAGCAGAGAGATAAAGAGAAGGAGAGACAGAAAGTATGGGTGCACCAGGGCCTTAGGTCACTGCAAACAAACTCCAGATGCATGTACCCTTTTGTGCATCTGGCTTTATGGGGGAACTAGGGAACTGAACCCAGGTCGTTAGGCATTATAGGCAAATGACTTAACAACTGAGCAATCTCTCCAGTCCTGTTTACCTATTTTTTTAACCTTTTGACATTTCATGATTTATTTACCACTGCTAAAACACTTATTTACTTATCTTTTTTATTTATTTATCAGTGCTAAAATACTAACTTCAACATGGACTCTACCAGATGTTCTTATTTTTTGTTTATTTCGGTTCATGTCTGAGATGCCACATTTAGCTTTTGTGTGTATATATCCTAGAGCTCCATTTGTCTGAAATGGGTTCTTATACTTTCTTAGTTTTCAATGTCCATGGCAGGTTTTTAAAAGTGCTTGTCAAGAATTTTGTACAAAGTATTTCAATATAGGTTTGTCTCAAAGTTTATCTTATGGTTTAACTAAAGCTGTATATTTTGGGAATCAAGTACATCAAGGCAGAAGCTCTGTTCTTCTCATATCACATGAAAGATATATGCTAGTTACACAAGTTTTACAAACAATGCTGACCTTGATCTACTGGATGTGGCAGTCAAACTTATCCTTCTGTTTTCCATACTTAATTCTTTATGACAAATCATTACGTAGTGCTCATTGTAGATGGGCAAAGAACCAGCACCCCCCATCAAATGAAAAGATGGAATTAGAATTAATATCTAGTAGTCTTCTATAAATGACATTTGCCTCTTCCATATTTATTGCCTTATATAATCATTCCTTTTGTCATGAGCATTTTATGGATATTTAGTTTATACTTGGTGTTCTGATTAAACAGTGTACTCTTTCTGTGCTTAAATTGTTCCTGTGATAGAGAACACCATTTGTCTGTCTTCTGTAATCCATGGATATATCACATCTTCTGGGTCTTGATCACTTCATTACTTTCTGACATTTAATTTTGCAATGATTTTAAAGTAGTGGAAGAATTGCAAAGATAATATTTTACTACCTTCTTCTTTTGTTGACCTCTTATCTGCCATGAGTTTAGTCATCTCCAGGAAACTGACATTAGTAATTCATTAATTAAGATGAATCCTCACTTCATATCTCTGCAGCTTCTTCCTGTTTCAAATTCCAGACTAGGATGTCCCATTGTTTTATGCACTCATGTCTTCCTAGTCTCCTGCATCCGTGACACTTTCCATTTCATTGTCTTTCTTGATCTTGACACAGTTGGATACATTGGTCCTGCATTACTGTCTCTCAAATGTGGCCTGCCTGATATTTTCTCATCATTAGGCTGAATATACTGACTTGGAGAAAAAAATGCTACACATCTCTTCAAAACCAAGCTGTTTTAAAGCCTCCTCTCCAAAGCTTCTTGTGCAAAGATCTGAATACCTGCAGAAAACCCAGCATGTATGGAATATAATGACCAAGTTTGCCACCAAAAAGAAAATTCATGCAGTTCCTGGGGTGTATTTCAGTAGTAGTGAGTGCACTTAGTATGCAGGAGGCATTGAGATCAATCCCAAGAACCAAAAAAGTAAGAAGAAAGAAAGAAAGAAAGAAAGAAAGAAAGAAAAGAAAGAGAGAGAGAGAGAAAGAAAAGAAAAGAAGGTAGAAAGAGAGGGAAGGAGGGAGTTAGAGATAAAGTAAAGAAAGGGATAAGAAGGAGGGAAGGAGGGAGGGAAGAAGATGGAAAAGAGGGCTCAAAGGGAGGGAGGGGGAAGATACATCCAATGGTGTGATATTCTTGGCAATTCAGTAGAGTGTTTTCTCTTCTCAAATCTCTTCTTTCACCTTAATGAAGAAAATTATTTCTTATCTATATCTTAGAGAAAATTTTCATATAAATAATATGTAAACACTGCTTGATTATATATGCTCTAGTAAATGACCCTCCAGGCATGTTGATGCAAGGAATCCTTTAAAAAATTGGAGGTGGGGCTGGAGAGATGGCTTAGGGGTTAAGGCGCCTGCCTCCTAAGCATAAGAACACTGGTTCCAATCCCCAGCGGTTCCAATCTCCATGTCCCACGTTTAGCCAGATGCAAAGTGACTCAAGGGCGCAATGCCACACTTGACCACAAGGGGCCGCACACATCTGGATTTCGTTCGCAGCAGCTGACACACTGCTGGCGCGCCCATCTCTGTCTTCCTCTCCCTCTCTCTGTCTCTCTCTGTGTCTCTCTCCAAAAAAAATAAAATAAAATAAAATAAAATAAAATAAAATAAAATAAAATAAAATAAAATAAAATAAAATAAAATAAAATAAATAAAATAAAATAAAATAAAATAAAATAAAATAAATGGAGGTGCTCTCTCTCTCTCTCTCTTATTTCTCTACTATCTCTGTATTGAGATGATAAGATACTTCAGTAGGAGTGGGACGATGATAAGAGAGAGTATTGGATTTAGAAAATGATCAAATTATGAAGCATACATATATTAAATTGTGAAAAAATAAAATTAAAATAGTAAATAGATAAATACATAGAGAAAATTTATGATACTTTGATATTATTCTCATTAAATCAGACAAGGTGTACTATATGTAAGTCCATTTTCCCTTCTACTATAATTTCTTTGCACTGACAGGTGTATACCCATGTCTAGGACTGTGTATACATTATATTATAAGCTGCTTTACATCACAGTATCATTAATGTGTCCTATCACAAATGACTTCCTGATATTTCATCTAAGCTAGGTCTCTACTGTGGCTTTGTCTATTAATATATTATCTAATAGGAACATGTAATCATCATAAAGGTCATGATGAAAAAGATTTTAAAAAAAGAACAAAGCAATTTGGAGTTAATATTAAACTTTGACATCATGTATCAGTGCTGTACTATAAAAAGGTGACACTCTATTTCATTTAAAGCCTTGCACTTTGGGTAAAATATTCATATCACACATTCATGTTACAATAAAATCTCATTCCTAGGTCATAAGCATTCCATTGATTGCTGATATTGTTAATGTTTTGTGGTTAGTTGCCAATTATTATTTTCATTAGCCATGCTACTGTGTATAACTCTCTTTGAATCCAATGAAAGTCCCTTATTTGATTTCATCATTTTTTTTTTAAGAGCACAGGCTCTCAATTGAACTCTGCTTATCACCACAGATGCTCGAGAGTATTTGCATCCCTTCCTTTGTGGACACTCGCTTTTCAGAATCTTCTTGTTCCTTTTCCTTTCTGAGGTGATAAACTCACTCCAGGGTGAAATGGTCTGGGTTCTCCAGCAAGAAGATAAGGGTGGTATTCATTGATGTCATCACCTGTAAACGCTGTTATGCTTGGCTAAGCTTCCAATTATGTGACAGTATTCCATACTGTGATGAGGAACCTGAAATGACATGGTGTTAGTGATCTCACCTTCTTCAAAGGAGAAGCCCTAGTCTTTGAGTCAATATCAAAAGGAGTCTTTTGATAACATTTAGGCATTGAACGTTCTGATTTTAAAGGCATAGATAGTGGACTTTTGAAAAACTCTGTCTCTAAACCTCAATTACACCCACTGAATACATACAAATTTAACTTTCATAAACTAATGTAATTTTTTTATATCTCCCAGGCTTTCCTGAAATTAAGGCCATGAATCAGATATTGATTCATAAAATAAAAGTTCAAAACCTCTTTTAATACCTGTGATCCATGGTATAATGAGATAATTTAATAACTTTGCATTTTTTCCTTTTTACCTTAACCATGAAAACTCTTAGCCAGAGATTGGCTGCTCTATTTCATAGGCAACATGCATTTAAAGGCAGAATGGCCTACATGTAGACCCTGGAAGCAGGGGTTATAATTTTTACTAATAGCTCAACACATATATCTTTTTATGTAAAATAAGGATAACAATGGTTGTTAGAATGGCTAAACACACTGATATCAGTAAATGTTGTATTAGGATTTGGCACCAAGTGTACATGTTGGTGCTTCCCAGATGTTGCAGTCAAGTGCCTTACTGGCAGAAATCACTCAAACACGAGCAGCTTTGGGGACAAAATGGTTTATTTTGGCTTACAGACTCGAGGGGAAGCTCCATGATGGCAGGGGAAACGATGGCTTGAGCAGAGGGTGGACATCACCTCCTGGCCAATATCAGGTGGACAACAGGAAAGTGTGCCAAATGCTGGCAAAGGGAAACTGGCTAGAACACCCATAAGCCTGATCCTAACACTACACTGCCTCCAAAAGGTCTGAATTCTCAAATCTCCATCAGCTGGGAACCTAACTTTATTCAGAACACCTATCTTTATGGGGGATACCCAAATCAAACCACCACACCAGTATCATTTTCCACTGTACCATGTAATGGACACATGTTTTATTTGTCCAATGACTCTTTTCCATTTATTGCTAAGACGTTTTAAAATTTTCTTTCCAGAACTGTTTTCTTCTAATTTCTGTGTCTTGGTTAGACTGCCTTTTGAGGTGTCCCCTCTTGCTGAGGCAATGAGCAAGGGAGGTCATCTTACCCTTCCCCAGGAATATGAATCATGGGCAGAATGACACATAAATAGTTGACCCACAACAAGCATAGTATCCTAAAGTGCCGATGCTGTTGTCCCTATTACCATGATTTCTGGAGCTGTCTGGGGTCCCATTTTTTTACAAAAATATTTATTTATTTGTGTGTGAGAGAGAAACAAGCAGAGAGAAAGAGGGACAGAGAGAGAGAATGGGCACCCCAGGGCCTCCAGCCACTGCAAACGAACTCCAGATGCATGCGGCCTCTTGTGCATCTGGCTTACTTGGGTCCTGGAGAGTTGAACTGATATCCCCTGGCTTTGCAGGCAAATGCCTTAACTGCTAAGCCATCTTTGTAGACCCCTCTTTCTACTTAAATTTACCTCCACTAAAGGTAGTTTGAGAAACATCTGTTGTTGCTGAAATATGCTTCCCAGAAGCCCGAAGTAATATTATATTCATCTGAATAGTTAGTCCAGCCAAATATAGAACCACCTTTTACCATGTCATACCTTGCTATATTTCAGTGGATATTCTTAAACTCTCAGGACTTGTTCAATCTCTATTGCATTTCCCTTCAGTTCAGACTTGTATTTTCCATCTCCTTTGATTTAAATAATTGCACTTCTCAATCTTTAACACTTAATTTTGTCTTTTAAAAATATTTTTATTTATTTGAAAAGAACAGATATAGAAAAGGAAAGAGAGAGGAGAGAATGGATGCTGCAGGGCCTCATGCTACTGCAAACAAAATCCACATGTATGCACCACTTTATGTAATTGGCTTTATGTAGGTATTGGGCAGTCAAACCGGGACCATCAGGATTTGCAAGCAAGTGCCTTAACCTCTCGGTCATCTCTCCAGTCTCTATACTTACTACTGTCTTGCATGAGTTTAACAAACATTCTGGCACATTTATGGTTTTCCAAACACTATAAGAGTAAGTAGAAAGCAAATAAACACATGGAGACAGCTATAAGTGAAGATCTTGACTACATTTTATTATCTATGGAAATCTCATTGAAAATAAGACCCAATTTTTAAAATAATTTTATTTTATTTGAGAAAGAGGAAAAGAGAGAGAAAGAATGAAAGAGAGAGAGAGAGACAAGAAGAGAGAGAGAGACAGAATGGGTACACCATGGCCTTCAGCTACTGCAAATGAACTCCAGACACATGCACTACCTTTTGCATGTGGCTTATATGGGTCCTGGGAAATTGAACTTGGGTCCTTTGGCTTTACAAGCAACAGCCTTAACTGCTAAGACATCTTTTTAGCCCAAGACCCAATATTTGATGGCCTAATATAGATGATGCACAGACAGATGATAGATAGATAGATGCACAATTTATTCAATATTAAACATTCACTCTAATAACCTTCATGGAGCACATAATTAATGATAAATATTGGTTTATATACAGTGATATAAATATGAGTGACAAAAATTCTTGCTGTCTGGAAGAGATATATAAATGAAATGCTCCCTGATACAAATAGCCTTTAGTTCAAAAAATGGCTGAACCATTTTTTTTTTTTTTGAGAGAAAAGACAGATAGAGAATGGGCTTGCCAGCAGCCTCTCAGCTGCTGTGAACAAACTCCAGACTCATGTGCACCCTTGTGGACAAGTGTGGCATTGTGCCCTTGTGTCACTTTTTGCATCAAGCTAAAGGTGGGACATGGAGAATTGCATGGGTGTCCCTAGGCTTTGCAGGCAGGCACCTTAACTTCTAAGCCATCTCTCCAGCCCATGAATCATTTAAAAATATTAATTATATATTTATTTTGAAGAAAGGTCTTGTGACAGTGTCCATGCAAATCTTACATTCCTGGGCTGAAGTAGTCCTCCAACCTCAGTCTCCCACATTTCTTGAAGTATATGTGTATGTCGGCATGCCCTGCTTACTTTAATTTTGATGCTGTATACACAGTAACTATAAGGCTTCATGGGACTATAAGGCTTTCATGAAACATCAGTATTTTATCCCCTTCCTTACAAATTTCCTTAGTCTATACTTTTGCATATTCATTTGATTTGACCCATTAGAAATGTTACCCACAATCCATATATCTTCAATGACTCTTTCCTCAGCTATATCACTCATTCATGCAGGATTTTTGGCTTATACTCAGAATATAAGAAGATAGCTATTTAAAATAAGATAGCATGCTCACAGAGGATATCATATGAATTCTTGTGAAAGACTAGGTGACTTTTTTTATGTCTCTCTGGGTCTTTCTTTTAATCTTTTTTTTTTTTTTTTTTTTTTTACCTCGTTACTTGTGTCTTAGCAGGGAGGGAGGGACCTGTCACTATGAACCAATGGTAAGGTGAGTTGTAAGAATCTGAAAATGTCCATGGAACTGAAGCAACTTATCTGGATGGGAGGGGGATATCAAATGACATTGAAAATAAAACAGACAAGTGATGGGTCTGAGGATGTAGCACAATGGTAGAACATTTGCCAGCATACACTAAGCTTTGGGTTTAGGTATGCAATAAACAAATAAAGTACCTTGGTAGAAATTACTGCTTTCTGTTTTGATATTTTTATGTAGTATTTTCTAGGCTTTGACAATCACTAGTAGACATTGCAAGAATGTTTGTTCTGATTTTTGAATAATTAATCTCAGCACTAGCTAATGGTGATGAATCATTGTATTTTTCTTTGAGACAGAGGTTTACCATGCAGTCCAGGCTAGACTCAAACTTGTGATATTCTTGCCACACATTCAGTGAAGATGTGGTTTTCTCTCTGTTTTCACACCTAAAAATCAGAAGAGAAATGCAGGTGTCTATGATTCCATGGTATCCATGCACTATATAACATAAAAAATGAGTGTGTCTTCCAGTTTCTGTAATCTCTATTCTCATGAAATAACACTTGCATTTGGGAGATCAGTTCTATTCAGAAATAGTACAACTTCTGCTGGTCATGCAATGGCACATAGAGCCAATGTGCTCAAAAGACTCCTATTTTCATCTTTGAAAGAGAATAGATGTTTCAGCAGGCTAATCATTACTTGTATTAGAAAATAGGGATCTGAGCTAAAACTATGAAGAATGTGAAACTTATAAATGCATGTTTCTAATGAGATTGAAATAAAGAAAATGCCACAGAACATTCTGAAGGAAATCGTATATCATTGTCAGCAGAGCAGGATCAGCTGTCCTCTCTGTGATAGCTCTTTTTCTTTAGATGACCCTAGTATTTTGGAAATGGGCTTGGCAAATTAGCTTTAATGGATCTAGGCATTAGTAATATTTCATAGCTACATTTAATCTGGTTATCTAAAAGCATAACCTCCAGATAAGTCTCACCATCTATGTTTAATCAAGGTTGAATTTGAATGTAATGGACTTATGTGCTTGGCAGAAGATATAGAACTAAAAGATATAAGATTTAAAATTGGAAAATTTCAAGAAAATTTACAAAATTTAAAATTACAGGCATAGAGACATGTTTTAGGTTACTGAAGCTGCTATTGTTAAATGGATTACCACCATTAGCTACTTTACATTGAAACAATGGAAAAGATACCTGAGATGAGTCCAACCAGGAAAGAATAAATGGTAGAAATACAAATGCTTTTGAAAGGAGAGGAATAGAAGGAGGTAACCTGCTGTTTATGGTCAAGATTTATTTCCACCCTGAATTAACATAATGACTGTATGGGTGAATACCTCATATTGGCTTCAGAAACATAAAAGTGCATGGAGGTGGGAAATGATGTACACGTGGTTTCAGGAGCCAGCTGCTGCTGATATTCAACATGTGAAACAGGGCATGATGTCCCTGATAGGCCAATGAGGCTATTGTTAGATGACTATGGTTTACAATGGAGACCTGAAGACATTTTGGTTATACCAGGACTGTACAAAGACTACCATGCAGTGCTATTGGCTTGGGATGGAAGTTTCCCTAGCTAATCAGCCTAGCAGGAAGGATAGTCATTCAAAATCCAGAAACTGTCATCACTGGTGATGGATGAACTACCAATGTTTGATATTTACCTGATGGTTATTGATTTTTCCATTGGTCTAGTTTCATCTTGTTATAGCAATTTAAATTTTTACTTTTGCCATTATGTTTTGAAAGTATGCAACTTGTTTTGATTGTATAGGACTCACAGTTAAGAGACAATATTGAATCTCAGATGAGATGTGAGATTTTAAAGCAATATTAAAGATGGTAAAGACTGGGAACTTTGAAGTTGGACTGAATAAAATTTACAAAGTACTCTCTCTATTTCTCTATCTCCCTCTCTTTCTCTCTCTCTCAAATTAATAATAATAATAATAAATCTTAAAAATTACAACATAAGATAGTAATGAGTCTATTGGGGACCAGGTAGGGAATATGGTAGTTTGAGTGTAAGTCCCATAGACTCAGGTGTTTTACTAAAGCATGTAACTTGGGTCTCCAGCTGCCTGGCTGGACCAGGTGTCACTGGAGGTGGATTTTGGGGCCATCCCTATAGTATGTTGGGAGGAGGTTACAGTTTCCATCCCAAAGGTATATAAAGAAGTCTGAGCTCTGTTGCTTACTGCTGGTCTGTGCTTAATACTTGTGGTTTTCATGTGCTACTTGACTGTTTCTCTCTATTTGCATGTATAGAAGCAGATTCTTCCACCACTGATGGAACTTCCCTCTGGATCTGTGAGCTGGAAATAACTCACTATGTCCCACAAACTATGGCTGATTTGGATCTTCATTCCAGCAATGTAAGCCTGTATAAGACATTGCATATTTTCCTTATAATAAGACTGTAATTATTTTTCCATGAGAAAGATATTTATGTCCAGAAACCAGGTTTTATAATCTCAGCTCAAATGTACAAATACTTTTCTCAGAAATTATCAAAGTGATTTAATGATGAATGCATGAAACATCAATAGCTGCCAACTGATATACCAACAAAAAGTAAAATATTGCTAAAATCTACTTGAGCTTGTAAATTTCATGGGAAGAATGGAAAAGAGCCAAGAATATGGACACACTGGTTAGATGCAGTTTGAAAACCTGCATAGGTAACTTCAGTGAGATGCTGGTTATTAGACCTTCAGGAGCTTGCCCAGACTTCTCAAAAATGGCTCCATTGCACACCAATCTGTTTTCTCACTTTATGCATTTGCACTTATCTATTGTAGACATTTTATATAGGCACATATAATCATACAATGTGTCTATTCTTGAAACTATTTTGCATAAGTGGTAGGTATGCAAATGTTTAGCATATATCATTTGTTGCATTCAGGTTCACATTGTTGGTAGAAATCACCTGACCAAGAGCAGCTTGTGGAAATAAAAGATTTATTTGGGCTTGCAGACTTGAAGGGAAACTCCATGATGGCAGGGGAAAGTGATGGCATGAGCAGAGAGTGGTAATCATAAGACAAAATTCTCTTTCAGTTCAAATGATTCTACAATTTTTGCCAGGTGGGGTGGCACATGCTTTTAATCCCAGCACTCAGGAGGCAGAGGGAGGAGGATCACCATGAGTTCAGGACCACCCTGAGACTACAGAGTGAATTCTAGGTCAGCCTGGGCTAGAGTGAGACCCTACCTCAAAAAAACAAACAAACAAATTTCTAGAATTTCACATTTTGTGAGTTTGGGAGCACTGATGTTCAACCAAAAACATCCTGCTCTCATCCATAGAAATTCTGACATACATATGGAAACCTACTTTTTTAAACAATGGAACACTCAGAAGCCATAAATTGTTACTAGAAAATTGTCAGTGCCAGTGATGGGATAACTTCCAGTGAGTTGATGACCAGGAGGTCACTGATACCCCCAAAATATTACAGGCCATTGCCAAGGCTCTTGGTTTCCCACCAGGAATAGATGGTAAGACCCTATTGCTGAAGACTCCACATACTTGGGCTGCAAGGTCAATGAGAAATCCTGCTGGAGCTGAGCTGAAAACCTCCTATATGTGGACCAGCTGACACTGCATGTAGTTCACTGGGAGAAAGAAAACACCAGTGAAGATAGTCAACAGTGGACACTGCAAGCTTTAAACTTGGCCAGCCAGGTCAAATGGGCCAATGGGTGCAAATGTGGCATGTCTGTTATGGGGGAAACCAACTGCTCTCTAATTGGACTGGAGGCCTGCTCCATGGGAGGGAATACATCCCTGATACTGAAAACCTGTGACAGGGGTAATCATGAGCCCTAAAGGTGTAATGTCTGCTGGTGTCTCACTAAATGTATATACTATGCTCACCAAACTGCCCAGTAAGCACTTCTCTTAATGTTTACACCCCTATATTAATGCTACTCTCACTTTTGGTTAGAGACACTTCTCTTTTCAGATGGTGGTGACCTTGGGATGACTCAGAAGGCACCATGGTGCTGAGAAGAAGGGACAGAGGAGTGCTCAGCACTGAAACATCTCAAACACCCCTTCCAAGACTCAGGGTCCATTGTGAAAGAAGGGGCAGAAAGAATGTAAGAGCCAAAGGAAGAGTAGGACTCCTTACAACGTGCTCCTCCAGACACAAAATGGTCTGAATATCCATGACCTCACACTACCTACACAAGACCATCAAAATAGGAGGAAAAGATCATGACATCAAACTGAAAAGAGAGACTGATTGAGAAGGGGAGGTTATGATGGAGCATGAAGTTTCAAAGGGAAATTGGGGGGAGGGAGGGAAGTACCATGGGATATTATCTACAATTAAAGAATTTGTCAATTAAAGAATAACAATAAGAAATAAAAAATCAACTCCTAAAAGGCCAAAGTCCACAGTCAGGTGTCTAGCAGCAATGACACTACTTCTCAGCACCAACTTTACTGTTGCATGCAGGTTCACATTATTGGCAGAAACCACCCAACCAAAAGCAGCTTGTGGGAGAAAGGGTTTATTTTGGCTTATACTGCCTCCAGGAGGCATTAATTCTGAAACCTCCATCAGCTGGGAACCTAGTATTAAGAACACCTAAGTTTATGGGGATACCTGAATCAAACCACCATGCTCACTGTGTTTAACTATCAATTCATTGGTAGACATTGGAATTTTTTGCCTCTTTTTTTATTATAATGAGTAATGAATATAATATAATATGAATTATGCTATATGAATAATTGAACAAACTGTTTATAATACATGTTTTCTTTCTGATCTTTCACTAGGAGGGAAACTATTTAGTTGTAAGAAAAGTCTACAAATAATCTTTAGATATATTGTTAGATGATTTTGTTTGTGAGGAAAAGTTTTGTTACAATTTTACCAGCAGAGTATGCATCTTAATTTGTTTACACTTTTTTGCTACACTTGTTATTTTTGCTCATTTTTAGTCACTATAGTGAAATGGATGATATTAGAGTTTTCATTTCTATTTTCATATATATATTGACCATTTGTATATTTTGTGAGAGTTATTATATGTTTCCCACTATTCACTTGATTGTGTTTTATTTAATTCTATGCCTTCCTCCTGTATTGTAGACTTAAGCCTCTTATCAGATAGCTATAAATATGTTCTTTCATGGGATGGAGAAATGGCTCATCAGTTAAGGGGCTTGCCTGCAAAGTCTAATGAGTGGGGTTTGATTCCCTAATATCTATGTAAAGCCAGATGTAATAAGTGGAGCATGCATCTGGAGTTTGTTTGCAGCAGCTAGAGGACCTGGAGCTTGTAAATAAATAAAAAAGTATTTTTAAAAGTATGTTCTCTAAGTTTGTGCACTAATTTTTCATTAGTTTGTCAAAGCCAATGTACCTATTTTGTTGTGGTTGTCACTTATTCTCCAATATAAGGTAAGATCAGTAAAATTTCTCCCTAAATTGTTAAAAAATGTTTTACACTTTCAAGGTTTACTTTAAATTCATGACCCATGTCAAGTAAATATTAGCATATGGTGTGAAGAAAAGAAAAACTCTCCTTTCACATGTAGTTTTATATTTTTCTTATTACTAATTGTTAATGTTGAAAAGGTGACTTTCAGGCTTGAAAAGATGGCTCAGAAGTAAAGGTGCTTCTTTACAAAGTCTGGCAGCCTGGGTTTGATACCTCAGTACCCATGCAAAGCTGGATGCACCAATTGTTGAATGTGTCTGGAGTTCATATTTTGTGGCAGGAGGACCTGGTCTGCCCATAATCATTCTTTCTTTCCACTCCCTTCTCTCTGTCTCTCTTGCAAATAAAGTAAAGTAAAGTAAAGTAAAGTAAAGTAAAGTAAAGTAAAGTAAAGTAAAGTAAAGTAAAGTAAAGTAAAATAAAGTAGTTTTTAAAGGTGATTTTCTGCCCCTCTGTGCTGGTTTGATACAGGTCTCCCCATAAACTTACATGTTCTGAATGCTTAGGTTCCCAGCTATTTGGGAAGTGGTGTCACTTAAAGTCAGTGTATTGTTACGGGTGGGCTTAGGGGCGATATAGCTAGCTTCCCCTTTCCAGTGTTTGGCACACTCTCCCACTGCTGTAGTCCACCTGATGTTGGCCAGGAAGTGATGTCTACCCTCTGTTCATGCCATTGTTTTTCCTTGCCATCATGGAGCTGGCCCTCAAATTTATAAGTCAAAATAAACCATTTTCTCCCACAGGCCTCTCTTGGTTGGTTGTTTTCTGCCACCAATGAGATGCTAACTGCAACACACTCTTTTCAGATAATAGCTGCTAATGAATGGACTTATTCCAGAGTTTTCAATTGCCATTCATTGATCAGTACCAGTGCAACTTTGTCTTGATTAACTTATTTGATATTCAGTTCTGAAATGAGGCTATATGAACTCTCTAAATGTGACCTTTTTATCTTCAAGTTGTTTAGACAAGTATGAATCTCTTGTATTTCCTTGTAAACATCATAACCACCTTGTCAGTTTGTACATGACCAATAACAACAATCATGATAGGGGCTGCATATACTCTGTAGATCATAGTATAGGGAATGCTTTTTAATGAAAAGGTGTTACACTTATTCAAACATCTTCTCTGTGTATAGTGGTGAGAGACTGTGGTTTAGGACTTTTATTCTGTGTGGGGTTCACATTATCATATACAATAATTTCCCCTTTGTAAAGTGAACAGATTAGCAGTCTTAATTCTATCTTCAGCCTGACTTTCTCTTTTATATTGTACTATAACCTAAACAGAAGTATAGGGATATAGGTTGCATAGAATTTGAGAAATCATTATTCAGTCTACTAGGGATACATTGTTGATAATATCTTTTATTTCTTATTGATAGTCTGCTAATTTTCTATCAATTATTGAACAATAGATATGGAAGCTCCTGATTAGTATTTTCTGCTTGTTTATTTCTGTCTTCCATCATATAAGGTTTTGATTATGTTTTGGTACACTGCTGTGTGGTGCATGTATGGTTTTAATGATTTGTTTCCAGATTTACTATCATTATAAAGTGGCTTTTAATTTTTTTAGCTAAATTTTATGGCTTAACCCTTATTTTGTCTGATATTGGCATACCTGCCCTAGCTCTCTTTTGTGATCATTTTGCACAGTTTCTGTTTTTGCATCTTTCACTTTGAACTTTGTGTTATGAATACACGGGTGACTTTAATAAATAAAATAGTGGACTGTTGACTTAAATATATCATTTTTAGTCTGCCGTTTGAAGATAATGCTCAATTTTCATTTATTGTAATAGGAAATAAAATAAATTTTACATGCCATTTTGTTCTTTGTTTTTTTGTCTTATACTATTTTTATATCCCTTTGTTATTGAATTAAAATATTATTTAGTATAGTATTTTAATTTTATTTTCAAATATATAATTTGACTCATTTTCTTTGTGATTTCCTTGAGGATTCTAGTATATATGTTAAATTATATATTTTGATATATCACTTCAGTCACCAGATGGCATGAAACTGTTCTTTTCCTCTGACTTCCATTGTGCTACTATTATCATAACATTATTCCTTTGTATGATATAAGTGCTTCATCACAGTTTTGTAGTTTTTGCCTGTATTTTTCCCCTTAGGAGAATGTTGTGGTTTGAAAGTGAAATTCCCCAACTCTATATGTTCCTGCATTTGAACAGCTGGCAGCAGGCCTTGAAACTTCTTAACTTGTCCCCCATTTTCAATTCTTTTCCTGTTTCCTGATTTAAGCATGCAATGTGACTTGACCATCTCATGCTATTGCTGGAGCCATCCTTTCATGACACGAAGGACTGTCATGTCCTCAAACTAAAGGCAAAGTACGCCCTTTCTCCTAAAAGTTGCTTCCTGTTAAGTATTTGATTACAGCAGTAAGAAACAACCTGCAACCAAAATATTTTCAAAATACAATTTTTATTTGCTAAATTAATTAACTTTGCAATATGTTTTATGTTTTTGTATGATTTGTAGCTGCTTGCCTTGTCTTTTTATTTTTTTAATATATGATCATTATTAATTCTTATGGTGTAGTTCAAATAATATTGTGTCATGTTTATCTAGAAATGTCTTAATTTCTCCTATATTTTTGAAGGATAGGTTTCCCAGATATAGAATTTATTATAGTTATTTTTATTCTTTAGCAGTTTGACTATATCAACCTGTTGCCTTTTGTCCTTTATGTATTCTATGAGAAGTGCCCTGGTTATTTTACTCAAGACTTATCCATGTGATGTGTCACTTCTTATCTGCTTTAATGATTCTCATTATGACTTTTTTAACAAAGATTTTATTTTTATTTATTTATTAGAGACAGAGGGAGGGAAAGAGAGAGAGGGAGAGTGAGAATAGGCATGCCACTGCCTCTAGTCACTGCAAACGAACTCCAGATGTCTGCACCCCCTTGTGCATCTGGCTTATATGGGACCTGGAGAATCAGAGCAGGGTCCTTAGGCTTTGCAGGCTTGCACCTTAACCACTAAGCAATCTCTCCAGCTCATCATTTTGACTTTTGATAGTTCTCTTACAATGTGTCTAAGGTGGTGTCTCTGGGTTTATCCTACTTGTAGCTTGTAAAAATTGAAGATGTAAACTTGTGTTTTTCATTAACTTTGAGAAATTTCTGGCCATTGTTCTCTTAAGTATTCTTTCAATCACATCATATCTCTCGTTCCTTCTTAGACTACAATAATGTTAATGTGCCTGATGTTTTTCACTTAGTTATGCTTTTCAAGTCCAGAATTTCAATTTACTTGCTTTAAAGTCATTTTTATTCAAATCTTATATTTTATGAGACTTTATTTGCCCAGAAGTTCAATTTACTTGCTTCAAAGTCTTTTTAAAAATTAATTAATTAATTAATTTTTGGTTTTTCGAGGTAGGGTCTCACTCCAGCTCAGGCTGACCTGGAATTCACTATGTTGTCTCAGGGTGGCCTCGAACTTATGGTAATCCTCCTACCTCTGCCTCTCGAGTACAACATGCCTGCACCACCATGCCTGGCCCTTTAAAGTCATTTTTATTCTAATCTTCTATTTCTTGAGACCTTATTCATACACATTCTCTAATCACTGATATATTATTTTATTCTTTCCTTCAAAAGTATTTATAGTAGCTGATTTAAACCCACTTTTCCTATTTAAAATCCCATGTCTTGGCTTTTCTAGCCATAGTTGGCACTGAGTTCTTATTCCTGTGTGTGCATCACACTTCTTGTTTCAGTATATGCACTTCATTTCTACTGAAACTGGACTTTTTAATAATACAGAAAAAGTGGAAATCAGAACCTCCACATTAAGTCCAGAATTTGTTGATCTGTTTAATGATGTTTCCATGCAATTAGTCTTTTGCTTCATGATATTCTTCACTAGTTATATCAAGTACATATTTCTTGTAATGTATGGTCACATAAGACAGTGCTCAAAACCCTTAATTCTAAGCTAATAATTGTATTTAAAAGTCTGTAATTGACTTAATCACAGTCTCTTAGCCTTTGTCAAGTAGTTCTTATGTGGGGTCATGCCTTCACTTCTCATGCAAAAGGTCAAGCAAAGAGATTCAGGTTTCTCAACTGGTCTAGGTCCATGTTTTAGTCTAACAATATATGCCAACATGTCCTTTAATAGTTTTGGGCTTGTGGGTGGTGAATGAGTCAGTCAAGTGCTTGCCTTGCAACATGATGTCCTAAATTCAATATGCAGTACTCATAAAAATGTCGTGCATGGTGGCATGCATCTGAAATCCCAGCCCTGGAGAGATGGAGACAGAAGGATCCCTAGGGCTCACTGACCAGCCAGTTTAGTCCAGTTAATGAGCTCCAGGTCAATGAGAGACCCTGTCAAAGAAATGAAAAGTGGTAAGCACTGGCAAAGATTTCCAATGTTTTCCTCTTACATCCACCTATTTACACACACCTGTCCATGTGCACCAGTGCACAAAACACAAAAACACAAACCACATTCTCACCTGAGCTTTTTTTTTTTTTTTGTCCTAGCTGATATCATCACTTAAGGCAGCTAAGAAGTTACATAATTTCTACTGTTACTTGATAAATTTATGGTTACATACTTTTTTTCTCCTTGAGTGAAATCTTTTTAAGATCAAAAAAGGAAAGCCTTGAGAATAGAACTTTCACTGATAGCTGCCAATCAATTATCATGGTAATAATACTTCAGAGATGATGTTCTTTGCAAAGTTTTAATTGTGATACATCCCCCCAGGTAATGTCTGACAAGCAGCACATTTTCATGAAAGTCTTGATTGTAAGTATATGAATTTTATTAAGCTATTGCAGAGCTGGACAGAAGGGGTTGTGGATAGAGCAAGGCAATGCAAATGAACACTTTTCATTTAATTCAGCACTTTGTCATGAACAAACATTATTCAGATTGTTGCAAGCATTTATTCATTTTCAATATCCTCAGATTTTGACAATAGAACTAGTATTCTCACTGTAGTTATGGACTGGCATATTATTCACCAATTCTTATCCTACTACATTGGAAATCACATCTGGACAATGAAATATGAGATTTTACTTTTAGAATTCATTGTCACCTTGACTGTTTCAGCATGTCAAAACTAAGGTATGAGAAATTTGTTAGCCTATCTGTACAGTTTCAGAGATGCCTAAGATAACAGAGAAATGTCTGGCTCTTGAAAACTAAGCCTGGATTTCACTGCCATTTTTCTAAATTTATTCATCTTTTCTTAGGTTTAGTGAAATGAAAATGCTTATAGTCCCATTTTAAGTGTCACTGAGAACAACATTTATCATGAATATTAGTAAAACCATTATTTTGAACTCTAAAATATTATTAAGAATACTAAATTGATCCTAAGAATATTTCATGTTCTGCTATTTGTGTGTGGTAATTGTCAGCTATTTTTACTACATTTTTTTTCTTGAGTAAACTTTGCTATACTAGAGAATGCAATTACTAATGAACTTCTGTGATGAATGACTCTACATTAAAGAGTATCCCACTCTTCATTAAAATACCATCAAGTTCCATGCCTCTGCCTTGATAATTATACCCTCATATGCACGATTTGTTATTGTAACGTTCTGTTCATTACCTTTGCTTATGCGTCCACGAATAGCTGTGTATAGCTAGAGTTTGACTCACAGTTAAGTACTGGGAACATACATTGATACAATACATCTATTCCAAGGTGTCACTTTGTGTGGTTAAATATTAAGGTCCATAATTTTTCATGACTCTCTTCTGTAACTGAGGTGTGTCCTTGGATCAAGAAGATGAAGACTTTACTTTCACTATAGCTTGTTTTTAGTGATTACATTCTTTTCACATAAATAATAAAAGCAATGAAATTACCATTGCTGAGAAAAGATACAAGTGTCTCTAGTGGGATTTGGTTTTGCATTGCCCCTGGACGATCTTTCCAATGGTTGGTAAAATAAATTAAATAAAATGAAACTTCATTTTCAAATAGACCATTAAAATGCATGCATTATTTCTTTGTGCATTTCATTTTCAAAGGCTTCTTTAGACCCTGACAATGGCTGTTTTACCTTTTTATGATTTACTAACAAATGTGCCCAAATTCTATAAGCAGGCTGAAATCTTTTAAGGCTATTTTATATATGCTGGTATTTGAGTTAATTCAAGAGGAAGCATGATATCATTCATACAAGCTCAAACTAGTTTCTTGATGAAGAACTTTAAGAAAATTCTCAGATAAAACTGAAAGTACTTCATACAAAACAGTAAATGAAAGATATCTCAAATATATCACCTACCTAAGTTTGAATTCACTTTAAAATATACTGCAAGGAACTATTTTCTGTGTGCTTGGGGGGAGGCTCATCATGTTTTAATCAACACTGGGACTCAAATGAACACTATATCTTGGAGTTGTAATATATTCAAGCACAATACTTTCTATATTCCTAGGGGAATTCTATTAAACATAAAGTAGATATGTATCACCTTAACTATCAAAGCTATTGTATCTCCTAATTTCTCTGTAGTGATATCATTTAATGACCTAAAATAGCCAATAGTGGGCACAATTACTTTCAGACAGTAAGTAATACATGAAAATTAAACTGAATTTCTGACACTTAAATTGGCTTGACAATATTGGACCCATGGATCTGCTTTCTTGGTTATAATAATGAACACAGCTTAGTACAAATTAGAACAAAGTTTTTATGCACTGAAACCCATGATTTCAGCTGTTTAGAGCAGTATGGATCTTGCTATTGTTGTGAGCCATTGTAAATGCAATTTGTTCTGTTGCTAGACCTGGGAAGATTGAATGCGTCTACATTGTGTATTGCTGAAATTACTGAGTGCTGTGGTCCCCAGCAATTAAGCCCTTCATACTCAATTTTATTGATATAACTAATTCCTCCCCACCAGAAAGTAAGTAAATACTTATCAGTTGTGTTTGGCTTAGTGTCTATTTCAACAACTTCTCAGCTGAAATCTGTCTTCAAGGGATAGATATATTTTGAAAGGCAATTGGGCTAACAAAGCAAAATTTGAAAGCATGAAATGTACATGAAATTAATAAAACATTTAAGATTTGATTCCAGAAAATATAGCATTGCTCGAAATCATCTAGTAAACTGCTCCCTGCACCTCAGTTATTTCTGGTCTTCAATGTTTTGGATTACCAAAGATTCTGTATTAGGATTTTTAATTTTTTTTTTTTTTTTACTTAGGAGAAAATGGTTAGTTGAGAGGATAGAAAAGGCAGTTGCCATTGAGGAACAGAGAAAAAAAACAAACAAACAAACAAACTATCTTTACTTACCAGAAACTTTTAAAGATCTGTGAAAGTTTAGTCAACTCACTTTATAATTGAACTATTTAATTTCTAGCCATCAGCATCATGTGAAACAAATGCTGTCCTCAGGGTAAGTAGTAAACCTTACTCAGGTAAGTAGTAGACCTACCAAGCATGGTAAACACAGCAAGAGAAGATTCAACTTAACCTCTGATAACTAACAAAGTGATAAAGGCAGTGTAGTAAAAGGAGCAAAAATAGTTTCCATAAGTGTGATAATTGTAAAAGACTTCATGGAGCATGAGAAGGCAACTCATCCGGTTTTGAGGAAAGGAACTTGAACATGCATAAGCATATTAATACAAAATCATAGCTATTTAGTAAACAATAAGAAATTATTTTAGGGGTTTCCTTTGGCCAGTGAGCAGTTATAAATGATAGAGAGAACATTTAGGAACACAAAGAAGCTAGAGGAGCACAGGTTAAAAAAAAAAAAAAACTGCAGGCCACTGATAATGAACATACATACATACATGCATACATACATATGGCATGCATTCATAGACACTGTTTTTTTTTCTATATCTTGTCTATCATTAATGAGGCTTCAACAAGCAAATATCTCTTTGACATATTAATTTCATTTCCTTTGAATTATACCTATAAATTGGTGGGACATGTGGTAGCTTAACTTTTAAACCTTTTTATAATTTGAGGAACAATTTAATAGATTTATAAAAATTATCCATACAAAGCATGTTAAACTCACCACCATGAATATAAAACACATTTTATACTTTTCATCTATTACCCCAACCTAGTGTCTAGTATTCATAAACTGAGACCAACCATAACACAGTGGTTTCTGCCCCACTGTGCTTTTTATCTTTATTTGAGAGAGACAGAGAGACAGAGAGAGAGAGAGAGAGAATGGGCGAGCCAGGGCCTCTCAGCTGCTGTGAATGAACTCCAGACATGTGTGTCCCCTTGTGCGTATGTTCGACATTGTGTGCTTGTGTTACTTTTATGTCTGACTAAACATGGGACCTGGAGATTCGAACAGGCTTTCTTAGGCTTGGCAGCCGGCACCTTAAAGGCTAACCCATCTCTCCAGCCCTGCCCCACTGGTTTTGTTGCAAGTTGACCTTTGGCAGCCATGCCCTTAGTGCCTGCCCACAGCACTGCCTATCAGAGGTTAGGAGGAAGGCTGCCCAGGCATCTCATGTGACCAAGACAGAGAGACAGTGTTCAATGTTGCACTGCAAAACCAAACCACCTGCAGGGCAAACCAACAACCATAAGAAGTGTAGACACAGTTGCCTCACATTAGTGCCTGCTGCATTTGTAAAGTGAGCAACACAGCCCTATTTTCAAGGCACATCTCCAGGAAAGTTATTGCCAAGCAGAGGTGAACCCCCCCCCAGGCTTATTACAGGGTGACCCTCACAGTGATGATGTAAGTATAATGCTATCCAGAAGTTACATAGGTAAATTTACATAAGTATGATCCTCAGCCATGGCATACACTACTCAGCCACAGATGGAAGCCTTGTAGTCTCTCCAACCTGGTATACCATGAACACTAGTGTCTTTAAATACCCATCTGGAGAGTTTTCCAGTACCTTCCCATTTCTTCTGGTGTTCTGGAATTACCATTTTTGGGGTAGGAAATCATATGGTGGGAAAACTTCAGGTCTCCAAGGCACTGCTTAGCAACATGTTGACCTGACAACTTTCCACATGTGTGGAAGGAGCTTGAGGATGGTATAGTTTTGTGCCTTTCAATTCTGATTGTATTTCAGTCTCTCAATGCTTGGAATGTGTACTTGGACTATCATAGCCAAGTGGGCCTGGGAGGCATGAAAGCTGCTCATGAGCTAAGTATATCCCATGAGCTGAGAATCGCTGCTTTTTTTTTTTGCTCTTACAAATGAAGGAAAGGAAGCTCAACAGGCTTGTCTAACTGCCAAGAGGATAATCTAGGAGGCAGTGAACTGCTCTCAGCCATTCCTTTGTGAGCGTGTTCTATTCATTCACTGGCTATGACTGTCACTTTGTGATGATGCAGTCACAGCACCTCCTCTTATATCCCTGAGACTTATTTAGTCTTTGGATAATTACCAAGTCATATACCTTGAGGCTTCCAGGTCCTAGACATCAGGTTCTATCATTATCCCACATGTATGTTTTTATGTGCATACTACATGACATGCTTTAAAGACATGTTCCAGTTACCATTAAACATGATACTACAACATCTCTACTAACCAGGCTTTGGCACATGGGGAAAAAAACACAACATAAAAGTTATTACTCAAAAGATATGAAAACTATAGTTTTTTATTTTAGAATATGTGAAAGAGAAATGAATACTTAAATTAGTCTTGGCTTAGAGTGCACGGCTATATCTTCTACAGTTAGGTTTTATTTCAATTGACGTTAGGAGAAGGAACTGTTCAAATCTAAAGCCAGATCTTTCTAGCCAGTATCAACAGAGGTGTTGAACTTAAACAACCTGACTCATTTTTCTTTCATCAAAGTAGGACACTCACAATAGGAATTCTAGAGATCCATAAATTATATAAATGACTCAAAATATTTGTAGTGAGTTATCCTCAAATAAGTTAAAATATATTTGGGGGAAACTTCTACATGTTCTTTAGTATAAATTTTATAACTGTGAAGAAGATGTCTTATTTTGAAGTTTATTATTGAAATTTTAAAGTATGAATGAATATCCTCCACTGTTGAAATGTGAAAGGACAATACCCAAGGATACGTGAGATTAAAGTGAAAAAACTCAAAAACCTAAGTTTGGGGAAAAAATGACAACAATCTATGTATTACAACATTGTAAGTTATTTCAGTATAACTTTGCAAACTGTTATTTCTTCATTTATAACAGCATGCCAGGTTCAGAGTGGGGGTGTTTTTCAAGCTTTATAGAGAGGAGAACATGCAGGCTCAGGGAGCAAGAGGTCATGGCCTGAGCTGACCAAAGACCCAAGCTCTGCTGGTCATTCTTCTTTTTGTTCAGTAAAGCAGAAGTAATTTATCTTGCCTCTCAAATGATTCCAGGTTTGTAAGTGAATGGTGCATGTATCAAACCCTAAGAGGAACATAGCTTTCCCTGACAGCTGACCACAACAACCCTAAAAGTTGCTCTAATCACAATGGCCGCAGCCTCTATAGGGGCTAGGAGGCACATTCCATGTGGTGGAGGAAAAAGCTTGTGTCCCCTTGGCATTCTCTGCCTTAACTTACCTGTAAGACATACACATTGCCAAGGCACTGTGGACCAGCCTCCTTTTCATGTGAAGAACATCAGATGATCCCTGTGAGGTCACTCATTTCCTATAAACACATCATCAGTTCTATGCTTGGCCACATCCCCCTTGATTGTGAAGAGTTCTGGGAAGCTATACCTAAATAGCAACACCTTTTCACAGCCAAAGGAAAAAGCCAGGATCCCAACAAACAGTGACACAAAGAGGAGCAAAGAGGGAAAGAGGGTGGAAAAATGAAGGAAAGAGAGAAAGAAAGAGAGAGGAAGAAAGGGAGAAGAAAAAGAGAAATTGAGACGATTTTCTCTTCTAATTTTGTTATGATGAGAAGAACGGCTCAGAAACAAGCATTTTCCTCCCTTTGTCCCCTTATTTTTTGGTTTAGCATCTGCCTAAAGATTCATAGTTGGTGGCTGAAAGGAGTTAAAACTGGGATGCAAGAGAGAGCCAAGGATGAGGAACAGTGTGAATTTAGAATAAGGTCCTTGGTTGCATTAGATGTTATATTCTCTTGAGAATATAAGCCACACAAACCCTTTCCTCCCATCTGCTATTTCTGGTAGGCGTTTTGTACCAATAAAGTGAAGGGAATTGCAACACAAGGTCAGCTTGTTCTCATGCCTTTATTATTAAAGAATACCTGTGCATGCATATGCAGGCCCTAAGTTAAGTTTGTCAAAACAATAGAGTTTATTTAGAAAGAAGGGAAGCTTGGCTATTACATGTTACAAATGAACACTGAAGTGGAAATTTCAATAGACTGGCCAGTTTCCAGACTCAGTAGCTAACATGGAAATTTCCATATTTTTTGATTGGAAATATTTGGCATGGCTGAGGCAGAGAGGGGGTGGTCAGCATTCTTGAGCCAAGTATTCCATGGTGTGGGTCTACCTCACTAGCTGAAGTAACATAGAGAAAATACACACCAAAGAAATGTGATCCTTGGAGGCCATTGAAGGATGGCAGGGAGGGTGAGATGAAGTCCAGCCCATGCAGCAAACCTGTGAAACCCAGAGACACTCTTGATGTTCACTGACCTCACCATGTCCACCACGAGGTCCATTTTGTTGAATTATCACATTTTAGAACTTGTTGAAGGGGTTGGTGTTGACTGTGGTCTCAAAGATGTCCAACACAGCAGCTCATGGATAAACCTCTCTTCAGGAGGACCTCGTACTAATAATAACGGGTTGCTTTTAATCCCATGTAATCATTGCAGCCACTTCTGAGACCTTGAACCACCCACAATCCCCTTGGTGGCTTTTCTGGCCAGTAGGATAGGAAGACTTGCTTACATGAGAAGTAATGCAGCAAGTCAATCAGGTACAAGTTATCCAGAAAGCACTTCTCTAACTCACTCAGCTGCAACTCACTTATGAGGCCAACGTCTTTTATAATCTCCCAGCAAACTCAGAGGTGGTACACAGTGCTGGAAGATGAGCAGGCTCCCGAGACAGACCCGGGATCTACAAGGCCAGGGGAGCATTCCACGCTTCCCGTTTCCTGAATGATGCTGAAACATGTGGGCCTTGTCTCAAGCATCAACAAGTATTCTGGAACCCTAGAGAATTTTGTTGAGGATGATGTCATGTCACAGAACTACTTTACATTCACCAAGCCAGTTGTCAATTTTGACTTTTTTTTTCCACGTGCTCAACAACATTTTTTTCCTTTTTTTTTTTTTTTTTGTTGTAATAAAAGTTTGCTAATCAATTCATGCTGATGGTTTTTTTTTTTTACTGGTTTTGAACCTTTTATATATATTTGTTTGCCCCTCTGGAAATTTTGATTTGAGAATTGTATATTTGTTCTTTATTATTTTCTTGTTCATGAGTATAATAAGTTTGTTATATATTTTGGATATTAACTCATCAACGGATTCTTGGTTGTAAGTATTTTCTCCCACTTTGTAGTTTGTATCTTGTATCATTTTCTGCACAGAAACCATTTGATTTGGTGCAATTCCATTGTCTACCTTTGTTCGTTAAGCTTTTGGTGTCATCTTTGTGAGTGTTGCAGTCAGGTTCGCATTGCTGGTAGTAATCACCCAACCAAGAGCAGTTTGTGGAAAAAAAAAAGGTTTATTTTGGCTTCTAGGCTCAAGGGGGAAGCTCCATGACGGCAGGGAAGATGACGGCATGAGCAGAGGGTGGATATCACCCCCTAGCCAACATCAGATGGGCAACAGGAAGAGGAGAGTGTGCCAAACCCATAAGCCCACCCGCAACAATACACCTCCTCCAGGAGGCTTTAATTTCCAATTGTATTCAGGTGGGGAGACTAGCATTCAGAAGATCTAAGTTTATGGAGGACACTTGAATCAAACCACCACATTCTGCCCCTGGACCCCATAAACTGATACCCATCCATGATTTAAAATGCAATGCATTCATCCAATTTTAAAAGTCCCCATAGTTTTTATCAGTCCCAGTGATGTTCAAAATTCATAATCCAAGATCTTTGAAGTGAGCCATAATATCAAAAATACTCCCCAAACCCATAATGGCACAGAATAAACATTCACATAGTAAAAGATGGCAGTGGGCATAGCAAAGAAATATTCAGCCATTATAAGATTTAAAACAATCAGGGAAAACATCAAAGTCAGTAGCTTCAAGTCCAACAACTCGAGCCAGTGACAAATCTCCAAGTCTGATAATTCTAATCAGCATAAAGTCTCTGAAATTCCAATTCCGCCCCTCCAGCTAGGCTACTTGCAGTCCTGGAAAACTTCATTTGGGGCCAGCAGTATTCCTTAGCAGCCATCTTGTGGTCCTGGCATCTCCACTGGGTCTCCACTGCAATCCACCCGGTTCATCCTCATGGCTCCATTGGGTCTCCATACAGGCATCCAGCAAACCCGCTTCACACTGCCCATGGCTGTTTCCAAAACATAAGACCATATTGCAGATTCAATGACCCTCTCTTTCCTGCATTTTTTATATTCCACAATACTAGGTAGGGTGCCAATTTGTTAATCCAGGGGGGAATAAAGCAGACTTTGAAGAATGGGACACTCTTTAAACATTCAGGCCCCTTCAAAAGGCTGCATTCTTTCTGTTGCCCCAGTGCAGATCAGCTGGTCCAGTCTCAATGGTTGTAATCTCTCATGCAATTGCAGCTGCACAGGTAGGAGTTTCAGCCCAAAGACTTCTTTCTGTGCCATATGAATCTGCCCGCACCAGTCTATTTCTATTCAAAGCTGGTAGAAATCACCCAACCAAGAGCAGCTTGTGGGAAAAAAAAAGAGGTTTATTTTGGTTTACAGGCTAGAGGGGAAAGCTCCACGATGGCAGGGAAAACGATGGCAGGATCAGAGGATAGACATCAACGCCTGGCTAACATCAGGTGGACAACAGGAACAGGAGAATATGCCAAACACTGGCATGGGGAAACTGGCTATAACACCCATAAGCCCACCCTGAACAATACACAGCCTCCAGGAGGCTTTAATTTCAATTACCATCAGCTGGGGAGACTAGCATTCAGAAGACCTAAGTTTATGGGGGACAACTGAATCAAACCACCACTGTGGTTTCTATAGATTTATTTTTCCAATTACCATTTTCTCATTACTTATTTCTATACTTCCTTCTTCTCTTAATTCTTCCTAGAAAAGGTGCTCAAGTCAGATATGATGGCACATGCCTTTAATCCCAGCACTGGGGAGGCAGAGGTAGGCAGATCGCTGTGAGTTCGAGGCCACCCTGAGACTACATAGTGAATTCCAAGTCAGCCTGGGGTAGAGTAAGACCCTACCTTGAAAAACCAAAAGAAAAAAAAAAAGTGCTCTGTACTTCTCAGTTCAGCTTCCCTTTCTCTTTCTTGTTTGCTTTGGCCTTGTTGCCAGAAGTACACACAACATCCCCGTGAATGACAATTGGGTCTCCCACTTTTAGGTTTTTTAAGAAAAAAACAATGAGTTTTGAGTTACAAGTACACTAATTGCATTTATTTCTATTTAATTTTCATGCTGAGTATATTATTAGTTTAAATTTATAAATTTGGAAATATAGACTTAAAAATGCTGGAGAGTTTCCCAAAATATAATTAGTAAGTAGTAAGCATTCTCTCCCACTCATATTGACCTAACTAAATTCCCTTTTAAGGTAAAAGGTACTTAAAGTGGATATTCAGAGTGCAAAGGTGAAAATGCATAGGCACATGATCTCAATTTGTGGCATATCTGTTCAAGGTTATACTCTGGATTGTAACTAATTACTACAGAAAAGACATTTTTTTTTATTCTGTTAAATAATGAGAGATAACTTTATGTTCAAATAATTATATTTTGCTGGTCTCCCTTAATTCAACAATGACAAAACTAACTAGTCTAAACTAGCAATGCAAGAGCAGGAAGAGAAAGTGTCAATGTGAATGTATATCTGCTTCATACATAATCAGTAACTATATTGTTCTCCTGACTGCTTTTTCTATTAGCTTCCCTGACCTCTATTCACTGGACTTCAGGAGATTAAAAGTGCCAAGCAGTATCTTTCCTAAGGAATGTATAGCTTATTGTTGAAGTGAAAAAATTGAAACTTATTCTCTTTTACTTCATTCTATCTGGGATTATCTTGACCTGAAAGAAGTGGGGAGTCTTTAAAAGACCACAGCCTGATATATTTAGGTAACTCTATGTATAAATATGAAATTCATGGATTTGCGCTCCAAGGAAACAAAATGTATGGCTTCTTCAGAGTAAGCCACCTTCAGGAAAAGGTAGGGGTTTTTTGTTATAAATAACAAGAGAAAAGAAAATGAATAAAGTCATATGAAAGGGAAAAATTGAAACTGAGTAACATCATAGGTTTTGAAAATAGGGCTATCCTTTGTGAGCAAGGACAATAAAGAATTCAAGTAGAAAAAAGACTCAAGAATAGAAATGAGATGCGGCGTCTTTGGAAGGATTGAGGATACCTGTGTTCTTTAGGCTACAGTTATTTTCTTCTCCCCAGCAAAGAAAAAGGTCATTCTTGACACACGAATGATTCAGAGATAATTGTGCAATACATACTCCTTTGTCAAGATTGCAAGTGATGAAAAATGGGAACTAACTAGAGGCAATGAAAGGGATATGAATGCACTTAATTCTGCCATTGGTCACTGGGAGGTGGATTTGGAGTGGCTTAGGATGAGGAGCTACAGAAAAGTGGATGGATTCTCAGCATTACTCTGTGTCTGTGAGTGACCAGTAGAAAAGGCATTATGAGTATTATAAGGGTAACAAACTGCTCTTTATAGATCTGAGGCCCAGTTCACAGGAGGGATTTCATGCCTGGTACTGAAAACCTGGTTAAGAGCCTATGGCTGCGAAGGTCATAGACCTTAGAGGAGAAACTGTTACTGTCATTTCAGTAACTTGCTAGTTATGACCATTCAAATTTTTCACTAAATATTTCTATTATATTTATACCCATAGATGAGTGTTAGTTGCACCTCTGGTGGAGAGGCTTCGGTTTGCAAATGCCCTGAATATACTAACTGGCCAAAGTGCTGAGATTAAGTGACTGCTCAGTGCTCAGTTCTAGAGAAGACATATGTATCAACCTCACTAAGGCTCAGGGAACATTGCAGAAGAGGGAGAGGAAAGAATGCAACATCAAGAGGAAGAAGAGTTCTTTTTAACACTATCATCTGGCGATTAAGTGGCCATTACATTCATGACCTCACTGCAACTGTCATTACCTGAACCAGACTTGCATAATGATGATCTGATAAATATTCCATCATGGCTGATAGAGAAGGGAAAAAGACTCAAAATGAGAGAGGGGTTCAATGGAAGAGGGCAAGAGAAGGGGGACCAAAGAAAGTAATGGGAGGGAATTATGATCAAAATACATTTTGTTCATGTATGAAAATTGTCAATACAAATTAAAATTTTGCCAAAGATTTTCCTTAAAATTATTATTAAAATTAGTCTTCAAATATATAGCAACACTGACTTTCTCCCAGAGGTTTCCTTAGACCAGGGATTTATAACTTCATGGGGAAGTTATTCCTTCCCCCCTGTAGTTACATACTGTAAGAGGTCTCTGCCATTTTCATGCATGTTGAAATGTCTTCCAAGTGTATGTTGGGAGAAGGCAAGTCTACTTGTAGCAACCAAGAGTTGAAGATGGGAAATGACAGCAGAGTTTCTGAGTTTGCCCTATAAAGTCACACTCATTATTGTTACATGGCCCAGTAGACAGATTCTGAAATGGTAGCAGCAGCAGCAGCACTGATTCCAAGCTTAAGATGATATAAAACATACTTGGTATTTGGTGCTGAGCTTGTTCTTGCATGTTTCCAAAGATAGGGGAGACTGTATCCCCTGGAGGAATCTGTTTCCCAACAGGGCTAACCCAGGATCTTTCTGACAAGTTTGAAGTTTCAATCAACGGTATAAGCAAAGAAAAGCAAGATAATCTCTTCTCAAAGACAATTCCTGCCCATCTGGAAATATATTTTAATAAGGAATTCTTTGTCAAACTGTAGTTTATAAAAAATGGTGATGGAAAGGATTTTTACTCTCCTCTTTGCAATGTGCATCAGAGCAATTCACCTTGTTTCTCCTTCATCTTAATGTAGGTGAATCATTAAATTATTTTGAGAAACAGTAACAGTACCGATGTCATTTAACTGGAAGACATTGCCTCAACTTTGAGATATGGTATGGAGATGAGTACCTATTTTTCTTCAATGAACCCAATGAATAATAAGGACAGGAAATAAAAGGAGGCTTTATGAATCCAAAGAGCAACTAATTTTCTAGACAAGCGGATGACATGAGAAACTTGACAAATGGGCCTTGTTCTTTTCTTTCAATTTATTTTTATTTGAGAGAGAGAGAATGGGCATGACAGGGCCTTCGGCCACTGCAAACGAGCTCCAGACGCATGTACCATCTTGTGCATATGGCTTATGTAGGTCCTGGGGATTAGAACCTGGGTCCTTTGTCTTCTCAGGCACGTACCTTAGCTGCTAAGCTATCTGTCTATTTTGCCTTGTTCTTTAAAGAGACAAAATCTTGGAACTGTGTAGATGAGTTGGCCCACATGGTAACAACACTAGCATCATAATTATGCACATGCTTGTAACGCCAGCATGGAGGGGGTTGAGTCAGGAGGATTTCTGAGATTCACTGGTGTGCAAAACTAATAGGAATGGGGAACAGCATTTCCAGATTCAGTGAGCGATTGTCTCAGGAAAACAAGGTAGAAAACCAATAGAAGAGGACATGTGACATACTTTTGTGGTCTCTGAATGGGTGTGCAATTTCACACCTATGTGAACAGACCACATGTACACACACATGCCACATATGCTACACATGCACCAAAAGAGTGGGTGGGAGCCAGAGACTGAGAAAGAAAGGGACAGAAACTCTCTCAGATAGCAAAGTTTTGCTGACTACAAAGAGTTAACGGAGACAATATGAAATGATCCCAAGAATCTGCACACTACTGTTTCTGTTATATCATAAGGAAAAGAAAACAAAAAAAATCTAACTATTAACTCACATGTTTTATACATAAAAATATACTTTTAAGATCAGTGGGTCTATGGAATCAACCATAGTCACTATTGTGTGCTGGTATGCACTCACTCCTGGAAGTTGTCAACATATGTTATGAAATTCATTCTTTTATGAGTAAAACCCTTAAATTATGTTTGAAAAGAAATTTTCTGAAAAAGGTAAAATATGCTCAGGAACACTGATACAATTCTCCAATATTGAGTTCAGGAAAAACAACAACAACAAAAGACCTCATGGGCTTGAGGGATGGCTTAGCGGTTAAGGCGTTTGCCTGCAAAGTCAAAGGACCCAGGTTTGATTTCCTCAGGAACCACGTTAGCCAGATGCACAAGGGGGCGCACACATTTGGAGTTCATTTGCAGTGGCTGAAGGTCCTAGCATGCCCATTCTCTCTCTCTTGCCCTCTCTCTCTCTGTCAAATTAAATTAAATTAAATTAAATTAAATTAAATTAAATTAAAAAAACCTCATAAGCAGAAGAAGCAGGAAAAATGAGGAAAGAACAAGGACATTTCCTGAAGTGATAAACCTAGTGAGGAATCTGAGCATTTTAGCATGTGAAGAAATTATGCCCTGAAACATACATGTAAACAACCATCAGGAAATAAAGGCTTAGTGGGATGTCTAGTTCCAGTATATTCTACCCATGTTGACATTGACACAGTGTTCACACTGATGATGGTGGTAGTGATAGAAAATGACAAGCCCCCATGAGAGAACAGCTTTTCCTGGGAAGGTCTGGTTGAGATGTATTTACATATCCTAACTAATCTTATCATCATTATACATTTGCAGGAAGGATGCTCCACTATTGCCTGTTTTACATATGAGGAAACAACTCTACTAGACATAATAAATTACCTAGCTAAACAATGAGTAAATAAGTTACTAGAACTGAGATTTAAATTCCTATTATGTCATTAATTGAACATATTATGAACATATTATAAGTGGAGGTTAAAAAAAAGAAACTAACCAGGACAGTTGTGTGAGGGAAATTGGGGAGTCACAGTAGCAATGAAAGCCAATGTAGCTTTTAAGATAGAACTACGAAGAAATGCAGGAGATCCAGCATGTCTCCTGGACTGGTGCTATTTCTCTGTTCTGGCTTGATTTTCAGGCTTTGTCCAGAAGGTATAATCATGTTATAATATAATTTATGGAATAGAAATGACAAATTTTAAATGTAGATACTTGTGCTAGTGTCAGTTTGGATCTATCAAGATCAATCTATACATGTTACTTTTGATATTTCTCTTGTCTGAGCCCCTTTCTTCCTCTACCTTTTTATTTTATTCACATATGACATCTTATGGGGTTCACAGATTGTTCTACCTCTAATTCAATCTCTTATTCACTATGTTTTATCTTCTTCCTGATCTCATCTGTAGAAATTATTCTAGCTGTAAAATTCTTTTTGCTTATCATTTTAAATTTTTTTCCTTTGAGTAATGCTTTCATGAAAGACTCTATTCCTTTTAGTTGAAGCATATTATCACACACACACACATACATGCATATATACATATATATATATATATATATATATATATATATATGTATATATATGTGGTGAAAATACATGCTTCATTGATAGATCTTTTGAATATTTTAATATCACAACATATGCAAATATTAATTAAAATTTCAAAAAGGAATTACAAAATAAAAATATAACATATTGATTTTAATGTAATATACAAAACACATTTAGCATATTGTAAATAATAATTTCAAAGAAAGAAGGGAGGAAAGCAATTTGTATTCACTTCTCGATGTCACAAAACACATAACTCACTTTTTCAATGACCAATCTTATATGAGTCCCATTTTGAAATATGAAACAAAATCTCTGACATAGATCCTGGAACAAAGAATAGAAAAAAAATAGTATTGAAAGGCCTTATTATGTTTAAAAGTTATGCAGTCTGATTTTCTATAGTCCAGATGTACATGGGATGCTCTGTTGAGCCAAGATTCCAGGAGTCCAGTTAATGCAGAAATATGTATCAATAGTTCTGATTCAGGAAGCTGCATTTTTAGACCCATAGGCTTCTCAAGGGTAACCCATAGGACAGATATGTCAAAATCAAATCACCTATAACTATTTTGATAACTCCATAGACCAAAGAAAGTTTCCTCTAATGAGCACTGAGGCACTTTGCATCTCTTGTGCATAGATCAATAAAGTAATCATGTTTTGTGAGAGAGGGATGATAGATGAGTTTGGAGAAGATACTAGGGAGTGCATCAAGCTGGAGAAGGATTTAGGGAGATTCCACTGAAGGGAGTACAAGTGCAAAGAGAGCGAGAGCGAGAGAGAGAGAGAGAGAGAGAGAGAAGCAAGTGAGTGAGTTAGGAGGAATTTCTGAACACAGGTGACACAATTTTGTAGCTGGTTGTTTGGATTTGGATCTGACAAGTAATTGTTCATTACTAGATTTATTAGTTGAAGATGTTAAGTCTTACATGTTTTATTCCAGTAATTTTGAACACTTTCAAATTTAATATTTTATATGTATTATCTCTGTTCTCCAGTGATTCTCCTTGGACCAATGATTCTTGTGTCATCATTTATGCCTTACACTAATTCATCAAAAAATAATTATTCATTTCTTATATGGCTATTCTCTAAAATGAGTTCAACACTAATTTTTGGAGCAGAATGCTCTTTTGAGGGGGGAGGTGGTTACGGTGCTTTTCATTGGCATGCTTGTATCAGATGCTTGCATTTATGGTAAGGTAAGTGAGGTCCCATGACTCACCCAACTGCCTACCTATATGACAAAAATGAAATGGATAAATTCTAGATCAAATCCATCCCAAAGTGATAAACTTCAATAATTATCCTCTCTACCTAGCTGAAGAATTAGAGTAATAGGACAGCAGGCTACTGACCCAGGAAAATATTACTAAAAGGACAGGAAGAATCAAGCCTGCTTGGTAGTAACATGGAAGCCATAAAGAAATGTTCAGATTAGCTATCTTAACAGTCTTAGAAACATACGTTCTTGTAGGACAGCAGCCAGGCTTTGCAGGACCAGTGAATGGTATTAAACAATAGGGGGGAAGCTGTTTTAAATAATTCAGAAATACAAGGTATTATAAAAAAAAAATCACTTTATCAGGAAATCTGGGTTCAAGTACTCTTGAGGAAGGATTCATTTAATGCCAAAGCAAGAACTGGAAAACATATCACAGTAGCATGGATAATAGAGTTTAACTGTCTTTCAGCTTTAAAAGAATGCTGAGTTTTTTGTGGGGAGGGTTGGGGTTGGGTCTCACTCTAGCCCAGGCTGACCTGGAATTCACTATGTAGTTTCAGGCTGCCCTCAAACTCACAGTGATCCTGCTACCTCAGCTTCCAGAGTGCTCGGATTAAAGGCATGCACCGTCACACCTGGCAAGATTATTATTATTATTTTTTATTTATTTGAGAGTGACAGAGACAAAGAGGCAGATAGAGAGAGAATGGGAACACCAGGACCTCCAGCCACTGCAAATGAACTCCAGGTACATGGGCCACCTTGTGCATCTGGCGTATGTGGGTCCTGGGGAATCGAGCTTCGAACCACGGTCCTTAAACTTCACTGGCAAGCACTTAACTGCTAAGCAATTCTCCAGGCCCGAGATTATATTTTGATAGAGATTTTAATTGAGTATTTAGTAACACTTAAAATTGAGTGTAACATTGGTCAGATTATTCACTCTAAATCCAGTTGGGTCAGCTGTCCTCACCTCTAGTCAAAGAACAGTGTCCTTCAATCCATGTCAGTTTGTGTGTTAATTACACATTAGAGTAGACAGCCTCAGGTTGCTGGGATGAACTTCCAAACCAGACACAGTTTATGAAAGGAAGAAGGGATTTATTTGAATCTTACAGATCCAGGAGAATTTCCACAATGGCTGAAGAAGTTGCTCCCCGTTTCACAGATCCAAGCAGAGAGAGAGAGAGAGAGAGAGAGAGAGAGAGAGAGAGAGAGAGAGAGAGAGAGAGAGAGAGAGAGAGAGAGAGAGAGAAATCATCACCAGCACCATTAGCAAACAAACACACTTCCTGAACTCCAGGCAAAGCTCAGGCACTTTGCATATCTTTAGACTGGAATTCCAAATCTACCCCCACACCTTAGGACTGGACCCTAGTATCCAACTACAATGGCACCTCCTGCAGCCTGGTGGCTGGAAATGTAAATTACAAGCTTTTATTAAACTCCTGAATCAATTGGGGGGCATTCAAACCACAACATACATGGATAAGATTGACACACTGGGCTTTGTTTTTGTAAGTGTTATAAATAGCTACCATATCTGTTTAGCTACCCAGTTGTTGAACCATCTGGGCTGTCCACACCCTTCCTATCTGGGGCTATGGCCATCAATTTCTGACTTGTGTTCAGAAATCCAGTCTGTCCTATGCAGTGAAGAAGGCATTGCAGAGAACAAGAAAGGCCATGAAGAGCCATCCCTGTTGAATGTATGGTGAAGCTCAACCTCCCCAGTTGTCAGCTCTTTAGTCTCTACATGGCAGGCACATGGTACCAGGGTAGTTGCAGGAAGGATTGCTCCAAGCCTGTGGTAACTAAGTAACTTCATGAATTCTTTCTTTTGAAGCATAGAAACAGGGACAGAAGACTTTAATGTCCCCATTTTATATTTATATATTTAAACTTGTTTATATATAATATTTCATATACAATATACTTAATTAAAACAAAAGAAATAAAAGGTTTAGTAATAATTTTTGCCAAAACCCAAGATATGAAAGTGTCAGGTGTCTCTTTTATAACTGTGTTTTAGGTCACATATATCTAGCTACAACGCAAATAGATGTAATCTTCCCCAAGGAAGTCTGGAGTAATTATACCTCACATAGAGTTATTTTCTTTCTCATCTTTAGAAACCATCGTTATAAACCATGCTGGTCTGTCTCCTTTCCAACATTTCATGTGAGAAGTGTAAGGCAGATCAGTGCTTTAGTAACATAAATTTTAGGAAAGGCCATCTCCCCTGCCTGATGTATGTCTTTTGTTAGCAATATTATGCCACAATAGTTTAATGGAAGTTATTATGAAGATAATACTGTTTCTCCTTCTGGTTGCTAGAAAATTGGAAAACCTGAGGTTTCTGGAAAATAATTTTCTGATATAATTTTGTTCATTTTCTCTGTTATGGGGTTTTAGGTTTTTTTTTTTTTTTTTTTTTTTTTAAAGTAAACTTGCACTTCTATCCATTAGAGTATATTTATATTTATATGCATGTTCTACATTTTAGTGTAAATCCTCATCCCCTAGTTCCTTTTTCTGCCTTTTTTGTTTATGGTCGTATAGAGTATGTTCATGGTGTGCTGTGCATGATGTGTATTTTATGTGTATGTGTGTGCAGATATATGTGTTCCATGCATGTGCAGAAGACAGATCAGATATCCTTGTCTACCGTGTTTCCTTGACATGGGGATCTCTCCCTCACCCTGCAGATGCTGTCCACCAGTGAGTCACAGTGATCCTCTGGTCTCTGCCATCCACCCCCACCCCCCGTGGAATGGGATTACAGACCCCACAGGGTGTTAACATCAGAAGCCACCAGCCCCCAAGGCCCTCATGCTTACATAGCAAGTGCTTTGAACACTTTTAACCACTTAAATCTCTCTCAAGACCCTCATCATAGTTAATGTTAACCATTGACTCTAATTGTACCTATCAGGCACCTCGAAAGCACCTAAGCAGAGTCTAAGACTCAATTTGCATTTTAATTTAAAAAATATTCTAATAGGGTTGGAGAGATGGCTTAGCAGTTAAGGTTGTTGCTTGTAAAACCAAAGGTCCTAGGTTCAATTTCCCAAAACCCACGTAAGCCAGATACACACGGTGGCTCATGCATCTGTAGTTCGTTTGCAGTGGCTAAAGGTCCTGGTGTGCTCAGTCTTTCTCTCTCTGTCTGCCTCTTTCTCATTTCCATCAAATAAATAAATAAAATAAAAATAAAATATTTAAAAGTTCCTTGCAAAATTCTAAGTATGAACATTAATCAATTAGTACACATCTTCTATATCCCAGGTATGGCACCAAGTATGGGATATGGTTCTGTCCCAACAGACAATGTTGAACAAAATTGACTTGTTTTAAATATCTTGCATTTTATATAAGTACCTTGTGTTTATTACATATTGCTTTCTAACTCGGGGGAAGTTTAAAATATTTTACATTTAGGCTTTTGGTTACTCTTGATCACATCAAGCCATATCCTTTATTCACAGTATGTTAAGAATTTTTATATGAAAGACTGATGAAATTCTGCTACATAATTATTCTGCATTTGTTGTGCTGATTAAACATTTTCTGATTTATTAAGGCAGTTACTTTAACTAAATGACTTTCAAATGGGAAAAATAATCTTCAATGCTTGGAATAAAATGTCCTTGATCATGTTGCAGTATGTCTTGCTGTTATTGATGATTCTTGACATAACACTTTTACAGATATGTTTATGGGCAGTAACAATATCAATTTTCATCCTCATAACACTGCCAGATTTTTAAATCAATAATATATTTTCTTTATATGATCATTTAGGAAGTATTCTTTAATCAAGACTAAGGATAGTGAGACAATATTTCTTCTTTAAATATTTGTAAAAACAGCCCTATGGTTCCATTTTACTTAAGGATTTTGGCTTTGTTAGATGTTTCTTTAAACTTATATAGTCATTCCTTTAAAAACAGCTTTTAGGGCTGGAGAGGTGGCTTAACAGTTAAGGCACTGGCCTGCAAAGCTAAAGGACCCAGATTTGATTCCCCAGGACCCATGTAAGCCAGATGCAGAAGGTGGTGCATGTGTCTGGAGTTTGTTTGCAGTGGCTGGAGGCCCTGGTGCACCCATTCTCTTCTCTCGTTATTCCTCTCTCTCTCTCTCTCTCTCTGCCTTTATCTCTGTTAAAAAAAAAAGTAAAGTTCTTTTAAGTTTTTATTTGTTAATTGTGAGATTTTTTTTACCTCATGAAATTTGACCAGCTTACATACAGCATCAACATTACCTGCAAAAATATTTCATGTTATTTTTTAATATCAGGTGAGTCTATGTTGATGTAAACTTTAAATCATACTTTCCCTTCATTTTTGTCCTATATAACCTTCTTATCTGTCCATTTCAATTTATAAATTTCTATTGCTCTGTGTTTAATAAATGTGTCTTCTGTTTGCCACTTTAGTGGATTTTATTTTTCCAATTCTTAATGTTTTCTTTTTAAAAATTTATTTTGAATTAGCATACAAAGTAACAGATATTCTTATGGCATTTTCCACAAAACTTAGTTTGGTTGATCCCCCATCTCCCTTACCCTCTCCCTTTTGTACTTTTCTGTCCTAAGTATTTATCTTTCCACTTTCATGCTATATTGTTTGTATCCTCCCCACCCACATTTTAAAATCCACCCTTTGTTCTTGTTCATCATGATCTCTACCCATACTTATTTTTACATAAATACACATATAAAATATTAATATATAAATATGCACATATAAAATTAGAAGTTAGGATTTTTGTTGTTTTGTTTGTTGGGAGTTTTATTTATTTATTTATTTGGTTTCTGCATTTTATTTAACAGTGCCTTGCTTTGTAACACAGGCTGACCACAAATTAATGACCATCTTTCTGCCGAAGCCTTCGGAGGGTTGTGACTGCAGGCATGGTTTACTGCAATTGACTTTTTTTTTTTTTTTTTTTTTTTTTAGAGTAACAGACAAAGGGAGAGAGAAAGAGGCAGATAGAGAGAAAGAGAAAATGGGCGTTCCAGGGCCTCCAGCCACTGCAAAGGAACTACAGATACATGTGTCACCTTGTGCATCTGGCTTATGTGGGTACTGGAGAATCGAGCCTCGAACTAGGGTCCTTAGGCTTCACAGGCAAGTGCTTAACTGCTAAGCCAACTCTCCAGACCCTATAATTGAATTTTAAATTTGAAGCCAGATATTGTGCATAAACGAGAGCCTCTATCTTTCTCCAGATATAATCTCCTTGTTCTTGATAATAGTATGGAGGCCCTCTCAGGTTTGGATTATTAAAAACTCAGGAAGACTTAGGAAACCTCTGATTTGTCAGTCTCAGTTACACAAAGTTGTCCTCTTAATTTATAGATATCATTGCAAATCTTTGTCTTCTCATTCCTAAAAGACTCAAGGACTTTCAATTAATCTCTTCTGATATTTTTATATTAGTTTTTTTAAAATTTTTATACCCTTTATAGCATCAACAGGCAAATATCCCAATGGCAATATTAGATATGGGAATTTTCCTTTGAGCTTTAGCAAGATAGGAGAGTTCATTTTACTTTCAATGTGGCTCTGTGACATTCTATGCATGGATGTTAGAAAACAAGTCATATTTCTAAGCGAGCAACTGACTTTGTGGGTATGACTCCAGGTCTTATCTGTATTACTGTGATTGATGGAAGCATCTATAAATGTAAATTAAATCATAAGTGTCATCCTTGCTGGCGCAGTCAGTCTGCGTACTAGGATGAACCTCCAGACCAGACACAGTTATGGGAGGAAGGGAGTTTGTTTGAAGCTTACAGATCCAAGGGAAGTTCCATAATGGCAGAAGCCACACACACAGAAAGAGAGAAAAGGAACCTCATGAACACAAGCAAGCACACTCCAGCAACCCCAGGCAGAACTCAAGCATTGTGAATATCTTTAGCCTCGAGTTCAGATTCGCCCCCACACCTTAGGGCTGGGCTCTAGGATCTATGCATGATAACACCAAGTTATAAGCTTGAATAAAACTCCAAAATCTATTGGGGGACATCCGTTCAAACTACCACATTCTGCTCCTGGTCCCCAATAGATTCATAACCATCTCACACTGTATATTGTATATTGATTTCCATCCAAATTGAAAGGACCCATAGTCTTTACCAGTTTACGATAGTTCAAAAGTCCCAAGTCTCATCTGAGATTTAAGACTGCCTCTTTACTGTGAGTCCTGTAAAATTAAAGCAATTATATACTTTTAACATATAATTGCATGGAGTAAACAGTCCCAACTGCTAAACAAAGGAGAAACTGGAATAATTCAAACTCAATAGCCATCAAGCAAACACCAAACATGTACAGTTAAAGTCTGATATCATAACCAGTGACTGACAGTCTCTGGAATTCCCAGTTCTTCCTCTCCAGCTGGTCTGAATAGCCAGGGAAAACTTCCATCCTTAGCCAACAGCACTTCATGGTAGCCCTTGCACAGTCCTGGTATATCCAAAACATCTTTGGGTCTCTGTACAAACTGTGGTCCATCTTCCAATGGCTCTACTGGCCTATCAGGGTCATTATGCCTTGCCTATATGCCATGTCTCAGCAATGGCTCCTGAAAGCTTGTGAACTTCATGACTTCCTTCATGCATTTTTCATGCTTTAAAAATCAATACCAAATGTACAGGACATGGCCATATTCTTAATTAAGGGATGAAATAAATCAGTGACTTTGAAGATCAGGTTCCTTCCTTACAAAAGAGTTTGTATCTCTACCAATCTTTCTGACGTAGAATCACCTGAGGCATGCTCTTTATTGTTTTAATGTAAAGCAGTTGGGTCATTTTCCTTAATATGGATATTGTGTTTGACAATAGCAGATTCAGTAGCCTAAAACCAGATCAGTTACTGTGCCAGTAAAATTTAAACTTGTTGAGTTTTTTTCAAGTTTAAATCTTGAATTTCTCAGTTCCATATGTTTAGTCAAACATATCAGTTCATTAAAAATTTTATCTTGATCAAACACTTTGGGCATGAGCAGCACAACACAGCCAGCTCTTGTGCCAGTAGCCCAGTCCCAACAAAGTCCTCTGAAGTTTTTCCTTCCACTTGGAAAGTTAATAAGCAAAGCCTCCAAATTCAATTCTCTCTATAGTTAGCATTTTAAAATTCTCAGAAGAATAGCCCATAAAACTTGGTTTCCAACTCTAGAAATTGTCTTCAGTTGCAAGTACCAAGTCCATGTCTATCCCTCCAAAACATAAGTTACCAAAGACCAAAATCCACATGATCAGACCCCACTTCTGGTATCAATTCTGTCACAGTCAGACCACATTGCTGAGATGAGCCTCCAGACCATACACAGTTATGGGAAGAAGGGAATTTATTTGTAGCTAACAGATCCAGGGAAGTTTATAATAGTGGAAGTTCCACACCAAGAAAGGGAAAAGGAACCACACCAACACAAGCAAGCACACTCCAGGAAACCCAGGCAGGACTGAAGTCCTTTGCATATCTTTATACTAGAATTCAGATCTTCCCAAACACCTTAGGGCTGGACCCTAGGACCCACCCACAGTGACACCAGGTTACAAGATTGAATAAACCTCCTGAATCTATTGGGGGACATTCATTCAGACTACTACACTTGCCAAGAATTTCTGCACAACCCTGAGTATCCAGCACATTGCCAGTTTTTGACAATGTTGTAATCTAAGTAGCTCTGAAATCTACTCATTTTACTCTGTGTTGCTGTTTCCATTACCCTCACCTTCACTGCAAGTCATCCCTTCAATTTCCTCATCAAATTCACTCTTAATATCAAACTACATTTTTTTCAAAGTTAAATCCAATTTGTTCATTTTACTATTTTAAGATTTTTGATGAATTTCATTTATTCTAAGTGTACTAAACTCCTTAATAAAATTCTTAACACCTATACATAGTTTATGGCAAATTATAGTCATATTGTTTTCCATCTGCCATGGAACCAAACTTCTTAGTTTCAAATAAAGATTGGCATAAGTAACCTCAATGTACTTAATGCTTCCCATCAGAGATAACCACTTGTTAGCCTACTTCACTCATATTCACATGTAATCCTAAGCCTTGGATCACTTAAAAGAGGATTTCAGACATATTGTTTCATTTATAAATATCATATATAATTTATAATTAAATTTTAATTAAAATTATTTAAAACCTAAATTAATAATTCAACCTCTTTTTAGAATCAAATGCTTAGAAATATAGATTCTCATCTCATTTATTTGAATCAAGATGAAGGTAAAGAAGATAAACATTTGAAGACTCTTAGTACATTGATTCTCCAATATTTTTGTCTTAATATATTTTGAAGTCTAAGTCTTTTCCCCTATAAGTGTCCTTCCATATGCATTTTTCTAAAAGCACTCCCATGGTGCTGTGTAACATGTTCTCCTCTTCCCTTACATTATATTTAGACCACTGATGAGTTTTAAAAGCTTTTCCTGGGCTGGAGCGATGCCTTAGCTGTTAATGCACTTGCCTGTGAAGCCTAAGGACTCATGTCCAACTCTCCAGGTTCCATATAAGCCAGATGCACAAAGTGACACGAACATGCAAGGTCACACATGTACCCAAGATGGTGCATGTGTCTGGAGATCAACTGTAGTGGCTGAAGGCCCCAGCAAACTCATTCTCTCCCTCTCTCTCTCTTTGAAAAAAAATTGAAATACATTAAAAAGCTTCTGGTTTACATTGAGTTATGCATGTATTCTAACTGATCATGTGCCTTTACATTAAGAAGTTCATGGTTCCAGTTATCTCTAGTTTTGGAAGCATACAACTTATTAGGCAGTTATAAGTGCCATTATTACTTTAATTCTAGTTTCACCACATAGATTGAAATTCAACAAATAGCCAGACCTGGTGTTACAGGACTTTTACTTCTTAGGATGCTCAGGCAGAAGGATCACAGATTCAAGGCCAGCCTGGACAATGTACAAGATGCTGTCTCAAAATTCAATAATACAAAAAAATCTGTGGATATACCTCCATAGCATGCACAGCATTTTCTTTGAAAGCATAAGATAGTGGGTTGGATCCCAAGGACCACCAAAAATTAAATAATTAATTATTAATTTAAATTAAAAGTTAACATGTGTATGAGACAGTACTGCAATATTTATGATGACAGCTGCTGTGATTAACATAGTAGCAGGAGTAGGCAGTATTTCAATACCTATTTAATTAAATGAACAAATTTGTGTTCATCTTATAGCTTGTATATTATGCATTGATGACTACAAATACATTTGAAGATTAACATTTTAAATTATCTTACACTTTGTACTGATGTCGCTCCTAACCTCTTTCTCCATTTCCCCCAGCTCCCCCACTGGCACCTTTCCTCCTTCTAGTAATTCCCCTTCTGTTCTCATGGGTTAGTCCAACTTAGTGGCAACATACTCTAAAAGGTATGGCTAAGGTAAAAATTATATAGCCATTTGTGTTCTTGAATTTCTTATTGTAAGTTGATCTAATTAAAAGCACTGTTTTACCTATCTCAGACCTACAAGCCAAAGATGCAAAGACCTTATAGCTTATAAAACCTTTGAAATTTTGTCTTCGTGAGGCTGATTTTGATGGGTCTGTTCTGTATGCTTTTCCTTTCTTTTTCCTTCCTTCCTTCCTCCCTCCCTCCCTTCCTTCCTTCCTTCCTTCCTTCCTTCCTTCCTTCCTTCCTTCCTTCCTTCCTTCCTTCCTTCCTTCCTTCTTCCTTTCTTTATTCTTGCCTTCCTTTTTTGTTTCCTTCCTTCCTTTATTCTTCACTATCTCTTCCTTCTTTCTTTTCATCCTTCTTTTACAACATATTTGCATAATGTAGCCCAGGCTGGACTGTACTCAAACATTCAATCTTTCCTCCTCAGCTTCCTGAGTGCTGGGATTAGAAATATGTGCCACCATATCTGGCTCAGTATGCCTCCTAGCTGTGGTGGTCTGATTCAAGTGTTCCTCATAAGCTTATGTATTCTCAATGCTAGGTCTCCAGCTGGTGTCAATTTGGGAAGTGGAGCCTCCTAGAGGTGGTGTATTGTTGAGGGTGGACTTATTGGTGTTATAGCCAGCTTCCCTTGCTAGTGTTTGGCACACTCTCCTGATGCTATTGTCCACCTTATGTTAGCCAGGAAGTGATGTCCTCCCCTCTGCTCATGCCATCATGTTCACCTGCCATCTTGGAGCTTCTTCTTGAGTCTATAAACCAAGATAAACCTTTTTCTCCCACAAGCTGCTTTTTTGGTCACGTGCCTTCTGCCAGCAATGTGAAGCTAACTGCAACACTAGCTATTGGTTTTCTATTGCTCAAGGTTTTCCAGAGAACTTAAATGCTACTTAATACCCAGCTGACTTAATATAAGTAGAGATTGGTTCCATTAGAAAAAGATTATTAAATGTCTCATTTTGATTTAGACTTAAGATTAGTAAATTCTAACAATACCATATTTTTATTCATCAAAAATTTACATAAATTAAGACAAGTATTTTGTGTCTATATTGATTTTTATTTTCTTTTTTTGTGTGTATGCACTGTCAACATACACAAAACTATTTTTTTCTAACATCTCACTGGAAATAATTTCTAACTTTAACTTTGTCAGCCTGCAATAGAAGGTTCTAATACATAATAAGCCTAGTGCTATACAACTACAGACAATTCTATGAAGAGATCATTTATCACAAATATTATTTACTTACCTCAGAAGTGCTTTGTGTGTTTATATACTAGTTCAACTCTCCAGCAATTACTCAATAATTTATCAAACATATTTGTTTGAACTATAATAATAAACCATTGCTCATAGTAAAATGAAATCAACATACCAATCATTTGGAATAGTACATTAGAAAAAAAATCATTATGACTCACCATCATATTTTAAATGTTGAATCTATACTCAAACATTTCCTTGTGTGTTTCAAAGTAGATATAATAAACAGAAGTTATTTTGCCCCTTGTGGCAAATGCACTGGTGCCCAGATCTATCCCTCTTCTCCTTTTTCTGTTCATTTCTCTGGTTATAATTCTTGATTTAGAAATGGCGTCATTCTATCCCCGTCCAACGCTGCCTCCCCTCAATTTCCTGCTGCTGAACAGCAGAAAACTATAGCTTCGTAATGGAGCTTAGTGTGGGGGCTGGATCTTTGTTCTATTCTTAAGATACAGGTCTTAGAAGCTATAATTGGATATTCATGAGCCAATGCACTAAGCATTGAGTTTAGCTGCTCCTGCACAGACACTGACCTAGTGGCTTCCTAGGTGGGTGTTCACTGACCAGCTCAGTAACCTGTTGTATCTCCATTTTCTCATCCTCAAACAGAATTTACATATAGCATTTCTACAGAGCCTAAGAACTACTCACAAACTGTGAGGTAAGTTGTGTGCAAAATGGTTGATTTTATTTCAACAGCTTAAGATGCATGATTAGGAAGATTATTAGTTCATCGCATTACTGACATAAGCATGTACTTTTCCATCTTCTAAGACATCTTTTAGTGAACAAAAATCCTGTCTGCTGTTCACAGAAACCCATCCCTGTGTTTCTGTGATATCACACAAATTCTCTTTGAATCTCTCAGAGACTTGAGACTCTCCTGGTTGCTCTTTGGGAGACCTCATCTAAGGTCAAGACATCACCACAGTTAAAAACTGTTACAGAAAGCCTGAGGCAAAGGAAAGTTGAACAAGCTGACATCAGAGCCAATGGCACTTCTGGGTTATATGCTCAGAAACACTACTGGAGTGCACTACTAAACAGCAGTCATGAAAGAATCACAAAGCTATTCAAAAAGGAAATGCTTTCAAAATGTAATAATAATGTTGGACCTGAGGAATATGCTGTCAAGCCTTCCCTTGGACGCAGTTTTTTTGTACGTATCATGGAGCTGTTAATGAATGTGTTATCTTTGAGAAAGTTTACTGGAGTGTTTTTCTCAGCTTTTACTGTGAGTCCTGCTACACTTTCTCTTTTATTAACGGATTGTTTTGTTTTGTATACCTCTAAATTCTATGATTTTTTGGTTTTATTTTTTTAGCAACTCTAAGATAATTGTTTTAAACTTTTGTTTACTTGAGAGGAGAGAGAGACTTGGACATGCAAGAATGAACTTCAGACACATGCACAACTTTCTGTATCTGGTGTTGTGTGGGTACTGAGAAATCAATCCTGGGCCATTAGGCTTTGCAAGCAAACATCCTTAACCTCTGAACCATCTCTTCCATCCCCTACAACATTTGTAAAATATAAATTGTGGATATCTGTTCATCTTGCCTTAGATATGGGATTCTGTTTTCATTTTTATGACCTTTCTGAGCTGATTCTTTTATTAATCATCTATAATTGTGACAAATATATTATTTGGTTCTTGTGATCTATTGTCTTGTATTCAACCAATACCCTCTTTCTCCTAATAATACTGATTTACTAATGTACTGTCTTCTCTCTTTTGTCCTCTTTTCTGGGAATTATTTTCATTTCTGGCCATTAAGTTTGTTTTTATTTATTATATACTTCCCATCCTCTGTGCTTTGTGGTTATTGACCATAGGTCACTTCTGGTACCTTTTTTACATACTGGCCTTTTTTCCTTTTTCTGTCGTCTATTGTACGATACAATACAATTGTATTATGTTCTTACACTTTAGTTTAGAAACTGAACTAAACGTTCTTTTCCAACATTTTCAGTTTATTTTCCCCAAACACTATTCAATTTTAGCAGTGGTAGATAAGAAACCCATTGACTCAGCCTCTCACCTTAACAAAGTCTCCTTTATGAATTTTCTGACTTGATCAAGAAGAGGGAAGAAAATGTAAGAAAGTCAATAACTCAGGTCCTGATAAAGTCTGAGGGCCATGGAAGCAGCCAAGGGAAGAGCTGGACAAGCTTGGCTAAAGCAATGGGCCAGTCTCTGGATGTGCAAAACCATACACGAGAAGCTGGGAACGGAAGCCAGCACAGCAGGAATAACAGGCATTCAGCACAAGATATTCACCTTGACTCACATTTGGTCATGTGCACAGTGCTTGTAATTTAGGCCACTACAGTGGCTTTCACGGTTGTTCTGGACAGGCAATAGTCTTCACTGAGCCCTACTTGTTACCTGGCAAGAATTCAGGAAAAAGCAAAAACAAAAGAACATCACACTTCAATTTTGTCTCTCAGATCCTGTGTCAGGTACTTTCGTTAGACAGTCTCTACTGGCCTTGCTGCTTGAGGCTTTCTTGAAGGTCAGAAAGCATTAGTAGACTTAAGAGTTTATGGGGAAAGTGAATGTTCCATAGAACTCCTTCCATGCTGGAAAAGAAATGAGTAACTTCTATTATTTCTAGAAGGATACTATGAATTAGACTCTTGGAAACTTTTGAAATGTGTTAGGTAAAGACAAAGAGGGAGAGAGAGAGAGGGGATTGATTCCAGGTCATAGCACTACAAAATGATGATTTTCTTAGAGAAAAATGAATAATTCTAATTTCAGTTCATGATCAGTTCTCAACCCCTTTCCCATTTTTATTTTAATTATTCCAATTTTTGTCTAGTTTAAATATTTACTTCACTTCCTAGTTCAATGGGGATTTATTCAGCCATAAAGAAAGATGAAATTTTGCTATTTGAAGAACAATGGATGTAAGTGGAGAAATTTTATGTCATAATACTCAGAAAGAAAAACATATGTTCTCTCATATGATGAATATATGATATGAAAGTAGATCAAAACTATGTGAAGAGAAAGAGTTTTAAGGAGAGAGAAGGAAATGTGAAAGAATAATAGGAGAAGAAAGTTACAAGTATTGCTTTTTCCTCTCATGTACTCTACATAATATATAAATATTATATGTATTATATTATATATAATATATACATATATTATAATATATATTAGAATGATAAAAGCAGAGGAGCAAACAGAGGGTAAGAGATACAAGGGGCAATGAAATCTGAACCATATATATATATATATATAAATATATATGATAACTACTTTAATGAAACCTATTATTTTGGAAGCTAGCTATAACATATAATAAAATTTTTGTAAACTATGGTGAAGTGGCCATCGTTTTGTGTGAGAAAATGACAGCATGATGATTCTATTTATGAATATAAAAGTGGAGATAAATTGCTCCTTTAAAATGGCTCGCTGGTTTTAATCCCAGTCAGGAGTGGTTCAGAAGAAGAGTGAATTTGAAACCATAGTCTTAACTGTTAACTGATTCAATCTTTTTAAAATTTTTGTTTTTTATTCATTTATTTGAGAGAGACAGACAGACAGACACAGAGAGAGAAAGCAGCAGAGAGAGTGAGAATGGGCACATTAGGGCATCCAGTCCTTGAAAACAAACTCCAGATGTATGTGCCACCTTGTACATCTGGCTTACATGAATATTGGGGAATGAAGCCTCAAACCAGGGTCCTTAGGCTTCACAGGCAAGCTCTTAACTGGTAAGCCATCTCTCCAACCTGATTCAATATTTATATACAACTTTTTGCAACTATTAGAACTTCAAGATTTGAGAAATAACTCTTTATTTAAGAGAAATATACTTATTTCCAATAAAATTACAATTTTAAAGTTCAAGAAAATCTCCCAGCAAACTATACTTATATCATGATTAAAGTTTTCTGAGAAATCATATTTTAGTCAATTTGTTGCATAATTTAATCAGTTAAATATATTGTTTATCTTTAGGCATTAAATAATGCCATATATTTTCATTTTTAAAAAAAATCTTCACACATTTTCATTTCTGTTAGCTTTTATTCACACATATAACGTGTATTAGTTACTTTTCTTATTATGATAGATAAATATCTGACCAAAGAGATATAAAGAAAGTTGGATCTATTTGGCTTATGGTCTGAGGGGACAATCCATCACAGTATGGAAGGCCTGGCAGCAGGAGTCAGACACATATCATTATCTTGTATTTGCAGTAATCAAATAGTAAGAGAAAAATGCTGGTGCTTGGCTGGCGTCTTCCTTTGTTCCCATTTTATTCAGTCTATGAGCCCAATCCATGGAATGATGCTACTCAGTCAAAGGGGTCTTCCTTTATCAGTGGGCAAAGTACTTGTGGCGTAAACATCAGAACCAGATTTCAGACCTACAACATCAGAGTAAAAGCTGTGTGTGGTGGAAGGAGTCTGTCATACTGTACTGGGGAGGTGAAGAGAGAGCATTTCTATGAGGGTGGTCATACCAGTACTGGGGAAGTTTGTAGTTGTATTTTAATAGCAACCCAAATGATATATATGCAATGCACATGAAGCCAAGGCTGGAGTTGTTTGTAAGGCTCCGCTGTGTCTGTAGGACAGCACCAGCTTCATACAGAAGAGGGTGAGGACAGGCACATCTCTCATGCTGTCCTGCAGAGAGACATTGATCCTTTCACGTCCCTTCAGGAAAATCTGTGAAACATCTGTTTCTCACCATGGGAGAGTGAATTCGCCCGCAAATGAATTTCAGCCATCAGGTGGTAAAATGGAATCTGTTTAGTTGACCGTGATGTCATAACAGAATGGGGTCTCCCTCCTGCTCAGCCCTACTTTGTCAGGAATCAGACTAACTAATTGCAGATAAATCTCACAGGCACCTGCCTTTAACATCAAAGAACTTCCCTCTGTTCTGGTTTTAGCCACAGTGGGTGGGAAGAAGACACCATCATTTTTTCAGTGCCACTGATGAGTCAGAACTCCCCTTTAACTCACCCTCTATAACTGCCTGGTATCTGTTTACCTTTTCTGTACTCTCAACTGTTTCAATTGGATGCATGTGTGTGCTCTTGTATAGGAAGTAAATTACATCACTAGAATTACTAAAGTAAAAAGATTATGAGAATATGAGTTAGAAATCTCACACACACACACCCCACACACACCAGCAAAATTATGTTATCTGACCCTTAGAGGCTGTTGGTATAAAATAAATGAATTTTATCAAAGAAGCATTTTCTTTTCCTTTCCCCGTTGAAGTGGTCCCCTAAACACCAGGGTTGTTGCAGATTGCATATTCTATAGATATTAGCCTTAAGACATTTATTTGGTCCCTACTCACATTATAACAACAAAAATCTACTATGATTGCAAAAATACTTGTAATGAAATAGGGAAGCTATCACTCATGCTTTAAGCACTTGTTAAGATGCTTCATCATGTATAAAAAGAGTCACACTTCCATGAAACTTACAGAGGTGTCTCTGTCCCCTTTATTGCCACTATAATGAACATGATCCTTAATTCCCAGCACTTTTCCTGAAAAGAAACATCCAAATGTTATAAAGCATTGGCTGGTTTTTTTTTTTTATTTTTCTATTTTTCAGAGGAGGAAACTGAGATTCATTTGTCCATGATCACTCAGCTAATACTTGACTGAGCTGGTGTCACTTATTGCAAACCCACAGTTCTTCTGTTTGTTTGTTTTATTTTGAAAGAGAGTCTTTCTTTGTAGCCCTGACTAGCCTTGATTCACAATCCTCTTGCCTTAACCTCTTGTATAACTGGGATTATAGATGTGTGACATCATACGTGGTTTCAGAGTCCTCATCTTTAAGTGCTGTATTTTCCTTAATGCTGAAATGTCAAGTAATGCCGTTTGTAAGCAAAGTGTTCAATTTCCCTCCTGGGAAAATGCTGGTTCTTCAAAAGTACTGAGGAGAGCTGAGCATGGTGGTGCACACCTTTAATCCCAGCACTCGGGAGGCAAAGGCAGATGGATCACTGTGAGTTCAAGGCCACCCTGGGACTACATAGTGAATTCCAGGTCAGCCTGAGCTTGAGTGAGACTCTACCTCGAAAAACCAAAACATAAAAATAAAAAAAAAGTACTGAGGAGGATTTTTTTCCTTTGGTTCCGTGTGTTGCATCTGTTTGGTGACTTTGCCTGACTTTCTCTCCAGACATGCATGCAAACATTCTCCTCCCCACATATATCCTTAGTGAAGTCCAAGGGAAAATGTTGGCATTCATTCATATTATTCTTTTCCATATGGAAACAGAGGGACATTTTTAATTTGTTATAGATCCATGTGAGGATGGAGAAGAGAACTGAGACAACTTGAGGTCATCCTTTTACAGTAATGTTTATTCATTTCTTTCCTTTAAGATTATTTTTAGGTCATTATTCTCTTTATCTAGAGATCTCTTCATGCGCCCCCTTGTGGGAAAATGCTGCATTGCTCCCTTGCACTTTGCATCTGGCTAAATGTGGGACCTGGAGAATGGAACAGGCTTTCTTAGGCTTAGCAGACAGGGCCTTAACTGCTAAGCAATCTCTCCAGCCCGAGACCCCTTCGTTCTTAATGGGAGCCAGAGGAAAAGAAGAGCCCATGCAAACTCTGGGTTACTTTCCTGGTCTCCACCGTATTCCCCCATCCATACTGCCTATAAGGTCCTAAATGCCATCTACTTCTGACAAAGCCATATTCCCACACAGGGCACCATCCCTCTAGCCTGACATGACAGGCTTTAAAGACTTTTTAAGGGTGTAGAGGAAATAGAATCCCTAACAATACCAATTTATAGCTGACATTTTTATGATGTAGAGTTGAAGATATTGTAGAGTTCCTCATAAAATGGCCTAGAGACCCAAGAATCACTTAAAGACTGAGCTGCAAAAGTAGTTTCCTCTGAACACTGTTCTGGGAAATTCTGGTTCTAATTTAGTGACTGAGATAGGTCCCAGGAATCAGATTTTTATATAAGTTTATATACTTAGGTAGAGTTTGCCAAAGTTTTAGAAATGCTATTAAATATAGATATATTTGCTGTAGAATGTGCTTTCTGGTATGTGATGTGTATGCCCATATGCATTGGAAATAGTTCATAGACAACCATCATATGAACAGATATAAATTCTTTTTTTTTTTTTGCCACAGAGTGCCTTTATTTATTTTTTTATAAATTATTATTTTTATTGACAACTTCTATACTTATATACAAAAAAGTATTTAACATCAAGTTCCTGTATTACAAATATTTTATCTTCTAGTTTTATTCAGAATTCAGATAATTCTATCCTTTCAACCTCCTTTTACATATTTTTTTTTAAAAAAATCTTTTGCTTATGTGATCCACAAAACTAGAAAGGGGCTCATGAGAGAAAGAAAGAGGCTTCAAGGGCAAAGGGTAAAGATGACAGCAAATCTAAATGATATGAAAGTCAAAGGGGAGGGTGGGAGGTAAGAGAATGAAAGCAGGGCAGTGGGCCATCAGGGAGATGAGGACAAGAGGTCAAAAAAATTAAAAAAAAATACATTTAAAACAGAAAATATCTGTGAACACTGAGCCACCCATGGATCTTAGATCCTTTGCTCTTCTCTGGCTATTTCTGAATTGGGCCTTTATTTAATCTCCTGTAATCTGATAGCAATATACCTACTCTTTACCATCTACCATTTTTACCAATTTTTCAGTCTCTTTTAAGGTCCTCTGACAGTTCTAAAGCAGTTTCACAGTGTCTGTGAACAAAGTTGTTAGGCAATATGACCAATTGAGTCAAAAAGATCTCAGCCTACTGCCTCAGGCAGAGGACCCTTGGGCTTGAGCTTCTGGAAGGACACTCTGCTTCATTCCCTGGTGGTTGAACTCAGCAGTGTTAACATGGGGCCATACATACTAATTCTTCTTCCAAAGGAGGACCCATACTTTCTGATGATTATTTTAATGCCATAGAAAGAATCCATAATGACGATGATGACAGTGATGAGGAAGATGGGAGCAGTCACCATAGGACTTCAGGCTTAATCCAGCCGGTAGCGTTTCCTGGGGAATGTTCTCTTACAATGTGAAGATGAGCCCCTAATAGACTTCTTTGTTTATTCCAAGGCTTGGCGTTTACATGGTAAGTGCCTATAGAATGAATATAAGATTACTTGAAAATATTAAATGTTATAATCCAGTCTTCCATTTTTGGCAATGAACTCTTTGGATTTTCAAGGCTAACACGTGGCAGTGGTTGCCTGTTTGAGTCTAAGTAGTGTATTTGTAGATCCTGTGAGCATGCCGAGTGGCTTGCTTACTATTTCTCAAGTCTTAGGGCAAATGGAAGCTTTAAAATTACATCAATTTTCTTGCAATTTAGACAGAAGTCCAAACAATTCAGGAAATGAAGATGTCACTGTGAGCTTTTAGTTTAAAACAAAAATAGAAAAGAGTCTGCTGTCCTCTGCTTTCCACCTCTGCCTGGCTTTATTTCCTGAGTGAAGCATTTCGTTCTGGAAGGGGAAATGCACAGTCATACACACATTGCTGACTCCTATCACAGGGCAGACATTCCAACCAAGGGGCTCGTGCTGCTGCATATTCATGCATGCAAATCAAGCCCCTCAGCTCCAGCACTTGGCTCTGAGATTTCAAATCCAGGTATTAGCACCGATTCCTGTAAGTCTCGATGAATATTAACCAAGAGGAGGCTGTCAAATAAATGGTGAGTGTGTACTGAAACTTTTCTTCCAGTATTGTTGAAATACTTCAAGGGAGAAGCCACTCCCTCCTACTGTATACATTTGTCTTCTGGGTCACCAGCAGCCCTGTATTAGAAGGGGTTTGAGGTCAGAGACCATGGCCACTGACACACTGTTCCACAACTCTTTGTACAGCTCCCTGTGTTAACTATCAGTTATGCTATAACAAATCGCTCCAAAATGTAGAAGCCAAAATAACAGCACATCATCTACAGTGCCTCTAGACTGGAAATCTCCACAGAGGTTACCTCTCATTCTTTCATAAAACTACTGTTAGTGCAAGACTCTACTAAGAAGGAAATAGTTCCTCACCAGGTTCTTGGCAAGAGTCAGCTTTTGAGTGATGTTAGTCAACAGCCGTGTGTGCCCCTCCAAATGGGGTTTTACAACCTGATGATGTGCTTCAGCAGAACAAGCACAGGAGGGCAAGTGAGCAGACATTAGAGACAAGAGACAATGTCCCGAGAGATCTGCAGCTGTGTGGTAGTATACCATTATACATTACACCTGCAGTGTCCAAATTCATCAAACCTTAGGCACAAGATACATTTTTACAATAAGGCTTATATGGGAACTCTCTAAAATATCATTACAAATTTCATATAAATCAAAAACTATCTGAAAATTTAAAACATATATTGAAACCATAATTAAAGGGAAGATGGTACAAGGCCTTTAATAGCAACAGCTTTGAATCTATGACAATGATATATTTCAATCTTACTGAATCCTCATGGAAAATCTGGATAGAAAAATGAGATAGAGGAGTTGGAGCAATGGCTCAGTGGTTAAAGGTGATTGTTTGCAAAGCCTAATGGCCTGAGTTTAATTCCCCAGTACCCACATATAGCCAGATGAACAAAATGGCAAATGCATCTGGAATTTGTTTGTAGCAGCAAGAGGTCCTGGTGCACCCATCCATCCTCAGTCTCTCTCATGCTTTCTTTCTGTTTCTCTATCTCTTAAAATAAATAAAATATAGGCTGTAGATATGACTTAGCAGTTAAGGTTGGAGAGATGGCTTAGCAGTTAAGGAGCTACCTGGCAAAGCCCAAGGATCCAGGTTCAATTCCCCAATACCCATGTAAAGCCAGATGCACAAGGTGGCACATGCATCTGGAGTTTGTTTGCAGTGACTAGAGGCCCTGAAGCTTGCATCCCCTCTCCATATATATATGCTCCATTCTCTTTCTCTCTGAAGTAGAAAGCAAAAAGTAGATAAAATATTGTTTAAAAATGAAAAAGAAAAATCAAACAATAGATAATAATCTCAATCAGAAGGCAATAAGGTAACCAAGAATCTCCAAAAAAAAAAAAAAAAAAAAATGTACTATTCACAAATACAAAGTATAAGTGCTAATCATGAAGACATTTTGTCTTATAATTTAGCATGTACAATCCCACTCAAACCATTTGTCAAACCCGTGAGACAGGAAGCATCATTTGCCATCTTAAAATGAAGACCGATGGGGCATAGGGAAACTTAGTGACTCCCAGGTTATAATGTTAGTCCGTGTCAACCTAGTATTCTCACTGGCAGTGTGACAACAGAGCACTTCAGTTTACCTACTATATCACTTTTTGAGAACAAACCAAACACCTTTGATCCTCACTGTCTGGAGTAATGTGTTCATACAGCTGGAAAGAGAAGCAGATATGGACTGTTTACAGGCCCGGTGCACTTAAATCACCCCAGCACTCAGAGCCAAAAGCCAGAGAATTCTTCTTAGGATTTGATGTTGATTTCCTTCTTCCCATTTTTTTCTTTGTTTCTCTATATTTCCCCATTAAGCATGATGTCTATAGCTGTTGTACTGTTGTGTTCCGCTTGGAAATGTTGAGTTATCATGTACTTATTGGCACCCCATAGTCTAGCAGCATTATAGTAGGCTTTGAAGTATTTGTATTCCAGTATACATTTTAAAGGAGTAGAATAACTTGTGGTAGATACCCCAATTTTCCCTTTATAAAAAATTACACACTTCTGGCAGTGTGGAGCCCTTACCCCTTTGTGTGTGTTCAATTTTTCTTCCTTATTGGTCTCTACAGTTCCAGAACCTTACTTTCATGAAGGAAGATTTCTGGTATATGGAGATTTCCTGACTTCCTATCATATCCACTTAATACCCATGGACCCAGGCACTGTACTGATTGATATACTCTTATATTATCACTTTTATTATCACTTTTTTATTACCTTGTTCTTGCATAGTAAAATTTTTCATTCATTTTCATAATAAACTATATGAGAGAAAACTCATTTTTGTACTATGGAATTCACATCCATGTCTGCTTAGTTGTAAAGATGCCAGATAACCACTGTTTTTCTTTTCTTTTTTAACCTAGTGATGGATAGCAGTGACTGACAGCTCTAAAAACCACCTACTTTGCCTATACTTCAGTCAAGTGCTGATAGGTACCTGGGATCTCACTTTACCTCTTTCTTGTTTGCATTTAGAATTTGAATATTGAATTTGCAAACAAGAGTGATAATGGTTTGGAAGGTTTATATCATGGAAAGGACAGGTTTCTATTAGACTCAGAAAGCCCTTGGTTAGTTCAGTTTTATTCTGATCAGGCATCACCTCCTCCCTTCTGCTGGACTTAGTAGGCAATCAACAGAGAAAGGACCAAGTCAAACTACATGGGGCATGTCATTTTGTCAATAATTTTATGTATATCAGGCAATTTACTAGTAATTTTTGGATGTTTTTCTTTCTGGAATTTTGTTCCTAATTTCATTTATTGTGCCTAAACAGATTTTAGTTGTTGGGGTAGAAGGAGAAGATAGACTAAATCAAACAAAGCTCCATTTAATGGAAGAGTTTTTTTTTTTTTTTTTTTTTTTTTTTTTTTTTCATGCCTGGAAATACTGAGCTGATCTTTTCCCCAAATGTGATAATATTTAAACTTTTCCAAACAGATAGAGTGCACCAACTCTGGACATAAAGATATCTCTTAGTTTGTCCTGTGTATGATTCGTTTCAACATTTACTTGGTATAATTGTGAGGTATTCGTTGTGCTTGCCATGAGCCTTGCTTTGAAATAAGAATCATCTGAGCAATCATGATCAACCCAGAGGAAATAGCCATACAGCAATAAATACTTGGTTTCTGAAAGGAATTATATGCAGCCCACCTGTAGATCCTTATGGAATCCCTCAAGGTTACAAGAAAAAATCAAAGAGCAAATGTGGGCTGGAGAGATGGCTTAGCAGTTAAGTGCTTGCCTGTGAAGCGTAAGGATCCTGGTTCGAGGCTTGATTCCTCAGTACCCACTTAAGCCAGATGCACAAGGTGGTGCATGCACCATTTGCAGTGGCTGGAGGCCCTGGTGTGCCATTCTTTCTCTCTCTCTCTCTTTGCCTCTTTCTCTGTCTTTCTGACACTCCCAAATAAATAAATAAAACATGAACAATTTTTTTTTAATAAAAGAGCAAATATAACAGGCTCAGGAGGAACTAAGCATTTGGACGAGGATATTAAGAGTGGAATAAATGAGCAGCTTATACTGTCCTGACAGTGACTGTAACACTGTTCCTCAATGTAAAGCTCTTTCTCTATCACATAAGAGTACTTACTATTGATTGAGTACTTACTATTGATTCCCCAGACTACAGCCAACCTACAGGTATCCAGGGCAGCACCGAGGCAAAGAAGCACTTGGGTACAACAGACATGAGCATCACTATGAAAATGATTCACTGCATATTTTGAAGATCTACAGTTATGTTAGTTTTTACAAGGATGTCTCATAGCTCAGAAAACAGTAGACATGCAAACCAGTTAGGTAAATTTTGGGAATGCTTGCCTGAGTTCACTCTGTACAGTTCAGTAGGACCTATGGCCACACTATCTTATGCTAGATGTTTCTGTAATGGTTCTAGCACAATCTCTAGCATGACTTTGAATGAGATTCTGACTCTTGTGATTGCTGGGGTTACTAAGAATATTAATGTCTGTGAACATGGTACTACTGTAGTCTAGGATGTGGTGGACATTCCAGTGCTCTGATAATGAAATGGCCTGAAACATCAAAATCAGCTGTGTCAGATGCTTTAGTTACTATGGGAACCTAGTAGCTAGCAATGATTATGGAGGCATTGTTATACGGTTGGATGGATTCAGTAGACAGAGGTCAAAGATCTGTCAGGAACACAAGAGATGTTGCAATGTAGACTTTAAGATGATGGACTCTAAACATTTTTCTCCAAGCTCTGATGATGCAAACCTAAATCTGTGGTTTACAAACAATTTGGTGACAAATATAGAAACAAAGGCTAATGTGGACTTTGTAAAATTCAACCCTTCATCCAAATATCATTTGGCTTTTGGCCATGCAGGTCAATGTATTCACTACTATGGTCATCTTAACCCTAAATAACCAGTCATGGCATTCAAGGACCGAGGAACAGTCCCTTATGTGAAGTGTGTGAGCGGTATGGAAATTGACTCTACCTCAAAAGACAACCAGCTAACACTGTGGAATGTAGGGAAACCATACTAAATTCCTGAAAGCATCATACTACAGAAAAAGTAACCTTGCAGGATTTGGTTTCCATTGGGAATTACATAATTTGTAGAAGTGAGAACAACTTCTTCTATCTGTGCTACAAAGGACTTTCCAAAGTTTTGCTAACTCCTAAGTTTGATATGGTCAAACTCTATTCACCAAGATGTAATTGTTTTTTCATATGTCACTGAGCTACATTCTATGTTATTTTCCTGATATACTTCACTCACAATAACATACTATCTCATATGGGTAGCAACATGCTATTCTGAAAGTTGTATCACATACAAAACCCCTGAGTTGAGATAAATAGGAGATGAAATCCAGCCTACACTCTAGTGAACTAACTATATAGTATTGGAAAGCATATAATATAATCCTATTATATTTTCTGTCACAGACTGGTAAATGTGGATATTACTGTTCCAATTTCACAGAAGACACTGAGGAACAAAGACATGAATTATTTTTTTTTGCACTTACTCAGTAAGTGGTGAGCACAAATTTAAACTTTGGTCTGTAAGGATGCACCATCCTGCTGTGTCTCCTGAGCCACGATCCATGAGGATACCAGATAGATATCATCTCAGCAAAAACCAAATGTGGTTTCCCTGGGCTGAACCAGATTAAAACCACCTTCCTTGTGGCTGTCCCAGATGAGATGGAAGTTTTTTCTTATATGTTTTTTTTTTTTTCCTGAGTCATTCAACTAGCTATAATGAATGAATAGGTAGTAAAAATTAAAGAAAACAAAATTTGTTTATTTGTCCTGCTTAATCTTCTTTAAACTCTAGCAACTGTAAGGGTTTTTTCCTTCTATTTGTGATTACTTATATGAAAAGGAAAAAATTAACAATCTCCATGAAATGATGTCACGGGGTATCTGACCTGTTGGAGCATTGGAAGAAGATGAATTGTTCTTGCCACACATTAAAGGTAGTAGGAAGAGAAATTACAGAGGTAAAGAGTATTTTTTAAAAATTTATTTATTAGAGAAAGGGAGAGAGAGAGAGAAAAGAAAGAAAGAAAGAAAGAAAGAAAGAAAGAAAGAAAGAAAGAAAGAGAAAGAAGAGGCAAATAGAGATAGAGAAAACGGACGGACCAGAGCCTCCAGTCACTGCAAAGGAACTCAGATGCAAGCACCACCTTGTGCATCTGGCTTACGTGGTTCCTGGGTAATTGAACGTGGGTCCTTTGGAATTGCAGGCAAGCACCTTAATGACCAAGATATCTCTCCAGCCCAGAAGAGCTTTTTAGTCAATCTGAAAACAATTGAACACTATGCTTCAGAGCAAGAAACACACTTGTAACAGGACTGCTAGCGATACGAACTTGTTTTAATTTCCCCTTTCTCTGTTCTTTGTGTAGACCCTGTGCAACATTCCCCTTGGCTCCATTTCTCCTTCTGTGCTTTATTTACAGTCAGTATGTGCACATAGGAATGAATTAACAGTTTCAACTTCAATACTATAAAACTTTGAAACACTGCCACCTGAAATTTCAGTGTCATCCTGTTAAAAATCCTACCATTGGGGTCCCAGCCTTTGCTCATCTTTCCAAACCAGTCTATGGATAGTCTATCCTTAGTCAGGTAGGCATCTCTCTGAGCAGGGTGACATTTTAAAATAAGCAAGCTGCAAGAACTACTGATGGGCGGATCCCAACAGGTGACTGAGAGGCAGATATAACATGTAAATCGACCTGAGTTATAACCAGCAATCTTAAATATCCTGCAGGACTTTTCCGTAGAAGAGGTTGTTATGATAAAAATAATATTATTGGGCTGGAGAGATGGCTTAGAGGTTAAGGCGCCTGCCTGCTAAGCCTAAGGACATCAATTCCAATCTCCAGGTCCCATGTTTAGCCAGATGCAAAAGGATGCAAGGGCGCAATACTGCACTTTCCCACAAGGGGGAGCATGCATCTGGCTGAGAGGTTGCTGGCATGCCCATTTTCTCTCTCTCTCTCTCTCTGCCTCTCCCTGTCTCTCTCTGCAAACATATATATTTGAGGGTTATGGTAAGAACAACAAAAAGGATTGGTTGTCAGAATTATAAAAAGATAAAATTAAAATTTAGCTCTATACTTTAGTGGTATTTATTCTATAGTAATTCCTGATGTCAATATTGGAGGAACTAGGTGTGGTTTTTTTTTTTTTTTGTTTTGTTTTGTTTTGTTTTTTCAGGCATGGATGATTGAACCAGAGCCTTACACATGCTAGGGTTGCTAGGACACACTTGACTGAGCTATATTCCTAACTCTGTATTTTTCTTTTTGAGACAGAATCTTCCTAGATTAGCCAAGCTGGGCTTGAACTCACTTCATAGCCTAAGCAGGAGTTAAACTATCCTCCTGCTTCAGTCTCCCTAGTATCAAAAATTATTAGGTCTGAACTGCTAGGACCCACTAGAATGACTAATTTTAAAGTCACCCTGATTACATAAATGGAAGACCTTATGTAGGCAACACTTTCCCTTTAATTTACTTTCACTTACAATAATAATTCTAATAGCTAATTTTATTGATATTAGCTGTATCTCTGGCATTTATGCTCTTTAATTGTGTTATTTAATTTGTCACAAATCTGCATGTGACAAATAATGTCATTATGTTTTCTTTTTAATAGAAAAATAAAATTGGTGAGGGATTAAATGTTTGATTCATTGTTGTGGTTTGAATGTAAAATGTTCTCTATAGCCTCATGTATTTGTTATTAAGCATCATATTTCATTCCCAGCTAGTGGAGCCTTTGGGAGGTGGAGCCTTGCTGGAGGAGGCATAGCACAATGGTGACTTTGGATCTTTTAGCTTAGCCCAGCTTGACACGCTGAATTTATTCTGTCTACTTCCTGTCTGCTGCTGTACAGATGTGATGTCCATCTATGATCCTGTCATTATTTTTCTGCTATATTAAAACTTCACTTCAAAACTGTAACCTGAAAAGAAATCCTTTCCTTCCATAAGCTACTTCTGGTCAGGTGTTTTGCTTTACCCACTGTACCAGAGTGTTCAAGATGGAAAAACAGGGTTCTCTAGTCATACAAGCCTCCTTTGTAATGAAATGAATTAACACCTAGGACTAAGCTTCCAGTATGTATGTAGTGAGCTTATGTTTAAGATTTACCCCTTTATCTAGAATATAAGAATTTTATAGGCAAGAAACATAAAATGTATCTCTAAACATCCTTATCATATGTTTTACTGTTAAGCAAAAATTAGGTTTGTAAATATCTTCTGTTGTTTTAAGGTAGGATTCTTTTTATGTGTTCAGACTCACTTTGAACTCTCAATATCGCCTCAGCCTCTTGAATGCTGAGATGACAGGTGTGTACCAACATGTCCAACTTCAAATTCTTTGTGTGGGGGGCGGGGATGGGTGTACAAGTTATCAGTGTGTATGTGCATTCATATGTTTATGGGCACAAGTGTAGGTTCACTTGTGTGTGTGTGTGTGTGTGTGTGTGTGTGTGCCATAGGACAGAATGCCTCCAGTGTTATTCCTAATATTGACCATCAGCATCTTCTTGAGATTTGGGAGATATGGTTGATCTGGTTTCTCAAAGGTCTGGAGCTCACCAATTAGATTAGACTGGCTGGCTATTGAGCCCAGAGCTCTGTGATCTCCCTAGAACTTCAGTTACAGATATACACTACACTCAGTATTTTCCCATGAGTCCTTGGGGTCAAACTCAGTTCCTCATGTTTGTGAGACAATGAGATAAGTCCTTAACTCCCAACTTCAAAAAAACCTGCCTAGGCAAACCATGTTTCTTAGATTCTTTCTGCCCCACCTTCTGCAATGTACCAGGAACCTGTGAGGACATGGTGGAAATCTCCTTTAGCGTTGAGCTCTCGACGGTCTCTTATTTTCTACTCTGATAAGTTTGTATCTGTTCAGTATCTATCACCGTCTCCATAGAGATGATTCTCTGACTAGCAGTGTCCTTGGCAACGTTCCTGAATCCTGGAGAGTGTGTTCGCGATGTCCCTTCCAGTGCTAAGCCCTGAGCAATCTTGCCATGATTATGAGCCTTGGTTTTCACCAGTATTTGCTTCTCTGACCAAAACTGAGATCAGGATTAAACAAAGGCCTTAAAAATACACACTTAGAAAGCAGTTTGAATGGTATAATGTTTTTGTTTATCCAAAGAATACTAGAAGCTTCCCTCTTGGTCTGTTGTCTTCCATGCTATAGATTTTTGAACTCAGTTTTTAGTTCCTGGGGTGAATTCCTTCCCCCAGGGCAGGGCCACTTATCCAATCAGAGAGCAGTTGATTGCCCTTATCTGTGCCATTATTGTTCCAGTGGGTTCATCTTACCTGGCTGATTGATTTTGTAGCTTGCTGGATCCATTGCTGCTTAGACTCTAGAAGCCTTTTCTCCTCCAAGAACTAACACAATGCCTTCTAGCACTGTGAGAGCTACGTAGCAGGGATACGGCTTCCATCTCAGTTCCAACTTGATTTCTCAGTATGCTTGGATCACAGCCTGTAGTTTCTTCAGTAATAGGGTCTTACCATCTCATTGTGGTTAATAACTAAGTGTTCTGGCAATGGCCTACATTGTTTTGAGGGCATCATTGGATTCCCTTACCAATAGTTCACTATGAAGGGTGACCATATCTGGCAGTGGGGTTACCTGCAACAGTTCATAGCTTTAAAGTAAAACTTTCTCCACTTTGGCAGGATACTTCTGCCAAAGCTAGTGTGTTCACTCTCTCTCACACATACACATTTTATCTCTTTTTATATTTGTTCTTTAATTAGTTAACAAAGCAGGTTCCTTGTGCTGATTCATACTGTCTTTAGTTTCCTATATCCCTTCTCTGCCCCCCCTCCATTTTCTGCCCCTACTTAGGCCTTTCTACACCCTATATTCTGCCTCACCACTTACACATCTACTATCCCTTTCCATAATTCCTCTGCATTTCATTTCCTTCACCTCCAAGGCTCCTTCTATCTTCCTGATATTCTAGCACTGATGCTTAATACAGCATATAAACATGTCGAACTATTCTGAGTGAGGATCCCATATGAGAGAGAACATACGGCATTTTTCTTTCTGGGCCTTAGTTACCTCACTGTAAATTTTGCCAGGTCTATATACATTTTATGCAAATTTCATTACTTAAATTTTGGAGGATTTTGTGCTTTGTCCCGAATTTTTGAGCTATGACAGAAAGAGCTTTTAAAATTCTGGGTCATTCTCACTAATAGCCAGTTCTGCTGGTTTGGACAAACCACTGATTATTTAGAATCTGTTTGTTACAGTTACAGAATGGAAATAATGCCATATTAAATTGCATGGGACTGAGCTGGTGGGAAGGCTTAGCAGTTAAGGTGCTAGACTGTAAAGCTAAAGGATCCAGGTTTGATTCCCCAGAATCCACATAGGCCAGAAGCACAAGGTGATGCTTGCTTCTGGAGTTTGTTTGCAGTGGCTAAAGACGGTGGCATGCTCATTCTCTCTCCCTCCCTCTCTCTCTCTCTTCCTCTCTCCCTTGTTCTCTTTTAATTATAACGAATACTAAAAATATAGAAAAATATTTTTAAAATTGCATGGGACAGAATTAAACAGGAAAGAAAGACTATCAAAGATTTTGCAACAAAGGAGAGAACAAAGGACACTTTAAAGTGTCAAGTGAGCTCCTGAAAAAAGAAAGACTTGAGTACTTAGTTGAGAAATTGTTCAATGAGATAAAGCCATGTGTGTTTGCCAATCAGCACTTATCACCACCACAGATAAGACATAGGAGAGCTTTCACAGTCGATGGTTGTATTTCAAAAAGATATTCTTGAGTTGTAAAATTGAAAGAATGTATCCCAGTCATCCAAAGAAAGAAGTTGTAATTGTTTGCTAATGTAAATGTTCCCATACAAAGGACTCGGGTGCCTTTAATTAAAGGGAACCTGCTAAGACTCTATCAAGCTCAGGGAAACTATGGCTTTAATGTAGTACACTATCTTTTAAACAGCATTCCTTGCTTTAATTTTTCTAAATTAATTGGTCTGAGATGGCTGAATTTTTCCCCTGGAGTTGGTGAAATTCAGCCTCTGCCTTTTGGGGAAAGTGTCCTCCTCAATGAGTCAAGCTAAGCCTAAAGGATTGAGCTTTCATTAGATTGGTGCCTGGAGAAGCTAGGTGGAATTTGATTATAAGCTAACCCAAAAATCCAGTTCTTACAGAGTAGTCACCTGACAGATATCTCCCAACGCAGATCTTCTTTTGTTTTCTTCATAGAAGTGATGAAGCCAAAATGAATCCCATCAAGCATTTCACTAATAAAATGCCATGTAAATTGAAATAGTGATGTATGAACACAGCGTTTGTTCCCAAGTAAGTTAGGGTGGATATTGACAAAATGATCTGTGTGCTTACATTTCCCTTCAATGGCTCATGTGTGTGCACAGCCTTGGCTGAAATTGACATAGCAAGATCTAGTAACAGTAGAATTCTCCCAATGCCGTCTCTGAAGTGAAGTGAGCAACAACTTCCAAAATATGACTTCTCTGATGGAATAAACCTCCTCACCTTGTCTAAAGTTAAACGTGTTGCTGGCATCTGGGAATGCCACCAGAGCAGATGAGACGGCATGCAGCTTCAACCTTACTAAAGAGACCCTCTGGTACACTTGGAAGGTTGCAAATGTATTGCAAAATGATCATTTCCTTAAGAAGTTTAACTTATATCAATTATCTAAAGATTTCTGGCTTCAAAAACTGAGTGCCAAGAACATCTGCAGAATTCTTTAACATGGAACATAATAGTCCATGACTTCACTCTGTGGCCTTATCTCTCATGGTGTGCACATGTCTTTCTGTGCTAGTCCATTTTCAGTGTTGACTGCTCACTGCCTCTGCTCACTCATCGACTCTTTCCCCGCCAGCTCTGCCCACGTGGCGGCACCACTTATGCTCTGATGTTCTCTGTAGTCATCACAATGTATCAACATCAGTGATTTTACCTCCTTCAAACCTATTGTGTTTTTTTATAGTTAAATTATACTTGGTAATTAAATGGGTGGGTCTGTAGCCAACTAACCTGGACTAGAAACCAGGCTGGGTCATTTACCAGTAGAGAAACCTTGGGAAAGTTTCTTGAATTCTCTATGCCTATTGCCTCATATATAAAGCAGGGCCCATAATGCTATTATAATGGTGTAATTATGAGGACTGGAGAGTCCATATTATTTTCACTGCAAAAAATTCTGACCTTTATGTGAGTATTGTTGAAGTAAATGTAGACTTTGTCATTTGATAGCAAGAATTGTCATGTATGCATCTTTAGAAATATTTGCAATGGATAAACAGAAGTACATCATTATGTATGGGTTTATAGTGAGTGTTAGGTAACATAAATTAGCTTTACTTTCTCCTTTCATTCCAGTAAATATTTTAAGGACATAATATTTTAATGAGCATATATTAATCCTACAATTTATGGATTCATTTTGACATTTTCATAACTGTATACACAAAGTAATTTGATCATATTCACCCTCAATAATCCTCCCTTGTCTCTCCCCTTCTGTCAATCTCCCTTTTCTTTTCTTTTTTTTTCCTTTTTGATTTTTCAAGGTAAGGTTTCACTGTAGCTCAGGCAGACCTGGAATTCACTATGTAGTCTCAGGGTGGCCTCAAATTCATGGTGATCCTCCTACCTCTGCCTCCCAAGTGCTGGGATTAAAGATGTGCAATCTTTAAAGTCTTTAAAGACTCCTGGCAATCTCCCTATTCTTAACAAATAGTCTATTTTCCATTTTAAGACTATTTTTTGTTAACTCTGGATTCAACATATGAAAATAAAAACTGATTAATCTTTCTCAGTCTGGCTTGTATTTCACTTAACATTTATTTGTAGTCCTTTCCATTTTCCAGCAAATGACATAATTTGGTTCTTTTTTTTTTTTGTTTTATTAAGTAGAAACTTTGTAGGGACACATCATGTGTTAGAACCATCATTACCTTCAGTGGAATCATTGTTATTCACCATGTGCTTGTGGGTTATGTGTTATGAGAGCAGCAGTCAGTCATTGGGGTGGGGCAACACCCCTAGATATTCCTTCCCACCCTGTGGCTTACAATCTTTCCTCCTCCTCTTCTACAAAATTCCTCAAGCCTTGGTGGATGTGTTTTAAGTTTACTTTACTGTTGAGCTCTTAGAAACTTCGGCCTTTTTTTTTTTTTGGTGCATTATGATTATTCTCAATATCCATCATTATTACCCTGATTCAGGTTGACAGGCTTGTCCTGGAAGCAACACTATTTCTCATTTTGCCAATTCTTCTACGGTTTCACCTGGGCCATAGCTGATGTGCTAGGGGTAGCTCATGTTGTGATAGGGAGTCAGCTATCTTTTCTTGTCTTATTAATAGATTTTGGTTGTCATCAGTTTTCACTGCCATCTGGGAAAGAAAAACAGATTCTCGGCATAGGTTAAAGGGAATAAACATAGTTAAATAAGAAAGATTTTGATGGGCATAGCCTCTCTTTTGGCCAGTCTAGTGGGAGCTTCTTGTTGTATTCCATGATCCTGATCCCATGATATGTATATACATAGATAGATAGATAGATAGATAGATAGATAGATAGATAGATAGATAGATAGAGAAAATGAGAGAGAGAGACCTTCCCTTGAACAAAACAAACAAACAAACAAACAAAAGCTGTAGCTCTCTTAATAAGGGAGGGAGAGTGACAGAAGCACTCTATAGGGGTGAAGAAAGCTTTATCCTAAAGTCATAGGCTGCTGCTGGTAAATCCCAGTGCCAGAATTAGGTAATACTAAATAGTGAGGTGTTATTCAGGGAGTCTCATGAGCTCCCAAAATAATTGAGACAATTGCCAAAGCACTTGCTTACCCACCAGATCTAAATGATAAGGCCCTATTGCTGAAGACACCACAGGCTACTGGAACTGCGATAGATCAGTGTTGGAAAGTGCTATCTGAGCTCCCAGAGGATATAATGGTTACTAACAGCATACACAAGTAGTAGATCCTACAAAATCAACCAAATGGGTAAGATGTACATAACTGGTGCCATAGTCTCACACAGGCTATGAAGTTAATCAGCTGCTCTCTGACTGGATATGAGACCCACACAGGGTGAAGGAAATCATACCTGGCGCTGAGAACCTGGTCAGAAGCCTCTGGCTTTAAAGGTCAAAGGTCATAGACCCTATAAGGAAATTTCCACCGTTCTGTTTCTTTTCTTTTCTTTCTTTCTTTTTTTCTTTTCTTTTCTTTTTTTCAAAGTAGTGTTCTAGCCCAGGCTGTTCTCTTTCTAAAAGGAGAGGCTATACTCCTCAGAAAGCCTTAGAAATGTCTAGGTTTATACCCTATGATTCATGCTGCTCTCATTCGTGTTGGGAGAATCTGCTTTTTACAGATGGCTGCAAATACCAGGGACACCCTTGACCTATCATTAGGACAAGAAAAGAAAGCCAGCTGCTTAGCATGAGACAAGTCATCTCTAACACATCTTCCAGAGCTCTGGGAACATCACAGAGGAAGTGGTTGATTAAGGATGAGTGTTTTTCTCACTGGTAGGTAGTCTGAGAACCTCCTCCAGGGAGATGGCATAGACAGTACAGAGACTCATAAAATCCCACAGTAAAGCAGACTTATAGCACACCCTCCAACACTCAGGGAACATTGCACTAGAGAGGGTGGTAAGAATGTAAGAGCCACCGGGTGGGAAGGTGTATTATGAACCGTTGCTCTCCCCACATGGACTGATTAGTGAATTCATGACCCCACAGTAAAAACTGATAACTACAATGAGGCGGGCCCTCAGTAGAACCAGGATGGAGGAGAGAGAACATAATAGTTCAAGCTTTAGGAGTATGACCATTAGGCAATACCTTCATACAATGAAGCTCTGAATTTAAAAAGACAGGAAAATAATCCTATGAATACAGCTTAGTTTCTTATATACCACACTTATGGTGCAGAAGTTTGAGAGCAAATTCAAAACAATTTTACCTGAGTCAATAGTTTCATTTGGTGTCAGTTTATGGAAGAACCAAGCAGTGAGCTACTCATGACTTAATTTCCAAGCCATATTAAACCCTTTCAATTTAGCTGCAATTAGAACTATAATAATTTATTTATAAAATGCCACTATATACATTCACATTTGACAATCCATTTACTATCAGCCCTCTAGTGTGCATGCTCCATTAAATTATAAAGTGTAAGGTCATTAACCTGCAATTTCATTTGTGATCATGTTATTAAATTGCATTCTGTCCCTCCTCTGGTTGAGACAAAATGATTAGATCATTTATCTGTAACTATTTAATTTCCTTCTGAACTTCCCAAAGCTCTTATGATTGCTAATTAAGCAGGTGTGACCTGTGTGAAAAGCATTTGGCACTCCTTGAACATCTGGCTGGGGTCCAACACCAGGTCAGGTCTCTTTAGTGCTCTCATTTTCCTCTTATTTGCTTTTGGTCATTAGTGATTTTGGCAGCATAAGGCATGTTTCCACATTCAAGATCATTAGGGATTCGGAGACTTTACAGAGAGAATGTGGCTGGTGACCAAGCTTACCATGGACAGACTGGCTGTAAAGCTCTCTCTCTGCTTGAAACCTCAATGGCACTTAGTGCTGAGTTATCACAGTACTGTGGCTCAGTGTTGAGGGTAATAATTATGTGATTTGAAGAGTAAAAATTCTCATGCAGACCCCTTTTTTAAAACATAAAATTTCATTTCTAGTTATATATTTGAGAGAGCAAGAGAAAGAGAGGTAGATAGAGAAAGAGAATGGGCATGCCAGGGCCTCCAGCCGCCATAGACAGAACTCCAGACGCATGTACCATCTTGTGCATTTGGCTTACATGGGTCCTGGGGCATCAATCCGGGGTCTTTTGGCTTTGCAGGCAAGTGCCTAAACCACCAAACCATCTCTCTAGCCCCCAAGATACCTTCTTACAGATAAAACCCACGTCCAGGATCATGAAGAACCTGTACTTCCAGTGCCAACTGGAGATCTCTTCTGATTCATTGGTCCATCTGGCCTAGAGACTGGATAGTTCTTTTTGGTCTTTACTCCTCAGTGAGGAAGTGAGCTACCATTTGTCTTACTTCTGAGGATGCATTAGTTAACACTGGAAGAAACCATTGTTAATTTGCACTTGAGTCAATTTCCCTATCATACTGTAAGAGTCATTGTACTATAATCCACATTTTACAGGGAACTACAGCCATAGAGAGAGAAATTTACTTATCACAGTTTGCACTTTTATTGCACACCTGGGCTAGGATTTGACATCTGACTTGCAGGACTATAGAGTATTTGGTAGCAAAACACAACTCCCTTACCCTCCACCACTGTGATGTACAGAGCTAACTCTCACTGACTATGAGCCAGATGCACAGTCTGAGGATTAAGCACCATTGGCTTTCGTTTTTTTCTGAGCTCCCCTTTTCTTTATCTTCAGTGCCCACATATTATTGGATAAAATTTTTCATACTGAAGGGAAGACAGAAAAATACAGGCCTAAAAATTGCTCAGTAGCCTTTTACAATTTCAAGTGGGACTGGAATGGAGTTATTTTTCATTTTTAATCTAAAATTGTATTGATATTGTCTTCATTGCTGGCCATTCTAAAACTTCTTCTTAAATACATCATATTATTGGTTCTAATCTGAGATACCCTGCAGGGAATATACTTGGTTAACCTGATTTAATTAATAGTTTGTAAACTCAATGATGATCCAAACTTTTAGCTCCTCCTTAACAGCTAACAAGAGGCATCACTTTAGAGAAGGTGAAAACTGAGAGCTATTCATGTTATTTCCAAAGTAACTATTGCCATAGTCTTAGAGCATAGAGAATAAAGTAGAATATGTGTCGTTATTTTGATCTTCACATTTGTAAAGTTTTCTGATATTAGCATTTATTTACAAATTAGGGGGCTTAGAAGTTAAGGTGCTCACCAGCCAAAGCAAAAGGACTCAGGTTTGATTGCTCAGAATCCACATAAAGCCTGATGCACATGGCGGTGCATGCATCTGGAGTTCCTTTGCATTGACTAGAGGCTTTGGAGCACCCACTCTCTCTTGAGTTGCCTCTCTCACTTTCTCTCTCAAATAAATAAATTTCAAATATTAAAAGCCTCTTTTAAAAAATCAGTATTATTATCTTCAGAATAATGAAAAGTTAGGTTTTTTTATTAAGTAGAAATTTTGTATGGACACATCATAATTTGTTACCATCATTTTCTTTCTCATTGTCCCCACTCCACTGAGGGCCCTCTTTAGTGGGATTGCTGGTATTCACTATGGAGCTGTGGGTTATGAGTTGTGAGAGCAGCAGTCAGTCATTGTATGTGTGTGTATGTAGTGGGGGACAATGTCTCTGGATATTCCCTCCCATACTGTGGCTCTTACAATTTTCTAACCCCTCTTCTATAATGTTCCCTGAGCCTTGGTTGGGGGTGCTTTAAGTCTACATTAGTTTTGAGTTCCCAGCAGCTTCTGGATTTCTGTTTTGGTGCATTTTGTGTATCCTCAGTGACTGTCTCCATCACCCTGGCCCAAGTTGTCTGGCTTGCTATGGAGGAAATACACTTATTTATCTCATCAGTTCCTCTGTGGTTTCATCTGGGCCCTAGCCACTGTGCAAAGGGTGGCTCATCCCCTTTCAGGGAGTCAGCTATCCTCGTCTTGTTGATGCATTTTGGTCACTGCCTTCTGAAAAAGAAAAACAAAAACAGATTCTTCAACAGAGAATGAGGACAGGATATACTAGAGGGGATAAGCATTATTAATTTAAAGAGATTTTGATGGGTGTAGCCTCACATTGGAACAAAGATTAATTGGCTCCTCTCATTGGAGTCCATAATCTTGGTCCCCATAGGATTCTGACTTACTTTCCAGTTCCAGTTATGGCTTCCATTCCACTGAACAGATATCATAGCCATACAGAGAGCCTTTGGTTACCCACCTAGGCTGTGTGCCACTCTTGCACAGGTGTATTCATCTTGTTGGGCTGGTTGCTTTCATGCAGAACTGTCCCCTGCTTGCTAATAACATTGTTGGCCATTTTCCTACAGCAGCCTATGGGCTGATGATCTGGGAATAGGCTTCCTTCCACATTCAGCTAGATCTCTTGATGTTCTGCATTGGCAGCATGTGGTGTCTTCAGCAGTACAGTCTTACCTTTTATCTCAGACAGGTAATCAAGTGCTTTGACAGAAGTCTGTCTTATATTGGGGACCTCTTAGGTTTCTACAAGCAGCAGCTCAACATGGATCGTAACCTATTTCTGGTACTAGGAGTTAAAAGCTAGAATCAATTGTTTTAGGGTTGGCTTCATCCCACCCTCTCCAGGTCCCTCCATGTTTCTACTGAAGGTTATATCTTTTAGTCTTCTATGCAGGAGGAAGGTTTCTATGGTACCAATTCATTTTGGATTCGGTTTTGTGTATAATCCCCCCTCCTTCTGATTACCCTTCTCCAAAACTCTTCTGTCCCTCTTATCTGTTCTTCAGTTGTCTGTCAGATATGTCTTCAACTCAAACTGTTCCAATTTAGAAAGCACAAATGAGGGAAAATGTGACATTTGTCTTTCTGTGCTTGTGTGTTTGTTTACTATGATCTGTTCCAAGTCTGACCATTTTACCACAAATTTCATTGTATCATTTTTTCCTTACTGCTGAGTAGAATTGCATTGTGTATATGTACCACATCTTCATTATCCATTTATCAAATGATGGGAATCTGGGTTGATTTCAGTTCTTAGCTATTGTGAATTGAGCAGCTATAAACATGGTTGAACAAATAGCTCCACAGTGAAGAAAGAAACCTTTAGGGTAGATGCCCAGTAGAAGAATGGCTGGGTCAGTTGGTTCTATTTTCATCTTTTTCAGGAGTCTCCATATTGATATCCACACTGGTTGTACAAGTTTTCACTCCCACCAGCAGTGAATAAGGATTCCTCTTTTCACACATCCCCATCAATATTTATCATCATTTCACTTTTTAATGATTGGCATCATTTCTTCAGTAAGTTGGAATGCCATAGTTCTTTTAATTCACAATTCCCTATGGTTAAGAATGTTGAACATTTTTCTTAGGTGGATACTGCCATTTGTATTTCTTTCTTTGAGAATTCACTATTCATTCTTTGAGTGGATTGTTTCTATTGTGGCTGGAGTGATGGCTTAGTGGTTAAAGTGTTTGCCTGCAAAGCCAGGGGTCCCAGGTTCGATTCCCCAGGACCCATGTTAGCCAGATGCACAAGGGGGTGCATGTGTCTGGAGTTTGTTTGCAGTGGCTGGAGGCCCTGGCATGCCCATTCTCTCTCTCCCTCTCTCTCTATCAAATAAATAAAAATAAAATATTTTTAAAAATAAAAATATTTTATTGATTGATTGATTTACTTATTTATTTGTGTGAGAGAGAAACATGCAGATAAAGAGAGAAAGAAAATGGGCACACCAGGTTCTCTAGCCACTACAAATGAATGCATGCACCACCTTGTGCATCTGGCTTACATAGGTACTGGCGGATCAAATCTGGGTCCTAAGGACCTTAACCACTAAGCAATATCTCCAGCCTGACTGATTATTGTATTGCTTATATTTTTGAGTTCTTTGTAGATTCTAGATATTAGGTCCCTGTCAATGATAAACTGGCAAATACTTTCTTCTACTCTGTGAGTAGTCTGTTGGCTTTGTTTGTGGTGTTTTTGTCTGTACAAAGGCTTTTTAGTTTCTTCAGATTCCACTGGTTGAGTTTTTGCTTAATTTCCTGGGTAAATGGAGTATTTTTCTGGAAGTTTCTCCCACTTCTATATCATGGAGAATTCCCCCTATTTTTTCATCTAATAGTTTGAGAGTTTCAGGTCTTATATTAGTGCCTCATCCATTTGGAGTTAATTTTTGTTCATGGCTAGAGGAGTGTGTCTAGTTTCATCTTTCTAAATGTGGTTGTACAATTTTCCCAGCACCATCTGTTGAAGATGCAATCTTTATTCCAGTGTATGTTGTTGGCACTTTTGTCAAAGATCAAGTAGCTATAGTTATTTGATCTAAGGGGTCAATTCTGTTCCATTAGCCTATTGGTCTGTTTTTATGCAAGTATCATGCTGTTTTTGTTACTATGGCTTTGTAGTATAGCTTTAGATTGGACATGGTGATACCTCCAGAGGTGTTTCTTTTGCTAAGGATATTTTTGGATATCCAAGGCTTTCTGCCACTCCATACAAATTTTGAGATTATTTTTTCTATCTCTGTGAAGAATGATGCTGGGATTTTTGTTGTTATTGCATTGAATCTATATTTTGTTTTTGATAGACTTGTCATTTACCCAATATTAATTCTACCTATCCAGGAGCATGGGAGGTCCTTCAAACTTCTTGTGTCCTCCTCTATTTCTTTCTTTAATGTATCAATGTTTTCATTATATAGGTTTTTCACATCCTTGGTTAGTGTTATTTCAAAGTATTTCATTTTATTTTGTGGCTACTGAAAACAGGATAGCTTTGTTGATTTCTTTCTCTCTATATTTATCTTTTGTCTATAGGAAGGCTATTTATTTTTTGTGTATTGATTTTGTATCCTGCCACTTTGCTGAAGGAATTTATCACCTTTAGTAGTTTTATGGTAGAGTATTTTGGATTTCATGTATAAAATTATACCATCTGCAAGTAGAGCTAGTTTGACTTTGTCATTTCAATTTGTATCCCTTTTCTATTTTTCTACTGTCTTACTGTTAAGGCTAAGACTTTTAACACTCTTGTAGAGCAGTGGTGAGCATGGGCACCCCTGTCTTGTTCCTAATCTCAGGGGGAACTTCTTGAGTCCTTCCCCACTAAGTATTATTTGTGCTTTGTATATAGCATTTATTATGTTGAAATATAAACCATTTATGCCTATTCTTTCCCACACTTTGATTAGAAGTGATGGTATATTTTGTCAATGGCCTTCTCTGCATCTATTTAAATGATCATGTGATTCTAATGTTTAAGATTATGTGATATATTTCATTAATTTATTTCCAGATGTTGAACCATTCTGCATCCCTGGAGGTGGATTATGCTTTCAATGTATTGTAGAATTCTGTTTGTGGGATTTTTGTTGAGGATTTATGCATCTAAATTCATGAAGGATACAGGTCTATAGTTTTCTTTTCTTGTTGTATCTCTGTCTGGTTTTGGTATTAGGGTATTGGTAGCTTCATAGAAAGAGTTGGGGAGCAATCCCTGTTCTCTGAGTGTGGTAGTTTGAATAGATGGCTCCCAATATATTCAGTGTTTTATTAGTTTGTAGTTTGCAGCTCCATCCACCTGTCTGGAGGGAGTTTCAGTGGGCGGACCTTAAGGTGTGGTGGTGGGTTTTAGATTTAAATCTAAAGATATGCAAAGTGTGCCTAGCTGGAGTTACTGAGATATGCTAAGCTGTGTGGCTTTTGGCTTTTCTTTCTCTCTTGCCTGGTCCTGTAAGAGCAGACCAGCTTGTTCTGCCATTATGGAACATCCCCTTGATCTGTAGACTTCAATAAATATCCCTTCCTCCATAACTTTGCCTGATCTGGAAGTTCATCTCAGGGAACCTGAAGCTGTTGCAACACTGAGTATATGAAAAAGCATAAGAAATTACAGCATGATTGTCATAAATTTAAGACCCGCCTGACATATGATAAGAGATTCCAACTTAAAAATATATAAATAGGACGACAGAGATGGTTAAGTGGTTAAGCTTGCTTCATTCATAAGCATGAGGGCCCAAGGACCCTCTGAGGCCATCAGAGTGGAAGATAATTGGAGGGTGATACCTGACATTCTCCTCTAACTTCCATGTGCTCACAGGGCACTATCTTTGCACACGTGTGCATGTACCACACTTAGTGCATACACCACATATTCACACTACAGCCCATACACACATATGCATATGCAAGAAAGCATGCGAGAGAGGGAGAAAGAGAGAGGGACAGAGAGATCAGGGTTATACTTAAGGGAAAAGATTAGGAGTTCATTCTTTAAACAAATAAAGTGCTGTGCAGTTTACATATATCATACCATGGATTAGTTACAATAATTATTTGAAGTGAGTGGCAACAATAGCCTGGGTTTTTCAGGTAAAATTTGGGGGTCATAAAAGGTAGGGAATTAACTAAATTCACATGGCCAGTTGAATTTTTAATTTTATGGTTCCTCCTAAACATTCTTGTGTTAATTATAACTTGAGTTTCTAGGTGAATATTAGGTGAACATTAAAAATGACCAAGATGTTTTTTCCAGTATCAATAATGACAAAAACAATATTATAAAAGTGTCTGCTTCAAAAGTTATGAATATTAAATATTTTACATATTGGGTAGCAGTATATTTAGTTAGAATATCTGAGATTGAGGGTGTGAGATTACAAATATAACAATTAATTGATTTCTTTCTTTTATTAGATTCTAGGACATATGTTGCCATTGTCAAAGAAATATTGTTTATGATAAGTACATGCATCTAAGCAATGCAGAGCAGAATGAAAACCTCTGCATAATATTGTTTAAATTTACATTTGATTAAAGATTTGCCACCATATTTCTTTGATATCCTAGGTTTGGTATGCATTAAATCATTTCCTTTTTAAAAAGTTATTTCAAGTTTGATGTTTCTTATTTCAAACAGAATGTGTTTCTATCATGGTAAACTACCTGTTATTCTAGATTCACGATTTCCTCAAAATCATTCAGGGAAAAGGAATTATGGCTGAGCAAGGAAATGCATACTCCTTTCCTACCTCAACTGGGGATATTGCTTGCTCAAGTTAAATTATGCACATTAGAATTAGGCTACAGGGCACTTACATTTCTATTTGTGTTTAGAGTAAATATCATAAAAAGTGTTTTTGTGGACTGCAGAGAACTGGTTAAAACACTTACTTGCAAAGCCTGACAGCCTGGGTTCATTTCCCTTATACCATATAAAACTAGATGCACTAGAAGTCATGGAGAAAGGAAGTCCTTGCAAATAAGTAAATTTTTAAAAAGCCTTTAAAAATGTGTTCTTTTTCTCCACAGATTGACTACTGCAAAACTCTTGCTTTAAACTGATCTAAGTTCCTGTGCATTTTATAGTATAATTTTGCTGAATCAGAATTTATACAAAGGTTGAGACTCAGCTCATCAATTGTTTGAACAACTTCCTTAACAGGTCAGTATACACTGCTTTTTGATGTTTATTTATTATTGTTATTAACAAGATGTTTCATATAGATACATCATGTGTTGGTACCCTCTTTTCCTTCATCCCTGCCCCCATTCAGTTGGGGATGCTACTCAGTAGGATTGCAGGTATTCTCCATGGGGTTGTAGTTTATGCATTTTGGGAATAGCAGTCAGTTATTTTGGGGGGGAAGGGAATGCCTCTTGGCATGATGTCTCAACCTGTGGCTCTTACAATCTTTCCTCCCCCTCTTCAGCAAAATCCCCTGAGCAGTGGTGGGTGAGTTTTAAGTCTACTTCACTGAGAAGCTCTTAGGTGCCTCTGGATCTCTGCTTTGGTAGGTGTTGAGTATCCTCAGGGTCTGTCTGTCTCCTACACCCTGGCAGTGATTATGAGGTTCAGCTTGGAAGCAGCACTCATGCGTGTCTCCCCAATTCCTCTGTGATTTCAGCTGTGGCTTGGCTGAAATGTGAGGGGTAGTTTATCTCCTCTGGTCTCCCTATCTTCTGAAAGAGAAGAACAGATTCTCCAACAGAGAGTGAAGTCAGTATAGTTTAAATGCTATAAACATTATTAATTTAGGGAGAATTTGATGCATGTCACCCCTTCTTTAGCTAAAGACTAGTGAGAGATTGACACTGGAGAACATAATCTTTGTCTCCATAGGATTCTGATCTGGTTCACAGTTCCAGATATGGGTTCCTTTGCAATGAGCAGATCTCTTACCCAATCAGAAAGCTATTAGTTACCCACTGAGGCTGTGTGCCACTATTCCTCTAGTGTTTATATTGTGTCAAGGTGTTTGCTTCTGAGTAGCTTAGACCTCTGGTTGCTTAGACTGTTGTTGGCCATTTTCCCCCAGTAGCTCCTGTAATGCTGTCCAGTACTAGACAAGGTAACTGTCTGGGGACTGGTTTTCCTCTGAATTCCAGCCAGCTCTCTCCATGCTCTCTTTCAGCAGCCTTTTAGGCTATCTCCAAGGATAAAGGTTTCTGTGGTATCAGCTCATTTGGGGTTTAATTTTGTGTTTGTTTTCTGCCCCTCTCCCCTCTTCTTTGCCCTCCCACCAAACTCTTCCATCCCTATTGTCTGGGTCTTGAGTTGCCTATCAGGTTTGACAGCACCTCCAGCAGGACTAGGTTAAGAACCACAGATAAGTGACACCATGTGGTGTTAGTCTTTCTGTGATTGTGTGAGTTCATTGAATATGATCTTTTCCAAGTCTGTCCATTTTTCTACAAATTTCATTGTGTCATTTTTTTTCTTACTGTTGAATAAAATTCCATTGTGAAATAGTCCACAACTTCATTATCCATTCATCCAATGAAGGGCATCTGGGTTGATTCCAGTTCTTAGTTATAATGAATTGAGCAGCTATAAACATGGTTGAGCAAATGTCTCTGTAGAATGCATGGGACATTTAGGATAAATGCTCAGTAAAGGAAGAGCTGGGTCTGTTCATCCTTTTCAGGAATTTCCAAATTGATTTTTATAGTGGTTGTACAAATTTACATTTCCACCAACAGTGGATGAGGGATCCCGTTTCTCCACATCCTTACTGACATTTGTCTTTGTTAACTTTTTTTATGATTGCCAGCCTTACTGGAGTAAGGTAGAATCTCATGGTTGTTTTAATTTGCATTTCTCTAATGATTAGGGATGTGGAACATTTTCTTAACTGTGTGTTAGCTATTTGTAATTCTTCCTCTGAGAACTCCCTATTCATTTTTCTGCCCCACTTCTGGAGTGTGAATTTTTTTTTCTGGAGTGTTCTTGATTTTTTTATCATTTAGTTTTTTCAGTTTTTTGTAATTTCTAGATATTAGGCTTTGTTCAGTGATATAGCTGGAAAAGATTTTCTCCCATTCAGTGGGTAATCTATTGTCTCTGCTTATGGTGTGTTTGTGCAAAAGTTTTGTAGCTTCATGAGTTCCCATTTGTTGAGTGATTGTTTAATTTTCTGGGCTACTGGAGTTTTATTTAGGAAGTCTTTCCTTACTCCTATACTGTGGAGAGTGTCTCCTATTTTTTTCTTCCAATAGGAGAAGAGTTTCAGGTCTTATATTGAAGTCTTTAATCCATTGGGACTTGATTTTTTGTGTGATGAAGATGAGAGGGTCTAGTTTCATTTTTCTACATATGGTCATCCAATTTGTCCAATACCATTTTTTCTATTTCTTGACCTTCAATTCATTCATGTCTCTTTTGAGGGGTTGAACATTTTCTTCAATCAAGTTAAGCCTACTGTAAAAAGCTGAACACTCTAAGAGACAATTCTGTTTAATTTCATTGATATGATCATTGGTTCTTTGATGCTATGCTTCCAGTTCAGTGATTCTTTTGATCAGGGTCTCATTAGTTGTTTTATTTTCATATTGGGATTAAATTTCTGTTGATTTTGTCAAAGGCTTCATTGTAGGACTAGAGATCCTTGGTGGAGATGTCTCAGTTTTCTGCCTTTTGTTGGCTTTTTTACCTTGTGGTCTACACATCTTGGGGAGACACTTCATTCTAATGAGAAGGAACCAAGTTTTTGTCCTTGTAAGATCTTCAGAGGGTGTTCTGTTTTAAATGTGATCAGGATTGGTATACTGGTATACACTGGTGTTATAACCACAGATGCTGAAATTGTGGAGACTGCAGGTACATCAAAGGTATCTGGGGAACTGGGAGCTCTGGTCTACTCACTCCACTTGCATGCTGTCTTCTGCACACAAGAATCACAGGCTGGGGAACCAGATGCCAGGGAGTTGGAGATCCAGATGCAAGTGGTCTGCTCCTACAGTGGCCCATGGACTCAGGGGAATATGAATGTCAGTACCCAGGGGCCAGTCAGGATACCAAAGCAAAAGGCCTGTTTCCACATTCCCCCAAAGGGACCAGGCCTCCCCAAGTGAGCCACAGGAGGACCTACAGGGACCAGAAAACTGGGAAGATCCCCGAAAAACAGGTATCTGGCCTTATTCACTCTGTGCCCATCACATGCACCCTCCTGTGAAGGGTATCCAGGAATGGGGACCCAGGGGCACTTTATATCAGGAAGGCAGAGAAAGGGGCCTGCTTCTGCAGCAAGCTTTCAGGGTTCAAGCAGCCCCAAGCCAGCTGCAGGGGAACCTACCTGGAGCAGGAACCTGGGAGAAGCCCCTGTGAACAGTGATCTGGCCTACTCACTCCTGCCTTACTTGCACATCCTGGCACAAGATATCCAAGAATGGTGACCTCTGTACCCTAGTTTTTATTATTGGACAGTTCAAAAAAATAATTTCTTGACATTTGGTATTTTATTATGGAGTATAACAAAATTTACTTAAAAAATATTTTTCGGGCTGGAGAGATGGCTTAGTGATTAAGGCGCCTGCCTCCTAAGCCTAAGAATTTTGGTTTCAATCTCCAGGTCCCACATTTAGCCAGATGGAAAGTGACACAAGGGCGCAATGCTGCACTTGACCACAAGGGGACACACGCATCTGGATTTCATTCACAGCAGCTGAGAGGCTACTGACATGCCCATCTCTATCTGTCTTCCTCTCCCTCTCTCTCTCTCTCTCTCTCCAAAATATATATATTTCTTGTTTATTTCCAAGGATAGAGAAAGAGAGAGAGAGAGAATGAATATATGGTCAAATAAGGGCCTCTCCAGATACATGCACTACTTTGTGCTTGTGGCTTTACAAAGGTACTTGGGAATCAAACCCAGGTTGTTAGCTTTGTAGTCAAGTTCCTTAACTGCTGAACCATCTCTCTAGGCCCCTTCCTTCCTTCCTTCCTTCCTTCCTTCCTTCCTTCCTTCCTTGTTTAGATTTATTTATTCATTTATACATTTATTTATTTTTGGTTTTTCAAGGCAGGGTACTCTCTGGCCCAAACTAATCTGGAGTTCACTATGTAGTCTCAGGGTGGCCTTGAACTCCAGGTGATCCTCCCAGTTCTGCCTCTGAGTGCTGGGATGAAAGGAATGCATCATCATGCCTGGAAAGTCTTACTTTAAATTATAAAATAAAGTCACTTGAAAACAATAGAGGTTCAAGCAACATCATAACCATTCACTTATTAGGATTCAGATATTGCTGAGCATGATTATTTTTTCTTTCTCTCTGTTCAGCATCTGTAGTTGCTTTCATGATTAATTGTATTATCTATGTTTCATGATTCAGTGAAATTGTAATAACATTTTAGATGAACAATCATTTATCACCCAAGCAGAGAGGTGCATCTTTCTCTCTCTAGTTTGCCCTTGATCAATTTAAAATAAAAACTAACCTCATAATCTTTCAAGTTCCACATGAACATTTCTGGATCTCTATTGCTCTGACCATATATCTAAATCCTTGGTTTATATGAGCTCATCCCTAAAAACAAAAGCTTGGGATTGATCATTGGGAGCAGTTAGAACACCATGAACGGATGCCATATTTCAAGCTTCACATGTCTCTCTGAAATGACCTCTGCCTAGTGGTAATCTCTTCATGACTCTGCTTGGTGAACACCCTGTGGTCTTTCCACAGGCATAGGTCTCTATCAGAAAATTCTGAATCTATGATTTTCTCATGTTTGGAGTTGATCCCAGCGAGCTTATCATAATCCCATGCACTGAGAGCATTAGGTTGATTTAACATGATGAATAATTTATGGTGCAAGGGACAGGTTCCAAAACAGCTGAAGCTAATAGAAACCTTTTTGTTTTAAGATTTATTTAATGTATTTATTAGAGAGAGAGAGAGAGAGACAGAATGGGTACATGGGGGCCTTTAGCCACTGCAAATGAACACCAGACACATATGCCACATTGTGCATCTGGCTTACATGGATACTGCAGAATTGAACTTGGGTGGTTAGGCTTCTCAGCAAATGCCTTAACTACTGAGCCATTTCTCTATCCTGATACTTTTTATTTGTAAAGGAGTTTTTACTGCCCAAGTGGAAGTAAAATGTCAATCACTATTCATCTGTACATACTGACTAGCATTTGGATAATCCTCTGTTCAAGGAAAAAAATAAGATTTTGAAAGTCTATTTGAAAGCAAAATAATTTCAGTGAGAATATTGTATCATATATATATATATATTATATATATTTATTTAATTTATTATTTGAGAGAGAAAAAGAATGGGCATACTAAGCCTCTAGCCACTAAAAATGAACTCTAGACACATGTGCCATCTTGTGCATCTGGCTTTACATGGGTATTGGGGAATCAAATCTGGATCCTTTGACTTTGCAGGCAAGCTCCTTGACCACTAAACCATCTCTCCAGCCTTTGAGTCATATTGTTACATCCCTTTCTTTTCATCTGGTTAAGTCTCTTCTATGTGCATATATGAACACACATACACACACATTTTAACTCAGGAGATTTTTAAAGGACGATTTTGACAACATGAACTTTTGTATTATATGCTCAATATTTAATTTAACCCCAGTCAAATAAGTAATTCCATATCGTAGTATTTCACCCTAAAGATTGACAATTTTAGAAATCATTGATAATAAGTTAACTGCATTTGTATATTGGTTCTCTCATGCACTCTGAGTGAATGTCTTAGCAAGATACTTTGTAATACAGTTTGTCAGTATCTATCAACTTTAAAAATGTACAAATTGTTTGACTTTGTATTTTAACATCTAGAAATTTTTCTCACAGAACAATTACACATGAACACAAAGATATAGAAAGTTGTAGAGTCTTTTTGTCGTGTTCATTAGGTTTTCAAAATAAAATCACTAGTGGACTTTTTTTTTTCTAAAATCTTTAGATATTCATTGTATTTTTCTTTTAATAATAGAAAATTGTAATTCCTAAACCTCAGTCTATGTAGTCCTAATTGAATTAATTTCACTTACATTCCCTGAGTTTTTAATGTGTCCTTTAACTTCTTGTCACTTAAGTACATGACAATCACTGTTATTTGAATAACTGGAGCATCCATCAAAGTGGATGACAGACTGGATAAAGACTATAATTTATTCAGACAAATAAGTTGGTAGACAATTGATGCTATGTGAAATTTATCTGTAAAAAGCAATAAAGATCTCCATAGAAATATCATCTTATGTAGATAAATCTATACTTCCTATTCTTTTTCTGGACATTCCCTTTATAATTCTAAAGTTCATTACTTTGTATAATGGTACATTTAGTTATATGAGGTCCAAATATATTTGCATGCAGTTATTTATTCTTATCAGTAGACCCATTAGCTACGTAGTCAATATATATATTTTTAAACTGACCCAGAGATATTAAATAACTTGTCTATGGTCAGGCAGGTAGTTAGTGATACAATCAAAATTTAAGCCATTCTGATTCCACAACCCATTATTTTATTTATTTGCAAGCAGAGAGAGAGAGAGAGAGAGAGAGAGAGAGAGAGAGAGAGAAGGAGAGAAAATGGGCACACCAGGGCCTCTAGCCACTGCAAATGGACTCCAGATGCATGTGGCCCCTTGTGCATCTACCTTACGTGGGTCCTGGGGAACATAACCTGGGTCTTTTGGCTTTGCAGGCAAATGCCTTAAATGCTAAGCCATTTCTCCAGCCCCCAAACCCATTCTTATAACCACTAAACTGTCCAACATGAGTGTATACATAGTAAACTTTAAAACCTTAGCACCAAGGGATAGCATGTCTTCCCAATCCCAAATGAGGTATGTGAGGGAGAAAGAAATACTTAGCTGTATCATCCTTGAAGGACTTACTGTCCTCCCCTTACAGATTCTCAAAGCATCTCCTTGGACAGCACAAGACGTCTTCATGTTGTAGAACTATTGCTCAACTCTCCAGAGCCAGAGTAGTAGTAATTTGGAATTCTCAAGACTCAAATCCCACTTTCTTGAGTACCACAAGGATGGCAAAGCAAGACAATACAGCTCCAACATTCTTGTGAGTTGGCAGAGCCCTGAAACTTCAGGTAGGACACCCAGATGAGCCTTGTTGTTTCCTTTATTCCAGGACTGTGGCATCAGGAAATTAATAGCTACAGAAACATACCTGTCTATGATTAATAGCCTCACTTCAGAAAAAGCAGTGCTTAAACTTGCATACATTGTTTGTTTTCTTCCTGAAAGGTCCCTAATTGCACTTCATATATCCCTGTGATTTTCCAAAGAATAATGTTAAATAATGATAAACGTGTGAACAAGGTGAGTCAAGATGCATCAGATGCAAACTGGAAATATCCAAAGGTCTGAACCTTCTGACCCATTATCTTGGTCAGATTACTAGGGAGTCAAGAAGTCCAGGTCAAGACTTCCATCCCACATGTGTAAACGGACCTTACTGTAACACCTGGCTGGCCAAGGACATTCTCCATGTATATCCATGTTCACTAGACATGGTTTGCAAAACGTGTTTTGTGAGTACCCTAAAAATGAAGGAAATTCTGGAATCTACTTCGTAGCTCTTAGAGGCTCCTGCTGGAAGGGATGGACCTTGTCTGAAGGGATTTAATGCAATGAGATAGGTGAATTCTTCTTTGAGATACAAAGAAAAGTGATTTCTAAACTCGTTTATCTATAGAGGGAAGGGTGACAGAATGAGGACAACGTTAAGGATAAAGTGAACCCAGAGGTCTCCTGGATATGGGTTCTAGAAGGAAATTATGAGGAGATAAAAATTGTGTCTGTTTCCTTCATTTTCTAATTTTGTCTATCTCTGATCTTTCACGAAATGTCTCATTTTCTTAATTGGTTTCTGTCTCTTTTTTTGTGCTACTGCTTTTTTTTCTCCTCTGTGCAAATCTATTCCCCCCCGTGTTCCTTCTGCTTTATTCTATTGAAATGTGGCCTCTACAGAACACTGGACATGCAAGCTCTTTAGTTAGGTATCCCTGCCAACTGACTACATTCTCACGCTTCATTTTAGTCTTGTCAAAATAAATCTGGATGGCTCTCTTCCAGGGTATAGCAGCCAGGGCTATCCAAGGAACAGAGCTCATCGAACCTATATGTATTAAAAGGGAGAAATTATTGCATTAGCTTATAAGATATGACCATAGCTGTCTAACAACAGTTGTCTACAGGCTACAGAGTCATGGAATACAGTAGCTGCTCAGTCCGTGAGGCTGGATGTAGGCTGGAGATTCAAAGAACCTGGTAGCTGGTCAGTCCCAGAGACCGTGTGCAGGATGAGTTCCAATGTCCTCAGAGGATAGCAAATGGTAGATGCATGAATGAAGAGTGTCAAGAGAGACCAGGCAAAAAACATGCACTGGCGAGTAGCACAGGCAACTAGACTAAGGAAAGGTGTTATGGTCTCCTGGAAATGCCCCAGTGGAAGGGCTGCCCGCTCTGGAGGAAGGACTTCCTTGCTTAGTTAACCCTTCCTGGAAATGCTCTCACAGACCATGCTTGTCTCTCACATGATTGCTAATCTGATCAAGTTGACAATAGAACTTCACCATCACACCAGGGAAATGGGTGGGTTACAAGATGACACATAAGTGGTTAATGATGGATTTGCTCAAATGTTTCCCCTCTGAAATCATCATGATTTTGTAATCCTAATAAATATGAAGCTAAATATATGTGGATCCAGAGTTTTGTCAAAATCTAACCTATCTTCACAATCTTAAAATCTACTTGAATGTCAAGTAGGAGAGATGTCTCAAGAATTTGATAAAAGTAAAAGCAGGGGTTGGGGTAATGGCTCAGCTCTTGTTTACAAAGCCGGATGGCCTGGGTTTGATTTCCCAGTGCCTGTGTGAAGCCAGATGCGTAAAGTAACATATACTTCTGGCATTCATTTGCAAGACGGGAGGCCCTAGTCTATTAATTCATTCTCTCTCATTAACTCTTTCTCTGTCCTCTTTCTCAAATAAGTAAATACAAATATTTAAAAAAATATTTAGAGAAAAGCCTAAAAGTTCTATCTTATAGCCTGAGACTCCACAGTGAATTTTACTTACATACATTGTTACACACAATTACATAGTTACATACATTGTTTGCATTTCCTATGCAAAATCTATGTCAAGCACATTTCATTCAGTTACAATCTGTGAAGCCGCTGGGACTTTAATTAAATTCACAGCTTTAGTTTGCTTTTCTGTAAATGGAGATAAAATACTTTTAGGTAGTTTATTGCTTTTGTGGAATCAGCCAAAGTTGGGAAATATTGTTTGTTATAACTAAGAACTAGCTCTTGTCAAACTCTAAAAATCAGTTCAATTCCTGAGGTTAATTACAGGGCCAGCACTAGGTCCTGAACTTCCTTATTATGTTAGAACATGCCATCCACATGAACAAATATGTATACTAAAGAAATCAAGGGCTGGCTACACATCATGGGAACATAAAAGTGAATTGGTTAGCATTCTTTCTCATTATCAAACTACTCAGGGAATGTTCTTACTATTCAAAACTAAAGTTCATTATATAATATACTATGAAGTAATTTCAGGAATAATAATTAGTGCCCCAGTTTCATTTTATAATTTAGAAAACTGACCATACCTATTATTCCTTTGAATTTTTTTGACTTTTTTAAAATTGACAACTTCTATCCTTACATACAAAAAAACACATGATATTTCACTCCCCTCCCCACATTCCACTTTAGAACTCCAATCTCCATCATATCCCCTCCCTCTCTCCATTAGTCTCTCTTTTCGTTTGATGTCATCATCTTTTTCTTCTGTTTTGAGAGTCTTGTGAAGGTATTGCTAGGCACTGCAAGGTCATGGATATCGAGGCCAATTTCTGTCTGGGCAGTTGCATTGTAAGGAGTCATACCCTTCCTTTGGCTCTTCCATTCTATCCGCCAACTCTTCCGCAATGGTCCCTGAGCCTTGGAGGGTGTGACAGAGGTGTTTCAGTGCTGGGCACTCTTCCATCCCTTCTTCTCAGCACTATGTTGCCTTTTGGGTCATCCCAGTGGTCATCGCCATCTGAAAAGAGAAGCTTCTCTAACCAGAAGTGAGAGTAGCATTAATATGTGAATATGAACATTAAGCGTAGTGCTTTCAGGGTAGCTTGGTGGGAATAATATATACATTTAACGAGACAAGCACAGGCTTTATACCCCTAAGGCTCATGCCCTCCCCTGCCATAGACTTTTGTCCTGTCAGCTAGGAATCAGACCCTGCCCCCAATAATGACAAGAGCCAAAGATAGAGGCCCTCTAAATCTAAAAGTATTACAGGCAGCAATATTCAATACCTCATATTCAGCTTATTTGAAAATGGTAAGGCCAACCACAAGTATGCAACCCATAACCTGCCCTGACCTGGAAAGAGAGGTTAGCACTTCAATGCAGGCCTTTGTTACCTTTTGGTGTGGCTTCCAAACTCATCAATGCTGAATACCCACCTCATTCCCTGAGCTGTGGAGCTTGGCTCAGCTGTGCTGGATGCGGTGTTGGTGATGTGGTACAGAGCTGCTGCTAGTTGCTGAATTCTGCCAATTTTCTGAGGTTCTGATGGTTGGGGGATGGGTGAGTTCAGGAACCCTGTAGTAGCTCACACTATTCCCCTGTATCTCTTTCAGTAGCTCATCAGACTTTTTTTCAATTTCTGGGCTCTGTAAGGAGACTGATGAGGTTTGGAAGTCCCCCTAGTTTTTGTGGGCAGCAGTGGCGGCGGCTGTAGCGGAGGCTCAGTGGTTCTGGGCAGCAGCTTGGAGCAGCGGCTTGAGGCCATTGTGGAGCGGGTTGTCCTGGGTCAGGCCGCAAGCTCCAAAGTGGGTTTCTGGCCATCTCCTGCTTTTCCACTGTTTTCCGTAAAACATATTCTGCTCTTTTCCAAAGAAGAGTGTAGTTCTGCTTAAATCCGTCCCTAATCTGGTTTGGCGTGGATCCTGTGCCACCATCTTACCCAGACAGAAGTCTCTCATTGCTTTGAATTTTTAAGGTAACTGTTATTTGTTCAACTTTTTCCAGTTGAATAAATATCAGTTCATAGACATTGTAACTTACCAGCTATTAAATTGACATGAAGTTCTACTTAAAGTGGTTTGTACTTCCATGGTCCTTTGGCTAGTCATGTCTTATATCGCATCAAAATTAGATTACAGCATAGATTAGAGAGTGTGGTATTTTGATTCAGGTATCTCCCATAGACATAGGTGTTCTGAGTGTTAGATTCCCAGCTGATGGTGATTTGGGAATTAACACCTCCTAGAGGAGTGTATCATTGGGGGTGGGTTTATGGGTGTTATAGCTAGCTTCCTCTTGTCAGTGTTTGGCACACTCTCCTTTTGCTGTTGTCTGTCTGACGCTCACCCTCTGCTCATGTCGTCATTTTCCCCTGCTATCATGGAGCTTCCCCTCAAGTCTGTAAGCCAAAATAAATCCCTTTTTTCCCCCCACAAGCTGCTTTTGGTTGGGTGTTTTCTGCCAACAGTGCAAGCCTGACTGCAACACAGAGTTTTATATTTGACATTTTATTCTGATTTTGGCAAACAACAACAACAACAACAAAATTCTATGTATTTCATTGATAAATAAAATCTTTGTCTTTCATTACATAACCTAGACCTCTCTTTCCTTTTTACCTCAGGTTGTCCCTCTCTAGCCCATTAGTTATGTTCAGCATTGTGTGGAACTCATGTTAAGTGATAAAAGGAACTATTCAACCACAATAATTATCATCATGGGATGTAAGCATAATGTGACAACAATATTTTACCCTTTATGTAAGGACTGAATTGAAGATGAGCTGCTCCAAGTTGATCTTTTTGTTATGTGCAAATAGGGATTATTAGTTTCCTTCTTATGTAGCCCTCTGTGGAAGCAATACTGCAAGAGAAAAAAAAAAAAAAAAAAAAAAAAACAGGAGTTCTGGGGCACAACTTAAAGAGATATTTGAGTTCAATTATCTAACCTTTCAATACAGATGAGAAGAATATTAGAAATTTAAATGTTAAAAGCCAGTATGTGTTTATGTGAATTATTTTCCAATTCAAATAGGTCAGAAAATATCTTAATGAGATAACTTTGGTGGAGTAGTTCAGCCTAGACAGAAATTACACAAATGAACTTCCTGTTTAATCACTAGCTCCTCATTAAGTTTCAACACCATAAGGCATGCCTCCATGTCCTTTAAAATAAACCAGAATTTGTTTGTTTGTTTTATTTTATTGCCATGTCACATTAATAATCTGACTTTAAGCATATTTAATATATCCTTACACTTTACTTTACCTGTGGTGCTGGTCAATAATATCTGCTTTACTTCACTCACAAGATCATATATGGCTTAAATTACAGAATGCTTCTATTATTTTTAGGGAAAACACAGTTAGTGTTCTGTGGTTAACATATTGCTCAGTTCTAGGAATCCATTTATTTTTTATAAGAGAAAGTTTTGGGACTGCAGAGCTAGCTCAGTTGATAAAGTGCCTAACTTATAAACATAGAGATGTGAGTTTGATTTCCAGTCCCCACGTAAAAGTGCTATCATGGGCTATATATGCCTGTGACCAGAGGGCAGGGCAGGCAGGGACAGTGGATCCTTGGAGCTCCCTGGCTGGTGTATTCTCTAAGCGTCAGGCCAATGACAGAGACCCTTTCCCAAAACAAGGTGGATGGGGTTCTATCCTGAGCTTGTCCTCTGGCATCCATACACATGCACACACTCACACACACACATATGCCCAACATATATGAACCTGTAGACACACATACACTCATACCACACACACATACATACATGAAAATAAGTCAGTGCTGCTGTCAGTTATCTGTTGCTCTTTCCATGGGATAGCTCAGTTTGTTCCTTCATAATCAAAGCTAAGATTTATCTCATCAAGATCTTCATCTACTTACGTGTGTCTCCTCATTGTGCTATAGAATCTACTGGTTGGGCAAAGTTAAATCAATTCTTTCTAAGTTCACAGTTATAAAGTATGAAAAGAGCTTGCAATTTAGTAAGAGTAACCAAATATACAATGTCCTTAAAGGTTCTATGACACTGCCACCAATCTTGAAAGAAGACACTGGCCTTTTGTATTTCCACATTAGCAAATAATTGCTACAGCAACCTAGCAACAGAAAATAACCTTGTAGCTAAAGCAGTTTCTGTTTGACTGCAACCAGTTATCAAAGGCCACTGTGAGGTGTTACTGGAGGACACTCAAGAGTTAGAGAATGAGCATGCCTATACAACTTTTGGGTTGAATTTTGATCTCTACCACTAATTCATGCTGGTTTCCTGGTTCCTGTGGTTCAGAATTAGATCTCCATTGAAAGAAATACTTCAGCAAGCTAATGTCAGGGCACTAAAATGAGCCATAATCTAGTGTGACTGGCATACATATTAATAGAAGAATTTAAGACTACCAAAGGAATTGGATTAATAAGAAGAAAATGCAGAGATTTCGTGATAAGACAGCTTTCTGAAAGTCAATAAGAGAGGCATGGACCAGCCTTTAGAACTCACCAACCCTGCCTCGTAATCTGATTTCTAGCCTCTCCTGTACTGGAACAATTCTCATTACAGAGACCTCAGATGGGCCTCAGCCTGGATGCTACATTCAACTTGAGCTTTAATATCTCTTTTTATCCCTCAAATACCAAGTCTTTGTTTTTAATCACTGAATGAGTCCTTCAATGCTAATCAGCACAAGTCACTATGATCAATCTTATCAATTCTTGGTAAATGGGTGTGTTGTTATCACCTCCTTTCCCCATGACTTCTTCAGTAACCTGCCCATGAGGAGCAAGGGAGAAAGTGGCTATTAATGTGTTCTTGGTGGTCACTGTCACAAGTCTGCTAGTTTTACCTTCTAATAAGGAAAAGATAAGTTTTCAATTTATCACCATTCTTATTACAACATTAAGTTTAGAAATGACATAAATTTCCCAGGGATGCTTTTGGCAGAAGTAAATAAAATCTTAATAAAAATATAACTCACAACCCCATGGGGAATAACTGAAACCCCATTGAGGAGGGTCTCCATTGGAGTGGGGGCAGGGAAGAGGGAAAAGAGGGTACCATCACATGATATATCCATGTGAAATATGTTCTTAATAATAATAATAATAATGAGAATAATAATAAAAGATTTTTTAAAAAGTATAATGCTACCCATAGGTAATATCATGCCTGGAAAGGGCAAGTCTAGCTGTAGGACTGGCATGTACCCTGTTCTTCAGCAGTGGAAGGCACTTCAAAACTTGAAGAATTGTGTAAGGGCAACAGAAAAGGGATTTTACCTCTGAAACACAGGTTATGGAGATGATTTTCTCAAAGGCTTGGGAAGATGCCAGGTACATGCAGATAATCTTCATCATAAATAATTACCCAATCTGTAAACATTTCCATGAGGAGAAAATACAACTTAGAAAATTACTTTTTCAGTTTTATTCACATTTAAAGTTCACATGGCAGGTCTGGTTTGCTTGTTAGGTAGAGTCTTGCACACATAAAACATGAGCTGATTATTTCCCTGTTGGATAGAGTCTTGTACACATGAGCATGAGCTGTGATTTACATGTTGGATAGGGTGTTGCACACAAAGATCATGAGCTGTGGCAAAAGCTGACCCCACATTTTGCTTTTTTTTTTTTTTTTTTTTTTTGGCTACACAAAGGAGATGTGGTATCTTGAAGATAGAAAAACAACTCCTGAAGATTTGAAGTTCATAACTCTGAGTTAGGTTTGGAAGATTTTGCAATCCCTTCCCAGAAGATGAACTGACTTTTAAAAGAGCTATGGAAATCATCCTTCCTGTCATCTATACTGTCATTTTCCTGAGATTTCATTTCAGGTGGGACCTTAGCATATATGGAGTCAGTCATGACTAAACTTATGCTGAAGCCCCTTCTCTCTGCAGCACTGAAGGAGAAGTAGCTCAGAGCATGATTTCCTCTGCAAATAACTTTGACATTTCAATTTGGAACTAATGTGTTAACAGGTAATATCTGGTACCATACAACACATTATATGTCAATTGGAATGCTTTGTCAAAATGTTCACAAGTGCAGAAGTAAGCTCCTTCATTACAATGTTTATAAGAACCTTTAGTCTTCTTTAAGTCTTGGCATTATTTTTACACTTCATAACTCCATTATTATGTTCATCATCTTTATAAAGAGAAAAGGTAAAGTCTGTGTTTATATTAATCAGGCACTAATCAAAAGAATGTAAATATGTATTACTTAATTCTTCCTTTCTCCATCTCTCTCTCTCCATCTCTCTCTCTCTCTCTCTCTCTCTCTCTCTCTCTCTCACACACACACACACACACACCTGCTGTGAGTTGTATTTTTATCATTTTTGTCTTACAGATATAATTTAAAACAGGTCGTTTATCCAAAGAAATTTGGTTAATCATAACTGAGTCAGGATTGTCTGTCTGTTTGAATCAGTCTGAGACCTTGACCACATGGCAGACCACCCCTCATCTAAAGATGATCTGAGATTTTTAAAGCATAGGTCTTGGATCCTGTCCCAGACATCAATTGACTGGTTCCTTTGTTCTTGAGATATACATGCATTACAGTATAGAACTCAAGACTAACATCTTAAGGTCTAAATCCTTTTTCATTTCTTTTCTACAAAGAGACTAATTGCAGGGGAAGTGAAGGTACTTGTTCCACACTTATTCTGTGCCATGCATTTACCTAGATTATTTTATTTTCAAAGAAATCTTGAAAAGTTATTATGTTAGAGATAGTATAACTGAAGCTTAGTGAGGTAAAGTAAGCTTCCTACAGCTTCATCAAAGCTGTACAGACTGTAGACAAACCATTGTCTGCTGGACTAACCACTAGCATCCTTTTTCTAACAAGGGTGTCAGTCATTAGGCCAATATGTCACTTAGGTTCAAGACCTGAGACAGTACTGATGAAGAAAAAATGTGTGTGTGTGTGTGTGTGTGTGTGCGTGAAACTGAGAGTATGGAGAAGTTTGAGAAAGAGAAGAAATGGGGCTAAATAAAAGTGGCTTATGAGGTACATGGAGGAAGCTATGAGACAGGTAAGGTAGGGAGATTTACACATAGGTTTGGCATGTAATGTGAGCATACGGTTTTCATTGATATTTAGCTCAGATTTTTTTTCTAAAACATGCACCTCAGAGAAAGGAGTATGACCTAGCAGAAGGGTGCTCACTGCAGACATGGACTATTGTTTATTGCTTCTCCCTTTTTCTTTCCACTTGGTGATGTAAGATTTCTTTTCAGTTGGCTGTGCACATCTCTGGCATAACAGTGCTATTGACTAGAGCATATGAAATAAAACTATTGGAAATAAGTTGTAGCAGGGACTCTTATTGGTATGTCAGGCTACAGTTTTGTTTTATTTGTTTTCCAAGGTTGAGTCTCACTCTAGCCTAGGCTGACCTGGAATTCACTATATATTCTCAGGGTGGCCTCAAACTCACGGCAATCCTCCTACCTCTGTCTCCCAAGTGCTGGGATCAAAGGTGTGTGCCCAGCTACACATTTATTTTCAAAACTTCTCACTAAGAAGCCATGTACCGCCATTTGTAAATGGAGAGTGGAAATATTTGAGAAGTTAAGTAACTCAGCAAAAGACAGTTTAATTTGTGGAAAACTGGAGTTGAAATTTCACTTTTATCCATAATACATTTATTCTTTATACAACAAATCCAAATAGAACAAAAATAACAGAATATGATATTCTCATAAATTTGTCTGTACCAGGCTTCTAGTTTCTTTTTGTTATTCTGTAATGGTCTCTTGATTTTGTTTTATATATTTTTTTTATCTCACCACATATGACTATCATATCATTTACTTATCTTCCTTCAGTTATGAGCAAATTTGAGAAAGTAATATTGGCACATTCACAATCACTATACTGGTGGAAATCTTGAGAAAAATTTATTAGGAAGGTAAGTTGATTTACCTTCAGAAGAAATTGAAAGATGTTCCTATGGTTGGCACTTGTTGCACTTTCCACCAGTATGGAATCAAATAATGTGAATAAGCTGGAGTGGAAAAGAAGAACCAGGGGTTAGCTTGTGACTTTTGAGCAGGAGGAAAGCTAGTGAGTCAGTCGTGAAGGAATATCAGGGGTTTTTTGTTTGTTTGTTTTGAGGATATTGCAAATGCACTAGCTATGTGAAACTATCTATTTCTCTTATTTGGTGTGAGTCAAACAGGATTGAATATTGAGCTTCTTAACAAGATTGAAGTGACTCTTTGCCCTCTGCCTTTACTAACATACACTGAGAGATTTGGTCTTCTTATCTTTCAAAGAAATTCACCTTCAGAATGAGAACAAAGACGGCATTGAGGTTGTAAGTGCTAACGAATTTAGTAATAAAGTTCCAAAAGAAAACCTGTTTGCACTATGGTTTCAAATACATTGTTTATAACATATATGTAAACATTTCTCCTCTCATGTTCTTTTATTTCTTCTCAAATGTGTTTTTCTTTTATTTTTTTGTGGGGAGGGCAATCTGAATTGCCAACAAATTTCCACTTCAGAAAGTAGTCAGCTTATTAGTACACATGTTGCAAATAAACCAAAACTCCAGTAATATGTAAATATCTGAAGTACAAAAAATGCACAAGAAAATTCACTGGGTAAGAAAGAGCATTCAATAAATTATTGTATTGGGAACCTGATTTGCTGTATTGTGAAACTTAATTTAATTATCTACTATTTTTATTAACTATAGAGATAGAATCTAATTGAGTTCCTGCTATCAAATGTATTTAGTTAATACACAAGTGAGTGACTGAAACAAAAAAAATTTAATTTAATAATGGCCATTTATGGTTTTAATCAAGCAGACCAGATCATTGATAATAAATGGTGACCTTGTATTGCTTATTATTTTTCTCTCTTCCAGACTTTATCATTGCTAGCTGGCTTCTGCAAACATAAATTTGTAAATCATTACTTAGAGGAGATTGTATTTTATGGTGTTTACGGTGATGGTGACCTTTCTCTTTGTGTGAAAATATTGCTGATGGTTCAATTGTTCTTTTGTACTATTCTTAGGTGATTGTTTATTCCATGGTCAGAACTGCTATTTTCAAGGCTGCCATTGTAGCATACCTGACATTTTCAATTCTAGTTTGTGTAAAACTGCATTTAGTTTCATGAGTTCCACATATATTTCAAATATTATTGTACAGATCTGGCAACTTCTGTGCCTTCTACCTGTCCAAAAGGAAAACCTCTAGGTTGATGTTGGCACACTGGGTTATGTTTAGAGCATTTGGTATTTGTGAGATTTGCACAGACTTTTCCAGGGGTGGAGGCAGGCTGCTTCAAAGCTACTTGGCAATGAAAGGAAGTCTGTATGGGACCAGAAATCATTGGAATCTGATCTTTGTGACATTTTAAAAATCATCTCAAATGTATTTCATTCTACCATAAAGTTCCTGATCACAAATCAAATCATTCTGTGAAAATCAGTTTCGAACTGGTGGGGAATCATCAGCTCATTTGGTTTCAGAAGACACTGCACTGAATTGAAGACTGCTTTTATGTTCTTTCCCAACTAGAGCCATGATTGTGGAAGTTTTCTATTCAGTCATTTCCCTATTTTTTTTTTTTTTTTTTTGGTTTTGCAAGGTAGGGTCTCACTCTGGTCCAGGCTGACCTGGAATTCACTATGTAGTCTCAGGGTGGCCTCAAACTCTCGGCGATCCTCCTACCTCTGCCTCCCGAGTGCTGGGATTAAAGGCGTGCGTCACCACGCCCAGCTTTCATTTCCCTCTTTTGGGGCTGTTTGCCCTCTCTCTCCCTCTCCCACTCCCCCTCCCTCTCTCTCTCTCTCTCTCTCTTAATTGTGCTTGTGAGAAGTTTTCATGATACTGAAATGAGGAAGAGAGAGAGAGAGAGAGAGCATGAAGGAAGCATAGGATCATATGGAGCACAGGGTGTGAGCGAGTTGTTTGTGCCTTTGGCTGTGGTTGGCAAATCAGTGGCTCTGTGGATCTGACAATCACTGATGTACCACAAGACATTGTGCTGAGCAGGATAGGACCTCATGGCCCCAAGGTTGCCCATATGCAAGAAGTCTGTTTTACACTTTTTCCCAGGTAAGTTATTGAACAAGACTATTTCAAAGTATATGAGAGAAAGGAGAGAGAGAGAGAGAAAATTACAGAAAAATTGAAATTGAGGGCATACTTGAGATATACTGAAAGCTAAGTACCCATAATCACACAGCCAAAACATAAATCAGAGTGACTGCACCAAAACACTAGCTGTCATCAGAAGTAAAATACAAAATTTGAGCTTTATGCCTTTCTCAGTATGATTTAGACAGATATAAACCAACAGCTTGAGTGATTCTGCTTTCAGGAAAACAAATGCAGGCATATTACAAATCACAGAAAAGGTCAGAGTGCATCTCCCTTGATGCATTACACGAACTGAGTGATATCTGCTACCTCCCACATTTCAGATCAAAGTTTATCAGTTCTCATGTATGCCCAGTAAACTCAAACAGCCTTTGTAGGTAACTAACTTCCTCGGATTGGATGTGAAGTCCACTCACTGGGCGGGAACTCATGCCTGTTACTGCAAACCAAGTCAGAATCCCATGGCCAGAAAACTAACTGGCCCCAGAGAGAAGACCCCCATTGCTCTATGGATAAGGCAAATGTGCATATGCATCAAAATGTTGCTCAAAGTTATATGCATATCTCTCTTAGTCAAAGTTTCTCTCACTCTTGGTTGGAGAATCTTTTATTTTACAGATAGAAGAGAATACTGGGGACATGCATAATCCAACAGTATGTTAGGAAATGATAAATGACGGCCCACCACAAAATATGCCATCTTTATCACATTCACTAGGGCCGAGGCGAAATTGCAGAGGAGGCAGCAACAGATGTATTAATTACTTCCAGTGCTTGCCTGGCAATCACCTCTAATGAAAACATATTGATACAGAAATACAGAGTCTACAGAGAACTCAACATAAACCAACCTGCTAGCAGACCTGCCAAGGCTCAGAGATTCTTGGGGAAGAGGAAACTAGAAAAGTGTAGAGCCACAAACTGTGCAGAAATATCCTGAGGCATAGGCCCACCCCCACAGAGACTAACTGAGGCTCTAATTACCCCCTAGTGAACACAATCCCATTGAAGAGAACCTTCAGAGGACCAGGACAGAGGGGATATAAGACTATAACAAATGTAAAAAAAGTCTATTTTTTGTTGAATTTTACCATTAGCAGGAGAATTGCTTTTTGGGCCAACATTTTATTTTATTGTACATGATATCATAGCCCATTGCTTGGTATGTCCCATCTATAGCTTTGATTAATCAGTTCTTATTTAGCTATTATTATCATCACATTTTATAATATAGCTTTATTGACATATAATTCACACAAAATTAAATTTACTCCTTTAAAGTATACAATTCACTGACTTTTAATATATTTACAGAGCTATAGAAGTGACATCATCATAATCTAATTTGGAATAATCACATTGGCACTAAAGAAAACCCAGTGCCATTTAGTCAATTGTCTCCCTATCCTAGCCCTTCTGAAGTTGCCTATTCCAGTAGTTCAAAGAAATAGAATCATGCAATGTGTATTCTGTAGCTTATTTTTACATTATCATAATTTTCCCATGGTTCATCCATGTTGTAACACATCAATTTTAAAGACCCCTGTTGTAGTGAGCTTTACATTGCTAGGATGAACTTCCAAACCAGACACAGTTTATGGGAGGAACAGGATTGATTGAAGGTTATAAATCGAGGTGAAATGTCATAATGGCAGAGTAAGCTTGTCTTCTTTTACAGGTCCACACAGAGAGAAAAACCACCACAAGCACCATAAATAAGCATACTCCAGGAATCCCAGGCACAGCTTAAGCACTCTACATAACTTTAGGCTGGAAATCCAGATCCACCCAAGCGCACCTTAGGGCTGGACCCAGGATCTGCCCACATGGTGACACCAAGTTACAAACTTAAGTAAAACTCCTGAATCTAATGGGGAATGTAGCAAACAGCTTCAGGTTCAGTGAGATGAACTTCCAGACCAGGCAAAGTTATGGAGGAATGGATATTTACTGAAGCTTACAGATCCAGAGGAAGTTCCATAATGGTAGAAGAAGTTGGCCTGCTTTCACAGGACCAAACACTGAGAACAAAGCCACAAGCCAAAAGCCACACAGCACAGCACACCTCAGAACTCCAGCTAGGCACACTTTGCATACCTTTAGATTAAAATCTCAAACCCTCCACCACACCTTAAGATTCACCAACTGACAGTGCCTCCAGCCAGGTGGCTACAGATCCAAACTACAAACTAGTAAAACACTTAATATATTGGGGGCCATCTATTCAGCCTACCACCCCACCCCATTCTCTGAGGTTTGACTTTCCATGTTTCTAGTTACTGCTCTGAATAATGGACTGAAACTTTAAATGTCACAGAATCCATGAGCAGAATCAGATGATCCTATTTTGAATGTGTTGTGAGGTCATTAATATCCCAACTCCTTACACTGTGGGTCAAGACCCCTTATAACCCACGTAATTGAATGTTAGGATCACAAAACTTTGGAAACACTGAACACTTTCTAAATGCAGACAACCAAAAAGTAATTCAAAAGCAAAAGCATAAAAAACCCAATGTGTTTCTGGAAACATTCATCCATGTTGTTTCATGGGTCTTCACTGTAGCCTTGGTTTTCAACCCAAAACACTTCGCACTGTGCATGCCAATCAAGCCATGTAACCCCATCCCACCTCTACTAAGATTCAACACTATTGTATGTTATGCATTTATTATTTAATTTTTATCTCATTATTGTCTTGCATGTATAGTATGTGTTTTATTCTCTCTCTCTCTCTCTGTATGTGTATGTGTGTGTGTGTGGTGTTGTGCATGTGGGTGGTGTATGTATATGTGTGTTCAGCTGTGTACCGATTGGATGTATGCTGAGGCCAGAGGAAAACATCTACTGTCTTCTCTTCACTGGTCCTCATGTATCCTTGATACAATCTCTCACTGAGCTCAGTGCTCGGAGGGAGCAGTCATGCCTAGCTGTTTATGTGTGTGCTGGAGAATCAGAGGTACTCATGCTTGAACAACAAGGACTTTTCACCTTTGATCGATCTTCCCAGACCTGCTGTATTTTATGAAATGCACAATTTTCGAGTTGTAGATACAACATATTTTGCTTTCATATAAATACTTATTAAACCCTTATCCACATTCCTCAGCATGGGAATATTCAGTTAGTATTTTTGTGTTATATTATGTCAAAATGGCTTTTTTTTTTTTTTTTTTTTTTTTTTTTTTGAGGTTGGGTTTCACTCCAGCCCAGACTGACCTGGAACTCACTCTGTAGTCTCAGTGTGGCCTTGAACTCACAGTGATCCTCCTACCTCTGCCTCCCAAGTGCTGGGATTAAAGGCATGCACCACCACGCCTGGCTAGAATGGCTGGTTTTAAATATTGCTATTTGGGATGCTGACTTGAGCTTCATAGAAGTGATGAAGTAAATTTTGTTTTGGGATTGAGACAGAATTTCTAACAATTTCTGTAATGGGCACAGACAATCTTCAGCCATCTTGTACTATGCAATTTGTCTGATTTATGCAATTTGTCTATTATCATTGATAATTATAAAATTGAAATATTCTGAAGAATGTTGAAGATGTTCTATGTCCTATAGAATCACATATTCAGTCAATATTGAATTATCTATGTAAAAATAATCAAGAATACCTATCATATTTGTATGTGAATTTACTTTGCCCTTACTAAATGGTAATAATAATAATATAACAAAAGAATTTTAAAAATGCTTTTCTTTGTGATGTATTGTAGTGAATATTTTCTTTGCATATTTATTTTATATGCCTATATATATGGGGTCATGTAAACATTTATAAGGCAAAAAGGTTTGTGAGGGACAAAGTTTAAGAAGCCCAGACTAATAGTATCATACTGTCACAATACTTACCTCATTCACCTTGCTTCACTCTTTAAGGTGACATTGTATCATCTTCCACCATACAAGAAAAATGAGCACAGAATCTTTTGAATAATAAAATTAAAAAGCCTTTGTTAATGCTAAAATATTTTTGCATTATTATTAATCTCTTCCTAGGCCTAATTTAGAAATTTTATAATTTCTAAATGTATGGCAATATGTCTGCAAATATGTATAGGAAATAAATTTAGAAATGAGATTTCAGACATCTACAAGGATCTTAGCATGTATCTCCCATATTTAAGAAAGGAAACTAATATATAATTCTCTATACCCAATAATATTCGACCAATGGTATTATGCCATGTTTTGTGTATCCATTAATCAATTGATGAGCTTTTGAGTTATTTCTACTTTGGTTATTGTAAATAATATCCCTTTTAATATTGCTAAGTAAGTTTTTCTTTTGTGTGGGGACATATGTTTTCACTTTTCCTGAATACACAAATAGATCTAAATTATATGGTACTCTGTAGTCAATAAGTCAAGGAATAACCAAAGTATGTTCTATAGTAGCTGTGCCATCTTGAAGACCTCTAAATAACTTTCATTTTGTAGTTTATTCATTGACATTAGGTTCAGTCATAGCTATTCTAGGTAGTATGATGTAATGTAATATTTCTCATTTGTCAACCATATGAGTGGGGATAAAATTTATGTTCTTATTACACATTTTCTAATATAGTCACTGTTCTTTTTAAATAAGTTACCTTCTCATTTTCCATGTTGGGTTTATGATAACTCTCACCAATAGAAACACTTACCATGAAACATATATTGTATATTTATATGGGCCAAACCCTGCTTTAAATATATTTCTTCTTGGGCTGGAGAGATGGCTTAGTGGTTAAGGCACTTGCCTGTGAAGGCTAAGGACCCAGGTCCAATTACCCAATACCAATGTATGCCAGATGCACAAGGGGGTCCAAGCATTAGGAGTTTGTTTGTAGTGGCTAGAGGCCCTGGCATGCCCATTTTCTCTATCTCTCTCTGCCTCTCTCTCTTTCTCTGTCAAATAAATAATAAAATAAAATAAAGAAAAAATATTTAAAAATATATATAATTTCTTACTAAAACATCACAAATACCCTGTTCATTCTGAAAAAAAAAAAAAACTAGCTGCATTAACCTATTAGCTGAAGTTATTGAATAAATCACAGCTATTTAAAATGTTACTTTTAAAACCTGAGTCATCAGCTCTCTTGATTTTCCCAAAAATATAGTAGCGTTTTTCATATGATTATTCTTCAAATAGCCTATTACAAAGGCAATTATTTTCTAGCAGCCATAAGCACATGGCAGATAAACATTACAAGTATATGGCAAAAGAATCCCAGAGGTAATGTCTAAAGAGAAAGAAGGCTGTAATACACTAATGAAGCTTTTAGCCAGCAAGCTCTTTCTATATAATCCCTAATCACTAGATACTTCACTAACAGGTGAGTGGAGGAGGTGTGCAGGTGATGAGAGAGAAAGATATAAAGAGAAAGTGTGTTACTAATAATCAATTAGAATTGAGGTCAGGATATTTCACTACTGGAGGCTGGATATACTTTCCCACTGCATTCTTTTCTACAAATGTTTAAAGACCAAAATGTGCAAAACCGTTTAGCAAAATGCAACCATGGGGTTCATAATTTGTAATTTTTAAAAACAACAATCAAAAGCTGCTGCACCTCATGAATTATGCAACAATAGGTTCTGAACAAGAATAAAAAAAAATTAGAAGCAAGATCTATACTCCCAGCAGGCAAAATATTGTTTGACATTTTTAATCATAATGAAACATACAACCTTTTGAGGCAAGACTCAAACACATTTGCATGTCAAAGAATAGGTTCCATTTAAAATTTTTATGTTAGCACTTATGATTCAAGTTTATAAAGAATACATTAAATATCTGTATGGCTGAGAAGGCATTGACTTGGATGAAAATAGATTGCTGATTAACTAGCCAGACTTAAGGTAAGAAAACTACAGGAAGCCATTTCTTTCTGCTGCTTCTTGAGTACACCTTTGTTTCATTTTCTGAAGGCAAAAAAGATAACCAACAATTCCATGGTCCCAGTAAGGATTGTCCTCAGTGGAGTGGGGACAGCTAGGAGGAGAATGATGGTGCCAATACTTGATAGCCATACAAAGTTTCAACTTAATAAAATAATTAAATAAAGTGAAGGCTTGGGAAAAAATTTTTAAAGTTTACCAAATATTGGACATCTTACATTAATATTATGCACATTTCTTAACTGAACATACATATAAAGGGTTCCCACTCAATTTCTTTCTCTAACCAGTCAGGTTTACCTAATTATCACATTTTTTGGCCCTTCCCTCAAGAGTAACACTGAAGCAATAAAGACAGTTTTAACTTCGTGAATAAACTAACCTGTTGTACTTTATCCCACTCTGAAGAAAGAGTAGAGCAGCTGGGACTATAATTTATATTGATAATAAGTTTCACAGGTTAACATTTAGAGTCAAGGAAATGTTTTATAAACATCAGTTATCCTGATAAATGTTGATCAAAATCAAATGGAAAAAAAAAAAAAAAAAAGTTTCTTCCTCAACTATTTTTCTAGAATTCAAAACTTTTTACTTAATGAATGCTTCTTATTACTCAACGACCTCAAAAGTCCTTCTAAAAGCTAATCAGTATTTTTCTAGATTATTCCTTTCTTCATAAGTTACAGTCATATTACTTTATACATTGAGATAGAGAACTTTAGAGTGTCTCATCCATTCTTAAAATATTATTTAACATACCAGAAATGATTTGAATCTATAGTTTAAAAATTCAGTTGGAACTGGACATAAGGGCACACACTTGGGAGGCTGACACAGGAAGACTGTTGTAATTTAGAGGCTAGCATGAGTTGCACAGTGAGTTCAGATCAAGACTAGGTGGACACATGTGATGAAACCTTGTTTCAAACACAACACAAACAATTTAATTTCTTTTAACAATGTGTTTAGAAACTTAAACTTCACAGACAAAGGGTTTCCAATATTTGAATATTGAATTTTATTGAGCTGAAGTCTTCATTGAGCTGGCAGAAGTGATGTTAAATTGTCATTCTGGGTCTGTGAGAATTAGCTATGTGTTTGTTTAGGCATTCTCTCTTGACTACTCCCCTGTGAGGTCGAGATATGCTCTTCAAGGAAAGAGACAATCTTTTGTTCTGTGGTCTAAATGCCTGACATTTCCTAGAAACTCAAATATTTAAAAGAATAAATGAATTAAATTAAATTGATTTCTTGGAAAAAAATAGTATGTCTTTCCTCAACCTCCTGATATCACTGGCAGAGATTTCTAATGTTAGATCCTTACTGAATTCTAGGCAATGAATAAGTAACAGGTAGATTCATATAATGTGAATTAATCTTCTAATAAATCTGTGTAAAAGAGAGCCCAAGCATCATTAGTTTTCTTTCAACATTTGATTTAACTATTCTTGATTTCCCAGGTCTGCTGTTTGTTCTATACCTCTCTACCCAACTAAAACATCTTTGTAATTATAAGAACTTGCTTGGTATAGCTGAACTTCTTGACCCTGCATCTCTTGCTATTTTATTTTGGGTATGTGAATAATCTTTCCCAACTAAAGTCGCTCTTTGATAAGAGTATGTACAAACTTACTTCTCAGTGTTAGGAGTTTTCAGTGCAATACCATGTCTTCTATTAGTACGTAGAAACTTGTAGGAAGGATTGGCTACCAGTCTTTCTAATTGTCTTCCCTTGGCCTTTTTGTTTGATCTTGATAGAAATCATGTGCAAGTCAGGAGACAGACTTCACCAATGCTGGGCTTTGGTGGCTTTTGTGTCCTCAGTGTTCAACAGACATGATTAGTAGCAGCAGACGGGTGTGAGCAGCAGGTGGTGCCCTCTCATTACAATTCTTGTCAGGATTCACGTAAGAAGACACTACAAGGTCCTGGCTCTTGTGTAGATCTAAGCAATCAGCAATCCTCAGCCACTGTCAGGTATTAATTAGTCCTTCACAGTAGCCAGTGTTCATAACCTTGGGCCTAGGTGTTTTGAGGTCCTTGGCTCTAAAGACTTCACTGTTCTCTGTAGTTCTTCCAGTGACCAACGTCTGCAGTTTCTTTTCTCTGGCTCTTTATAGCCCTGTTCCTCAGCCTCAGCTCTCCACCCTCTCTCCTCTTCTGTCTGCTTCCACCACACTTTCTCTTCTAGCACTGGCTGCTCTCTTGAACTGTTCAGCTGCTTGTTGCTATGGCCATTCTCATGGTTGTCAACTGTCAGGAAATAGTCCCTGCTGCTCTTTTTGCCACTGCTTCTTTTCCTTAGACTTTCAGCTGCAGTTCTTGCATCTCTACCCCTTTTCCAGCTATCAGTACAAGTGGGAGATCCCCAGCTTTTTCAGCTCAGTCTGTCTGCTGTTCAGTTCTGTCTTTTCGGTGGTAAGCAGTCACTTTCCTGCTTTTGAGGTTCAGCTGCCAGCCCACCCCATTGTCACTATGTCCATTCCACTCTCTGTTGTTGCTGCTTCTTTCTTCATATTAGTCACTGAGGTCATTCAGCTGAAAAATAGACAAGAAAAGACTATAGGAGAGAGAAGTCAATTATTGTGCCTAAATGTTGAAAAATTAGTTACTGCCCAACCAGATTACCAACTGCAACTAAAAGCTTGTTTATGTAACAAGAAGAGAGAGGTCTGACCCAATCCTTGAAAACCTTTCATGCAGAAGGAGATGTGCATCTACATCAATCATATCAATGACCCTCTTGTAAACCAATAGGGGAAATGCTTTCCTGTAGTGTCGATGGAAAGGACTGTGGAAGGAATGTCTGGCAGAAACTGTTTGAATGGGTATGTCCCTCAGAAGTCAAAGCAAGAAGTCATTACAATCACGTAAGCTTCCCTATGTCATACACAGCATTCAAGATGCTGGTTCTTGGCACAAGATGGTTTGATTAGCTGCTTTCCAGGATAGCCAAGGAAGAGTGCATCAGCTTGCATCTGCTCCATCCTCCTCTTTATATTTTTTTACAGGAACATAGACATCAGAAGGATGTCTTACAATAAGAATATAAAGAACTTGGGCTGGAGAGATGGCTTAGCACTTTAGGCACCTGCCTGCTAAGCCTAAGAACACAGGTTCCAATCTCCAGGTCCCACGTTTAGCCAGATGCAAAGTGATGCAAGGTGCAATGCTGCACTTGCGCACAAGGGGGCACATGCATCTGGAGTTCATTCACAGCAGTTGAGAGGCTGCTGGCATGACCATTCTCTATCTGTCTCCCTCTCCCTTTCTCTCTGTCTCTCCCCCCCCCCCAAAAAAAAGAATATAAAGAATTTATGTGGCTGGAGGGATGGCTTGGTGGTTAAAGAGTCTGCCTGTGAAGCTTAAGAATGACTGTTCGATTCTCCAGGTCCCACAGATTCAGCCAGTCACAAAATTGATGCAAGCACGTAATGTCGCACATGCACACAGGGAGCCATGCATCTCGAGTTTGTTCACAGGCTGAGGCCAATGGCACACCCATTCTCTCTCTCTCTCTCTTTCTCTTTCTCTGTCTGTCTCTCTAAAAAAAGAACTTATCATTATTTTTAATAGTAATATTAAAAGTGCTTTATCATTTTTTAAATTTTTCATATTTTCATTATATATAAATCACAAAGAAGATATATCCATTGTTAAATTAGACAAATGATTACATCCACATGCTTATTAAAGATATCAACATAAGCACACAATCATTCATCTTTGTAGTCAATTCCACACCCATACCACACATATACTCAATCACTGATAAACATTTTTTCCTACAGATTAGCACCTGTTCAGCCCCTAAGTGAATAGGTACCCTGTGGTAGTTTGAATAAATGTCACCCAGTAGATTCAGGAGTTTTATTAAAACTTCTTAGATTTCAGACTGGAGAAATGGCTTAGCGGTGAAGGCATTTGCCTGCAAAGCCAAAGGATCCCAGTTTGACTGTCCAGGACCCACATAGGCCAGATGCATGAGGGGCACATGCATCTGGAGTTCGTTTGCAGTGGCTAAAGACCCTGACATGCCCATTCTCTCTCTGTCTGCTAGGTACCTGGCTGGAGGAGATGTCACTGGGTAGATCTTAGGGTCCAGCCCTAAGGTATGGTGGTGGATTTGGAATTCTAGTCTAAAGATATGCAAAGTGCCTGAGTTCCACCTGGAATTTCTAAATGTGCTCATTTGTGGTGTGTTTTTAGGGTTTTTTTTTTTTTTTGGCTTGTTGCTTCTCTCTCTCTCTCTCTCTCTCTCTCTCTCTCTCTCTCTCTCTCTCTGTCTGGTTGGTCCTTTAAGAAGGGGCTAACTTCTTCTGCCACTATGGAACTTCCCTGGATCTATAAGTTTCAATGAATCCCTTCCTCCATAACTGTGCTTAGTCTGGAAGTTCATCTCAGTGATGTGAAGCTGTCTGCTACATTCCCTGACCTTTTCACTGCAGCAGAAACAGCAACCACATTTTTACCACTGGCAGCAGAAGTAGTGGCAAGCCTGCACTGCATTAGTTGCTTTTTCTCCTAGCTGTGCTGAAACAAATGTAAAGGAGAAAAAATTATGTTTACAGTTTAGGGTAATATAGTTCATCTTAGCAAGGAAAGCCTGGTAATGGGAGCATCTTGGGACTATGTTGGAAGGTGCTTGCTCACATCTGAGTGGATCAGAACAGGAAGTGTACCAGGAAGCTGAGGAAAGCTGGGCCTGAAAGCATGCCAGGCTGTAACCCTCAAGTCTTCCTCTTCCATACCCATTGAACTACTTCCTTTGGTTATGCCCCACCTCCTAACAAACTCACAATGTCCCAAAGCTGTAACATTGGCTGGGGACCAAGTATAAAAATAACCTGGACAGGCCATGTTACATTTGAACTCCTAGAATGCACCAACAGAATTATGAGTTACTATGTAAATGTCATTGTGGGGGGTCTTCTATGATAGCTAGAGGATCCCACACAGATGACAAAATGTCTCAGTCTAGGTATGATTATGTACATTTATATAAAAATGTTTATAATAAAAATTCTAATTATCATCTAATCATCAATGAAATCTCAAATTGTTGTTAGTGTCATGTAAAATTCAACTGTAGTTGGATCTAATGCCTTAGGATAAAATAATTAATCACTGTACATATGTACAAATACTGGACTTTATAATATAAAATAACTTAAATTTGTGACTCTGTACACACATACTTATTAAATAAAAATTAGATCAGTTCTTACTGATGAGTAGAATTCTGAAAGCCTTCTATATGCCCAGTTAAGTTAAAATTCTAAGAATGAACATTACTTATAATGATTGGCAGTTCTTTATGGGATAAGCCAAGGTGAAACATATTTTTCTTTTGACTCAATCATTCATTAACAGGTGTATATGTGTATTTTTTCTCTATTGATTTTATGCCAGCTAGATATACAATGACAAATAATACCAATGTAAAATCTGTTCTTGTAGAGATTTCATTCTAGGAAGAGGTATGGAAACTTCTTCATGTGGAAATGAAGACATCAGTTTAAAATGGGCAAAAATAGATGATTAAAGCCATTTTGACAGTGGAAAATGCTCTGTAGAAAATAAAATTGTGTCCATATGAAATAGGTCTGATATGTATGCAATTGTGGATCAGACGGTCAGAGACATTGCTCTAAAAAGTTTTCTAACATGTAGCTAATATTTTGGATTTCTTTTTCTGATCACCCTAACAATGACAATCCTAATTGTAAAAAGTAAAGGATAATGATGGGCTGAGACCTACAGAGATATTAATGATGCCATTTTGCTTATAACTTCCTAATAGAAGGGCTAACAATTCAGTGAAGTGTTTGTTTTTCAAATTACAATAACCTTATGAGAGGGAAACTTTACTGGGTTGAACAGAGAAACTAGGAACTTGTCCATAACAGGTGACTGGGAAAGTGACAGTTGTAGAAGCAGAACAGGAACAATCACTTTATTAGGGTAACATTGAGTTTTCTTGATTGAAGCCTCAATGTACTGAAAATACAGTAAGCAGAGGTGCCAACACAGGGAACAGAAGCTGTTTTCGTATATGCTTCTGGTGATTTTGTTGCCCGGCACTCTTTAGGCTCATTGTGTAGATAAACCTCTGTTACCTACCAAGAAAGCTGCTGGGTCTGGGAGGATCAGACTGGTGAAAGAGGCTACAGGCAGCCCAGCTGGACGGGCAGAGCTACCAAAAGAAACCTTTTGGAGGGGCTGGAGAGATGGCTTAGCAGTTAAGGCACATGCCTGTGAAGCCTATGGACCCTGTTTTGATTCTGCAGGTCCTATGTAAGCCAGATGCACTAGGGGGCACATGCATCTGGAGGTTGTTTGTAGTGGCTAGAGGCCCTGGCATGCCCATTCTCAATCTCCCTTTCTCTCTTTCCCTCTCTTTGTCTTAATAAATAAATAAATAAATAAATAAATAAATAAATAAATAAATAAATAAATAAATAGAAATCTTAAAAAAAAAAAAAAAAAGAAAGAAACCTTTTGGAGCTCAGATGATTTCATCAGGAGTCTCAGGTACCAGACACCCAGCTGTAGGATTTGGTGTTTGCCCTGTTGGGTTTCAATCATGATTGTTCCAATCTTTTCTTCCATTGCCCTCATTCCTTCCCTTTGAAAAAGGAATACTTTATATCATCTGTGGTAGTTTGAATATATGTCTCCCAATATATTCAGTGTTTTTTTAGTTATAGTTTGCATCTGCAATCACCTTGCTAGAGGCAATGTCACTGGGGGCTGGTCTTAAGGTGTGATGGTGGGCTTGAGATTCCATTGTAAAGATATGCAAAGTGTGCCTAGCAGGAGTTCCTGAAGTGTGCTGTGTGACTCTTTTGGCTGTAGTTTTTGCTCTGTGTGCTGTGTGGCTGGTTGGTTTTTCTCTCTGGCTTGGCCCTGTGAAGGCAGGCCAGCTTCTTCTGCCATTATGGAACTTCCCCTGGATCTGTAAGCTTCAATAAATAATATCCCTTCCTCCATAACTGTGCCTGGTCTGGAAGTTCATCTCAGCGAACCTGAAGCTGTCTGCTACATCCATCATACGTAACTTGTGATTTGATTTTATAAGACTCACAATTAAGAGACTGCCTTGAGTCTCAGATGAGACTTCATACGTTCTGGAACTGTTAAAGACTATCAGGATTTTGAAGTTGGACTGAATATATTTTATATTAAGAGATGGCCATTAAGCTATAAAGGTAAGCGGTGGAAAAATTAAGACTTAACATAATATGGTTGGGTCTGAATTTGACCAGGAGGTGTCTTGTAAGGGTTTATATGGATTGCCAACTTGACAGGACCTAGAAGCACCTGTGAAGGATTACATATATTAGCATAGCCTCTGTGCATGTCTGTGATTACCTAAGATAATCAAGGTGGGTCCTGGACTGAACAGAAAGGAGAGAACTGACTGAGCAGCCTCCAGCCCTCAGCTTTCTCACTATACTGCATGCGACCAGCTGCCTCCAGCTCTTGCCACCATCGCTTCCCCTTCATGATGGACAACTGTACCCTGGAATGGTTAACTGAAATAAGCCCTTCATCCGTTAAGCTGATTTCTGTCAGGTATTTTGTCTCTGCAATAAGACTGATAAGTCCTTCCATTTTGTAATGGTGATTTTTCCCCTAGCAATATCCATTGGGGGATATTTTTAGAAAATTTTTATTTGTTTCTAACTTAGAATTTTCTCATCCTAATTCAGTTACTCTTTATTTATATTTTTATGGTTTCCAAATTTTCAATGATTTCTCACATACTCAGTATAACCTTTCCCAGATATAAAACAAAGTTCAAGTAATAGGAATGAATGAGCCCCTGATTAATTAATTTGTATTTTGCTTTATTATGGACTGTATTTTTTCCCTCCAGGGATCATTTTTAAAAGGGATATTTTGTCAGTCTCTGTCTCTCATGGGAAAGTTTAAGCATCTAGCATTTAAAACAATTACTGATAACTACTTCTTTCTCTCCATTTGGTTCCTATATTCTAATGGTTTTCTTTTTTTGTTTTTTCCAGGTAGGGTCTCACTCTACCCAGGCTGACATGTAATTCACCATGTAGTCTGGGAGTGACCACAAACTCACAAAGATCCTCCTACCTCAGCCTCCTAGATGCTGGGATTGAAAGCGTGCACCACCACACCCAGCCCTCTTACAGTTTTCTTTTTTTCTTTATTAAATATATTTTATTTATTTATTTATTTATTTATTTATTTATTTATTTATTTATTTGAGAGAGAGAGTAAGAATGGGTGTACCAGGGCCTCCAGCCACTGCAAATGAACTCCGGATGCATGTGCTCCCTTGTTCATCTGGCTTACGTGAGTCCTAGAGAGTCGAACAGGGATTCTTTGGCTTTTCAGGCAAACACCTTAACAGTTAAGCCATCTCTCTAGCCCCTATTAACAGTTTTCTTTATTCCTCATTTTCCTGATATTGAGTTGATCTTTGTGGTAGCAAAATGTTCTTGTATTTTGTTTTTATTTCCATCTGTGTGTATTTAATAAGAAAATTCTTTGTGGGCTATCATAATGGTTTTATTTAGCATCTTATAGCACTTTAATTTGAACTTACGTTATGATAGCTTTAATAACATGCAAAAGTCATGTTTTGTTCTGATATCTCCATCTCTACCCCTTGCAGTTATTGATTTTGGAATATTATATCATCACACAGTTGGTGTTTCTGTTTAATGCCATCATGTTTTCAGCTATATAAAAACAATGTAGGATTTTCCAAACCAAAGTTGTATTAGCTTTCCTAATTGCTGTGTGTTTTACTTTACTGGAATCATTATTTCTTCATAGAGCTCACTACATAGAGCTACTCTGGTGTCCTTTGATCTGAACATGCAGATACCCTTTAGCATTTCTCAAAGGATAAGAGTAATGGTAATGACTTCTCTTAGCTTTTGTTTTTCGGTAAAAGCTTTAATTTCTCCTTCACTTTTGCAGGATAATTTTTAATGGATAGGATTCATGGTTAATGAGGTAGTTTTTGAAATACTTAAATATATAATTTTTAAAACGTATATCTTACAAATTTTTCAATAAAATTCATTTAAAACATTATTAAAAATCCCTTGTATATGACAAGATGCTTCCTTTTGCTACTTTCCAGATTTTTCTTTGTACTTTGTCTTTCTATAATATTTTGATTATGATCTCAGTATAGTCTCTAAGTTTATTTTACCTTGTGCTTGTTTGGCCTTCCTGCTGTTTATATCCATATCTCTAAGAAATTTTCAGCTACCATGTCTTCAAATATTCTTTCTACTATTTTTGTAATATTCTGGGACTTCCAGCACATGTGGGTGTTTTTCTAATGGGTGGTTTTTCACAGGTCTCCTAGGGTCTATCCACTTTTCTTTCATCTCTGTTCCCTTTTAAGATCCTCAGTAGGTAATTTCAATTGCATTTTCTTCAATTTTGCCAGTACTGTCTTCTGCTCAAATATGTTAGTGAATTACTGCAATGATAATTTTATTGTATTTTTTTGAGTATAGAATTTCTTTTTATATTTTATATTATGTTTGATTATCTGTATTTCTTCTCCATTATTTTCTGAATTTTCTCTTCCTCTTTCATTACTTCTGAGCATCTCTTAGGCAATTGTTGAGAGTTTTTCTTCAATATAGATCTGTTATTGGGTGTTTGTAGAGACAGTTTAAGCTCGTGTCTTCATTTTTCCCTTAGCATGGGCTTCTTTCTTCTTTCATTATATGCTTTATATTGTTGAAAACTAGTATTCTAAATCCAGTACTGTAGTAACTGGAGATCTTATCCCCTTTTCAACAGTTACTGTTTTATTTGCTTTGTATTGTTTCTGTCTACTCTAGGCTACCTCTGTGCTCATGTATAAAGTTTAAAATCTCTTCTGGTATTTCTGAAATATTGCTTGGATATGCATAGTTATATTTAACCCTATTATAAGTGCAGGAGCTTTTGAATATTCTAGTGATAATACCTGGATCTAAAACTAAGAAAATGAGCAAAAAGTACATGGCAGCAGTTCTTTCAGGCTCCCTAGAATTTGCTTCAGCTGGAAGGAGATGCACTCATTACAGGGTTAGGTACAGCAACAGTTACCAACCTCTGTGTCTGCACTCCTCCATGTTCAGGCAGAAGCATCAATCAGAGATCGTGATATATAACCCAGAATGTAGGGAATGAGACCTTCTCCTCTGTACCTTCTTCATGGAAGACACATGCACACCTGTCTTCCACAGGTAGGGAGTACATAGCTGCTGCTTTGACAATTGACGTTATCAACTGAAAGTGACCATGACCTCCTGGCCCAAGCCTTTCCTGGGAATTGAAAATCTTTAAAAGACTCCAGAGCCTCAATTTTTTTTTTTTTTACCTCAGGCCAATTCCACTAGTGTGGATGTTGTTTGGGTGGTGAGATGTATTCCTTGTTCTTCTTCCTACTCAGTGTGCTTTCCTAGAAGCCACCTCTTGGTTTCCAATTCGTAGCTTTCTTACCCGTGTCACTGGATGGTGGCTTAATAGTTGCTGTGGAAATATGCACATGGATTAGCATCTGCTGGTGTTCTTTACTAGAGTTCTGAAACTTTTCCTCTTTCTTTTTGAAAAGATATTATCTTGGCTCATTTAATAATTTCTAAGGAAATACAATATTTTAAAATATACATATGTATATGTATATATCTTAAAATAACAACCTGTGGGAAGGGCTCAGCAGGAAAGGATAATTGCTGCTCAAACAGGAGGTACTATGGTTGATTACCAGCATCCACACAAAAGCTGGGCATAGCCACATATGCTTGTAACGCAGCCATGAGAGGGCAAAGACAGTGTGATTGCTGGGACTCCCTGGCCAGCCAGTCTAACTGAAAAAGGACAGCTCCAGGCTTAGTGAAAGATTCTGCCTTAGGCAAATAAGATAGGTGAGCAATAGAGAAGGTACACCACCTTGTCTCTGTATACATATGCATAGGGCATGTGTACATTTACACAGACATGCATTCACCACACATAAATACACACATACTACATACTGTATGCACAGCTAAAATGTTAAAACCTGTTAAATTTAGTACCTGTTCCTAGAAGGAATAAATTGCATGTCACAATGTTCTTTATACCTTCCTGGCTTTTTACCTCTTCTATTGTGAGACCTTGATTCTATGGACCTAAAATCAAATACTTGAAGATTCTAATTTGTATTATTCTACCTATGAACTTGGAGGTTTTGAGTAAGCAATATTGTTTCTATACCTCAAGGATATATTTGTTATAATGGAAATAATAACAACTATTAAAAGGGCATATGCTCTTTAATTTTCAGGATATAGTAAATCAAACATGCCTAAGTGTTTAGCCTGCCTTCCACACAAGCCAGTGCCTTTTCGTCCCCAAGGTGCACTAGTATTCTCTCGTACTATAATGTGACAATGGGAATTGCTAATCAGGCCAGGGGTCTTCAAACTCTTGTCTGCTTGCCTCAGTGGTTGTTGTGCAATATGATAAGAAGTACCTAAATTACTTCAGAAGCAACTTTAATATCCTTCTCTATGATGTCAAGCTCCTTAACTTGAATTAGTCTAATTACTAGAGAAATTACCTTGTCTGGTCATTGTCCTCTATTTATTCATCAATGGAAGTTAAGTCTTTTGTGCATGGCAACAATACATATTCTAGAGCAGCTGCTATTTTACAATTCTTACAGATATCTAAGTTCAGTCTGTGTGCCTTACTAGGGATCGTATAGCTTGAATATCTGCTTCTTCCAAAACACATGTTCCAACTTGTTTACCATTCTATCAGCTTTCAGCATTTGGGATCTCTGAAAGGTATTTAGGCCATGTAGACTTCATTAATATGAGCATTGAGCTTTCCTGGGAGAAAGAGAATTCCATAACTATGCACATCTTGCTGGTACCTTGAGCAAAGATTTCCCTGATCCCAGAACTATGAGCCACTGCATTTATGTTCACCACAAATTACTCAGTTTCAGATATTTTGTTACAGCAGTAAACGTGCTAAGAAAAATATGCTTTTAGTGGCACTTAAAAAAATTGGCCTTTGTATCTCAGAGGTCACTGGACACAATTTTGGCTTTGTAGCAGAGGGGTTGCTACTGCCATCTAGAAGGCAGTGGAGGACAAGGATTCTACTAAATATTGTTCAATGTGCAGGATTATCTATCACAAAAAAACTATCATCTACAAATGCCAACCTTACTTAGTTGAGGTTTTGTGGTGGGTTTATGTTATCACTCAAGAACTATAACTCCACAAGAAAGGAATTTCAGTTTTTAGAGATTCAGCAACCCACAGTACAGTGGGACTGATGGTAATGATGCGGTTATTTATACAAAAGTGTTAGCACAGTACTTTTAATATGAGAAACACTGCGTAAATTGCAAATATTACAATTATTAACTACCTCTATAAGTGCCATCACCACCATTGTTATTAGCAGCAGCATCATATATCATTTCAGTTTGGCTTAAGGTATATATCTGAGGGAACCTGAGATGTATGTGCAGGAAATGTTGCATTTAATGAAATGCATCTGTGCCAATTAACCCACATATGACACCATGGGAAAAGCGACGTGAGGAGTACTGAAGGGAAATCCAGCAGCAAAGGAAAATGGCACTCCATCACTTTAGCCCTGCTTGGTATTTCCACTCAGATTGATTCTCATAGAACTATGTGATGTGGGCTGACACCCAAAGAAAAATGTCAATCCTGAGTACTCTAGCTTTTGAATGACACCTTAGATTACACAGTATTTTTTTCTAATTTTTGGCCTTCCAAGAGAATGTTCACTTACTTTTCCCTAACTCTTCCTAAAATCCTCCACAATTCTGATGCTTTGTGCATGTGTTTACAGTATTGGTGAAATACTTCAAATCAGAAGATATTTTGTTTATCCCAAGGTGAGATTACGCTCAGGTCTGAGAAATGTCATGTCTGAGAAATGTCACTTCCCAATAGTTCTGCATGCATGTCTTCTCAAGTTGATTCCAATGGCATGGGGGAAGACTTTTGTCTCAGTTATTTAAGATCCCCAAAGACAGCAGATATGGCTTAGTCATCACTGAACCCCTTGCAGTCTCACACATAATCCTACACTCAGAAAAGATGTAGAAAATTCTGGCTGATAGAAGCACAAGGTAGTACATGCATCTGGATTTTGTGTGTAGTGGCTAGAGGCACTGACACACCTATTCTCTGTGTCTTTCTCTCTTTATCTCTTTCAAATAAATAAAATATTTTTTCCTTTTTAAATTTTTAAATTTTTAATTTTTTAATTATTGTTTTTTATTGACAACTTCTATATTTACATACAAAAAACACATGATATTTCCCTCCCCTCCCCCATTCCACTTTAGAACTCCAGTCTCCATCATATCCCCTCCCTCTCTCCATTAGTCTCTTTTAATTTGATGTCATCATCTTTTTCTTCTATTTTTGAGGGTCTTGCGAAGGTATTGCTAGGCACTGCAAAGTCATGGATATCAAGGCCAATCAAATAAATAAAATATTTTAAAAGAACGTTCTGGCTGAATGAGATTTTCTAACCATATAAATATAGATTGGATATAGATTAGACAGATGATAGATAAATAGATAGATAGATGATAGATAGATAGATGATAGATCAATAGAAAGATGAGCACTACAACTGTAAAGGAAAAGAAAAATGAGTTCCAGAGTCAAGATATACCCTAAGTTGTAAAGTTGATTAATAGTAAAGTGTAGAAAGCACTATTGTGTATAAGAAATACTATTGTTTGCCTGATGGACAAAGTAAGTTTTGTTTGAAAGGAAACAGTTTTTGTTTGGCCCCAGACTTCAGAGCACATTGACTTTTCATGTATTCAAAGTTGCTAACCGGACAAAGACTCCTGATGGTGACCTGGCACAGATGGCATAGGCTTGCAAGCAGATCCTTTCCGTAAGCAGCTGTTAGTTTCCTCAGAGACTTCAGGGCTACCCTGTTTAGCCTCATATTTGTTCTCAGCATTATCAGGCATGTGATAAGGAGGCACTCACACCCCACAGAGGTTGATTCCCTGATTAAAGAATCTAAGCAATATGTGTTCTGTAAATAAATGTCTCCAGAAATAGAGGAGGCAGAGAAATGTGGAGCAGAAAGAAACTCTATGGCACACCTTCACTTAAGCTATGAAAACAATGTCATAGACTGTGAACATCTCAGGACCTTGCACTGAATTTTTAGTTGTTGATTGAGTGAAAAGAACATATCTTAATTTAAAAAGCAAAAATGGTTTGTGTCATTTCCTACAGATTAGCATAGTGATTAATTGTTTTGCACTCTAAACATTTTAAAAATAATCATGGTGAATAACTTATAGCATAAATTTTCCATCTTAACAATTTTAAGTTATGTATAGTTCAGTATAGCCAAGTTATGCCACAGATCTCTAGAAACTGCAAAACTGGAACTCTACATCTATTGAATATTTTTCTTCACTTCCTTCATCAGGCCATATCAACCAGCATCCTTACTTCTTTCTGCATGAATCTGATACTAGATACATCATGTGAATGAAATAATATAGCATTTGTCCTAGGTTCATGAATGTTGTTAAAATATTAGAATTTACCATTTATTCAAAGTTAAAGTTCTGATGTATATGAATATCACAACTTCTTTACTTACTCATTCATGGACATTTGAGCTATTTTCATATAGGGCATTGTGAATGATGCTATACTGAAGTTTAAGTCTGGCTTTGAATGTATTTGGACTTAAAGCCATAAACAGGACTGCTAGAGTAAAAGAAATTCTATCTTCAATTTTTTGACAAACATTTCCATATTATTTCATTATTTCTTACCATTTTATTTTCCCACATGCTCATTTTTTCTCAGCAAAACTCATTATTATGTTCATTGTTTTGTTTTGATGGGTAGCCTAACCAGTGTGAAGTAATATTTTGTTGTTTTGAGCTGAATTTCTCTAGTATTTAGTAATGTTAAACATATGTTCACATGAATTTTGGCCATTTATGGTTCTTTAGAAAAAAAATGAGTTTTCAATTCTTTCGGGTATTTTTTTTCAACTGAATATTTTGTTGTTAAATTGTAAGAATTCCTTATCAGATATGTAACTAATAATGTTCCCATTCTCTTGGCTGCTTTTTCATTCCATTGGTTGTTTTCTTTATTGTGAAGGAGGCTTGTTTGGCTATTAGCTTGACATTTATGAGGCCCCATGTGTTTACTTTTGCTTTCATTAATTATGATTTTTTGGTGTAATTACTAAATCCAATTTGTGAAGCTCCTTTATCTCTTTATAGTTTCAGTTTTAGTCTTAGGTCATAAATCTGTCCTGAGATTTTTTTTATGTAATGTACAGGTCCAATTTCATTCTGTTGCAGGTGAATATTAATTTTCACAGCATAAATTATTACAGAGATACTATACACTTTGTTTTATAACATAGTTCTCAATGTGGGAGTTTTCTCCAACCATATGATGTCAGTTAATGCTTTCGTAAATGACATTAATTAAATATGTTCTTTCTTTTGTGTGTTTATATTGGTAGAACAAATGAAACCAATTAATTCTTGCATATTCCCTTAAATTATCCTTTGTGCTAAGAAGTGTATTGGAATATTAAACATATACTTTACTTCAATAGTATATTGATCAGAAAGAGTGAGGGATGAATTTAATTATAATACACACTATAAACTTACTATCTAGTGCTCCATATAGAGGAAGGATGAGTTGAAAATAGAGAAGTTTCATTTCTGACCTGGATCAATGAAAAAGCTTCCTGAGGATTTGGGTTTAGCTGGCACTTGAATAATGTAAAGAGTTGAAAATTTCTTATAATAGATACCATATTATGTTCAACAGGATATCTATCAAATGCTATTTCATTGGGTATTATAATAAACACTTTAGTATATTAACCAAATTTTGTTTTGTACATTGATAAAATTTATAATCATTTGATGTAGATATTATTGTACTATTTTATGAATGAGTAAATAAAGATGCAGGAGAGTTTAACCAATTACTCAAGATGACACAGCTGGCAAGTAGAATGCAGCCAAGACATGAAATCCTGCAACCAAACTTCAGAACTGAAATCCTGGCCAGCTTAGCTCAGGTAATCAAAGACAGATAAGCACATAAGTATATAATCAGGATCAGAAAAATATGAAGAGTCTATGGGAGACTTTAGTGAACTTAGTGTGTAGCAGACTTCAGGAGAGAGGTCTGTAGGCATGAATACATGAAATACATACATGAAATGAAATACATGAAATACATACATGAAATGAAAGCAGAATGTCAGGGCTGTGGAAACTAAATAATATGTTGTCTGTTTTGAGGGAAACAAAGAGCCACAACAGGCATTTATAGCAGAAAGTGGTGTGTTCAGAGCTATGCTTTCTGAAACTTGGGGTAGAGTCTAGAATGCTAAGACACAGGGTACCTATCACCTACGTGGTTGATTAAGCTGTATTGGTAAAAGAGAAACTGGAACTCAAAGCACTGTGATCAATTAAATCCTAAGGACTTCTGTTGCATTTGAATGTAGAATGGTTCCCACAGCTTCATCTGTTTGTGATTAAGCCTCATATTCAAGCAAATGGTGGCTAGTTGGGAGGTGATGCCTTGCTGCAGGAGGTGTTGTTATTGGGGGCAGACCTTGAGATTTATCAGTCCAGCTCCAAGCCTAGAACATAGACTATTTCCAAACAGATGTGTGATAATAATATGTTAACCAGCTCGCCCTTGTTGCTTTATGATAGCAGCTGTGGCAAGTGTGATGCCCAGCTTCTGCTCTGCCATGCTATGATGCAACTTCCTCTTGAGACTGTACACTGAAGTAATCCTTTGCCTCCCATATGATGCTTTTGGTCAGTTATTTTGTCCCAGCAATGAGAAACTAACTGTAACACACTCCAAAAAATGATTGAGAAAAGGAGGGGATAGCTTGGAACAGATTTCTAGTTCCTGTGGAACTGAAGTCCTTTCCTTCTACCATCCCTCCATCTTTCCATCCCTTCTTTCTTTATCCCCTGACTTGCAGGCAGGGTGAGATGGCAGATGACCACAACCCTGCAGGACAAAAGGTACTTGAAGGTTTGTACTATAAATACAGCAATGTTTGTTTGGGACCTTATCATACTATGTCCTCTGTTACAGTGACTTGAGGAAAAACAGTGCAAGTTTTATCTGTTATTAGAAAATTCAGTAGATATTGGAGCTGATGACAAAAATCAAATACAGTACAAGACATACATGTTATAGCACCTTCAGTGCATTCCACTTTAGACCAATCTCTAGGTGCCAGATAGCATGCACATAGCTTAATCAGAGAATGGCAGGCAGGGTGGACTACGTTTAGAGATGACAGTGTGGATGTGAAAAGTGATATCCTTAGAGAAGTGGAGATTATTCCCACTCTCATTTGAATTCAATTGAAAGATTTTATCATATAAACATAGCCACAATTTTAAAGATTAACTAAACCCACCAGTCCCATTCAAATTGAAGATCTCTTCACAGCATGAATGTAATTTTTTTAGGTCACCAGTTTTTGTAGTGGGTTGGTAAATGTAGCAATGAGTCATTGGAACAACATGCAAGAAGCTGTTAGGATTTGTTATATCTGTGCTTCTATTCTTTTGCCTACACTTATTATTATCGCAGCTGATATAAATTATTTGTATAGCTAAATTATTAAGACATTGGATCACAAAGCTTGTCCAGATAATTTTTTTGTTATAAGAACTTTTCTTGATCAAGATATGAATAGACCTATTGGTTCAGGAAAAGATACAGTGTTGATAGTGGAGATGGTTTAAAAGAGGAGCAAACATATTAATAATAATTATACCTTGTAAGTAAATTTTTGATAAATAAATAAATAAATCAGGTACAGAGTTCTCTGAGAGAATATAAGGTATTTCATTGTAACTAAAAAGTATAAGGGCTTATAGATGATATGACCACAATTTATTAACCCCAATAACTATTGGCTATTTCTACTTTCACTAATAAAATAAATTATTCAAATGTCCACTCTTACTATTTTTTTAAAATATTTAATTTTTATTTATTTATTTATTTGACACACAGAGAGAGAGAATGGGTTTGCCAGGGCCTCCAGCCACTGCAAACAAACTCTAGATGCATGTGCCCCTAGTGCATCTGGCTAATGTGGGTCCTGGGGAATCAAACCTGGGTCCTTTGGTTTTACAAGCAAATGCCTTAACTGCTAAGCCATCCCTCCAGCCCCACATCTTATTATTTAACACACATAAAACACATCTGTCATTTGTCATCGATTTGCCTATTATCTACTCATCTATCATCTATTATCTTCTCGCCTTCCTAATCACAACCATGTTAATAGGTAAGATTATTCTTTCACTTATTACCACAAGCCTATAAGTCAATAACATAGTATAGGAGAACATAATATTAATGAGAAGTAGTTCATGTCCTTATTAGGTTTGAGTGTATTGGGAAAAGCAATAGCATGCTAGGAATTGATAAAGCATGAAAGCAATCAATATCAGCATCACAGTTTTGTTAGTGAGTAATAAATTAATAAATAATACTGATTTCCATTTAAATACTCAAATACTGCAGAAAACAATGGCATCAATGGCAGGAAACAGATGGATCTTTGAATTTATTTCTCAATTACAACTGACACATTAGTTACAGAAATGTTCATGTCATCTTTTTTATGATGCAGTTTACAGCTGTGTTTATTGTTGTAATAAATAAATACATTATATCCTCTTATTAGACCAGTAATGAAAATTTCTTGTAGAAAAACACTCACATAAATGATTCATATAGCTCAAATGGAACATAGTAAGATGGGGTGTGTAGCTAAAAACAAAGACAGCAAAAAAGTAGTGACATTTTAACTTTTCAAAAGAATAATTAGTACTTGAGAAGATTTATATCTCATAAATCCTAGTATTAACACAAACACATGCATAGTTCTGTGTGTATGTTTCCTAGAAATGAATGAATGCTGCAATCTTCCATCTGGGCCACAGAAGATAAGGGTATTACCTCCATTTTAAACCTCCTCTAGAATTAACAGTGCTTACCAGGCTCAGGGAGAATATGCACAACTTTGTACTTTAAAATTTAATACATACTTTTAAGAGAATAGTGTGTTTATTTATAAGGAACCAGAAGGACTGCTCTATTTTCATAGATATTCTTTGGCAAAATAGGGTAGGGAATATTTAGATGAATTAAACAAGAAGCACATGTGTAGCAGACAGCTTCAGGTTCACTGAGATGAAATTTCAAACCAGGCACAGTTATGGAGGAAGGGATCTGTTGCAGCTTACAGATCCAGGGCAAGTTCTATAATGGCAGAAGAAGCTGACCTGTTCTTATAGGACCAGACAGAGAGAGAAGCCAAAAGCCAAAAGCCACACAGCACAGCACACCTCAGGAACTCTAGCTAGGCACACTTTGCATATCTTTAGATTGAAATCTCAAACCCATCACCACACCTTAAGATCTGCCCAGTGACACTGCTTCCAGCCAGGTGGATGCAGATCCAAACTACAGTCTAATAAAGCACTGAATATATTGGTGCCATCTATTCAAACTACCACATTCTGCCCCTGGGCCCCAGTAGATTCATAACCATCACATATTGTAAACTGTATTCAGTCCAGTTTCATAGGTCCCCACAGTCTTTAGATAAGATAGTTCTAAAGACCCAAGTCTCATCTGAAATTTAAGATTGTCTCTTAACTGTAAGTCCTGTAAAATCAAACAAGTTATATACATATAAAGGCACAGAGTAAACATTTTCAACTGGTATAAGGCATAGCAAGGAGACTTAGAACAATGCAAACTCAACCACCATCAAGCAATCATCAAAGTTCTGCAGTTCAAGTTCAATGCAACCAGAGACTGCCAGTCTCCACATTTTCGATTTGGCCCCTCTGGCTGGGCAGAGTAGCCAGGGAAACCTTCCATCCCAGACCAACATTGTGCTCCATGGTAGCACTTGCACAGTCATGGTATATCCAAAACATCTTGAGGTCTCCATGCAAACCACGGTCCATCTTCCAAAGGCTCTCAGCCTATCTGCCTCATTCCACATCTCAGCGGCAGCTCTTGGAATCGTGTGCAATTCATGACAACTCCACACATTTTTTATGCTTCCAAAACTAATACCAGGTATGCAGGACACAGCCATATTCTTAATTCAGGAACAAAAGAAATCATAACCTTGAAAAGCAGGTTCCTTCTCCATTCAACACCTCACTCTCAGTACCAACTTCTATAGCAGACAGCTTCAGGTTCACTGAGATGAACTGCCAGACCAGGCACAGTTATGGAGGAAAGGATTTATAGAAGCTTACAGATTCAGGGTAAGTTCCATAATGGCAGAAGAAGCTGTCCTGCTCTTACAGGACCAGACACAGAGAGAAGCCAAAAGCCACACAGCACAGCACAGCACAGCAGACCTCAGGAACTCCAGCTAGGAACACTTTGAATATATTTAGAATGAAATCTCAAACCCACCACCACACCTAAGATCCACCCAGTGACACTGCTTCCAGACAGGTGGCTACAGATCCAAACTACAGTCTAATAAATGACTGAATATATTGGGACCATTTATTCAAACTACCACAACATGTTTACTGATAACCTACCTTGTTTTAGTCCTGTGTTAAAGACTCATGTAATCCACCAGTGTCCTAGATTGACAGTGTCCAGAGATAGAAGAGTATGGAGATAATCTACCTATTTATGATTCTCCTTTAGATACTGTAGTACTGATTAGATTTTAGAATGGATGTCCTTTTGTCTATTATTATTATTTAAAATCTTCCAGGGCTGAAGAAATGGCTTGGCAATTAAGAGTACTTCCTGAAAAAGCATGAAGCCCTAAGGGGCACTGAGACCCTGGGAATTTGAATCACTTGAACTCCCATAACCAGCTGTTCACGGCCATGCCTCCCTGTAACATGTGTCAACATGTGATTGAAGATCAAGGAATCACTAGAGTTTACTTAAACAAAGTTAGTCAGTAATACTAGTTCAAAACAAGAATAGGTGGAGGAGTAATAAAGGAGGACATTGTTGCAATCTGGTTGGCATTGCTGGCAAAATCACCTGACCAAGAGCAGCTTGTGGAAAAAGAAAACAGACTCAAGGGGAAGCTCCATGATGACAGGGGAAATGATGGCATGAGCAGAGTGTGGACATTACTTCCTGGGCAACATTAGGTGGACAACTGCAACAGGACAGTGTACTAAACACTGGCATGGGGAAACAAAACCCATAATGGCACAGAATGAGCACTCACTACAAAATATGGCATTGGGCATAGCAATGAAATATTCAACCAATACAAGATTTAAATAGAGCAAACATCAAACTCCGTAGCTCCAAGTCCAACACCTCTAATCAGTGACAAATGTCCCAGACTGATACTGATAATTCTAACCAGCAACACGTCTCCGGAGTTCCAATTCTGCTCCTCCAGGTATGCTACTTACAGTCCTATAAAACTTCATCTGGGGCTGGAAGCTATCCTTGGCAGCCATCTCATGGTCCTGTCATCTCCACTGGGTCTCCACTGCAATCCACACATCATTCTCATGGCTCCATTTGGTCTTCATGCAAGCAGACCTGCTTCACACTGTCCATGGCCATTTCCAAAACACAAGCTTGTATTGAAAACTCAATGACCCTCTCTTTCCTGCATTTCATATACTCCACAGTACCAGGCAGGGTGTCAGTTTGTTAATCAATGAGGGAATGAAGCAGACTTTGAAGAATAGGACACTCCTTAAGCACTCAGTCCCCTGAAAATAATTCTATAGTCTTACTGAGGCCCAATCGCAAAGGTTGTAATCTCATATAATTGCAGCCGAACTGGCAGAAGTTTCAGCCCAAAGATTTCTTTCTGTGTTCTATCCCTCTGCACACACCAACCCATTTCTACACAAAGCAACCCTGCACAACTTCTTAGGACATGGGCATAACAGTAAGCCTTTCACACAAACTGCTTCTAGCCTAGTCAGGCAAAGCTCTTTCACACACTCACAAGCCAAAACTCACAGTCCATAGTTCTTACTGCATTCAGGTCTTTCAACTCTGACAAGAATAGTCCATCAAGCTGTACTTGCAACACTACAAGGCATCTCTTAGGCCAAGGTTTCAAATCCTTCCACATTCCTCTTGAAAACCAGCTCCAAAAGGCCAAAGCCAGTCAGGTGTCTAGCAGCAATCCCACTCCTTGGTACCACTTTACTGTTGCAGTCAGGTTCACATTGCTGACAGAAATCATCCGACTAAGAGCAGCTTGTGGGGAAAAAGAGGTTTATGTTGGTTTATAGGCTTGAGGGGAAAGCTCCATGATGATAGGAAAAACAATGGCATGAGCAGAGGGTGGATATCCCCCTCTGGTCAACATAAGGTAGACAAGATCAACAGGAAAGTGTGCCAAACACTGTCAAGGAGAAGCTGGCTATAATGCCCATAAGCTCCCCCCCAACAATACACCACCTCCAGGAGGCTTTAATTTCCAGCTGCCAACAGCTAGGGAGACTAGTATTCAGAGCACTTGAGTTTATGGGGGACACCTGAATCAAACCACCACAATAAGAGACTGGTAACTCATAGAAACTTAGAGTTAGTATGTGTGAAGAAGACTGGGGGTATGAAATTGATATAGGAGAATTGAGTGGGAATTGGTGGAGCATGAAGTGAAATAATGTACATAGTAGGGTTAGAAGAGAACCTATTAGTGAACAAGTGAATATTCACGATTATTCTTTCTACCATGGACTTAGCTATATAACAATAATTTTCAAAAGTATAGTCAACCATAAACACTTTCCTCCACATAAGTGAGTTAATTTCAATAATAGGAAAGTGAATACTGTGAGTCTAAGAGAGAGACAATAGGGAGATTTTTCAGTGTGATGGTCTATGGTTTTGGACAATTCACTCCAGTATTTTTATCAATTCTCGAAGACTAACAAGTTCCAAAACAAAGAGGAACTTTCCAGACAGCAATATATAGAAAGAGGTTGGACCAGTCAGCTTTGACTTAATATTAAAACAGTGATCTGCTTCCAGAAATTTATGTCCTTGGCTATTTGAAAAATAAAATGTATTAAATTTCAATTTTCATTTGATTGAGTCAAGAGGACTAATACATGATTTAATTGAAGATTGTCAGAATTATTTCCCAAAAGGTATTATTTTACTATTTTTCATCTATACATTATTATCACTTCAAAGCTCTTATTTATTCACTGCAATAAAATCTCTTTGGGGATTATTTTCAAATTCAGTGTCTGTACAGATAAGAAAATTATAGTGAATTAAAGCAAAACCATATTGCCAGTTGAGTTCTGAGCATGTTTGCTAGATACAGACATAGTTTACTACATGAAGGATTAGAATATGATGTTAATAAAATTGACATGCAAGATATCTTTAAAGGGTGGAATTGCAGAACAATGGACTGGAGGGTCATAGAAGGATATTGTTTATGAGTCAGTGTCTGGGAAGGAATGTTAAGGCAAGTTTTATTGTCTGTCAAAATCACTTACTTTTTTTTTTCTGACTTTCATGGTACAGTGTCTGCTGTGTTGCTATTTTATTTTACTGTATTTGGTGCTGCAATACTTGGCCTCAGTAGTTCACAAAAAACAAGTTGGGTTTCAATGTGCATGAAAATATATAGCTAATTATTCAGCAGGTCCAAAAGTACTTGGGACGAGTTAGCAGTACTTTTTCGAGAAAAGAGGATAACTGAATCATTTATCTGTACCATTTAAAATTAGTATAGTTAAGAATTAGGAGCTATAGAGAACAAGGAGAGAAACATGGTAGTGGATGGTGCTTGTTGCAAAGTCTGCTAGCCTGGGTTCATTTCCTAAACTTCCCATGAATGTACATTTATTTTGAGGATTTTGTGTTAAATACACACAAATGCACACATATATGTACATACATTCATACACACATATGCAAATAAAATTTTGAATAGAAAATTCAGAATTTCTGGGCTGGAGAGATGGCTTCGTGGTTAAGGTGTGCTTGTGAAGCCTAAGGACCCACGTTCGATTCTCCAGGTCTCACATAAGCCAGATGCACATGGTGGCACATGCATCTGGAATTTGTTTGCAGTGGCTAGAGGCCCTGGTTGCCCATTCTCACTTACTCTCTCTGTCTCTCTCTTACACACTCTCTCTCTCTCTCTGTCTCTAACAAATAAATTTAAAAATAAAGAAGGTTCAGAAATTCTTTTAAAAGAGGTAATATAAGGGATAATCTTTAGCTAGGAACAAAAGAGTAGGCTTGAGTCCTTCATGGTGTCATTGTTTGTCCATCAACACTTGTGATATTTAAGCTCCTATCCAACCCATCTTCTGATCATACATGAAATTAACATATGACAACTGTCAGTTTTGAAGAGGATTTCCTGCCACCTTTTTTGCTGTTGTAGGGACAACTACCCAGCCAGAAACAATTGATTGGAGGAAAGGATTTGTTTCATGATTATAGAACCCAGGGGAAGCTTTTTCATGGCATAAGAAATTGGATCACTTCCATAGATCCATAGTAGAGAGAAAGCACCAAACAGCCAGCAAACACAGCCAGAGCTAAAACTTCTCTGAATATACCTTAGGGCTGGACTTAAAATCTGCCACAGTGACACTTCCCCCAGAAGGATGCTGGAGACATAAGTGGCCAGTTCAATTTTAATCAAAAATCCCTGGGGCTATGGGAGTTACTACATTCACATTCAAACCACTACATTCCATCCCTAACCCCCACAGACTCATGATCATCTCACAATGCACACTGCATTAAGTTCAACTTTACAGGTCCCCATAGTTTTTATCAACTTTAACTATGTTCCAAAGTCCATAGTCTCATCTGAGAATCACGACAGTTTCATTAATGTGATCCTTACAGGAGCAAAACACAAGTTATATACCTAACACATAATGGCAGAGTAAAAATTTTCATTAAAAAAGTAATAACAAGGAGAGGCTTGACCAGTGCAAAATCAATAACCTGTAGACAACTATCAAACACCTGCAGTTCAACTACAACATCCATAACTAGTGATTAAAATCTGTGGATTCCAATTCCACCCCTCCAACCTGGGCTGAGCAGCATGGGGAAAATTCTGTCCTGAGCCAGCTCCTCTCCATGGCAGCCATTTCACAGTCCAGGTAAATCCAAAACAATTTCAGGTCTACGCTGCAAACCATGGTTCATCTTTATAGCCCCAAACAATGCCTTACTGTGCTTCCTAGTAGGAATTTTAACACCCCTGCTTAACATGCTGCATCTCAAAAGCTCTAGTTCACCTTCATAAAATGGCCATACTGGGCCTTCTCCATACAGAGACTTCAACTCTGCTTCATTTTGCCCAGGGGCAATTAAAAAAAAAGTGTTCAATGATCATTCAATGATCATTTCTTTCCAACCTTTGTTACACTTGGCAGTACCAGGTGGGCTACAAACTTAGTATTCTTCCTTTAAGCCTCTTCTTTGCAAAATAATCTGTGTTCATACATATTTGCACCTTCCATGGGTGGATTTCTCCCTCAGGCATCTCTTCCATTGTCCCAATACAAAGTAGTTGGCTCACCTTTAATGATAGTAATCAATTTAACAATTGCTGCTTCAGTAACTTAAAACAAGTCTCTCTGCCATAGCTGTAAATTTATTTGAATTTTTCCTGCAATAAAGCATATATTATTTTCATATATTTCTTTTCTGTTCTATATGTTCTGCCAAGCACATTAGACCATTACTTTTAAATTCAACCTTTACCAAATTCTCTGGGCATGAGCAGAAAAATGCAGTCAGCCTTCCTTCTAATAACCCAATTCCAAAAAGTTCTCTTTTACCCCTTTAAAGGTTTATAAGTCAAGTATTCACAGTCCAGAATTCTCTCTGCATTGAGTATTTTCAAACTCTCTCTAGAATAACCCATCAAGCTCTGAGTACACTACAAGGCTTCAACAGTACAAAGTACCAAACCTTTCTATATTTCTCCCACAAACACATTGCAAATGACCCAAATCCTCATGGTACCAATTTTCTGTTGCAGTTGCTTTCTTATTGCTGGAAAAATATCTGACCAGAAGTAACTTATTGGAGGAAATGTTTATTTCAGAAATAAATGTTTACATACAGATTCCAGGGGAAACATCATCATGGAAGACAAAGCTGCCTCACTTTCCTTCATACATAGTAGAGAGACACTACCAAAAACCAGCAACAGCCAGAGCTCAAACTGCTCTGAACACACCTTAGGGCTAGACTTAAGATCCAGCCTCATTGACACCTCTTCAAGAAAGCTTCTGGAGACTTAAGTTGCAAACTTTACCTCAATCAAAAATTTCTGAGGCTGTGGAGGACATATATTCCCATTCAAACCACCATGTACCCATAGCTGTCTTTCCTGGCCCACCTTTTATACACATTGAACTAGCAGATCCTTTTAAAAACGTTTATTGACAATTTTCATAATATATTTTGATCTTAACCCCTCTGAATACTTTCTATTATCCCTCCTCTAAATACCTGTCCCAATATGTTATTTCTTTTTTTCCAACTAGCCCCTTTTATTTCATTTTCATTTTATTTTATTTTATGTTGTTTTTATTTTTGCCTTCCTCTATCATCCATGAAAACATGCTGATGGGCTCAATGATAGCCACCCTGAAGTTCTGAATATAACAGCCACTTCATGTTGGGAAGACAGAATTCCAAAGCACTCTTGCCTATTCTCTGCCTCTTACATTCTTCCCATCCCCTCTTCTACAATGTTTCCTGAGCCTTAGAGGGTGTCATATAGGCAAAATTTGCTCCCCAGTGAAATAGTATGGTGTTATTGTGTGAAGATTACCAATTGCTCTGTGCTTGGATTTCAGGTTCACCTCACGAGTGGGAATTAATGTCCGATACTGAAAACCTAATCAAAAGCTAATGACTTGGAAGGTCATTGGCACTAGTGGGGAAGATATGACTATTGTTTACCTAAATATCATGTGACCATCAAGGCCTTCATGCCTAAAGAGGAATGATGCTCTCACTTGGTCAGGGAAACTTCATTTTGCAGACGGCTGTGACTACTGAGGTCATTCAAAACTCACCAAAGTGCTGAGAAGTGCCAATAAGGTACTCAGCACTGACTCAGATGCCTTTTTGACATGTTGTTTGACTAGGTAGCCCTAAAAGTTCCAGCAGTTGCTAGGTACTTCAGATGGGCCTCAACCTAATAGCCATCTTTCTGTCTCAGCTTCCTGAGTGCTGGGTTTACAGGCATGATCTACATTCCCAGCATATATTTTTGGGAAGCATCTATTAGATGAATTGCCAATTCACATTTTACTGATTTACTCTTTCTTGTATTACAAATTACTGAATTGAAATACAAATACTTATATTGTTTTCATTACATATGCTTGAGTTGTAACTACTCTAGCTATAACTTCTCTGTGTTACATGTCCAAATGCCTACAGCTCACAGCTATCATTCTTACCTTGTGCTTTAGAAGCAAAACTAGGGCTGGAGGGATGGCTTAGCAGTTAAGGCATTTGCATGCAAAGCCAAAGGACCCAGGTTTGATTCCCCAGGAACCACATTAGCAAGATGCACAAGGAGGCACATGTGTCTGGAGTTCATTTGCATTGGTTGGAGGCCCTGGCATATCCATTCTGTCTCTCTCTTTCTCTGTCCCTCTTTCTCTGTCAAATAAATAAATAAAAATAAAATAAATTATTAAAAAGGAAGCAAAGGTAATGAGTCCATTCCTCATACACATTGTATAGCACCCCATGTAGTTCTCATGTCTTGAATATTATTGCATTTGTAGAATATTTTTATAAATCATAAACCTCAATTAAATTAACTTAAATTTATTAAATTTTCAAATTGTAGAAATTCCATAAAATCAATGTCTCATGTCTTAAAACAACTATAAAATTTTTAATTTTTCTTAGTCATAATTTTATTTGTGTTTTAAAAAAACACCGTATTGTAGAATTTCGTAATCATTTCATTTTAATGATGAAGACATGAGTCCAGGATGAAGTAACCAGCAATAACTCACAAATAATTCTGAGTTGAAATCTTTCTATTTTCCATCACTGTGTTTCTTCCTTTTAATTCTGTCTGTATAAAAGAGGAATGTTCAGCTCATACAGATACTCCATAACTAAAATCATATGTCAGAAGAAGAATATGCACTCTATTCAACAGTTAATTAGTAAATGTGGCTTGCTAGGATACAAGCATGAAACAAACACACTGTGTCTATTCTGCCATCAGAATGTTTGTAGTCTGATAGCATCATGTAAATAATCAAGCTCCAGTGTTAACATGTAAGGGTAATTATTGAGTATAAAGGGTGATGGGGGATTACAGATAAGGAAAGTGATTATCTCACCCACTCAAGGAGAGTTAGCTTAGTCTTTACCAAGGGATTTTACAACTTGCTGGGATTAGAAGGATTAGTAAAAGCTTACCAGGTGAATGGAGATAGCTGATCATTAGGCACAAAAAAACAGGGTTGAATTTCTCCAAATATGCTGAAGAGCCATGAAACATTGCTGTTGTGTCTTGTGCTTGGTGATCTTATAGGGAGATGTTATATTGAGGAGATGAGGGATTTACACAGGAGTCACAGAAATGAATCATACCTTGAGTTAGGGCATTCATTCTGTATTCCTATAACTGGTCATAATTTTTTCTTTATTGACAACTTCTTTACTTACAGACAATAACCCACGATATTTCCCTCCCCTCCCCCATTCCCCTTCAGAACTCCATTCTTAATAAATGTAACCTCAAGGCTCATAAGAACATACTTTTCCAGAATTTGCTTCTAGCTCCATCATTCAGTTACATCATCTCAGTGATCAACTTTAGCATTTATGTCAACTATTTGAAATACTGTTTTTAAGACCACTAAGCACTTTCCTATAGTAAACAAAATTCATGTTTTGCTCTAAAAAATAGCTAATAAGGACATTGAGGTTATCACTGAATTTTTTCCATGATTTCTAAATCCTCTTATGCTAGACTTTTGTTTTCCATGTCAACTCACACTATCTAGTTATTTTTTGTACACTAAACATGCTAACATAAACAACTTGTTTATGAAAAATTTACTCCTTAATTTATGAAATCATATCACATTTTTAGGTTATAGTAAAAATAATGTTTTAAAGGTATAAGTAACTTTCATATCTTTGTACATTGTTTATAAAAACACAAAAATCATTTTAATATTTTTGTTAGTGTCTACATTGCTCCATAACATTTATCTTTTTGAAAATTTTATATTTTCATTCATTTATTAATTATTGATGATCCATTGAAGATGAAATTTACATAATAAAAATATACCATTTATTCAATATCTCCTCCTTGAAGAAATATAGAACTATTAGGGTTTAAATATACTACAGAAATGAAATATTTTATATGGAAGATATTTATATAGTTATTAGTGACTGTGTAACAAATCACTAGGTGCTAACAACTTTTGCCCTAAAAATGTGGTCTCTGCATTGAGTTCCAGAAATACTTAGTATTTACTGTGGTTAAAGGATCTCTCACCCTTTCCAAATAATGAATAATGAATATGTCGTAGGAGCATAGTCTTCATATTAAGTAAAACTAGATTCCTGTTACTGAAATTATAGTATGTGGTATTTGTCTATGATATTCTAAATCCTACAGTTTATGTGACCCCTATTTTAAGTTGAAAAATAAGGTTACAGAAAGTAATTGTTGTAGTCAGATTCTCATTGATGGCAGAAACAATCTGACTAAGATCAACTTGTGGAGAAAAAGGGTTTATTTTGGCTTTCAGACTTGATAGGAATATCCATGATGGCAGGGGAAAATGATGGCATGAGTAGAGAGTGTACATCACCTCCTTGCCACAATCAGGTGGAGAATAGCAACAGGAGAGTCTACCAAACTCTGGCAAGGGGAAACTGTCTATAATACCCATAAGCCCACCTCCAACAATACACAGACTCTAGGAGGTGTTAATTTCCAAAATCTCCATCAGCTGGGAACCTAGCATTCAGAACACTTAAGTTTATGGGGGACACCTGAATCAAACCACCACATTCTGCCCCAGCCCCCCTAATCTAAGGTCTTTTAACTGAGTCATAATACCAAAAAATAAAACTTCAAAAAACCCCTAATAACACAGAATAAACATGTACACTGCAAAAGATGACTTTGGGTATAACAAAGAAATATTCAACCAATACAAAATTAAAGCAACCAGGGAAAACATCAAACTCTTCAGCTCCAAGTCCAGCAACTCTAGCCAGTAATAAGTCTACAAGTCCTATAATTCTAACCAGCTACAAGTCTCTGTAGTTCCAATTCCGCCTCTCCAGCTAGGCTACTCACAGTCCTGAAAAACTTCATCCAGCAGTGATCTTGCAGTCCTAGCATCTCCAATGGGTCTCCACTGCAAACCATGGTCCATCCTCACAGATACATCAGGTCTTCATGCAGACATCCAGCAAACCTGCTTTGTATTGTCCATGGCCATTTCCAAAACACAAGGCAATGTTGCAAATTTAATGACCCTATCTTTCCTGAATTTCTTATTCTGCATAATACTAGGTGGGGTGCCAATTAGTAAATCCAGGGGGGAATAAAGCAGATTTTGAAGAAAAAGACACTCCTTCAGTGTTCAGGCCCCTTTAAAAGACTCTGCATTTTTTTCTGTTGTCCCAATGTAGAGCAGCTGGACCAATCTCAATGGTTGTAATCTCTCAAATTTGCAGCTGAACAGGCAGCAGTTTGGGCTCAAAGATATCTTTTGGTGCCATATCCCTCTGCTCACACCAGTCCATTTCTATTCAATGCAACCCTACATGAGTTCTCAGGACATGGGCATAACAGCAAGCCTCTCACACAAACTGCTTCTAGCCCAGTCCAGACAAAGCTCTTCCTTACCTTCATAAGCCAAACCTCACAGCCCTTAGTTCTTACTGCATTCAGGACTTTCAACTCTGACTAGAATAGTCCATCATGCTGTACTTAAGCACTGCAAGCATCTCTTAGGACAAATCCTTGCACATTCCTCTCAAAATTCAGCTCTAAAGGCCAAAAGCCACACAGTCAGGTGTCTGGCAGCAATGATCCAACTCCTGGTACCAACTTTACTGTTGCAGTCAGGTTTGTATTGCTGTCAGAAAACACCCAACCATGAGCAGCTTGACATCTTAAGGTGCTCTGTAAATTATGGAAAAATTTAAATACATTAATAAAAAAATAATCTTTTTCTATCTCTTGCTTATTTGTGGACTTACTTTGGTGAGTTAAACTGCCACATAATAGATATTTACATATTTCTTTGGCAAGAAAGCTACTTTACATCTTTTCTTTTTTATTTATGAAAATTTATTTTTATTTATTTATTATTATTAACAACATATTATGTATGGATACATCATGTGTTGGTACCCTCTTTTCCCTTGTCACTGGGAACACTCTTCAGTGGGGTTGAAGGTATTTCCCCTGAGGTTGTGGGTTATGTGTTGTGGGAGCAGCACTCAGTTTTTTTTTTTTTTTCCCCATGGGGAGGCAATGCCTCTGGCCATTTATGTATAGTCAAACTGTGATAACAGATCTTTAGCCATCCTCAGACTAAACCCAATAGCCTTCAAAATCCAGATAGAGATATTTTGAAACAGATTATGTAATTTTGATAGTGACTTTCTTAATATTTAAATAATACTCATTTAGCAAATCATTGTAAGTAAAAGCACTACATTTAAATTGGGTAGTATCAATAGTCATGTTTATTTTTAAATTATGTATACATTATATATATATATATATATATATATATATATATATATATATATCTTTTGTGTGTATGTTTTTGTGTGTATATATAATCCAAAGGTACACTGTGCATGAGGAAATCATCCTAAGCAATATAAATATTTTATTTTTAAGGATTTTTTTAAATTATTTTTTTGGAGAGAGACACAGAGAGAGACAGAGAGAGAAAGGGAGAGGAAGACAGAGATGGGCGCGCCAGCAGTGTCTTAGCTGCTGCGAACGAAATCCAGATGTGTGCACCCCCTTGTTGTCAAGTGCGGCATTGTGCCCTTGCGTCACTTTGCATCTGGCTAAACGTGGGACCTGGAGATTGGAACGGCTGGAGATTGGAACCAGTGTTCTTAGGCTTAGGAGGCAGGCGCCTTAACCCCTAAGCCATCTCTCCAGCCCTTAAGGATTTTTTAAATGCACCATTTTAAATGGTGAATAGGAAGAAAAAATGCCTTGGTTTGATAAAGACAATTGCATAGTAACTTGTAAAAATATGGAGAATTGTAGAACTAAATATAACCCATTTTTTTCCTTAGCATAAAGCATGCATTTACTAAATAGGTTAAAAGCTTGACAGGACAGAATGATACAGTCTTGTAACAGTAGGAATATTCATTATGAGTAGATGGTCATTGTTCACAGGAAAAAATATGTATTTTACTTTTTCAGTGTAAGATGCAGTTTCTAAAGATGTTGCATTTTACAGCATGATGAGTAAGGAGATCAACCTTATATTCATCTTGCTTACTCAGTAAACACCAATTTTTTGTAATTCAGTAAATACCAATAGTACTAAAATTATCCTAATGGCACGTTCCACTTTAGATTGTTTGTGAATAAAAATAACTACAAGCATCTTTCAAGAAGAGTCATTATCTTCTATTTCCTTATGGAGAGTTTCTGTTTGAAGAGAGTGATTTCATCTCCTGACATTTCTTTGAGGATATTATTTATCAACATTATTGGAGGAAATAGATGCTTCTAAATTTTTGTTGCAAAAATTACTGAGGTTTTTATATGTCTAAATTTCTCCAGGTGAAAAAATATCTTAAATGGTATGTTATCCAAACACTGTGGCTTCATGAACATAAGATGTTGTTTCATTTGTAAAATAATAGAATACAGCATTTGTTATATTATTACTCCACTTTCTTTTTACACAATCATTGATATCAGTGGCTATAGAGATGATATCATAGATTAAATAACAATGGCAGCAGCTGGGTTGAAATGTGAAATTACTTTGCTTCAGTATACCCTTATGTTTATGCATGCTTCTTAGAGTACAAATAAGTTTTCTTTCCACTTGTTTTGATATTTTTACATACAATACATAAAAATTCATTAGAAATTTAACATTCTTCTCTCTACTTTTATAATTGCAAATAATTTTTTCATTGACTCAATATGAATTGCAGGAGCTACAATGGATATCTTTTGCACAAATTTTTAACATATATATATGTCTATATTCATGTATTTGTGTGTGTATGTGTGTGTATGTGTGTGTGTGTGTGAGAGAGAGAGAGATACAGAGAGAGAGAGAAAGAGAGAGAGAGGCATGCGAAGGTTTATTCTCACTGCAAAATAAATCCAGGTGCATGTACCACTTTTGCATCTAGCTTTTTATTTGATTACTGGGGAATTAATTAAACACAGGTCAACAGGCTTTGCAGGCAAGTGCCTTTAACTGTTGAAGTATCTCACCAGCTCCTGCTTAAATTTAATAGCAACATCTTATAAAGTTTTAATAACATGCAAGACATCTTATGCTAAAATTATTAGAGAAATATAAACAGCAACTAGACATGAAGACCACCTAACCTCAGGGTAAATAGGGCAAAAAATATATTCTAATGGTAGTCAGTACGTACCAAGGTGCCAGTTGAGGAGATGCCAATGACTTCTGCTCTGGGAAAGTTATATTTTGCACTGTGACAAGGAATGGGTTTTTTCACTCTTCAAAAAAAGGATGCTTTTCCAAATTCTTTGATCTGGGTAAATATCTCTTGCACATTTATTTTTATAATTCCTCTTAGGACTTTATTTTGGCATCTTGGGCACCCTCCAACTAATCAATATTTACTCTGGAGAGCACTGGCATTTCTCTTGCCAGTGCACTTAAATGCAAGTTTGGATTATGACCCAATGATATTAGCATATTGCTTTGGCTTCTGAAAGTAATTGAGGATGCAAATATATTAGAAGAAAGAATGCTTATCCTGAAAGGATCATTTCACCCATTTTAAAAGTATTAAATATTTTTGTGGAGTAGGCATACAATCATATAAGATCCTAGCCACTTCCAAGAGAAAAATGTGAAAAAGCTATGGCCAAGAACAATGAACTACCCCAATGAAAAATGATGATAGAAGTTGTGTTGAAAATTAAGAGAAGTCAGTATAAAGTCAATCCAAATCTTTCTTACTCGTATGAAAGGAGCCTACCTACTTTATTGACTCATGTGAAAGTTTTGTATTGAGTAACCGGAATTGGATAGCTTTGGCCAGATTCTTGCCCATACCTTCACTTTACCTTTGTGGAATCTTGAGCGTCACTATAGGAGGATGACCCTCTTTATCAGGCTTTAACAGTTACTTGTTATTTTGAGCCAGATAGCAAGATTCTTAGGCACTGTGGAATCTTTTATACAAGGGTGGGATAAAGGAGTCATGGCACAAAAAACAAAAATATAGAGAACAAGGGAACTTGATTCTCATTAATAATATTAGGAGAAATGGAAGGATATTTTATAAAGAAAGTAGTTTGAAAGGTTTTAAATGAATAAATGTATACCCATATACATTTTCAAGGGCAAGAGACATCTTGACTTCAGAAGTTCTGAAACAATTTGGGCTAGAGTTGATTCAACTGTTCAGTGGTATTTTTGGATGATTTTTCACTTAACTGGTTGCCAAATTTGGACAATATTTACTGAAGGTCTTTTTTTTTTTTTTTCAACAAACTTTGGTGGTATTTAAAAATGGCATTTACTTGTCAAAGTATTTCCCATCTCTTGCTTCTGACTCCTGGAAAGAATTCAAAACACCTTTTTTTTCTGTAAGCGTAGGTGTTGTCTCAAGTTTATTTTTTTTCTCCTTTTAATTTTCCTATTTATTTGGGGTGTGTGTGAGTGTGTGTGCACACCAGTGGCACTCACATGGAAAGCAGAGGACAATTTGTAGGTCAGTCCTCACGTTCCACTTCCTTTGAGCCAAGGTCTCTTGTTCGCTGCTCTTTTAGGCTTGCTAGCTATTATATGAACTTCCAGAAAATTCTCCAGACTCTTCTTCCCATCTTGTTATAGGTGTGCTGGGATTACAGAAGACCACCAGGGTTTCTACCTTTACATGGGATCTGTGGATCCAAACTCTTTATTCACTTAACCATCTCCCAAGCCCCTCCAAGATGATTATGTTTGCAAGATTATAGGAATGTGAAAGAATTGAAAGTTGGCAATGTATTCATTTATCTGAAAGACTCTGTGCTCTGCTTTCTCTCCAGTTATTCAGGTGAGTGCCCCTTTGTTCTCTTTCTGCTCTGAGTATGCAGGTCAGTTAGGAAACACACATGGACACATACACCCCATGCAGTGAGGTGATATTGACTCATAATCTGGATTAGAGCAGGAGAGAACATCACACCTACACAGTAGATTGTCATCCAGAGAAAGACATGTGCCAGCACTTAGACCACAGGACATCCATTTTGTCACTTTGAAAGAGTATCAGACACTAATTCAATCCTGGATGGCTAATTATTTCTTCCACTAGTCGGATTTTTTATTTTAAGCCACACTCAGAATCATGCCCAGAGCCTTGTTCTTTTGTGTTTTAAATGTGTAGCCCAGGCTGGGCTTGAACTCCCAATCATCCTGCCTCATCCTCTTCAGCAATATCCTGCCTGCATGAGCCACCACAACTGGTAGCACCTTGTTTTTACTATCATGGCTATTTTAGAATTTTTTGCTTTGAGCTTTTTTGCTGTGCACCTTTTCCTCACTGCAAGTTCCCCTCATGTGTGATCTGTTATTCCTATGATTAAAAAAATATTTCTTTTACATTTTCACACTTTAATACATTAATACAATGCATTTTGATCCTTCTCTCTCCTCCTTGAATTAACCACTCTCTTTCCCCTATCAGTAAAACCTTTTGTCTTCACATTTAATATACATACTAAGTTCATGATTTTTCTTTTTTTCCTTTTCTTTTCTTTTCTTTTCTTTTTTTTTTTTTTTTTTTTTTTTTTTTTTTTTTTTTTGTTTGCTTGCTTTTATTCTTGGTTTTTGACCCACTGAGTTAATTGGGGTTGTTTTTATGGTCATGGGTGGGAAGTTATTTACTGGAAATTGGTCAATCCTCCAGAGGTTAAAATACTGAAAGACATTATTCCTTTCTCAGCAACCATCTGCTGTCACTAGCTGCTCTAGGAGGTGTGGAGTCTGAGAAGCCCTTCCTCTTCCATGAGGAAATGTTGACAGGTCCAGTGTTGTGCAGGCAACTACATTCACTTTGAGTTCATGAGGGCAATGGTCCTTTCAGAAGACAGTGCCTGCTTGCTTCCCATTGCCCCACTCTCACACTCTTCATGCTTCCTCTTCCTTAAAGTTCCTGAGCTATGGGCTTGGTGACGTAGATGTAATGTTCAGGACTGCCACTTATTCTTGGTAACTTTGCCACCTGTGAACCTCTACATCTCTACATTAACCACTGTTGCATAAAGAAACTTCTGTGATAAGGTAGCACATAGTAACAATCTATGGGAGTTTCATTTGCTGTTTAGCATAACTACAGTAGCGTGTTTCCCATAAGACCTCTGTTCATAGACACAGGATTTACACACGGACACATAGATTTACAGTATCAGATAAGATTACCCTCCTATGAAGATCACAAATCCAATAAGAGAACATTTGGCTACTCCCATAGCTTTCATGCCATTATTGCGCTAATGGGTACATCTTGCCTGGCAAAGAATTTTTGAGCATTCAATGAAGAAGAATGGATTCCAATTCCAGCCAATCTCTTCTCCTAAATTTCAAATGTTAAGCATATTATGGTTCTTAGAAAGTAGAAATATTATGTTGTAAAAACGACTTAGTTCTTTGGCTTATATTTTGGATTTTTTTTTATGTATATGAGGTATGTTATGTATATGAGGTAAATAAATATGGTATTTTATCACAACATGAGAAGCTATGAAAGACAATATAAATTCTTTGATGGGTCACAGGATAACCCCAATACTGAATGCTGGTTAGCATAAGGAACTTTGGTTACTTATGGAAGGAAGTTATTACCATTCTTTACATCATCATCATTATAATTTGTGCAAGAGTGAAAGGTTAAGTAGTGCAGTAGGGGGCCATGATACCTGTGGATGACATTGAAGCCAATTCAGTGAAGAACGGGCATGACTGTTTTGATGATTTCTCTTGTCTTTCCACAACAGCTTGTACTATTGCACTTCTTCCCTGCATTACTTCTTCTATATACACCTCCGTATCATCCTCTTTTACCAGGGCTTCATCTTACAAGGATGCAGAGGGCCAGGGAGCCCTGCTTGAGTCTCTGCATTGGAGTCACCTGGATAAGATAAAAGCATACGCAGTCTACTATATCTTTCTCAAAATGTGCAGAACCTGGTCCACTCTTTCCATGAGCAGAGATGGAAGTGGATTTGAGAGGAGACACGAGATGGTGTATGGCAAAGGTTTTGGCATGAGAGTAGCCAAAATTAAAACCCTGACTTTACCACTTATAGCCTGTGAGAATTGTATAGATAATTAACCTCTGTGGGTCTTAGTTTCCCTCTTTTAAAATGAATATATCACTTACTATGTCACTTTTTGATGAGGAGTTACATTTATTCAGTGGTAGAATCCATAGTAACTTACTTCTAATATCTGCTTTGTTCAACATCTATCATCTAGCTACCTCATCGATGTTCTATCCAATATAGGCATCCATATATTTACATATCATGCCCACAATAAAGCTCAGTTTTCAGGATCATTAAAAATATTATACAAGAAATATAGGTGTTTCTAATTTTTGCATACAGGTTTTTCATGCTGCAGTGAGGGGAGGAAAACACCTACTTGATGCCTGTATGTCAGAATTGTATGCTTTTTTTTTTTTGCTGATGAGCAAGCTGAAAATGTGCAGAATTTCTAAACCCCATAATATTTATGTTTTTGATTAATTATTCAGCAAACATTTAATTACTACATTATTCATTTTATTTCCTCATTTTCTATTTCTCTATAAAATCTATTGTTAGATTTGATTATAATTACTTCATATAATTGCTTTGTTATGGTATTAATTAATATCACATCAGGGAACTAATTCTTTTATTCTGCATAAAACTCATCAAGTATCAAGAACCACTCATGGCCAATAGTGGGATTATGGTTGTCTGTCTCCTCTTTTTTTTTTTAATTCTTATTAATTATTGTTATTATTAGTAGCAGTAATATTTCATTTTTTCATAGATTTAATGGGGATTTTGAATAGGCTAGATATCTTTAAGTTATTTTCTGCTAACAATACTTATGTTCTTTTACACAGATCTCTGTCTATGAGATTACATTTCTTACCATGTGACTTTTTTTCTAATAGCCTTGATCAGTGGTCAGGAAGCTGTGGTCTGTTGCCTAGATCTGATAAGTGGCTATTTTTGAATCACCTTCACAAGGTAAAAATACTTGTCCATTTAAAATAAATATAAACAAACTTAAAGAAAACATGGAACAAAGATCACAGGTAACCTAGAAAACAAAATACATTTATCATGTGTTCTTCTACAGGGAAAAAACATTCCCATCATTGACCTTGAGGTTAATTAGGAGCCTTTTTATTTAAAGGGACCCATAGAGAAAGTGGGAACTGCAGAGCCATACTCTGTTCTATGCTCTCTTTCAGGGCTGACTGGCTTTCTGTTATAAAATATTAATCTTAAGATTTCTCCTCTTATGGTATAATTTTGTTCTCTGAATCTGGGTGACTTTATTTTTCTTGGATAATATGCTATGAAGAAATAAGGAGTAATAAGAGAATATGGCTGAACTGTAGGACACATGCTTTTCCTTCAGACTCCATCCATCCTGAGGCCATGCTGAGTCCTTCCATAGCTCTACCTTGTAGTTGCATCAACTGTAGAATGGATATGTTTTACTGGAGACTGTCAAAATTCCAATTTAAATAGAATAAAGTAGAAGTATACTTAAATTGTTTACAATTCTATCCTTGTACTTACTGGGATCTGAGGTGCTTTGGCTTTTTGAGGTAAATATAGTAACCTCTGTTGTGACATTGTTAATCATGGATAATCTTTTAAAAGAACTTTAACCTTCCATTCATTGGTTGTAAAGGGAATTTTGACAGCATCTTATAAAGACACTATGAGATCCATACAGACTGTGGGTATGCGAGAAATACTCACATAAAACAGAGTGTCCAATAGACACACTATGTCTAGCTTGCTTTCCTTTCTCTACAGACATATCAAGTTTATTGGTGATATTTTCCTGTGAGCCATTCGAGGCTCTGGCTGTCAAGTTCTCCCAAGTATTTTCATAGGTTAGCCAACAAAACAATTCAAGGCTATGGACCAGAATAAGGGATACTTTGGGAATTCATTAAATCCAGTCATTTATAGACCCATTCATTGGTTGTAGGATACATCATATTAGTATAGACATAGATATCTTAGAATGTTTCCAATGGAGTTAATGTATATATTTAAATAACTTATTGTTTCTATTATTAAGACTGAATATGTTGTCCTCTGCAGAACCAAATAATCATATGTGGTCATGAATCTTGTCAATTGTGTAGTTTTGAACATTAATTCTACAATTACTATTACACAGAGTTCAGAATTTCTCCTAAGTACCCCCAACAATTTGCAATTACATATTCAATTTTCTTTTGAGAGAATGGCATTAAATTTTGAGATACTTGCTTATAAAGGTTTTGTTGAAGACATGTAATTTTACTCATAGGTCTATGGCAATGGTTTTCAGTTTCCCTTATGTTCTTTGGAGGTTATTGTTATTTTCATTTGGCCCCATTCTTCTTCATTTGAAGATCTGAACACACTACTTGGAGTAACAGAAACTACTGCAATATCTACAAATGATATTGCAGGCCTGTGGAGTATCTGTATCATATACATTAGGAATCCTTTCCTTCTTGTTTTCTTAACTCCTTGATAGAATTCCTCTTTATTAACAGTATCTTGAGAAAACCACAGTGCAACACAAATTAAAACAAATTATCATAAAGCCCACAAAAGAGGACATCATGTATAAAATCATATCTTAGGTCTTCACATTCAATGACATTTGGCTGCATTTATAAGTCTAAAGAACTTTTCCTGTCTAACATTTAAAAGGCATGGTTCCCTGGATTGATGTGTCCAATGCTGTTGGGGAAGCTGTTGCTATTTCTTATTCTCACGGTGCCCCTGCTATCTCCCTCCAATCATGAAAGATTGTTCATTTATTCCAGCGACCATGAAATTATATAAATAGTATGCATATAAATAGTGCATTTTTGTGTTTATGAATATACAGTGGACTGTTTCAACCTGGACTTGAATGACATGCAGTTTTGAACTATTTGCAAATAAAGATATTTTGAAAGTCACCATTTTTTTTTGAGGTGGCTGTGGTGAAATTTTAGTTTCCAATATGCCTATTAAAATTATTTTTATATGTTCATTTGACTCCATTCTTCCTAGTTTAGAGATCCAAGACCCTGCATTGTGTAATGCCAATGCTCACTGACCACAATATACCACTGCCCCCACTGTTCTGCGCTCCATCTGTTCTGTGCTCACATCACTAATGTGCTTTGACCATGTTCCCTCCATACCCCTTGTAATGACTTTCACACCACTCCCCACTCCAATTAGTCTCCAGAACAGTTTCACTGTCTCATGCTATTTATACATATGTGATTTTCTATATTCGTGTAAAGTCCATGAACCACAAATTGGAGCACATTAATATTTTTTCTGAATCTGACTTAGTTCACCTTATATGATAATCTCCAATTGCAATTGCAGCCATTTTCCTGAAAACACAGTTGCACATTTCTTAAGACTAAATAAAATTCCATTGTGTATATATACTGCATTTTCTTTATCCATTCCTCAGTTGATAGACACCTAGGCTGATCATAAATTTGGCTATTGTGAATAGCGTAGCAATCAACACTGATGCTCAAGTATCTGCAATGTGTTCTCAGTGGGGTCTGTCATGGATCTTCACACCTGGCTCTTCCTAAGCTCTTTTACTCAGTGGAGCAAGGTGTGGGATGGCCTATGTCATGGTTTGACGTTTAAGTTCTTGAGATCTCAGATACTTTAAATTCTTAAGTATATATCACATGATTTAATTTTTAATTTTAATCTTTCTTTCTTCCTTTCATTCTTTATTTCTTCTTTCTCTTTCTTTCTTTCTTTGCAAGCAGAGATGGATGAGATACAGACAGAGAGAATGGACATGGCAGGGCCTCCAGCCACTATAAAATAACTCCAGATTCATATGCCATTTTGTGTATCCATCGATCTGGCTTCATGATTTTATTTTGACTCTCCAAAACCACCTTGTTATAATACTGTAGAGCATTTAAAATATTAACAGACCATGTATCTGGTTTTGGAAATTTCTGAAATTCTCTTCCTATATTTGTTAATTTAACTTGTTTCCAAAAAGATTTTAAGTGCTGATAGCCCACAGAAACTTCTGGCAATTATAATGTCAGCAAAGATAAAGTGCTATAATACATTAAATTAATATAAAATATAATTTTAACAGAAACCCTACTTGATATCTTGTTAAATAATAAGTAAGCATAGTTACATCTAATTCCCCAAAGAAAAGTATTGCAGTCATTGTAAAGTCTCAGAATTTTCATTAGCGAACAAGTTGAGTAGCTCTTAAATACTTAAAACACATCAAATTACACAGCTATGTTCTAACTTCCTTATGGCCACTGTAATCAATTTATGCTGCCATAAGAGGAAGTAATTAACACTCTGTTTATATTGAGTTAAATGGTATGATATGGTTGCACCAACCCAGTATAAATATCATAGGATGTGTCTACGTACAGACAAATTTCACTTCACTAATTTGGGGGGAAGAACAAGTAAGACTACAAGTCAATCCATTTTCCATTTTAAATAAAATTAAATTTAATCACATTTTAAAATCAGCTTTTCACAGTATAAATAACATGCAGTAAGATTAACCAGTTTTTTTAAATTATTTTTTTTATTTTTTAGAGAGTTTTGGAGAGAGAGAGAGAGAGAGAAAGATAGACAGAGAGGGAGAGGGAGACAGAGAGACGGACATGCCAGCATTCTCTCAGCTGCTGTGAACGAAATCCAGATGCGTGCACCCCCTTGTGGGCAAGTGCAGCATTGCGCCCTTGCATCACTTTGCATCTGGCTAAACGTGGGACCTGGAGATTGGAACCGCTGGACATTGGAACCAGCGTTCTTAGGCTTAGCAGGCAGGCGCCTTAGCCGCTAAGCCATCTCTCCAGCCCAAGATTAACCAGGTTTAAGTGCACATCTCAATGCATTTTGAAAAATGTATATGATTATATGACTTCTACTGTAAGAAAAATAATTGTGAAGAGTGTGACCTTCCCAATCAATGTTTTTGTATCCCTGCCCTGGGAAACCACATCTCTGCTGTCTGGAAATACAGTTTTATCTTTTCCACAAGTTCATACAAATGGAACCTTATAGTATGTAGTCTTTTATGGCCAATTTTTGTCCCTTGCCATAGTGCTTTTTGAGATTAATTCATGCTACTTCATGTAACAGTAGCTAGTTCCTACTCTCTCCTCTGTTAAAATATCACCATTTAAATTATTTAGTAACTACTTTAAAGGACAATTGGAATGTTTCCAATTTATGCCATTATTATTACTTTTGTTTTCTCTCTCTCTCTCTCTCTCTCTCTCTCTCTCTCTATATATATATATATATATATATATATATATATATATATATATATTTGTTACTTTTTACTATTCTTGTTTTCTTAAGTTATTATCTAGAAGCAGAATTTGGTCATACAATAATAAAATTTGTGTTCAGCTTTGCAAGAAACCATAAAGCTACTTTTCAATGTGACTATGCTATTTTGATTTCCCAATACAAATGCATTGACTCCATTCACTCTGCTTTTCTACAACATGTGATATTGTCACTCTTAAATTTTCTCTTTCATATAACGCATGCTATAGTAAGTATGGCTATGTTTTCAAAATACATTTAAATATTTTAGGATTTTTTGTGTTTTGTTATTTATTTATTTATGACAGCAAGAGAGGGAAAGAGGACACACACACACACACACAACACACACACAGAAAGACACACAGAGAGAGTGGATGTGCCAGGGCCTCCAGTCACTGCAAATGAACTCTAAATGCATGCACCACTTTGTGCATCTAGCTTATGTGGGTCCTGGGGAAATTGAACAGAGGTCCTTTGGCTTTGCAGGCAAATACCTTAGCTGCTAAGCCATCTCTCCAGCCCAAACTGTCTTAGGATTTTTAAATGCTCAATATGTAGTATTGTAAACAATTTATTTAATTATACTGGAATTTTATAGTATTTGAGATTAGTGGGGTTGATCAGATTCAGAATTTCAACATCTCACTCACAGACATATTATTAGACATATTATTAAAAGAAATAATATGTATACCAAGAACAAATTCATTAAATTAGCCCACAATGAAGACTCAAGCAAAGCATTCTGTCATATATAGGTAAGGCTGGCAGGTAAAAACAAAGGCAGGAAGGATAAAAGAGCTGTTCTAATTTCCAGATAGCACATCTAGAGATAAAAGTATCTATTTAGAGTAAAAGATAACTACATAATATTCATATTCTTGGTAAATCCTCACTTTGAATAACTTCATTTTGAAGGATTAAGAAGAATATTACTGAAGAAGGGAAGGAATTACCTGCTACTTCTAAGAGATAGACATTGTTTGATTTTTATTACCCTTAGGAAAAATGATCTGTTTCTCCTAAGAAGTATGCTGATGCAGGATAAGAGCAACACTTCTCTGGAAAACACATCTCCCCTCTTTGCAACCCTCCTAATTGTCCAGACACCTCTGCTTCATAGGCTTATCCTGGAAAACACTGTACTCCATCAAAAAAGATAACAGAAAATGATATGCAAGGAAGGGAAAGATAGCGAGGCTGGGTTAGACTAAAGAAGAAAAAAATCTGAGACAATAAGATTAAATATATAACTCAAACTTTCTTTGCATTTTCCATGTGCCAACTGCTTTATATATACTAGCAAATACATCAAATACCCTACATATATTATCATATTTTGTCCTTGAAGTTGTTCATGAGTTACATATGTCATTGAGATCCTCATCTCATATACAAAAGTAAGGAATAGAAAGATTGGGATATTTGTTTGAGGCAACCCAGATGGTAAGTGGCAGGGCCAAGATCTGCCTACAGGGACTCTTTAGTCAGCCTACTCTACTTTAATTGGCATGGAGCAGGTTGGAAGTGATGTGTTACTAACTATAGCTGTAAAAAATTTAGTCATCCAATGTCATTGTAAATGGTTTGCATATGAATATATGCTATCTCAGAAGTCTCTCCCACTCAATCCCATCTTAAATAGCTATCTGCTTATTGCATACACATTAATGAGGAAAGAAGAGATGAACTTACACTGAATATTCAGATATTCAAAGAAATGTTAATTAACCTAGAGTGGTGCTTCTTAGACTTTCTCAGGCACAAGAATTACTTGAGTTTAAGTAGAAATGTAGGTCATGCAGGTCAAGAATCATGAATTCTCACAGTACCTCAATTTTGGTGCTCCAGAATTTATATTTAAAAATATATATTTTATTTATTTATCTATTTGAAGGGGCAGAGAGAGAGAGAGAGGGAATGGGTGCACCAGGGCCTCCAGCCACTGCAAATGAATCCAGACGCATGTGGCCCCTTGTGCATCTGGCTTATGTGGGTCCTGGAGAAGTGGGATCCTTTGGCTTTGTAGGCAAATGCCTTAGCTGCTGAGCCATCTCTCCAGCCCCCAGAATTTATATTTTTAACAAGATTCTACATAATTTTGTTAATTTCCTTTTTGAGGAAGACCTTTGTCTTCCTTTGAACAGCTGTTAAAAGAAATTGGCTATTATAAAATGTCATTGACCACATTTCTCTAAGAGTTAGCTATTCCAAGATTGATCTGGTAGAGTCCTTCTACCACAAATCACTTGGAATATAGTTCTCTTTGGGTCATTTCTCTCTCTGTGTCTGTCTGTCTCCACCCTCTCTCTCTCCTGGAAGCCTTTTGATATCAATTATACATATATTATACATATTACTATAAAAGATTTTATGTATTTAAAATCTTCACAGTAACATACCTATGTATGAATTCTACATACATGAATTCTACATACATATATGGATGATTTGACAAATGAATAATTGCAATCAGGTTGGTTTCAGATGACCTAAAATATTATCAGATGGCTACATTCAGTATGCAAAAATCTTGTATTTAGTTAAATATATGAAGAGAGTATATAGAATAGATATTAGTTAAATTGCAGATCATAGAACATCAAGTTAATCCATGCAAATATTGGCGTGAAAAACAAAAAAAAAATGCAATTGTCAATGATGCCTCAGTGTTGGTCTTATCAGAAAGACTGTGGCCACAAGAATGATATCAATTTTATGGCTATTTATGTTTCTAGTTATAAGAATAATGGTGCTCCTTTGGACTGTGGATGGGTGGATAATCGAAATCAGAACACAGGACATTTAATAGTCAGTCTAATTCTCCAAGCCAGTGGTTTTCAAGCTGAATGTCTTATGACTTGAACAGAACTGGCAAATGCAGACACAGAGAATGGCAAGTTTAAAAAGATTTATCTTAAGAAATTACAGCAAAAGCTCTCAAGTTAGGAGGGTTCCTGAGGAACTGCATGGTGACTTGGGTTCTTTTTTTTTTCTTTAATAAAATACTTTATTTGTTTATTAGAGAAGAGGTGATATAGAGAGAATGGGCATGCCAGGGCCTCCAGCCACAGCAAGCAATCTCCAGATGCATGCACTATCCTGTATATCTAGCTTATGTGGGAACTGGGGAATGGAACATGAGTTCTTTGGTTTTGCAGGCAAGCACCTTTAATTGCTAAGCCATCTTTCCAGCCATGCATTTTTTAAAAATATAACTTTTGAGATGCAAATTAGGCATCTTTTTGCCATGATTTTCACTGGTTAAGTTAAAATGTAAATGGATGACCTTTATTGGTTGATGCAAAAGGGAGAGAATACAGTCTTGGAAAAAGTCCACCAACAAGAAAAAAATAAATAAAACTGTTAAAAATTCCCAGAAGGAAGATGAACCAGGAAGCTGTTCCTGACTGCCATCTTAAGTGAGGTTTAGGTTAGATCTAGAGTTATGATCTAGTCTTCAGGAAAGGTTGACATCCATGTTCTTTTGGGCTTGTGTACCTAACTATCTACAAAAAAAAATGGCTATCTTGTTCCTAATTTCTTCAGTTACCACCATTGACTATCATTGATGAAGCATAAAATCAGACCTACCCATCCTTTGAAAGCTGCAGCAACAGTGATGCTAGTGCCAGAATAATGCTACTTCAAACTAGATATTTCATAGTTTAATTATCTCTGTAATCTATGAATTAGCAAATTGGATTAGTTCAATTGAGTGATCCTTAAATTTTATTAGTTTATTCCTATATATAAGGTCATTTAGGGACAAGCTGTTTAAGGATGGTCTGATAAGTCTGGGAGTGGGATGTCATATGTGTGTGGCTAAGAAAAGGGAATTGTGTGCTTCCTGTTTCTACCAAACTATCTTTTTTTTTTTTTTTTTTTTTTTTTTTTTTTTTTTTAACTGGAGCAGAGATAATGCTTCAGAAGAGTAAGACAAAGAATTTGGGGTCTCTTTTTAGATTCATTACAACAATGGTTCCAGCAATCTGCATGCTCACCTCCATGATTTAAATGTGAATTTGCAGCCCCTTTCCATCAAGAAGCAGCCTTTCCTACTTCTTTAGTCTAGATTGGCTTTTTGAATTGTATTGGAAAACAGGATGAGTAACTGTGACCTTGTGCTAGTGCCAGGCACAGGGATTAAGAGGCCTGTCACATTTCTCTTTGTCTTTTGAAAACTTGCTAGCACCATGTGAAAAGGCATGAGCTTGCCTGCTGGATGATGAACATGTCCTGCCAAGATCAGCCATGCATAGCTTAGATCAGCAGAATCACTAAATTAATCCATACATTCTGGGCAATAAAAAATGCTAATTGTTGTAAGCCATTGTGCTGTGGGAATGGCATGACATAGTTTAGGGAGACTTAACTGATAATCCTTTTGCAGCTTCAGTTATAACAGGCAAAATGTCACTTCCACCTCAGGTTAATTGACCCAAACAAATAAAACAGTCAACCCAAATACAAAATACAGTGAAGCGAACTCTAACTCCAAATGGAAGTCACTACAAAGGCAGATTGCCAGGGATGTGACTATGAGGAAACATGAAAAATTGGAGACAGTTTTTAATAAACTAAAAGAACTTGTGGGCTGAAGAGATTGCTCAGTGTTTAAAGCACTTACCAACAAAGTCTAATGACTTGGGTTCAATTCCCTAGTACCCACATAAGCAAGATGCACAAAGTGGAACATGCATCTGGAGTTCATTTGTAATGTCTAAAGGCCCTGACCCACCCATACTTCCTCTCTCTGCCTCTCTGTGTCTGTATCTCACTGCTAATAAATAATAAATAAATAAAAATACATTTTTTAAAAAGTTGTGGGCTAGCAAGATGGCATAGTGTTTATGGCACTTGCCTGTGAAGCCTAAGGACCCAGGTTCCATTTCCCAGTACCCATGTAAGCCAGATGCACAAGGTGGTGCATGTGTCTGGAGTTTGTTTGCAGTGGTTAGAGACTCTGGTGTGCCCTCTATCTGCCTCTTTCTCTCTCTTTCTCTTCTCAAATAAATAAATAAAACATCAAATCTACTTTTTAAAAAGAACTCATAATAACTTCCTCCCTCCCCTCCTTCCTTTCTTTTTTCCTTCCATTTTTCATTCCTGTACTTAGTCTCTTTAGCTCATAATCACTCTCCTTTTTAAAGTCACACCCCAAAGTCACAGCAACATCTGTTTACATGTTATAATAAATTTTCCCATGAATTCCCTGTGCATGTAATATTTCAAAGCAATGTTTAATTGTTAAATTGAATTAATTACATTTATAAAGAGATAACTCGTTCTTAATGCCTTTTCTTTTCTGGAGGAACACAAATCCCCATTTTGTACATATAGTTTATGGTTTTGTCTATCATCTTTTCATGGAAATAAAATGCAACTAATTACAGTATTGTCAACCATGGTGATATTAGTGACAGACTTGTAGTTGTGCTATATCCATAGAATTTCTTCTTTGCCTATTTTTGCCTATGTCTTACTCATTTTATTAGACACATGTAATGAAATTTGGGATTTGGAACAATAATTAATTTGGTATTCCCAGTGATACCCTAGAATTAGATATGGGCCATCTCTTTTCTGGGCACTAGTGTTAATTATAATTTTTTGGACTTAAAAAATTTACTGGAATAGAATAAGTCATTAGTCTTATAAGTATGCTTATGAAAGTATGCATTAAAATAGTTCACACACAAGGCAAACACACTCCTTGTGCTTTATTTCAATATTTTCTTTTATACTTGTGAAACATATCTTTAGCAAAGAGCAGAACATACTAAATCTGAAGCAACACCCTGGTATTATTTTATGCCAGGTCAGAGATCTTTCAGGGCATATCTGAGCTGCAGAGTGTGGTGGTTGTGCATGTGTGAATGGGGTGGGGGTGATTTCCTAGTTTTCAATGGGAGGGTATAAGCTATTATACCCTTAGTTTTTTGTCCAGAAACTTTTTTTTCCAGTCAATATTATAAGTATTAAGTATATGCTACACAAAAATTAGGAAATGATACCAATTGAAGCCTCATTCTAGTGTACAACATTTGATATACATTATTCCATTTTTGAGGCAAATTTTATTTACCCCATGGATGGAGAACAGAAAAGTTAGAAAGGAGGCTTGAACAGCTGGCTCATAATTGCACTGTTGGGAAAACAGAAGGTACAGAATTCAAACTTAGGACAATTATCTGTGAGCTGGCTCTTTCCTGCATAGTTTTTCACAGGTCTTAGAGTCAGGTTAGGAAAACCATATGTGCTGAAACAACAGTCAAGTGGATATGCTTGCATATGATGACATTCTACCCAGAAAGATTAAAGTACTCATGCAAGACATAGGCTCAGCAATACTTATGCATGATCATAAAACAAAGTGAAAATTGGGCTGGAGAGATGGGTCAGTGGTTAAGATACTTGCCTGCAAAGCCTAATAACCTGGGTTTGATTTCCTAGGACTCAAGTAAAGCCAGATACACAGTGGCACATGGATCTGGAGTTTGTTTGCAATGGCTAGAGACCCTGGTGTGCCCATTCTGTCTCTCTTTGATCTCTCTCTGCTTGCAAATAAATGAATATATTTTTTTTAAATAGAAAATCATGTTCAATAAACCAAGTTGAGGGAGGAAAACTAAATATCTTTGTTCTTGGGAAACTGGATAGAGACAGATTAACAGGTAGTTAGGGGAGGAGAAAGGGAACTAGGAAGAGAGACAAGGAAGACTGACTGTTGAAAACCTTCCTCTATGCTGTATTATGTCCTTGGAATACAGGTAACTGATTTTTAACTTTCAAACACTTGACATGTGAACAATCGTCACTAAACATCAAGGATTAACAATATAGGTAAATATTACTACCCTTTGCAGAACTTGAGATGGAAATTCAAGAGTTTAGGAAAAATAAAGAACCCCAATTTATAGAGATCATAGGAAGGATGTGAAGGTTTCCAGTACTGTATTTATTATAGATCAAACCATGACATTTATAAGTATCTCTGAAGAGCTGGTTGAGGTGGAGTCAGAAAGTAGGACATGGCGATTTTGGCTCTACTGACTTCTGGATTAGACTAGCTCCAATGCTCACCAGCCAGCTTAAGCTTCATATCCACAAAAGAACAAACAACAAAACTATATCAGAAATAGTCACATCCTAACCATTCTAGTTTTCAGTCTCATAAACAAGAAAGGTTGAGACTGTTGGAGGAGGAGTTCTGCAGATCAAACATTTTTTAATAAAACAATGCATACAGATTAATATTATCTCCCACCAGAAGTTCATTAATGCAAATTAGCTGTTAGCTAAGATGTTTGCTTTGTCGGTTTGCTTCTTCAATTCTATGATTTCTTCAGTGATAGAGCATGGAGTCATGACAAAAGTGCCTCCAGGCTGAGGCCATGTTATTGAGAGCTTGGTGGTGGCTGCCCCTTTATATCAACAGAGGGCTGTAAAACAAAGGTCCAAAAAGTCAGTACCATTTTTTTTTTCTGTGCTGACCTTTCCTACTTTTTGCTGAAGTATAGACATATACTTTCCATATTTCTTTCCATGTCAAAGCATCGTGGATAATGGTAAGACACCTAGCTATCGTGTCTTCCTGGTCTAGTACACCTTGACTGTGAACTCCAGTTTTCTAAGTTCACATTTCCTGTGAAGGCTTTGTTGATTTCTGTCTGTACTTGGGTGGCATTGGTGTGCAATTAACCATTTTGACCTTGGTATTAAGGTGATTTAAAAAAAAAAAGATCTTGATCTACTAATGATCCATTTAACATGTAATTCTATGTAACAAATGGTGTTTAATGTTAGATAATGTCCATTTAGTGAGTAAAGTGATTTACTGTATTGCATCTTTCTCCACACATTAATTTGTAGTCTCCAAATATTGTGTCAATATAAATGGACCTATCACATGATACTTATCTTCTTGCTACTGAGTAGGTGAGGGGCTCAATCAAGACTAGCACTCCTTTCATAGCATTTGAGCAATGTGATGAAGAAACTAATTAAATTAATACAACATATGTTAGTTGAGCACCTATCTGGTGTCAATGTTGAATCAATCACTAAGGAAATTAACATAAGTAGCAATTCTTGCCTTGGAGTAACAGAAACAATCACTGAAAATAAACTTGTTGAAAGACGATATTGAAAATTACACATACACACATTTATAAATTCAAGATGATAAATAAAATAAATTGATATGAAAAATGCTCTGAAGAAGAAGATAATAAATGCTTGGTACCACCAGAAATATTACCATTCTTTAAAGATGGTTATTAAGGATAAGAGTATATCCCAGTAGACATGTCATACAACTAAAACTGAAGAGATCGATATATGCCAAAACCTTACACAATGGACTGGAGAATTGGCTTAGTGGTTAAGGCATTTGCCTGCAAAGCCAAAGAAGCCAGGATTGATTCCTCAGGACCCATGTAACTTAGGTGCACAAAGTTACACATGCATCTAGAATTTGTTTGCAGTGGCTGGATTCCCTGGTGTACCTATTCTTTCACTATCTCTCCCTCCCTCACCTTCTATCTGACTCTTTCTCTCTCAAACAAATAAATACAAATAAAAATATTAAAAGAAAAACCCTTATACAACTATCCTTTGTTATTGTTGCACTGCTTTAACTACAAGTTCATAATCAGGCAGATGTTGTTTCTCCCTTCAAGGTTTTCTACAAAATGCACGAATGACACTTAAACTATAGCTCCTGTATCTTATAGTTAGGAGCATATATAACTAACTCTAAATGTTTATGTACATATTATAATCTACTTAGCCATTATAAGTTTTTATGCTCTTGTTTTAAGTATAAATAATCATTCTGATTTATATAGCTTTTTGTTTTTGTTTTTCAAGGTAGGGTCTTGCTCTAGCCCAGGCTGACCTGGAATTCAGTATGTCATCTCAGGCTGTCCTTGAACTGACAGCGATCTTTGTACCCTTGCCTCATGAGAGCGGATATTAAAGACATGCACCATCATGCTGGCTTGTATACTATTTTTTTAAGGCAAACCCAACAGACTGGCCTTTTTATGAAAAAGAGCAAAAGAGAGAGAGTATTGGCATGTCAGGGCCTCCAGAAGTGAGTGCTACCATGCGAACATGTGTGACCTTGCACATGGGTCCTTGGGCTTCACAGGCAAGCACCTTAACTTCTAAGTCATCTCTCCAGCCATATATATATATATATATATGAGAGAGAGAGAGAGAGAGAGAGAGAGAGAGAGAGAGAGGGAGAGAGGTAGCATCTCATATTTAAGGATAGCCTGGAACTCACTACAATGTTCACCTGCTTTATGTACCATTTTAATTGTTGCTATTTTTTCTGTCTCTGTTGGAATTAACCTGCATATTGTTAACCCTACCCACTTTGCTTCCCCACAAGGAAATTAAAAGTTATTATTTTGGGGGTTGGAGTTTTGATATAAGGTCTATCTCTAGCCCAGGCTGAGCTGGAATTCACTATGTAGGCTCAGGGTTGCCTCAAACTCATGCCTCTGCCTCTCGAATGATGAGATTAAAGCTGTGCACCACCATGCTCTTCTAAATGTCATTTTTAAGAAGACTACTATATTTCATTACTAGAACTTGCATCAAAGTAATATTTAACTTTGAACACCAGGTAAGGTATTTTTCAGAATCCAGTGATACTAGGGAGATCTGTAGTCCTGAAATTCCTAAGAAAACCAATCATATACATTATCCTTTTTTCCTAATGGGAAATGGTTTGTTTCTCACTAACAATCATTGTCTTCAGCACCACTTCATCAGAGCTCCTACCAAATTCTCCCACTCTTCCCTGAACCCAGAATCTTTTCTACAATATTATAGTGATGGCACCTTTATTTTGTATGTTGGAAATGGTAATGCCATTTCTTTATTGACTACGTATGTAAATGATCCAGACGACTATGATTTCTCAAAAGTATTTGATGGAGTGATTTGAGTCCTGCAAAGTTATTATATCACTGTTTACACATATTTCATGAGATACTATAAATGTCAAGCACAGTGGAAGATATATAACTGGTACCCAATAAATATTTATTGTTTTTTGATAAAAGAAATCTCAGTAGCCATTCCTGATAATGAATGTGTATCATTGTGACTCTGTTTCCAATGTGATAAGAGCACTTCAGCACTTTGCCATTGAGAGATTGGGAAACAGTGCCCTCTGATCATTCATCCTTTCAATTTAGAAAAATTTTATATTCCTTTTGCAATATCCCTGTACCGCCAAGGAAATATTTAAAACTGTGTTTTCTGCTCCAAAATAATGTTTGATTCATTGTTTCAACAATAAACTATGTCAGATTGAAATATTAATATTGGCCTCGGGTCATTTCTGTGGTTGCTTGCTTTCTATGTGAAGATCATCACACACTTCAACATCATGGAACTGCAGGAAAAGATGCTTAAATTGAACATTGTTGCTGCAGATTTAGTAAAGTCTGCTCATTTCCTGTTGCCTAATAACATTTGCAACCATTGTATTAAGATGGCTTTTTTAAAAAACAAGTAATGCTGTTTAAGGGCCAAAACAAATGCATGGAGGATTAGAAGAAATCCCTTCTCCCATGGTATATCAATGTACAATTTTCTGGTTGCTCCATTCTTGTGTTGTGGTATACTGTGAATGCTGAGTGAGGGCAGAACTAAGTGACAGATTAAGCTAGTGACAGATTAATTTAGAGTGCTTTCAGCTCTTAAAAGCAGATTGAAACCCTTAGGAAGGTTAGGAAGGACCTTTGAGATAGCCAGAAGATTTGAGGATGCTATTTTTGGAAGAGACTTTATAAATCATTTGTTGTCATGGGTTTCAATGTTCTTTCATGAAATATCTTTTTTTTGGAGACAGATTTTCCAGTATGCAACTTTAATAAAATTCACCTCCTTTGTTTAAAAGTCTAAGTTTTTAATCTTAGTTGGTCTGGTGACTAAAAATAAGAAAACACAGCTGGCTTTCAACTTTTGTCAGCCCCATATTCCTTAAGTAGGAAATTTATTTAAAATTTAAGTAGAAAATTATTATACCTGCATTCCTTACCTTAGTATTTCTCTAAGAACAATAAAAGTGTTTTTGTAAATTATAAAATCCCACATTCTGCAAAGATAATATTACAACAGGCAAAAGTAAACTCTCAAGGCAATATATGACATGACAAAATGATAAATGAAATTTTGGCAGAAGAATCCTAAAAGCAGAGAGAAGGAAGACTCTCGGTTGGTTAGGGAACATTAGAGAATTTGACATAACATTATTTATGTCCATATGCCATTATAAATTACAAATAAGATTGTCCTTGAGTGTTTGGGGGTGGTTGCATGGAGAGTTTTTTTTTTTTCCTCATTTATTTATTTATTTTTTGTCAAGAAGTTTGTAGTTTTATTTATTGAGGCTGGAACTACAATGTGCAAGTTTCCATTACCAAATCTGTTTGAGCTTTCTAGTTCTCATCACTTGAAATTCCAGCCAGTTTTCTAGTTCATCAGAATTTTTTATTCTATTGTACATGCCCTTCTTTATAACATACCATAGTGGTATCAGAAAATATCAGGTATGACAGTCCATGGGCACCTGTTTCACTTAGGCATTTGCTACATTATTAAAATATTTTAAATATTCCTTCCCTTTCTATTGCACATGTGGACATACATCACAATATTCTTTGTAGGTAACAGGAACAACCTAAATCATACTTAATATGGCCCAAAAGTCTTATTGTGCTCTTGATTTTCTAACTACATGCATCGTTTGATTAAGTAGCAAGTGACTTTCTGAGAGTCAAGGAGCAACAAGTGAAGTGAGCAATTTCACAGGATCCCTATAGGCCTTATCAGGACATCAGTATACCCTCATAACAGCACCACTGGTTCTCTGTAGCAGCCTTCTCTATCTCTTTGTAAAGCTGGGGGGAAGGGTGCTCTCCAAAGGAACCCAGGAACTTTCTATAACCTTTCTCAGTAAATCTACTCACAGTGAAGAGGAAAATAAAAGAACAACACCCTTTATAAATCTTCCATACACCTTCAAAGGGTTATATAGACTAAGTCCATCTTTTTAATCAACATAATACTGGCTTTTTCTTTGTTGGTATAGGCAAAATGACTGATTAAAGTAGGTTTAAAAATCATAATTTATGATGCCTAGCTAAGTGAAAGTGTTAAACAACTCTAACAATGTATATCAAAATTCATTATCATGCCTAAAGGGAAAAGCATCCTATCTTAAATTTAAATATTCTAAGCCTTACAAGTTCAACAAATGGGCATGATAAAAGATTTACAAATTTATAATGCCCCGTAAGCTGCATATCTCAACAGTTATCATGTGGCAGCTTTATTGTTATTGTATGTTCTCTTTAATTTCATGAGAACCAGTTTTACAGAAACGTATGTGAACTATCTTTATAAGTATTATTACTTCATTCCTAATTTATTAACATTCTGTATTATTAATTTTATTTCATTAATTCCATTCTGCTTGAGTGACATGATTTGTCAAGTTGAAAGACCAAATTTGGATTGTAATTAAATTATAAAACTGTAAGACTATGATCAAAATTGCTGAGCATGGTGGCACATGCCTTTAATACTAGCACTTAGGAAGCAGAGGTAGGATGATCGTTGTGAGTTTGAGGCCAGTCTGTAATTACATAGTATATTCCAGGTCAGCCTGGGCTAGAATGAGGCTCTACTGAAAAAAAAAAAAAAAAAAAAAAAAAAAGCATTATTTACAAATGGCCATTAAAAATCTTTAAAAAAATGCATTATTCTAAAGAACAGAGCCATGAGTTGGGTCATTATGCACAGATGGCTACCCCAATAAGGCACACATTACCCATTGGGGGGAGGACAGGGAGAAGGTACCATCATGGCTGAATATATACTATATATTTAAGTAACAAAAAATATATTAAAAAAACATTGTATATCACATTGAAGTGGGGATTTTATGGACTTTTCAAGAAAGAACCAGAACAGGTTGTAATGGAAAGATATCTTTAAAATGTAGAGACATGACAGGTATGGTGATTCACAACTTGAATATCATCACTTAGGAGACTGAGGTAGTAGCACCACTGTGAGTATGAGGTATGAGGCCAGCCTTTGTTGCAGAGTGAGACTCAGCCTGGAAAAAAAAAAAGAAATACAAAATTTCTGAAGAAGTATATGTCATACACCTTTTACGTAATTTCTTATCCTTCTGGTCCTATCTTTTATACTAGTAACTTTACTAATGATATTTATTTGAAACATGTAATGCTTCATAAAGGTGAAATGTTGTATCATATTACTTCATGTATCACTTAACAATTGAATTGTCTTTGATCAGTGAGGCACATGAGATAGATATCCAGTAAAGATGTCTGCCTCTAATTCTTCATGCTAAACATTCTGGGACGCATTTCATAAGATTGTACTGAGGCATCTCTGATATCAGTATCCAAATCAATAATAGCTCTTTACTCTTTATGCTGATGTTTTATTCCCTTATTGATCCTTCTCCTAAGGCTATACCCCAAATTAATTAACAAGTTAAAATTATTCTCTTTATAGTTTCCTGATGGTTGTACCCAACAAAATACAATATCCCACCTAAATTTTTCCAGAGACCATGACTGCAAGAAGTCTTGTACCAATACTGTCCTCTAGTAAGCATTAATCTTTGACACAAAATTAAGGCAGGCATTTAAAACCTATCTCCAAACAAAAGCCCTTTGGAAATATGGTAAATACAATACAGTTGTTTCTCCCCCAGCAGTGACCAGATGCCATTCTGTATTTCTGAGTCCCATTCTAGAGCTGATTTCTGAAAACTCATGAAGTCTGTAAACTGGGTGATTTGTCACTGGAATTGTCTCTCTAAACTTCCTAGTTATCCATCTTTTTTTTTTCTGGTAAGAGCTGACAAATACCCCTCTAAACAATGAGTTTTCCTCTTACTTAGGCTGGGATGTCTATAGATTCTTCATAATCTCCATGAGTTAACCTCCATTTGTTGATCCACATGACAGTTCAGATCTTCTGGTTTCTTGATGGTTAAGTAAAGTCAGCTTTTACTGTTTGAGGATTTTGTAATTCCTATTGAGATCAGCAGGCCAAGTTTTCTGACAGGCTTCTATTATTGGTTAGCTGGTCTCAAGAGACTCTTCACTGAATGTCTCAGTGCTGTCACTGTCACAGTCACCATCAGCTTTCTTAGGGTGACGTGGAAGGACAGTAGTACATTAGGTGAGTAGAGAAATTGGAGAGTAAAAGTCTTGAGGTCAGTCCTCAGGCTGTGGGTTATCAGTTTTCCTTTGATGAGAAGAAATCTGAGTCATTGAGGAAAAAACAGAAAATCAAATATTCAATTCATTAGTGAGGTAGTAAAATGGGAGGACAGGAAACCATCCTGAGAGGAGGCTGTTGGAAAGAACCTGGAGGAAGGAGAAAATAAAGTAGAATGTGACTATCCTGCCAAAAGAAATAAATGATTCCAAGCCACAGAGGAGGAAAGAGGAGTCTTCTAACTTCTGCCAAATGAGGAGCTGTGCACTTTTAGGTAGATGGTGACTGTTCAGAGAGACCACTGAAAGAAAAGTATTCTCTCTTAGCTTCAGTCATTGAAGTAAAAGTCCATGAATTCTATAAGAAGTATGGTTCAATTGATTGAAGAAATATAATGCCATCTCATCAAATTAATGTGTTTAGGATTAGGTTGCCATCAAATGAAGTCAAGATTAAATGGTTTCTCTCCATCTTTCTGTTCTATAATCTCTTTGTGCTTCCCATTTTAGAATGTCCCCCAGTAATGTAAAGTTCATATCCAATTAGTTTTAAGACAGCAAAATAAATGTTTCATTCTGGTTGGTCTTTATTTATGAAAATAATATCATTTCCACAGTTTGTCTAGACTTGAGTCACACAAATCATCCTCAATCAATGAGACATAATATCCTGATAGACCATTCATAAGTTATCTGTCAATGAGATGAGAGTGGGAAAAGTTCTCTCTTTCTCTAATTCAACGTGATTTTAGAGTGAGAAGATGGCTTGTTAGCAAGAGAATACCAGTGAGCCACTATAAGAAATGAGGTTGGCACAAATGCTTGTCAGACTAAACTCACTGTTCACTAAATGCTTTAGCTCTTTTAGATTGCTTGCCAAAACACTGGCCAGAAAGGAAGTCTGTAAAATGAAGCTTCCTCCTACCCAAATCTTGCCTGGTTGCCATATGCAGAGCCTCCCATAGTTACTCTTGCACCTCATTTGCCCTGTTCTCTGACAAATACGCATCTCTTTACAAACACTCCATTAGTTCTGATTTTTGCCTAAGAGCTCTGATACACTTCAAGTGTTTCTCTACTTTTTGGAATCTCCCTTTAATGCTTTCTTCGGTTTTGTCCATTTTCTTCCCACCCACATGACTCATCATTCCAGGAAAAACACTGGTTTCATAAAGATTTGTTAACATTGTTTGACATCCTGTGTGACAGAGCCCTGAAGAGGTTATCAATATCTTGCCTGTGTGTTGATATCAGCACTAGGGAGTCCACATAATAGACTGGAGGATAGACCATGAAACTTGAACTGCCTTAGTTTACCATGGAACTAGAGGACAGAAAGTTTATGGTGTGGATTTACAGAAGCAAGAGCAAAAGTATGGCCATTGAAAAAGTCCAGGATAGTCTGCTATGTTTTTAAATCTATGTGACAGAACATCAAGTCTTGGAAATTGGATGTGGAACTTCCACAAACCTTCTAGCTTGGTCATCCAACAAGGATAACACTCACTGTCTACCCTATGTCTTTCCCATTGTGTCTGGGGTTTTGCCACAGACTCTTAAGGGGAGAGCCACTTCAGTGCTGTCACATCACACAGAACTGAACTGCTAATTCCTTCTTAAGATATTCAAGATCAAAAGTGAAGAAATGATGGGTCTTTAGGAATAGGTCAAATTTCTGTGCTCTTCAGCTAACTTTACACTATGCTTATGCTATAGCTTAGTGTGGCAGATTCAATGTCATTTGTAAGATAGAGTAATTTTATTCATTATTTGGGAGAGAGATAGGACATGAACATGCCAGGGACTCCTTCCCTGTCAACTGACTCCAGAGGCATGTACCAGCTTTGTGTGTCTGGTTTTATGTAGGTACTGGGGAATTAAATACTGATGAGCCCTCTCTCTAGCCCTAGAGTCATGTTTGATTTTTTGTTTGTTTGTTTGTTTTGTTAGAGTAGTGGAGAAATTAAGTTTATTTTGCTTGGTACCAAATGATTTCCCCTTTAGGAAGAGACAAAGGGGGATAGATTATGCACTAATTATTTTTTATGTCAAACAGATAAAACATCTAGAGCAGGAACTATCCATGAATTTAGAGAATTAACCTAAGATTCTACTCTAATAATATAGCTACAGCAAAAAGATAGACTCATAAAAGTTCAAGGTTTATTTTCTTCTTAAATTTTGTCAAGACTTTAATAAACATACTATTGTGATAACTAGATCTATCCTATACAAATTCTTCTAAGAAAATAATTATTCTATTAATTGTTTTTTAATGATAAAAGCTACATTCCAATTCCTAACATTTTAAAATGTCTACACTTAGAATTATATATCATCTAGAAAAAAATGGGAATGCTTTTGGGAAGAGTAGATATACCATCCTTAGGATAATTATGGAAGTTTCTGTGACTAGCACAAGTTATATAAATGTCTAAGGATCATGTTTTCCCTTTTAAAATTCTTTTCTGGGCTGTAAGTCCTCATGTGGGTGAAAACATTTCAATTTCCATGCAGGAAATGCATATGGCACACAACTTAATGATGTTGAAGCCATAATCACTCAAAACTATGAGTAAAGAGAATGGGACAACTTCTCTGCAACCTCAGAGTTTGTGATCTAGGGGATAAAAGTAAAAAAAAAAAAATAAGTCTAATATTCAGCATGTTAGCCAAATTGCTTTCTAGAGGAAAATCAAGTAGAAAACATGACTGAAGATGGCGATTTTAGATGTTAAAGTGCAGCAGGGTGGTCAAAGAAGACTATTGGATCAAAGAGATGAAGGAAGTGGGAAAAGGTTCCATGCTTGTTGGGGAGAAACAATAGAAGTGGAGCTGAGTCAGCACTGTTTTATTGAAAAAGGCAGATGTGTCTGGAGATGCTAAGCCCAGTGCCACCCTATAAGGAAGGCATATTAGCACTGACTTCCTTCATAGTTTTGCTCATCTACATGGCTCCTTTTTTCTGCAACTCTGCTTCCATTTGCATCCTTACAAACTAAGCCCTAGTAACTAGATCTCTCATTCTGTGATTGAGCTGAAAGTGTTAATCACTATAGTAAGATATAAGTTAGAGTCATGGCTGTTATCATAGATTCCAGGACCAATTATCTTTATGACATAGTTTCAATATCCAGCTTAGATTCTTGAACTTAATGTTTCTTTTTCTGGAAATTGATACCACTATATATATTTTTTCTAAGAAATGTGTTAATGGATTCCAGATCATTTTATTGAACCCTAATTTTTCCAAGTCTTAAGAATGATCTGTGAAGTTTACATTTCCATAAAAGAAATTCCTTTAGGGAAGCAGCCAGATTGTAAGTGTGATGTGTGGCATCATCATTTTCAGCTTTTATTGCAGATTTAGTGTATGACACATGGTGTGTCAAACATGTATATGTATGTATAAGCAGACTAAATCCTTTTCTTTTATTTTTAATAAATCCAATGAGAGGTGATTCTATAATCTTAATTTTAAAGATGAGAAAACTTAATTTTAGAAGGTTTTATTAAGATAATGTAGTAAAATTAGTCTTGTTTCCCAAACTCAAAGATACTTGTATATTTCAAATCTCCTGACATATATACCTGTGACAAATGTTCTGTTGTATGGATTCTATAGGAGTGATAAATTATCAGGCCCATAGGATATCTTTTTTATCAGCTTCCTAGGAGACATGGATTGCTATTCTCAGACTTTCCTCTGCAAAATATGACTTCAGTATTCACTATAATCCATAGCGACTATAGGCTCATAGACCAGCCAATGATAAGGCTTCAGTTGGTCTTCTTAGGGTCTCAGGCTGGGTGGGATTAGCCTGAAGCACTGTGTCAGACCCATTTCTGCTCCCCCTAGATTGACTGAGGCCTCATGTTCCCTACAATGAATACTGTTAAACCCACTGTTGTAGTCAGGTTCACATTGCTGGCAGAAAACACCTGCCCAAGAGCAGCTTGTGAGGAAAAAAAAAAAGGTTTATTTTGGCTTACAGACTCGAGGAGAAGCTCCATGATGGCAGGTGGAAATGCTGGCATGAGTAGAGAGAGGGTGCATCACCTTCTGGGCAACATCAGGTGGACAATGGCAACAGGAAAGTGTGTCCAACACTGGCAAGAGGAAGCTGGCTATAATACCCATAAGCCTGCCCCCCCAACAAAACACTGCTTCCTGAAGGCTTTAATTAACAATTTGCCATCAGCTGGGAACCTAGCATTCAGAATACCCAAGTTTAGAGAGGACATCTCAATCAAACTGTCACACCCACCAAGAAGACCCTCAGGAGAATTGCGGAGAGGATGAGGAAGAAGCTCCCAGCAATCATTTGTAATTATTACCAAATAAAATTTAAAAAGTACTAACTAAATAAACAAATAAAAATATCCTCCACTGGTTTCTATTGCACAGGGAAAAAAAAGGTTTTTATCCTCAAGTTATAAAAAGGTATTGGCAAGCTCCTTTATTTTATTTATTTTATTTTATTTTATTGCTAAAAGATAGTTTATTCATGTTAAAGTCAATCTTGCAGAGTTTTCTTCAGAGCTATGAAAGTTTTAATGATTCAAGAGGATTGGGATATCTATTCACTGTAATCCATAAATAAAAAGCATGAGCACTGGATGGAATGAGACAAATTTGGATTCTCTCTTCCTTTCAAATTTTGCTAATTCAGAGTCTTGTTTCATAGTTGCATTTTTAAAATATTTTATTTTTATTTATTTATTCGAAAAGGAAAGAGGCAGAGTAAGAGAAAGAGAGAAAGAGAGATGGAAAGAATGGCTGTGTCAGGGCTTCTAGCCACTGCAAATGAACTCCAGATGCATGTGCCACCTTGTGCATCTGGCTTACGTGGGTACTGGGGAATGGAACCAAGGTCCTTTGGCTTTGCAGACAAGTGCATTAGCCACTAAGCCATCTCTCAAGCCCCTCATAATTGCATTTTTAACAAATGCAGGACATATCTATCCATCATGGGTGCCACTCAGAAAGGAGAAAGGAGAGTCAGTGAAATAGTTGCCTGAGCATGTCGTTTCCCTGTAACTATTTTTCTTTTCCTTAGTCCCTCCCTTTGGCTGATTCCACAGGGGTGAATGCTAGAAAACATTTGTAAGGTTCCTACAGTTTGTATATATACCTTTGGTAATTTTATTTTTTATTATTTTAATTTGATGAATAATAAATACATATATAGACATGTTATGATTGTCTTATTTTTGTTGACAATGTTCATACATATACATAGTTAACATAGTATGGAAGGGACAAAAAATGAAGATCAGGGAGCTGGACAGATGGCTTAGCAGTTAGGTGCTTGCCTGAGAAGCCTAAGGACCAACGTTTGATTCCTCAATACCCACATAAGCCAGATGCACAAGGTGGCACATGTGTCTCGAGTTCATTTGCAGTGGATAGAGCACAGGTGTGCCCATTCTCTGTGTCTCTTTCTCTTTATCTCTCTCTCTCTTGATCCCACTTCCTCTCCTAAATAAATAAATACTTTAAAAAGTTAAGATAAGGGACCCCCAGCAAAGGGACTGGATGAATTATAGGGAAGGAATATCCCAAAGTTATCATATTGACAGAGGAAAACAAACTAGTTTGATTTTTATTACTCATCCAAATCAAATTTACTTTTATCCCCATTAATTAAATCCTTGAGGAGTCTAGCTTAGCTGAATAAATTTTGAGAGAATACAGGATACCATTTCTTGTTTAACATCCATGACTATAAGTGTTTTATTTTATTTTGTAATTTAAAAAAATTTATTGATTTTATATATTTGAAAGAGAGAAAGTTGTAGATAGATGATAGATAGATAGATAGATAGATAGATAGATAGATAGATAGATAGAGATAATGGGCATGCTAGGGCCTTCAGCCACTGCAAATGAACTCCCGATAAATGCATCACCTTGTGCATCTGGCTTACATGGGTCCTGGGAATTGAACCTGGGTCCTTTGGTTTTGCAGGCAAATGCCTCAACTGCTAAGCTATCTCTTTAACCCTAGAATCTTAAAGTAAATGTTGGGAAGAAAGACCTTTTCCAATAACCAAGAATCATTTATTTAGCTTTAAATGGCTGTGACATGATTTACTATATAAGTAATTTCATAAACTTTTAAGTTAATCCTTCTTCTTTTTTTTTTTTTTTTTTTTTTTTTTTTTTTTTGAGAGAGAGAGACAGAGAGAGAGGGAGAGGAAGACAGATAGAGATGGGTGTGCCAGCAGCCTCTCAGCTGCTGTGAACAAAAATCCAGATGTGTTTGTCCCCTTGTGGTCAAGTGCGGCATTGCACCCTTGCATCACTGCATCTGGCTAAAAGTAGGACCTGGAGATTGGAACTGCTGGAGATAGGAACCAGCGTTCTTAGGCCTAGGAGGCAGGTGTCTTAACCGCTAAGCCATCTCTCCAGCCCTATTACTCCTTTTTTCATTCCATTCATCAGATAGTCATCTTTCTTTTGCTCTTTTGAAAGAGAGAGAGAGAAAATAGGAAGAGAGAGAAAGAAAGAAAATGACAGTATAAACTTACAAAATGACTTACTGGTAGTATACTTTTAAATCATTATGAAACATCATTGCTATATTTACATTGTCATGTAGCCAACACAGTTTTCATTTTTTTTTAATCTAAACTGAAGCGGTGCGTGGTATCTTGGCATCTCATCATGAATGAAAGTCAGCTTTGCTATGAGGTTCCCCTTTCTGATGGTCACATTCTATAGTGATGGGCAAAAGGGTTTACCTCTGAGTTTATAATGAGGATGACCCTTTATTATTCCTGGAAGATTCTGTGGTCTGAGTAATCAGTAATAAAATAAACCTCTAGGCCTTATGAAAACATTAATAAATGTCCTAGTAAAAGATATTTTTTGTAACTATTCTGGGATTAACCCCAGAACACCCATGTCGATTTCTGGTCTTGGACTCTGATGGAAATTACTCACATGAGGAAGAGGCTGGCACAATGATTCCTCTTTCCTTAAACATCTACAGAGACTTAGAACAAGTCTGAAGGGAACTACAGGCTTAGGGGAATTTGTACAGACTGGATCTCCAGAGAGGCTCTTGTATGGCATGGTTTGTACAAAGAGTCCAGAAAAGGCAGACGTAGTGAAATAAAAATGTCTCTAAGGGAAAGATTTTCAGGGAATGAAAGAATAGTGAATAGAATGTAAAGGCTAAGAATTTACTACAGGACACTTGCAGATATATACCAGAGAAAAATTGTAAAGCACATGCTCTCCTTTATTCCATTTGCACTCACCAGTTGCCTTCAGTCATTTTAAATATGGTAATATCTATATTCAACATAGTGAAATGACTTAATACATGCTAGAATAAATATTAGTCATTTCTTCTTGTTTTATTTTCTACCTCTCTTTACTCCACCCTCTTCGTAAATTCAATTCAGTCTCTGAGCTGTGATTCAGTAGTGTGTCATTTGATGCTGTTTCCATGAGAGTGATGTCTGAGGGGCTTCCTGTCACGTGCTTTAATCCAATTGCCTGGCTTGAGAAGAGACTAAAGTGTGACCTGCACTCAAAAAGTGTGCTGATAAAGTTTGGTCTCAAAAGAGAGAAGTTTCCCAAACATGTATCTTTAAAAATGTTCTTGGGAAGGGCATCATTTAAAAAGTCCACTGTCAAGGTCTGGCATAGTAATACATGCCTTTAATCCCAGCACTATGGTGGTGGAAGGAGAAGGATCAGGAATTCAAGGCCAAACTTATTTCTATAGTGAGTTTTAGGGCTGTCTGGCCTATAAGAGAAAGAACCTGCCTCTAAAAGCCAACTATATTCATCATATATCATCAAATCTGATGCTGGGAACTGAAACCTCAGTCAGACTGGCATTGAGTCATAGACACTTGATCCTTGATCTTCTGAAGAAAAATTACTCAGATGCCTTTGCAAAATAACAGTGGCTTACGTTAATTTATTAAGCATCTACTGCATGCCAGCCACTGCTCTAAGTTCTTTATATGCACTCTCCTTATTCACTTTCAGAACTGCCTTATGAAGCTTTTATAATGAGGATACAAGCTTAGAGAAATGAATTGCTCTTTGTCACAAAATATTCTTAATTCCTTTGCCATTAGGTGATAGCACTAATTGAAGTAAAGATGAGGAATCTTCAGGTAGGGACAGTTATCAGTTCATGAATTGCTCTTTCATACCAGTGAATTTTCCTTAGCACAGATTCATTTAAATTCTTGATAGGCATTTTGTGCACACTGTCTCAGTTAATCACCAAATTGATTCTGTTGGGTCACAGTAAATAATCCTGAGTGGTGACTTGTGAGGTCAGTAGCAGGTAGTTAAAATTGAATTATACACACCAAGGAACAATTGTACTCCCAATTACCATTTGTGGCTACATTTAGAATATTACTTTTATGAGACGACAAAAAAAATTGTCTCGAACACAGGGAGGTCCATGTTCATTTCCTAATAGAACAATTCTTTACAACGGTGCTGCTGTTGTGTCAGTGGCAAGAAGATCTGGAAATAATGAGATACTGTATTTGTTTGCTTTGTTATCAAAAAATACCAAATACCACTTCATTGACTATTTCATAAATTTGTTTGTTTGATTCATTATACATTTAGTTTATTTGTGGTTTATTTGGAAGACTAAAACCAGCAGTGGAGATGACACCTTATCAGAGGGAAGGAGGAAGAGCTATCACATATGTTTCCACTCCCTCACATAAATTGTTTCTGGGGAATCAAGTTCATGGTGATTTATTTTTCAGCTTTAAATCACCCTTTCTGCCTTTTTCCCAGTGATGTCAAACTAGGCTATGCTCTTGGTCATCCCATTTGCAGATATGGTAAAACACAAATGGCCAGTGTGGTGGTTTGATTCAGGTGTCCCCCATAGGTGTTCTGAATGCTAGGTTCCCAGCTGATGGAGATTTGGGAATTAACTTCTCCCGGAGGCAGTGTATTGTTGGGGTTAGGCTTATGGGTATTTTGGACACTGTCTTCTTGCCAGTGTTTGGCACACTCTCCTGTTGCTATTGTCCACCTTATTTTGGTCAGAGGGTGATGTTCACCCTATGTTCATGCCATCATTTCCCCTGCCATCATGGAGTTTCCCCTCAAGTATGTAAACCAAAATAAAGCCCTTTTTCCCTAAAGCTGCTCTTTGTCAGGTGATTTCTACCAGCAATGAGAACCTGATTGCTGCAGCCAGTAATTCACATTAATAGACAACAGATCACAGGAATACTTCTTCAGATTGTATCTTACTGTTATTAATAGAGGAATGGCAGAATGCTCACCTTTTCTCACAGGTACCCTCTTTAGCATGGCACTTGCTAGGCATTTTAATTCCTCTGGTTTCCCAATGTTTTCCTTGAGGAACACTGAAATTTCTAGAAAGAAACCTGTGTTGGCAAAAATCTAGCCATCCCTCCACTGTCTCTAGAGGTAAAACATGTATGACTATTAAAGAACCATTTTAAAGGCCATTGTTTGGCCTAAATTACTACATGGGGCCAAATGAACCAGACTAAAAGTTCATATTGGATTACCTAAAATAAAGTTCCCCCAGACCACTAAGTAATCTGATCTTCATAAAAATCAGGTGAAGGAGGAATGGAGGGGGGGAGAGGAAGAGAGAGGGAGAGACAGAGATTCCTTAAATATACCAGATTTAGTTGATACAAGAAGTTCATTCTGCTTTTATTCTTACCCAAACAAGGTAATGTGAAGTGATCTGATGTCAGCCTCCCCAGTTTACAAGAAAGTAACTGTGAAGCATCCTATCCATTGTCTGCTCTTTGTTTCTGCTTTAACCAGCTTTTCTGCATCTAAAACCAACCTCTTCTGCTCATCCCATCATAACATGTATTGTATTTTGTGAAAATAAGTGTTGCTAATCTCAAAATGGAAAATAAAGTCAATTAGTATTATTAAACTAAATCATTGTTGTATCTTCATTCATGTAACTAGTGAGTGACAGAAAAGAGTAAAACAAGGCTGGGAGATTGATGTAGGATTTGGGGGTTTAGAAGTGGTCCCCCAAATTTACGAATCTCAAGTTTGGGTTTTGTCCTACCTTTAACAAAGAATTAATAAAGATGGACTCAAGAAAGATAAATTATGAATTACGTTTATTTAAAGATAAATCACAGATTTTGGGGTTTATTTAAAGGAGAAATCACAATTTATGGGGTTTATTTAAGGGAGATTGTGATCTAGGAAGGCTAGAACACAGTCATAATGTAGGAAGTGGGAAACATACTCTCATGTGGAAACACTGCAGAGTTTATAAGAGACATTGAGGCTTTTTGTTTTTTTTGAGAAAAAAAATAGAGTAGAGCTGAAAATACATGGAGGGGAATTAAACTGAGGCTTTCAACGAAAGGCTGAGTTAGAGCCCCAAGCACATGGAGATGAGTTAAACAGGCAAATGGTGGGGCTCAAGAGAAAATGAGATGGAAAATATCAAAGCAGAGAGCAAGAAATTCAGATGATAGATGAGTAATGAAGAGAGTTGTACTCATGGTTAACATGGGTTTAAGGAAATTACACAGGTAGCAGGCCTAGAGTTAATGAAAGCACCTGCATGGTTGATCTGGAATGTCAGAGAAATACCCACTTGGTAGATTTAGTGACAAGAAGAAATTCATACATGTAATCAAAGTGGGAAGTTACCCCAAACTATAATGCAGAGGCAAGCAGAAAAGTTCCCCTAGACCAAGAAACAGTTTTATGCCCTCTACCCCCACCCAGCCTGGCTACCACAATGCAGTACAGGGGCAAGCCCAGGAGAATCCTACAGAGAGAAAAAGGCAAGAAAGGAGGAAGATGAGAGCCTTTATATGCAAGGGGAAGAGCTGATTGGTTTGTAGATTTGGAGGGTACACCCTACAGCCGGCCCACCTGGGCCAGCCCACCCAAGAGATCTATCTAGGTAGTGCTCTAGGCTGTGGGCAGTAGGGGGTGCTGTACATCGGTTTCAATGCGACATGAGTTTCATTTCTGTCAAGAGTTTCATTCCTGTGCCAGGGCAAGGTGGCAGGTGGGATGGTATCTCCTGGTTTTCTCTGGGCCTCAATCTCTAACTGAAAACATGGAAAAGAAGCTAGCTTTTCCCATCCTCCATCAACATGACTCAGTGGGTAAAGTGCTTGTGCAAATAAAGTACCTGAGTTTGGATCCCCAGCACCTCTGTCAGTTCTGGGCACCATGGTGTCCCACCTGTGATCCCATAACTGAAGAGGAAGCAGCGAGAAGACTCTTGGGGCAAGCTGATGGCCTAGACCAGCAAATTGAAGAGCTCTCGGTTCAATTGAGAGATCTTGCCTCAATAAATAAGTAGAGTATACTTCAGAAAGGTACTCTAACCAAACCTTGGCCTCTACATGCCATGTACTCATGCTTATGCACCCATACACATATGCCCCCTTCCCCTCATATGGCCATGCATGCACACATATATGCCGCACATACAAACACATGCAAAAATGAGCCGGAGGCCTGGGTAAAAATGAAAAAAAAAAAAAACCACACTAATTTTCCAGGTACAGCTGTAACAAGGACAAGGACAGCAACTGCCAGTTGGTAGTGAACAGAACAAGGGCTTTGGACTCCCACACATCTTGACTTCACAGCTTTCATTAGCTCAGTGAGTATTATAGTCTTCATAAGACTATTTTCTCACCTGTAAAATTGTGGCCATGACAACCAGGACTACAATTATCATTAAACAGGATAATGCACAAGGATGCCTGGTAAAATACGTGCCACATACTTGTTCACTGAAGGCTCATTCTCTCCTTGAAACTGCCAATTCTTTCAAAAGGAAATAGAATCCTCATTTTTTTTTTTTGTCTCCAAGCACCTATTACTAAAAGAAATATACTTTGCTTACAAAACATGTAAACAAGAATATCTACACAAGTAAAGTAAAAACAAAAACTTCCCCAGCAAACAAGTGAGACGCTTTTCTTTGTTGAGGATGTTGACATTTACCTTACGTTTCATTAATGTGCACACACGTGATGAAGCATGCACATAGAGGCCAGAGGACAACCTTGGGTGTGGGTCCTCGTCTTCTAACTGAATGGTGATCCCTGCTGCCCGCACCAGCAGAGCTGATTTGAAAAGTTCACTCTGCTGCTACCCATACCTCCCATGTCCCTGCATGAGGGCTTGTATTGAAGACACTTGCTACTTCATCTGGCTTGATGTGGATTCTGAGGATTTGAACTTGGGTCATCATGCCTGTGCTTTTGACCACTGAGCTCTATCTCCACCCTTTTATTTTACAAAAATGCCTATTGATTTCTACTTTATTCTAAATTTTATAGATGGCTTATCCATAAAATTTTAAACAAATCATCTGTGCAATTTTTAGCTTTTCTTTTTCCTAATATAAATAATATCCCTTTTGTTTTTCACTGCAGTTATTATATTCAAATGTTGTAGTAAAAATAAGTAAGGATTTTGGAAGTGAGAAGTCACTAAATTTCACTAGATTAATTCATATCTCTTAACACTAACATTTTTGTGAACTTTAACTTCTCCAAATTTCAGTTTTAATCTCCAAAAAGTAAAAATAATAATATTGATGTCATGGTAGACTTTAAGCAAAATGAGACACACAAGCTTTCACATCCTTGGCATAGAAATAATTCACAAGATATTAATTTTACCTTCTTGTTAACCTGAGTATTCCTTTTATGGCTTGATGTAAATATCTTTCCAATAACCCACAGGAGGGCTAAGTAAATAGTGGGGATTCAGTCACAAGTGAAAAGATGCCTATCAGGGAACATACTTCAAAGAGAAGTAACTGTAAGTGGTGTTGGGGGATAGATGGAAGAGTTCTGAATAAGTAGAAAATCTGGAGGGAGAAAGGGAGGGGGAGGGAGGAAGGGAGGGGGAGGGAGAATGTAACACGATTTATATGTCCAATTAAGTTGAAGTTCCTGTTTTGCTAAAGGAAAATTTTATCTGTCATAATATGAACTGAGAGTCCATCCTGCCTCTATTGTTTGGTGGGGGGGAGAGTGTCCTAGTTTAAAACAAAGGCCAGAACCTGGTTGCAATCTAGAAACCAGATGTGACAGAAAACTCTTTCAGGATTCCATACTATTCTAAACTTGTCAACATAGTCATGGTATTGATGCAGGATTCTAGCATTCCTGAGGGATCCCCAATCCATAAACTCCAAGTTTTGGGTCCTGTCCTACCTTTAACAAAGAATTGACAGGAATGGACTCAAAATGGATAAATTCTGAATTATTGAGTTCTCTGAGGGGAAATCATAAATCATTGGTTTTATTTAAGGGAGAAATCACAAATTGTGAGGTTTAGGAAACATGCTTTTATGTGGAAACACTGCCTAGTTTATAAGGTTAGTTTAGGAGAAATTGAAGGTTTTTTTTTTTAGGGGGGGGGTTGGAGTAGAACAGCAAGCATGTGGACTTGAGAAAAACTGTGGCTTTTAAAAAGCAATGACAGTAAAGCTGCAAACAAGTGTATTTGAGAGAAACTGAGGCTTATAAAGAGAGATTAAAGTGCTGGTACATAGGAAGTAGAATCTAGGAGCTTGTGTAGGAAAACTTTAGAGGAACGTACACAGAGTAGATTCAGAAACCAGAGGAAAATCATGCATATAATCAGAGAGAGAAGTTACCCCAAACTATAAGGCAGAGACAAGAAGAAAAGCTATCCAAACCAAGAAACAATTTACCACCATCCAGCTAGGCTGGGTGAAGGGGAAGCCAGACTAACATGCATGTATCCTCTTGGCCGTAGAGAAGAGAGGAAGGCAGCCCAAGCAGACAAACAGTGGAGCTGGTTGAGTGTAGGACAGGAAGAACTGAGTCTTCACAGGGAAGGGGAAAATCTGATTGATTGGTGAATTTAGAGGGTGGATCCCTGTGCCTGCCCATCCTTCTGTCTAGGTAGTTCACTAGACTGGGAAGCAGGGAGCCTTGTAGATCAGTCTTAATCAGACAGGAGCTCCATTGCTGCCAAGTTCTGCTTTGGTGTTAGGGCTAGAAGGCATGTAGAGGTGGTATCTCCTGGTTGTCTCTTTGAGCCTTAAACCCTAACTGAAGCTGCTTAAAATCAGCTGACTTTCTCCTATCCTCCTTCTACTGAAGGGGTTGTACTCAGCTGAGAATCTTCTCAAATCAGGGACTTGTTTCTCGGACTCAGTTTGTTCATTCCCCAGGTGCTCTCATCACCTGTCTTTTCATCTCCCTAGAAATAACTTCTTTCACAGATGTCCCAGTACTATATAGTTAAATGCTTCCTGTGGCTAAGGAAATTGTATGGTATAATAACTAATTATGGGTTATAAAAATAAGAAAAGGGAATAAGGAAATAGCCCTAGAGTGAGTACTGTGCAGAGTCAGGGGTGAACCTGAAATAATTGGCTTCCTGACAGAGTACTTCCTTGTCCCTGGGCAGCCTTCTATTTTAATTAATGTTGCCAAGACTTAAAACTTCTGGTAGCCCCAGTACATTGTGTGCTGAACATAAGAAGTTTTGTAACAGGCAGCAAGTAGAAAGCCATCTGCGAGTGTAGTTTAGCTTGCTTTTAATTATTAAATCCCTCCTCTGATGGTGCAAATGGATGTCGTCACTTTGTGGGTGATATTGAGGTAATCCATAGATTAGAGCTGAGCGCCCTCACACCTGTACCTGAGATGCTTATGATGTCTTCACAGCAGATGGTTAGTAAGTGTATCATGTTTTCATTATTTGTGGAAATTATACTGCAATTGATTTTTGTCACTGTTTACCTTAATTTTCTGTAATCTTTTTAATCAAATTACCAGTTGGATAAATATATGAGGCTGAGATTTTTCTATTGAAGATTATATGAAACTGCAGCTGTCTTAATACGTTTTCAGGTCAGTGTGGCGGTTCACACATGTAAGACCAGCATTGGTGAGGTGGGCCAGCTTGGTCTTCATAGTGAGCTCCAGGCTAGCTAGGGTTGCACAGTGTGTTTCTGCCTCAAAAACAAACAAACAAACAAACAAACAAACAAACAAAAAACAGTTTTTTAAAATACATATATAAAAAGTACAATTTGAAGCAGATGATTATAGAAAGTAATTGTGTAAGAATGAGCATAGATTGGGATGCCAAGGGACATTTTTCATTTTTACAAAGAATATGGTATTTCAGCATAATTAAAAAAATAAATGTAATTTAAATAGCTGGGGAAATAGAATGCAGCTTCCAAGCCTAGATAATGCAGGGACTGGATTGTGAGGGATCAGTTCAGGTCAATCAGAGATTTCCCTAGGATAAAGAGAGAAAAGAGGGGCCAATATGGTTGTTCTCGATGAAGACTGAGTTTGGGCTAAGGGTACTGGATTTTTATACTGGAAGTTAAAGGGAGTTATGGTTTACAGGAGAAATAATTCCAGAGGATCATTCTGGCTTGACAGTGCTAGTTATGAGTTAAAATTAAGTGAAAAATTCAGGGATTCAGTTAATCTGTGGTCATCAATCAAACACAGCTGTCACAGGGGTATGTGAGCAAGGGAAAGAAGCAGAAGAGGTACCATTTTAGACATGGAACAAAGGAAGTAGTTTCATCCTCTTTTTTAATTTTTTTGTTTTTATTTTTATTTATTTATTTGAGCGCAACAGAGAGAGAAAGAGGCAGAGAGAGGCAGAGAGAGAATGGGCACACCAGTGCCTCTAGCCACTGTAAACAAACTCCAGATGCATGCGCCCCCTTGTGCATCTGGCTTATGCAGGTCCTGGGCAGTCGAACCTGGGTTCTTTGGCTTTGCAGGCAAGTGCCTTAACCACTAAGCCATCTCTCCAGCCCTGGTGTCATGCTCCTTGAGGGGTCTGGTTTTTCTTGTTTCCTTTGCTCATGAAGCTTTTTGTATATTACATACAAGGTTGTTCTATTGTGTGGTGGTGGGGAGAACTGAATTTAGAGAAGACTAACTTCTGAACTTTCCTATGCAGAAATTGGAAAACTGCTTCAAACAGCAGAGACTGAGAGGTGTGAGAACTAACTCTTGGTATGCCCATCTCTGGAGTGGGCCAGCTGCTCTAGCAGCAGTCTGAGGAAACTGAAGAGAAGTTTAGTTTGAGCCATTACTAAACCTACATCTGCTGTCACTGCTGCTCTGCTGTTACTGAAGCTCTGGCTTTCTCCCTTGCATGCAGATACTCACTGTCAATTTTTTTGAACAGCCAAAAAAAAAAACAGTAATACATGAAATACATGAACAAGTAGTACATATAAACAAAGGGTAAGGAACATTCCACCTTGGATAATCCATACATGTTTGTTACCAGAATGGATTTAGGGATATGATGGACTGGACTCTGCTGATCCAACACACACACACACACACACACTGATCACAAATTCAATCACATTTAGCCCACCTCTTGCCTTCAACAGATCTTTGAGCTCATAGATATTGACCTCATTGTCTTCAATGTTATGATTATCACTTCTTACACATATTTTTTGTTCCAAGTCAAGACTCTAACCAGGCCTCTGAGGAAAAGAGCATAGCTTGAGAGTAGTCACCATCTCTACACATTGCTTATCAATGTTGGTCGTCCATGTTTTTCAGGCTGAAGGTACACCAAGGCAGAGGAAACCTAGTCACATTGCTTAAAACAGGTGGATCACACAGTTGTAAGATTAACTTTAAAGCAAGTTAGTACTAAGGAATTTATCATCTCTCAACAATACTATCATGAAAGTTATTTGTAATGTCCATAAGGAATCTTCCCACAGTTCTTTCCTATAGTTCATTCCCATATTACATTCTCATATTTCATTCCCACATTTTGTTCTTATAGTTCATCACCATGCAGAGTGAATGTCACACAAGTATGGCCAATGCAGAAAGAAGATTTTTTGAGAGAAAACAATGGTGAATCAAAATAAGCCCATGTAGTGTCCTGTAATCCTAGCATTTGGGAGGCTGAGAAAGGAGAATTCACATGAGCATGAGGCCTGTCTACAAGTACCAGACCCGTCATCAATCAGGGATATATAACAATATAGTGTATCAATAAATATTAAAAAAGAGGACTTGGACTTATCTTTAACTAGTCTTTCTCTCACTCTGTACTCTCTCTTAGTAAATAATAACTTGTGTACTACAAATTCTAATGGAGAAGAAGAGGGAATGACTGCATTTATTACTCATGAGTGTGCATCTATTGAGGAAGTATGTCCATACTGGCCATGAATGTTACCTTGAACTTCAACCTCTAAACCTCCAGAACTAGGACAAGTAAATGTCCTTGATAATTCACCCAGTTAGAAGTATCATGTCATAGCAGCCCAAGTAGACTAAAACAAATAACTCATGTTTGTCTTATAACACTCTGCAATCTACATGAGATATTTTCAATACTTATGGATTAAGGGCAGAATAAGATTCATCAATAAAATGGAGTTTGTAATGAGAAATTATCAGCAAAATGTGTTTAGGTTGAGGAAAATGACCACATATCAATTATACAGCAACATCCGCATGGCCCAGTGTCCTTTATATCTAAAACTTATCTGGATTTCATTAATTCGTAGTTTAAATACTTTGCAGCTGTTTACTCAGTCTTGTTTTTTTAAAAAAATAATGAATATTTATGCCATATTTCTACATGTGATTCAAGGGTGCCCATGCAAACAGACAGATGCACCTTTGGTTACAAACAGCTGAAATAGCCACTTTCCAAACACACAGCACCAGGATGCCATGTGAAAGCATAGACTTGAGAAACTGGGTATCATTCCAATTGTTAGGACACACTGCATTCATTCTCTGTACTCTCTTCAGCAATATTTCCTGTGCTTTTAGCTTACAAGCCTCAACATATCAGTGAGTCATTTAAATCTGGAGAACATCAAGAATGACAAAATGACAAATCTAATAGGCCTCCAGATATAAACAGAGAGAAGTTGAACTTCCCTTTGGATATGAACTATGGGTTCTTTATTTATCAAGACATGGTCTTGCTGTATAGCCTGGGCTAAAGTGAACTCACAGGCTCCTGAGTGCTAGGCTTACAAAATGTGTGCCACTAATCTTGAGAACAATGTCATTTTAGTTTTTTTCTTTTTCCCTAGCCCAAGAATGGAAGGGATCCTGATGAAACTTCTGGTAAGTTATTACTAGCCATACCATATCAATTATATACTAAGGATGACATGAAGAATTAGGCCAATGAGATTATGAAATATTGTGGTGGTTTGATCCAAGTGTCCTCCCAGAAACTTAGGTGTTCTAAATGCTAGGTTCCCAGATGATGGAGATCTGGGAATTAAAGCCTCCTGGAAGCAATGTATTGTTGGGGGTGTGCTTATGGGTACTATAGCCAGTTTCCCCTTGCCAGTGTTGGGCACACTCTCCTGTTCCTGTTGTCCATCTGATGTTGGCCAGTAGGTACACCCTCTGCTCATGACATCATTTTCCCTTGCCATCATTGAGTCCCCCTCCCCCCAAGTCTGTAAGCCAAAATAAACCTTTTTTCCCCCATAAGCTGCTCTTGGTTGGATGATTTCTGCCAGTAATGTGAACCTGACTGCAACAGTAAAGTTGGTACCAGAGAAGTGGGGTTGCTGCCAGACACCTGACTGTGTGGCTTTGGCCTTTGGGGGCTGATTTTCAAGAGGAATGTGGAAGGATTTGAAAGCCTGGCCTAAGAGGTGTCTTGCAGTGCTGTAAGTGCAGCTTGATGGACTATTCTGGTCAGAGTTGAAAGACCTGAATGCAGTAAGAGCTATGGACTGTGAAGTTTGGTTAATGAGGGTGGAAAAAGAGCTTTGCTTGGACTAGGCTAGAAGGAATTTGTGTGAGAGGCTTGCTGGCATGTCTGTGTCCTGAGAATTTGTGCAGGGTTGCATTGCATAAGAATGGACTGGTGTGAGTAGAGGAATATGGCACAGAAATGAAATTTTGGGGCTGAAACTTCTGCCCATTCACTTGAAATTATATGAAATTACAGCTTTTGAGATTGGGCCAGCTGGCCTGCAATTGGGCAACAGGAAGAATGTAAATTTTTTTGAAGGGGCCTGAGTGCTCAAGGAGTGTCTAGTTCTTAAAAATCTGCTTTACCACCCTCCACGCCCCAGATTAACAAATTGGTACCCTACCTGGTGGAGTATAAGAAATGCAGGAAAGAGGGATGGGAGATGGTTTAGCAGTTAAATGCTTGCCTGTGAAGCCAGTTTGAGGCTCTATTCTCCAGGACCTGTGCAAGCCAGATGCACAAGGGGGTGCATGCATCTGGAGTTCGTTTGCAGTGGCTGGAGGCACTGGTGGGCCCATTCTCTCTCTACTTGCCTATTTCTGTATCTGTCTCTCAAATAAATAAGTAAACATAAATATTAAAAATAAAAAATAAAAAAGAAATGCGGGAAAGAGAGGGTCATAGAATTTGTAACACGGTCTTGTGTTTTTCAAATGGCCACATGCAGTGTGAAGCAGGTTTGCTGGATGCCCACATGGAGACCAGATGGAGCCATGAGGATGAACTGTGGGTTTCAGTGGAGACCCAGTAGAGATGCTGAGAGATGCTGGGACTGCGAGATGGCTGCTAAGGAAAGCTACCAGACATGGATGAAGTTTTCCAGGATTGTGAGTAGACTAGCTGGAGAGGTGTAATTGGAACTCCAGAGACTTGCCAGTTGTTAGAGTTATTGGACTTGGACATTTTTCACTGACAAGAGTTGTTGGAATTGGAGCTACAGAGATTGATGTATGCCCTGGTTATTTTAAATCTTGTATTGGTCATTGCTATGCCATCTTTTGCAGTGTGAATGTTTATTCTGTGCAATTATGGATTTGGGGGGATTTTTTTGGTATTATAGTTCAGTTAAAAGATCTCAGACTATGGGAATGTTTGAACATCATTAGGATTGATTAAAAACTATGGGGACTTTCAAAGTTGGACTGAATGCACTGCATTTTATTATCATGCATGGGTATCAGTTTATGGATGCCAGGGGCAGAATGTGGTGGTTTGATACAGGTGTCCCTCATAAACTTAGGTGTTCTGAATGCTAGGTTTCCCAGCTGATGGAGATTTGGGAATTAACACCTCCTGGAAGCAGTGTAATGTTGGTTGTGGGTTTATGGGTATTACAGGTAGTTTCCTCTTGCTAGTATTTGGCACACTCTCCTGTTCCTGTTATCCATCTGATGTTGGTCAGGGGGTGTTGTCCCCACCTCTGCTCATGCTATTATTTTCCCCTGCCATCATGGAGCATCCCCTCAACCCTCTAAGCCAAAATAAACCATTTTTCCCCATAATTCTTGGTTGGGTGATTTCTGCCAGCAAACCTGATTGGAATAACATGTATGTGTGTGTGTGTGTGTGTGTATGTATGTATGTATGTATGTATGTATGTATGTATGTATGTATGTATATATATATATATATATGTGTGTGTGTGTGTGTGTGTGTGTGTAATTTAACTCATGAAAGAATTAAAAGACTGAATAAATGAACCAATAAAATCATGAATGTCACATTCAGCAGCCTAATAGAGGACAATAAGCCTTCAAAAGAGACTGAGCAGGACGTGCGGAATTTCCTTGTGTTTGAAGAGTATAGTTTGTTACTTATTATAAGACCCTTTGTATAATGCCTGTTCATGCTCATGAAATAACTCAAGACTAATGATCCTGGGAGAGGGGAAGTCATATCTTTATGGACCTAGCTATTTGAGGATTGCTCATTCTTCAGTAAATAATCTCCCAGCCATAATTGTGCAATAACCCTAAATTTAACCAGTAGATCAAAATGTTAAAAAAAAAAAAAAAAAAGATAGCACTAGGATGGCAGTTTACCAGGGAGAAGAAGGGTTTCCTGGGAGGAAAGAGAAAGAGTAAGTTGGGGATCAAGGAGTCCTATATACATACATGTAATTGTCAAAGAATGACCATTATTTTATGCCACTATGGAATTGTTTTTTTAATTTCCTTTTGTAGATGGTGTATTAGTAGGATGTAGGAATACAATTACCTTTTATTTTAATATATTGTTATTATTATTATTTAGAGAAAGAGAGAGAGAGGAGAGATAGATTAGCATGCCAGGGACTCAGCCACCACATTTGAACTCTAAATGCTTGTGGCACTTAGTGGACATGTGCAGCCTTGTGCTTGCCTCACCTTTGAGTGTCTGGCTAATGTGGGATCTGGAGAGTAGAACCTGGGTTTTTAGGCATCACAAATTAGCACCTAACCACTAAGCAATCTCTCCAACCCACAATTACCTTTTGATTATTGAGTTTCTGTGGTAGTTTGAATATATGTCCCCTAATATATTCAGTGTTTTATTAGTTATAGTTTGCATCTGCAATCACCTTGCTAGAGGCAATGTCACTGGGGGCCAGTCTTAAGGTGTGGTGGTGGGTTTGAGATTTCATTGTAAAGATATGCAAAGTGTGCCCAGCAGGAGTTCCTGAAGTGTGCTGTGTGACTTTTTGGCTGTAGTTTTGCTCAGTATGCTGTGTAGCTGGAGGCTTGGTTTTTCTCTCTCTTGCCTGGTCCTGTGAGAGCAGGCCACTTCTCCTGCCATTATAGAACTTCCCCTGGATCTGTAAGCTCCAATAAATAATATCCCTTCCTCCATAACTGTGCCTGGTCTGGAAGTTCATCTCAATGAACCTGAAGCTGTCTGCTACAGCTTCTATCCTGAACCTTTGTCTCATTTATTAACACTGGTAGGTTTTATTTTTTTCTTTGGTTCCTTAGAAATATGGATTCACTCTTCTCTTCTAACAATAAGATGCTTTTAGATGCATATTTTTCATGGATGCCTTTTCAGGTTGAGGAAACATCCTCTTTCTAGTGTGCTGAGTAATGTTATCATAAAAGTGTGTTTGATTTCATCAAAGTTTTCTCTGTATCTTTTGAGATGCCCCTACTTTCCTACATTATACTTCAGTGGTGTCTCCCATTAATAATTTTTTGTCAGTTGAACTCATCTTTATTCCTGTAAGCCTCACTCAGCCTTAGTGTGTACCCCTTGTTATATGTTATTGGAACTTTTAGATTTATTTTGTATATAGTAATTTCCTAAACTTATTTTATAATCTTCAGAGCTAGGGTATAATAATAAATATTATTTTTGTATTGTGTTGTTCTTATGTACCTTACCTTTACTTCATCTCTCCAGGATATGTGAGAATTCACAGGAGATAAGTCTTTCATGGCTTTTGTGAGGTTATGTAGCTAGTGTATGAGGGAGCTGACTTTGTAGTTTAGACAATTTGATTTTATGTTTTTTTTTTAATTCTTTGCATATACTGTGTACAGTTTCCTTTTGTTTGTTGATTTAGAAAGCAGAGAGTGGTCTTATAAACTAAATGAAGTGTTTATGCCCAAAGAAAGGAATAATACTTGTGATAGGTTTATTGGCTGACCAATCAAAGGAATACCTCCGATTGTCAGATTAGCCACCAGCCCCTGTGACCTGAGTTGGGTTCTGTGTTTCTGTAATATGAACTCAAAGAGTACAAAATAGAAGCAAGAGCAAAAATGCAAAGAAAACCTGAGGAAATGTATTTTCAAAATGGCGTATTTATCCAATTAATATCCTGGGCTGCTTGCCCATGTATAATGCAACTCCACTCCCAGTGTAATAATACAGTTCACTCAAAATGAGCTGGCTGGACAGATATGTGAACAACATGTAAAGCAACTCAATAATATAAACACATCAGGGTGAGCCATTCCAGAGGAGAGGCCAGTGCCCAGGGTGCTATTTATTTCAATTTCCCAGGATTTCACATCAAAGTTAAGCAGCAGCCTTGTGAGATGAAGAGAAGGATATTTTCATGTCTTTATTTCTTCCCTCAGGATAAGAAAATGCAAATAAGAAAATCACATTTCTATTTTCTTTTTCCCCCATTCCAATTTGATTGAATTTTTCTAAATTAAAACAGACTGTGCAGATATAAAGGTCAGTCCATCCTTGAGTCTTCTTTCATTAATAGTAAATTGACATCTAGCTGTTTCTTCTTTCTCCAAATCATGATGCTTGAAGATGACATCAGGAAGGTTCAGAGAAATATTCAGTGGGTATATACACATATGGATAATCATTGGTAGAGGAAAGAAGAAATTATTATTTAGTTCAGAATATTTATTTTATATGCATATCAGCATACAATTATAACCACTAGATTTAATACCATACTATTAACTTTAGAGTTAATGAGTTTTCTACAGAAGACAATGAGACAATTGTGTTGAATAATTCTGCTTACTAAGAGATTTTGGTTCTTTGATCTGCAAGTGTTAAAAGTTAGACAGCATTTATGACCCTCTATAGTAGTCCTTCCTTAGAAAGTTCTTTCTTTGTTGTCACCTTCTTTATGGCCAGAACATACAGGCCCTCTACAGAGATCAGATAGATTTCTGCTATAATTACCATTTGATGGGAAACTGATGAAAAGCTTAGTAGGACAAATAAAGGACAATTAAAACAGGACAACCATGCAGTGGTGAAGCAAGCATCAAAAGCAATATTTGAGCATGGCCTAGGTCAAAGGTATTGTAGGAACTGATGAAATATTGAATAATTAATATAATTTGGTATCTAATTGGGTGAAGATGCTAGTTTTGAAATTTATATAAATGTAATATTTAGGACAGAAGAAATAGGAAAAATAATGTGACTGTAAGTTCATTTTATATTATGTTACTGAAAATAGAGCAATGGGATATTAAATGTAATTTGCAGTGAATATATCAGTAAATTTATAATAATTAATGATGATTTTAGCACCACCAAATAAGCCCTTTTGCATAAGAGGAGCTTTTAATTGTGAGAAAACTAGTTTCATAGCAGTTGTAGGAAATCATTAAAACATCTCAAGGAGTCAGTTTTCTGAACAATAACCTTATGTGAACATGAAATACAATATCCCAGTGGAACATAGGTGTTTTAAGATATAGAATGGCTCCTTCATTGTAGGAATATCATCTGCTCTGCTAGAACCAGGACATTCAGAGTCACTTAAACATTTAGGCACATGTTTTTTGTGATTTTTTAACTTTTTTTTTTCTGGATAAAATGCCTAAGAACAGAACTATTAGAATTAAAGGATGATTTTATGTTTAGATTTATAAGAAATCTCCAAACTATTTTCCAAGATAGGTGAGCCATTTAAGTATCATGTACATTCTGGAAAAGACTTGAGCTTGTTCCATCATTTTAAGGTTTGGCCATTTGGAAAGGTGTGTAATATTATGTCATTTTAGCTTTAATCTGCATTTTTCTCGTGGTAATCTGACATTTTCCTTAAATGAATATGCATTTTTATACATTTGTACTGTAATTATATACTCTTTGGTTAAATATTGACTTGTGATTTTGCATATATTCTAATTAAATTATTTTTCTTCCCTACTGACTTGTGAGAACCATTGTACATTCTTCTTACTAGGACTTACAACTTTGTAGTTTACAAATATTTTTCTTCAAATTTGTAGTATGTATTTTCATTCTCTTCTCAGGGCTTTTTTTACAGATCAAAAATTTTATTTTATTTTTTTTTTCTTTAATGAACTTTTATTTTAGAATACTTTTGAATTTATAGAAAAGTAGTGAAGATTGTAGATATTCTCTTCATCAGTTCTCACACATATTAACACTTTATTTTACTATAATCTGCTAGTGACAAGCAATGAACTGAATGTAAATACAAGAACAGGAAGATGTGAGAGAAATCATTTCTCTCTTTCTTTCTCTCTCTCTTTCTCCATCTGCCTCACTTTCAAATAAAGAAAAATAATTTTTAAATAAAATAAAAATCAAAAAAAACTATTACTGTTATTGTTATGCTACATAAAGAGAAGGGAAGTTAAATACATACAGAAAAAGGCATATAAAATATAGTGTTGTAAGATTGAAATGTAACATATCATATGTGTCCTCAAGAATTAGTTTGGAAACAATTCAAGGAAGAGTTTAAGACAGGTGAACAAGATAGAAGTAAGATCGAACTAAAAGTTTAGAACCTAAATTGAAAATTACCATGCACATATTCTAAGACATTCATGTCATGATATCCTCAAGTAATTGTGCGTGTATGTTGCTGTCAGGTGATTTTGAGCCTCAGAAGGCTGATATGTGTTATTGGTCTGCACAGGTAAGTTTTCTCAAAATGAGCTAGGAACAGCTGCTAAATCATCCTGTGCATATTGGGAATTAATCATATTTTAATGAATCAGCTTCTTAGCCCATTTCCTCATTTGCAGGTAAGTTCATCTGATTCTGAGGAGAAAGTAGAAGAAAGGAGAAAATAAATTCCATAAGAAATGAGCTTTGAAACTTTAACTGTTGTCTTAGCACTTGTATCACACAGAATTCTTCTGAGGAACAGAAGCTATAGAAAATTATACAATAGCAATCATAGAAATATATAATTTTAAGTACTTGTATGTAAAAGTTGTTGGCTGCAGATGTTAATAATATGTAGACAATGCCTTCATTTGAAAATGTAAGTTCAGCCTTTGATTAAAAAAACTTGGTATTATATTACTTCAAAATATACATAATTTATGATCAGATTTTAATAGCGTATTTTTAAATCTTGTGACAGTGACAATTCTAAGAGAAAAATATTGACACATTAGTGAGGACTAGGTATATAATAGCTCAATAGAAGTTAGGGTTTCTTGTTTGCATGACTTTTCAAATTTAAGACAATTCTAAGAGAAAAATATTGACACATTAGTGAGGGACTAGGGTCAATTCAGCACACAACTGGTATATAATAGCTTCTGTAGAAGTTAGGGTTTCTTGTTTGCATGACTTTTCAAATTTGCCCAGATGGTGACATTCCAGTGTTGATATTAATGACCAGCACTTTGCTACCAGTTAGGATTCCAAGGAAGACTCAGTTTGAAGGTAATGAATAAGCTGGAATAATATCAGGTGTCCCTAGTGTGACCAGAGACTGGATGGATCTCAGTTGTTTAGAGCCAGGGTCCTGGTAAGATGACTGAGTTATAGCGTCTCCATTTTCCTCAGAGTATCATTGGTGGGTTATGAGTTCTAACCACTGATGTAGAAATTGATTAAATTTAATCCTTCATTGATGCTAGAAATTTCAATCAGGCTTCCACTTCTGGGAGCAACCATAATCATACCTATATTTTGACTGTTCTATACTTTGTATGGGGAGCTCATAAATATGGGTTATCTATAATGGAGCACAAGCTGGATGATCCATTGTCCTTTCCCTTAAGGTACTTAAAATTATTAGAAGGAAACTAAGGTAACAAAAACCAGTTTCTATTTTATTTGTTAACAGCCATAAAATAGAATGCCTAAAGTCTTATAGATTTCGGTTTACAGGGAAGAAGAGAGAAATATAGAAAGGCAAACAGGGTGTGGTGGTGCATGCCTTTAATACCAGCACTTGGGAAGGTTGAGGTAGGAGGATCACCAAAAATCCACGGCCGCACTGAGACTCCATAGTGAATTCCAGGTCAGCCTGGGCTAGAGTGAAACATTACCTTTAAAAACAAACCAAAAAAAGAAAGAAAGAAAGAAAGAAAAAGAAAGAAAGAAAGAAAGAAAGAAAGAAAGAAAGAAAAGGAAGGAAGGAAGGGAAAGGAAGGAAGGAAGGAAGGCAGAAATAAATAAAGAGTGAATATGGGCATGCCAGGCCCCTCCTGCCACTGCAAACAAACTCCAGACATATGCACCACTTTGTGCATCTGGATTTATATGGATAATGGGGAATTGAACCCAGGCCATCAGGCTTTGCAAGCAAGCACATTCAGTTATCCACTGAGCCATCTCTCCACCCATGTTTCCACTTTTATTCTTTGAGACAGAATCTCTTCTTGACCATGTAGTTCAGTAATTCAGTCTGACTTGATAGCTAGCAAGTTCCAAGGATTTCCTTTTTCTAACTTTCCAGCGCTGAGATTTTAGGCAAGTGCTATAAGGCCTAGCATTTTACATGGGTTATGTATAAGGATTCAAATTCAAGTTCTTATGCTTTATCTTTTCATGGTCATTTCTTATTCTTTCACTATGTCTCTTAAGTGTGTGCTTGGAGCTCCAAAACTAAAAAGAGGTCATTTCTATTGATGTGATTATAAGAGTTTCTATTTTGCTATTAGACAATTATAACAAGGGCATGTTAATTACCATCATTTTTACTTTAGTTTCCTCAGATATAATCAATGTGACTATTATCCTGTATGAAATATTTAACATTATACTAATAAAGAAAACCACTGGAAATTATCATATTTCAAGGGAAAAAAGCATGGTGGGCACTAAAAAAAGACAGAGACACACTATTTAAAACAAGTATCTCATAAATATTAATGAATAAAATTGGTCTTAGAAAAAACATTGATTTTCAATTCTCAGTAGAAAAATATGTACTTGTAAGAATAATTCAGGCAGATTTTGAGAGCCACTTTTATTCATAGAACTAAAGGCTCCTTCGGGTTCTGCAGGATTCACTACATCTGTGTTCATCCTAGTGCAGTTTAAATAGAATTCAATATTCAAAACCTAAATCACTCCTGACTTTATAGAAATGTAGTTATTACTCTTGCATAAAGTACAAAAAAATGACATTAAAATCTGTAGCCCAGTAGGGTTGCTTCTACTAGTGAGGATGTGCCATCAATTGTAGCCATTATTTTTAAACAGGAACTATTCTAGGGTGAAGTTAATGTGAGGCCCCCAAATGTTCCCACCCATAATCTCCCTGGGAGTCAGCCATTTTGATCTTTAGTTCTCCCTCTAATAGTCTCCGATAGAGGGGAGATTAATAAAAAAGCATAACTACATTTAAGAAACATAATTGAGCAGTGGAGAAATTTGGTTCCTACATGGAAACCATCCTCTCCCAGGAATGAGCTATCAAAATTTAGCTGTGCTTCATTCCTTTGTCTTAGAATGTTCTTCGTTTAAAATTATGAAAGCTCATGCTCATAGGAGTTGTGTCATTATAGTGAGGTAAGTGAGGAAAGATATAATGATGCTGTTACCTTAGAGCTTATGACAAAAGCATCCAATTTAGACACTTAGCTTGTTGCAACTTTCAAGGGGGTAAGCTGCAATCCTATTAGTATAACTATCTACTTTTATTGATGTTTTTATTTCAATTGATATAATATTTGAACTTATTTATCTATCCATCCCACAGTATTATAATTTGATACAGGTATTCAATGCATAATGATCACATCAAGATCATTTGCATTGCTAGCTACTGAAATAATGTCATTTCTAGGCCTGGGATGGATCACAGTGGCAAAGTGTTTGCCTAATATACATGAAGCAATGAGTTTAATTCCCCACATTGTAAATGTATAACAAATACAAATTCTATAGATTAGGAAATTTTGAAGTTTTCCTGGTTGCTATTCTGAGATGTGTGATTGAATTTTGACTATAGTGGCCCATCTGCATTATGTAAGAACAGTGGCAGTCTGTACTCAAACTTATTTACTTATTCAAATGTATGGTCAATGCTGTAGATGTACTACCATTAGTGTACTGATATACCAATTTTAGCCTATTAAAATGCTCGATTATAGCACTTTTATTACACAGTGCATGAGATTATGTTAATTCATATATAAAATAGCTATAAAAGTTATTTTTAGGTGAATGACTGCTTGAATTTATGTTTATTTTCACTTTGGTCTCAGTGTTCATATTTTCCTTAGTAAATTCCCATTCCATATTCAATCGAAATACAATGTGCTGTTGAAGCTAATTTAACTATAAGTGCTATTTTTGACCAAATTGTTTTGGGTCAGATTAGTGCTTAGTATTAAAAATTCATACATGAATTGACATGAATGCACATATGAAGCTAGTGTTTTAGAAATTTCCATTGTGCCTCTGAGACCCAATTAGCTTGATAAACTAGCTCTTTGAATTAAAATATGATTGTATGGGAAATTTGTAAATTCTGTCAGAGCTACCTTTCCAGATAAGAGCTTACACCTATTTTAAACTGAGCACACCATGGAGAGGAATGACAGGGTCTTGAATGGGCACACCATGATTTTTCCCCCATTTATTGATTACAAAAACTGTTCTTTAAATATGTCCCTTTTAACTAGAGTATGACATCTTGTATAATTATCTCCCTTCAGGAAGCCTCTGGTCATAGAAGGAGACAGTCAAGCTTCAAAGAACCAAAGTCAATATGGAGCAGTATGTACTCTTCTTCTTAATGCATTAAAGCAGACATGGTGCTGTCATCCATTTTTTTTTTACCTCCAATCACATTAAGGGATCTATCAAATACGTAGACATATATCAAATTAAACCAGTCTGTAAAAGCAAAGACTGGGACATGAACATCCTTCATTTTCTTACTTCAACCTCCTGTTTCCTGCTGCTCTTTAAATCTTCATTTTGACCAACTTTGTTGAGGAAATAATTGATGAGTAAAGCTTATATATATATATATGCAAGGTGCACAGTGTGGTGATTTGATGCATATTGTAAAATGATGACTACAATCAAGTTAATCCACACATTACCACACACCATATTATGTGTGTGTATATACTTGTTGAGTATACTTTTAAGTCCTACTCTCAATAGTTTCAAGCAAACCAGTTAAAGTTATCTATGGTCACCATGCTATTCAGTTGCATTTTAAAAGTGAGTGGTATTTGTAATGTGATGGTTTGAATGGATGACACCATAGACTCAGATGTTTCAGTGAATGAGCTTACAAGGTGAGCCACTAGGAGGAAGTTATCTGCTACAGGGGTGTGTGTCACTGCAGGTGGATCTTGGAGTCTAACCCTGATATGTGTTTGGGGATGACACTGAATTCAAGCCCAAAAATGTGGTACATTTTATTCTCTGGTGGTTCATGTTTACTGGTGTTTTCTGGCTATAGTTTTTCTCTCTGCTTAGATGTATGTAAATAAGCAGCTTCTTCTACCATTGATGAGATAGCCCCTGGATTTTGTAAGCCTGAAATAAACCCTGTCCTCCCCTAAGCAGTGTCTAGCTGGATGTTATCCCAGCAACTTGGACCTAAATGAAACAGTAATTGGTGCCAGAAAAGTGAGGTGTTGTTATGATGAGTCTGACCATGTGGATTTTGGTCTTTTGGAACTTGTGTGCTAGAGGAATGTTGAAGGACTTGGTTCGTGGGACTGGAGAAGCCTCACAGATCAATAAGCCAGATTTCATGGGCTGTTCTGGTGATAGTTTGAAAATGTTAAAAGCAGAGAAAAATGTGTTTGAAGGTTTGAATTATAAACTCTCAAAGGGTAAGGAGAGATAGAAAAGAACTTTGTTGGAACTGGGCTACTGGTATAAGGGCTACCTGTGTTCTTCTGTATAAGCCCTGAGTTTGATCAAGATTGGATTTAAAGTAATGAATTTAAAGTAAAGTGGCCAGGCATGTTGGCTCACACCTTTAATCCCTTTAATCCCAGCACTTGGGAGGCTGAGGTAGGAGGATTGCTATGAGTTTTAGGCCAGCTTGAGGCTACATAGTGAATTCCAGGACAGCTGGAGCTAGAGGAAGACCGTACATAAAAAAATAATAATGGACTTGTAGGCTTGGTGGAAGATATAAAATTAAAATATGCATGATTTAAAGATGGAAAAATTCAAACAAGTTTAAAGTTACTGGCATAGGACTGGTTTTAGGTTATTAAATGTGATGTTATTAAACAGATTGCCCTCATTAAGCATGGGCCAACTGTTTTGCATTGAAACAATGAAAAAGTTGCCCGAATGTGAAGACTACTCAAAGAAAACTAAATGAATAGGAATGTAAAATCTTTCAAAAGGAAATGACTTGAAAGAAAAATTCTGAAGAAGAAGACTTTAATGTAAAGATTTATTTGCCCCTGGATTAACAACTGACTATGCTATGCAGGGAAGTGGGTCATAAAGTGCACACAGTTCCAAGAGCTGCTGAAAAGATGTTCTATATGAAGCAGGGTGAAGTCCCTGTGTAGAGGAAAGTGAGGCCATTGTCTGAAGTTGAATCAGGAGCCTCTGCTGAGATATAGCATGTGAAACAGGATGATGTCCTTCTATTGCCTGGAGTTGTGAAGAGGGACCATGGTTTGCAATGAAGACCTGAAGTTGCTTTGGACATACTAGGACTATGAAAGGCTACCATGGAATGTTGTTGGCTTGGGATGAAAGTTTTTCTCAGGATACTCATTGCAGTTGAAGGGATGAAATAGAAAATCCAAAGATTCTCATCACTGGTTAGGGAGGTTGGATTGAAATACAGATGTTTGATATTTGCCTACTGGTCATTGATTTTATATTGGTCCAATCTCTTCGTTATGCTTTTTTTTCAATGGGAATGTTTACTCTATGTAATTATGTGTTGAAGCTTGCACATTGTTTTGATTTTACAGGATTTGGAGTTACGAGACAGTCTTAGTCACTGCAGGTGGATCTTGGAGTCTAACCCTGATATGTGTTTGGGGATGACACTGAATTCAAGCCCAAAAATGTGGTACATTTTATTCTCTGGTGGTTCATGTTTACTGGTGTTTTCTGGCTATAGTTTTTCTCTCTGCTTAGATGTATGTAAATAAGCAGCTTCTTCTACCATTGATGAGATAGCCCCTGGATTTTGTAAGCCTGAAATAAACCCTGTCCTCCCCTAAGCAGTGTCTAGCTGGATGTTATCCCAGCAACTTGGACCTAAATGAAACAGTAATTGGTGCCAGAAAAGTGAGGTGTTGTTATGATGAGTCTGACCATGTGGATTGTGGTCTTTTGGAACTTGTGTGCTAGAGGAATGTTGAAGGACTTGGTTCGTGGGACTGGAGAAGCCTCACAGATCAATAAGCCAGATTTTATGGGCTGTTCTGGTGATAGTTTGAAAATGTTAAAAGCAGAGAAAAATGTGTTTGAAGGTTTGAATTATAAACTCTCAAAGGGTAAGGAGAGATAGAAAAGAACTTTGTTGGAACTGGGCTACTGGTATAAGGGCTACCTGTGTTCTTCTGTATAAGCCCTGAGTTTGATCAAGATTGGATTTAAAGTAATGAATTTAAAGTAAAGTGGCCAGGCATGTTGGCTCACACCTTTAATCCCTTTAATCCCAGCACTTGGGAGGCTGAGGTAGGAGGATTGCTATGAGTTTTAGGCCAGCTTGAGGCTACATAGTGAATTCCAGGACAGCTGGAGCTAGAGGAAGACCGTACATAAAAAAATAATAATGGACTTGTAGGCTTGGTGGAAGATATAAAATTAAAATATGCATGATTTAAAGATGGAAAAATTCAAACAAGTTTAAAGTTACTGGCATAGGACTGGTTTTAGGTTATTAAATGTGATGTTATTAAACAGATTGCCCTCATTAAGCGTGGGCCAACTGTTTTGCATTGAAACAATGAAAAAGTTGCCCGAATGTGAAGACTACTCAAAGAAAACTAAATGAATAGGAATGTAAAATCTTTCAAAAGGAAATGACTTGAAAGAAAAATTCTGAAGAAGAAGACTTTAATGTAAAGATTTATTTGCCCCTGGATTAACAACTGACTATGCTATGCAGGGAAGTGGGTCATAAAGTGCACACAGTTCCAAGAGCTGCTGAAAAGATGTTCTATATGAAGCAGGGTGAAGTCCCTGTGTAGAGGAAAGTGAGGCCATTGTCTGAAGTTGAATCAGGAGCCTCTGCTGAGATGTAGCATGTGAAACAGGATGATGTCCTTCTATTGCCTGGAGTTGTGAAGAGGGACCATGGTTTGCAATGAAGACCTGAAGTTGCTTTGGACATACTAGGACTATGAAAGGCTACCATGGAATGTTGTTGGCTTGGGATGAAAGTTTTTCTCAGGATACTCATTGCAGCTGAAGGGATGAAATAGAAAATCCAAAGATTCTCATCACTGGTTAGGGAGGTTGGATTGAAATACAGATGTTTGATATTTGCCTACTGGTCATTGATTTTATATTGGTCCAATCTCTTCGTTATGCTTTTTTTTCAATGGGAATGTTTACTCTATGTAATTATGTGTTGGAAGCTTGCACATTGTTTTGATTTTACAGGATTTGGAGTTACGAGACAGTCTTGAATCTCAGATGAGATTTGGGACTTTGGTATAATGTAAAGTTAGTAAAGATTATGGGTTCATTTTAAGTTGTAATTAATGAGTCTATAGGGGGCAGTGAAAGAATGTTGTACATATAGTGTGGTAGCTTGAATGTCAGGCCCCATAAACACAGGTGTTTTATTAAAATTGAGCTTACAATGTGAGCCCCAAGGTGGCTCCTCCCTGCTACTGGAGTGTTTGTCACTGCAGGTGGGTCTTGGAGTCCAGCCCTAAGGTGTGTCTGGGGGTGACTCTTAATTCTAGCCCAAAGGTATAGAAAGAGCACTTTGTGCTCTGGTGGTTCTGGTTCTTCTCTTCTGGTGGTGGTGTTTGTTTGTTGCAAGTTTTTTTTTCCACCTGCTTGGATGTTTAGCAGTAAGCAGATGAATTACCATTGATTGAGTTTCCCTGGGTTTTGTAAGCCTGAAATAAACCTCTTGTTCCCAGAAACTGTGTATCATTGGATATTCATTCCAGCAATATAGAGCTGATTGAAGCATGTCTTATTTAGTTCTTTCTTTATCTTATTTCTAAAAATATATTTTATTTATTTATTTGAGAGAGAGAGAGAGAGAATGGGTATGCCAGAGCATCCAGCTATTGCAAACAAACTCTGGATGAATGCGCCCCCTTGTGCATCTGGCTTATATGGGTCCTGGAGAATCGAACTAGGATCCTTTGGCCTTGCAGGCAAATGCCTTAACCACTAACCCATCTCTCCAGGCCTAGTTCTTTATTTTAGAAGTTTATATTCCCCACATTTTGTCCTCAGGGCCCTTGTTCTAGACCTAACTGCTCTACTATTACTTGGGATAAGTTTGGCAATTTTAGATCCCATATGTGTATGTATGATCATACAGTGTCTGTCACATCTGAATCTGGATTTTTCTATGCATTGCTTTCTGCTTTTCTATCTTTCTCTTTTTCTCCCTCTCTTTCCAATAAATAATATATAAATAAATAACTATGCCCTGTGATCAGAGTCATAACCCTTCCACTGTGACTAGTAAGGTTCTTTCCAAGTTCAATTTTTAGTGTTGCAAGAAATTTCACATAGAAGGAAAATTTTATTTGATCACCTTATATCTTCCCTAAAATTTGAAGGCAACAGTGTAAACTCCATCCAGTTTAGTCTTTAGCATCAGTATTCATGGTGAAAACCATAGGTATATGATGGGCTCTTATTATGAAGGAACCAATGATCAAATATAATATAATATTATGTAGAGATAGATTTTGACCTCTTATTATTTTTTGTCCTAAGGCTCTTTGGCTATTTTTGTTCTTTCTTGGATAATATTCACCTTGAAAACCAAATATGTGAATGACCTTTTTATATAATTCCCCTTCTCCCATGAGAACCTAACACAGGGCCTTCCACTGAGTCAGAAGGAACTCATTGTATATGGCTTAATTGAAAATATTAATAAATAATTGCTAGCTGTCCATAAGGCTATAGTCTCAAGTTTCCTTGTATCTTGTAAGGAGATTTCCCTCTAAAGTGAGCTGGCAGATCTCTAGCTACATGTATGAGTTACAATAGTGCCTGAACCTACACCAAAGGTGCAAGGGTAAACCACAAGGGCTTCAAATCAGCTTCCAAATCTTATATGGTTTTCTTCTGTGAATGATCCTAATGTGTATCTTATGGGTTTGGACTTGAAGAAATACAGTTTCATTTTAGTTTGCCCCAGTGAACAGCTACAAAGGAGGTTACATTAATGGCTGGCTAGTATGATCAAGATGTGTGATAGATACAGTTCCTATTGAGTCTCATTTTACTCAATGAAATGTTGAGAATTGAAATCAGTGGTGATTCTCAATAACAATAACTGTAGTGGCTCATTGACTGAAGGCAGACATATATCACATTAAATCTATGGAAAAATGGGGTTCCCTGAACCTCATTGTTCAGCATCAAGTTGCTTTGAGTATCTAGTAAAAGTCTTAAGGTCATGTGCCTGCTCTGCTTTCTGCCTATATTCACTCTTATTCTAGGCATGTGCCCTTTATCCTCCTCTGAAGAAGCTCCATGTACAGATTTGTGAAAAATTCCCTGTCTTTTTCTTTCTGTGCTTCTAGTCCCTCTCATGGAATTTCTCAAATTTACCTACTTACCTAACTTTTTAGCTCCATAACTTTTACTTGTTAAAAGATTAAAAACAAAAGTATTTTGGAGCTCAGACCATGAAGATCAGACCTCACCTAGGTAAAGTTTTTACAGCTCAGTGATTTTTATTCTGGAACTGAAAGCTTTTAATGGAAGTACAAAAGGAAATGTTAGAACTGCTGAATGTAGGAAAACAGGAGTATAAAAATTCCTATTGGAAAAAGTTAGTCTCTAATGGCAAATAAGATTAAGAATCAGTATGGTCAATTTGGGAATGGAATCAAGATAAAATTTGGGAAGTAGAAAGGAAGTCACCCAGCTTTGGAAAAAGGCCATCATGCAGAGTAAAGACTTGGTTTCAGAGTTGACAGTCAGCAACAACTAAGCAGAAGAGCCAGCAGAAACCTGTATCAGTAATAAAATAGTAGTAACCAAAAATCCTATGTGGGAATCACTCACTGTCTCAATGTTATCTGTCTATTATAAATGAAATTCTGGTTAATTTGCTTAAACTATAGAATTTTACTACTATATCTATTAACAAACAAGTTACATTGAAATGTGATCTTTAGGAGTGACTGGTCATTCATCAAATATTTCTCATCTCTTTTGACACACAGAAAAAAATAATCCCTAGTCTTTCCTATAAGGGTAGCCCCATGCCTGGATCCTGACCAATGGAATTGAAGTGGAAATAAAACCTGCTATTTTCATGTTGAACTCATGAATTTCTCCCATGTCAGATTTCCCATCTTCAGGGAATTTTGCAGAAGGGATGGAATGATTGTGAGAGCCACAGGGTGAGAGGGAATATTGACAGGCACTGTCCCCCCCACACACAATGACTGCTGCTCTCATAACCCATAACCCTCAACCCCATGGTCAATACCAACAATCCCCCTGAGGATGGTCCTCAGTGGAGTGAGGATAGGGAGGACGAAACTTCAGGTACCAAAACATGATGTGTCCATAGAAAGTTTACACTTAATAAAATAAAATGGGAAAAGAAAAAAATGCCAGTCTGTACAGGAAGAATATAATTGTGAGGAGTGGGGTAAAATGCATGTTACATGTATAAAAGTGTCAGAAATATAGGTTCTAGGCTTCTTTGTAGGGATGTATTCCCAAACTACAATTGCAATACTGAGAATGCTTAAAGCATTTTTTATGACTAACAGAATCCATTCATGCATCAAAAAGTTAACCATGGGCTCTTAAACATGTGAGCATGTGATCCCTTTACAATTAGCCATTGCATTTATTAAGTTTCAATGATGTAAGAAATCATCAAGAACATAGTGGCTTAAACAAAACAAATTTATTCTTAAGTACCTGTACATGTCAGAATCATCTGATTTTTGACTGAACTAACACCAAGGTGCTGGCAAGGCTGGTTCTGATATGGGAAGTTTGGGGTGTCTTTCAGAGTGCATGAGCCTTTCTTGGTTCTTGGTTCTTGGCAACAATTAAGGAGCTAGACTATCAGAAACCCAATGGTCACACAAAGCTTACACTGAGTCAGTAGCATTACAGTTTCCTATCATGTGAATTTTGATGAATGAAACTCATGCACCAGAGGATAAAGTTCAGAAAGATTTTATTATGGAGCATATAAAGATAGAGCTAAAGATAAAGGTAAACAGAAGGATTAAATACAGAAGTTCTGCTGGATTAGGCAGGAATGGAGTTCATAAAAAATGGGAATGCTCAACTAGAGACCCAGATTTGTGTCTATTATCAGAGTTTCCAGGATGGTGACTCAATTAGACTGTTCTAGCTTCATGTCAAGTATCTAGATAAGAGCCAGGTTTTCTTGAAAAAGACAGTCTTCCCAAGAATCTTAATCCTTCACGAAGGGTGTAACCTTCTGATAAATGGATTATGATCTCTTCTAGGAAAGGGGAACTCCTTTAGGGAAGAAGAGATAAGAAAAGTTCTGACCCTTCTGACATTTCTGGCATCTTGTAAAGTGGAGGACTCATTTGAATTAAGAATGACCAGGACTCTCCCCATACAGGCTTAAAGGCATTTCTTTTGCTTCCTTTTGGAAGGTCCTGTTATTCCTTAAGTATATCAGTTTATTTTTTTAGGTTCCTCTTTCTGGTAGCTTCCTACATCCCTTGAACCATGGCTCCTACATGACCATCTTCAAACTCTGCATTCACCTTCACTTCCTGCTACAATCTGAGCTTCATGCCTCACTTTTATTAAGACCTTAAGTTTATAGCACATGTTCTGGTTTGAATGCGAGTGTATGTTTTCCATCATTGGTGGTGTTTCTCCTAGATTATGTAAACCTGAAATAATCCCTTTCTTCCCATCAGATGCTTCTGGTCAGCTGTTTGTCCCAGCAATGAAAAGTGACTGTAACAGAAAATTGGTACTAAGAAGTAAGATTGTTGCTGTGTTGAACCCCTGCAAGTGTTGTTTGGTTTTCTGGAACTTGTTTTTGGGAGGAATGTAGAAGGATTTGGTATTTTGGACTGGAGAAGCCTTGAAGTGTTGCAAGAAAATCTTTATAGGCTTTTCTGGTCAGAATTTGAAAATTCTAAATGTAGAGGGAATTATGACTATGAAAGCTTGCTTGGCTTATGAACATTTAAAGGGGGGATGGAACTTTGTTGGAATTGGGCTTCTGGTAATGGTTGGCTGCATTTTATCACTCAAACCCATACAGTTTAATCAAGGTTGAATTTAAAAGTTAATGGAGGGTTGGAGAGATGGCTTAGCAGTTAAACACTTGCCCGTGGAGCCTAAGGACCCCGGTTCGAGGCTCGGTTCTCCAGGACCCACGTCAGCCAGATGCACAAGGGGGTGCATGCATCTGGAGTTCGTTTGCAGTGGCTGAAGGCCCTGGTGCACCCATTCTCTCTCTCTCTCTCTCTCTCTCTCTACCTGCCTATTTCTGTACCTCCCTCTCTCTCAAATAATAAATAAACAAAATAAAATATATTAAAAAAACCAACCTTCCTTTAAAAAAAATGTTAATGGAATGATTTGCTGGGCAGAAATATAGCACAGAAAAACATGAACAATGTATGGTTTATGACAGAAAAAAATTCAAAATACATGGTTTCTTACTAGAAAATAATCAAGCAAGTTTGAAGTTACTGGTATAGAGACTGGTTTAAGGACACTGGAGCTGAAATTGTTAAGCAGGTTGCCACTATTTAGGGTTGGCCAACTGCTTTGCATTGAAACAATGTATATGATGTTCTGAGGGTGAGTCCGTAAAAGGAGAAAGCTTGAAGGAGGACTGGGAAGAAAGCATGATGGCTTTCAAAGTCAAGGTTTATTTTCTCCTAGATTTACAAATTTGCCTAGGTTTCACACCTGGTATTGGTTTTGGAAGCATAAAAAATGCACAAAAGCCGACCACGAAGCACACACTATTCCAGATTCAGATGCTGCCCTATTTTGAACTCCTTTAAGGCTATTGTATGAAAAAGAACTTATTCTAGAAGCCACTGCTGAGGTGCAGCATATGAATCAAGGTAGAAATCCCTGTATGGAGACCAAGTAATAACATTGTATGGAGTTAGGAAGGTGAGCTATGATTTTCAGTGGACCTGAAGATGGTTTGGATATACCAGGGTTGTAGAATAGATTCCAGCAATTGCTGATAGCCTGAGATGAAGTTTTTCTCAAAATGCTCAGCTCATTTAAAAAAGAGAAGTCCAGAGACTTTCATCAGTGGTTGTGGATGTTGGACTAGAACTGCAGATGTTTGATGTTTACCCACTGGTCATTGATTTTTCATTGATTTACTCTCTCCTTGTTATGCCTTTTTTTCATAGAGATATTTAAAACTCTGTGATTATGTGCTAGAAGTATAGAACTCATATTTTAATTCTATAGGGGCAACATGAAATAGTTTTAGATCTCAGATAAGGCTTTGGACTTTGGAACAATATTAAAATTAATAAAGGTTTTAGGGACATTTGAAATTGGACTGAATGAAATTTGTATTGTGGCATGGTCATGAGTCTCTATGAGCCAGGGGTAGAATGTGGTGGTTTAAATGTCAATGTATGTCTTCCATAGCCTTGGAGTTTTTTTGTTTGTTTGTTTGTTTATGCTTCCTACTTAAGGTTGTAGCAACCTGCTGTGCAACTGGGGTCAAAACTTTTATTTCAATCCTAACCCTTATAAAAGAGCCAGTTTGCACTCTGACTGTTCATGTTTGCTGACTCCTTGTAGTGTCTCTTGCTGTGGATGCTGGAGTGAGTCAACTTCTTCCACCATTGATGGTGGCCCTTGATTCTGTAAACCTGAAATAAGCATTTTCCTCCCCTAAGCTGCTTCTAGTCAGATGTTTGGACCAGCAACTAATAGCAACTAACTGTAACAGAACGGATACCACACACGTGATACTGAATTATGGCCCTGTGGCATCATCATATTTAACTTACGCCTATATGCATAGCCACTTTGACCATGGTCACAGGGTCTAGGAATTAGGACAAAACATCTTGCTGTAAATTAATCCCTGAAGAGGTGATTGGAACATCTCAGCTTGTGCTCTCTAAGTATTACAGAATATTATTGTCTGTTGTGTCATGTCCCCAGCTGAAGGAAGCTGGGAAAGAATGATATGAAGGTCTGATACAAACAGGTCATTATGTAAGAGAAAACAAAATACCAACGTTCATATAGGATATGTTTCTGAAAGAGAAGGTATTTACTATAAATTATACTAAATTTTCCTTTTTTTTCTGTATGCAAAGATAGTTATTTCGGACATCATTTTTTTGGAGGGGGGGTTCAAGGTAGAGTTTCACTCTAGTCTAGCCCAGGCTGACCTGGAATTCACCATGTAATCTCAGGGTGGCCTCGAACTCTTGGCGATCCTCCTACCTCTGCCTTCTGAGTGCTGGGATTAAAGGTGTGCGCCACCATGCCTGGCTATTTTTGGACATCTTTATTACATCTTTTTGATTCTCCTATAGCATTAGAAATTAATATTCAGTCTAGTTAAATTACTCTATGATTTATTATTCCAAAAAGACTATTTTTGAAATGGAAAGACATTTTAATATTTTGTTTAGCATAAGAGGCAAAAATTGTGACTATCTACAAACTAGGATATGATTTATTTAAAATAAAAAAAATTGTGGCAATTTCTAAACAAACTTGTTTGAGAAACAGAAATTATGTTTTTATACTTATTTCTGTACTCCAGAGAGAAACTGAACATGTGTAAGATGCTACCACAAATTAACTTTCAGTGAGGATTCCCTGGAGGGTGAAAATAATTCATATATTTAATTAAGATATTAGATTTTTATGAGATATATTAAAGAAAGAAAATATCCACTATACTGGGTTTCCTTTAGAAAAAAAAAATAAATTCCTCTCTTCCTCCACTTAGCTAGTAATTATCTATTGAGTCCTTAGTATACATTAGCATAGTGCTAGGTTAATTGTGGCAGGAACATATGAAAATGGTGGCTAAGAAAGGAATAAGAATAAGAGGTAAGTCTCTGAAGGGGACAGAGAAAGAACAAATACATTAGCAGAAGAGAGAAACAACTGATTTTAGCTTATTTTTATATTTACCTTATACGTAGTTTATTTTACCTTCACCATTTAGTAAAGATGAAGGACACAATGAAGGAGAAGAGTCAACATGAACGTTCCAGACCAAAAACTGTGAGATTTGGGGTTTTCATTTTTGTCAAGTGAGTCTCAGTGTATAAATAAGTAATTGAAGTAATACAATCATATTTAGTTTTAGGTAAACAGTGCTAGAGCCTGAATTATCCTCTGGCTTCCCATGGAAGAGTTTGGGGTAGAGATGCAAATAGGAATAAAGAAATTTTTGAGCCATTATTCTACGTATCCTTTTAAGAGCTTTTTATATTATAGATTAGTATGTATTACTACAACTTTCTAAGACAGTTCTAGTTGCTAGTCCATTTCATAGGGAAGTACACCAAGTCAACAATGTGGTTATTTAATATTATATTGCTGTCAGATACTGTTGTTTTCTTGTAAACATACTCTGATTTCTGGGAGCAGCCACTGCAAGGTAATGTCTCCCCAGTTGACTGACAATAAGATAAAGGGAAGAGAAAGGGCTTGATTATATAATGAAGACATACAAATTTGAAGAAATTTCTCTTGATCATTATTTTCCTTTCAAATTTTGTAGAATCTAAGATAAAAAATGTACTAGAACTGATTTTATAGCTTCTTTAGGACATTAGATTTGCAGCAATGACAAATAAAACAGAAATTCTAATTATGGCTCTCTTTGAATTAAAAATAATATGCTCAGCTCAAATGATGTGGAAACTAAGATTCTTGACAAACACATGTCTGGATGTTCATGTTCAGAGGTAGTATGATGGGCTGGCATAGAGAACTCTGAACAGGACTGCTAAGTAGCTGCTGCCAAGAATGTGGGGACAACAGTCCAATTCTTACTTGTTCCAATTCTAATTCAAACATGATTGAGCATAGTACCTGGAAAAGCATGAGCATTTTCTCATAATAGAAACTGACTATTTGACAACAAACTGACTAAAAGTATGACTTGGGTGAAAGATATTTCTAGAACCCGAATCCCACCGTGGGGGATCTTTCCCTTCTCTCATGTCTGCAGACTGAGCCACATGAGTTACCAGTGAGACACCCGTCTGCCCCTCCTCCTGAACAAGCTCATTCTCTGCATATGCTCTGTTGTACCAGCTGTCTGGATTCTTCAGCTTCCAGAAAAACTACTTGTCTGTAATCAACTCTAAATTAAACTGTACAGATTGGCAAAAACAGACAGAAACTTGCTACAAGATCCCTGGTGTTAGTCTGCTTTCTGTTGCTGTGAGAAAATTCCTGAGAAAATCAATTTAAAGAAAGATTTTTTTTTTTTTTGGGTGGTTCAGAGGTTTTATTCATCTGTGTTTGGTTGTATTCGTTACTGTTAAGTCTATGAAAAGGCAAAGACATCATGACAAGAATAAGGAGAAAAGTACTCGACAAGAATAAGGAGAAAAGTACTCATATCATGACAGCCAGGAAAGAGGGAGAGAGAGAGACAGAGACAGAGAGAGAGACAGAGAGAGAGAGAGAGAGAGAGAGAGAGAGAGAGGTGGGCCGTACAACATATACCCTTCAAAAGCATACCAGAGTGACAAACAGAGCCCATTCAACTATGGGCTGGAGAGATGGCTTAGTGGTTAAGGCACTTGCTGCCGAAGCCTAAGGACCCATGTTCAGGTCTTAGAGACCACATAAGCCAGACGCACAAAAGGTGAGGCAAGCACAAGGTCACACATGCCCACTAGGTGGCAAAAGTGTCTGGAATCCAATTGAAGTGGCTGAGGCCCTGGTGTGCAAATTCTCTCTCTCTCTCTCTTTTCTCTCTCTCTAAATATATTTAAATTTTTAAAACAGTTATCAATGAATGGATTGATACAGATGACAGTAGAGCCTTCACAATCCAATCAGCTTTCTATAGCACTGACCCGCTGGTGACCGAGCCTTAAACATATGAACTTTTTAAAAATTATTTTTTTATTTTTATTTATTTATTAGAGACAGAGAGAGGGAAAGAGAGGAGGGAGAGTGAGAATGGCCTCTAGCCACTGCAAATGAACTCCAGATGCATGTGCCCCCTTGTGCATCTGGTTTACATGGGACCTGGAGAATCAAACTGGTGTCCTTAGACTTTGCAGGCATGTGCCTTAATTGCTAAGCCATCTCTCCCGCCCATGACCTTTTTTTTTTTTTTCAATTAATTCTTTGTTGACATCCCATCATAACTTACAAGAAATATCATACAAGGGAGAATGACAGAATCATTTCTGTTTTGCCACTGACGTCCTGAAGTGGTCATAGCTTTGCAGTGGCAGTATCTATCTTAGCCAATGAGGTTTATCCCAGGCATGATTATTACTAAGTAAAGTGGAAGTGGGCAACAAGGTGCTCAGGTCTTCGTACTGCAGAAAGAATGATGGCCAGGATAAAGGTATTCTTCTCTCGTGTTGCAAGTTCATTTTACTGCAACATTATTGAAACCTCATGATTAACAATTTCTAGAGTCAAGGTCTTGGACTCTTCCTGTTGCCAAAATTTACCATGTCACCACTTTGTACTTGCAGCAGTTGGAAAAATGAAAAATGGCTTTACATTTGGACTGAGCACTAAATAACAGGTGACATTTCTGGAGAAACTAGAAAAATGACATGACTGAGAAAGCATGAGGCAGCTGGAGTAAAAACCCACACTGCAGGAGATACATCATCCTCAGAGTCCTTGTTTCTGGAGTACCTAGGGAGCCCAACTGGGGTACTGCTCAGTGGTAGAGCACTTACCTTCCATGTTGAAGTCCTTGGGTCAATCCTTACCACTGTAATAAGTATATAAATAAACATAAGCATCAGGCTGGGAAGATGGTTCTGTGGGTAAAATCACTTAGGCATGGTGACCTGATTTTGGACCCCAGAATCACCATGAAAACCCCATGTAGTCTGAGCATCTGTAATTCTAACCCTGCTATTGTGTGATAAAAGGCAGATAGGAGAATTCTGGGAGCTTATGGTCCAGCTAGTCTGCTCTCTACAAGAGACCATGTCTCAAACAAAGTGGATGACAAGGACCAACAGCCAAAGTTGTCCACACACGCACCATGACATGCAAGTGCCCAGACTCACACATCATACACCCACACAAATATTTTAAAAAATAAATAAATATTTAAAATAAACCTCAGTATCAAGAGAGACCTTCCCTTATATACCTGTTTTCTAGCAAGATGTAAGTGTATGTTGTCATAATTGTCTAAGATGCAGGATGTAAGGTGTTGTGTGGGTGAGTATGTATGGTGTTTGGGCAGTTACATTGTTATATAAGATACACGTTATGTAAGTGCTTGGAAGATGATTCAAAAACTTTAAAAAATGTTTATTTATTTTGTTTAAGAGAGAGAGAGAGAGGGGAGAGAGAATATATCACTCCCTCCCCAATAGATTCACAAGTTTTATTAAAGTTTCTTGGATTTTCAGCTACCTGGCTAGAGGAGGTATCACTGGGCAATGATCTGAATTCCAGCCTAAGTTATGCAAAACGCTTGAGATTTGCCTGGGATTCCTGGGCTTGTGCTTGCCTGTGGTTTTTCTTTCTGCTTGGATCTGTGAAAGGAGCCAGCTCTATGGAACTTTACCTAGATCTGTAAACTTCAAATAAATCTCTTCTTCCTCCCATAAACTGTGTGTGGTCTGGAGGTTCATCCCAGCAATGTGAGGTTGTCTACTTAAAGAGAGAGAGAGAGAAAGGGGTAGATGGAGTGAGAGAGAGGGGGAGAATGAGCATGCCATGGTCTCTAGTTACTATAAATGAATTCCAGACCCACGTGCCATCTTGTGCATCTGGCTTAAATAGGTACTGGGGAATCGAACCTGAGTCCTTATGTTTTGCAGGCAAGCACCTTAACCAATAAGCCATATCTCCAGCCCTTAACTTTTATTTATTTTCACTTTTTATAGATGTCTATATACTCCCTTTCCTGCTCCCACTCCCACATTCCCAGAGGGCATCCTCAGTAGGGCTTTTGCTATTCACTGTTGGGTAAATAAGGTCTCAGTCAGTCTTTGGTGGGGTGGGGGGGTGGAGGGACAATGATTGTGCATCAGGATATTTAGATAGCTCTTACAGTGTCCATTCCATTTAATTGTCACAAGAACTAATGCAGTGGTTGAACAAATGAGGGAATGACAGAGATCAAGGGAGGTTATGTATATTCCTCAGGTTTAAAGCAAACCATGATGAGGTTGAACCCAGTCTCCACACGAGATCCTATCACTGTCTTACTGTGACAAGCCAATTGACTTTTATTTTTTAATTGCTTCGTTCAGAATGGTTCCACTTTTGTCATTTTCTGGAGTCTGGAGGTTGGAGAGACTGCAGGTGCTAGGTTCCCTTCTTCCTACACAGGAAAAAAAGGCTCTAGCCTTAGCAGTGGGCAATTCTTAGATCCAGCTACATATTGAAGGACAAAGCAACAGAGATTCTGAGAAAGTTTGGACCTGCTGAGAGAATTTGGGTATCTGAGCTCCTCATAGCAAACAGTTGATGATGTTGTTCTTCCAGAGGTAAAAAGCATAGAGGTGATGGAAACAGACCTAGTCTTCCCTGCCAGGAGAGACAGAAGGGCAGCCTTGTCCATAAGTACTCCCTGCTATGAGAAACACAAAGGGGAGGCTTGCCCATAAAAACCTCCCTGCCAAGAGAGAAAGAAGTGGCTGGCTTGCTGTGGCATTACTGTGCCTGCCCTCATCCCTCGTTGACCCTTTATACATCAGCCTGTTTTATTGGGGGGTGGGGTATGGTCTCACTCGGGCTCAGGCTGACCTGGAATTAACTGTGAAGTCTCAGGGTGGCTGTGAACTCACTGTGATCTTCCTACTTCTGCCTCCCCAGTGCTGGGATTAAAAGTGTGTGCCACGATGCCTGGCCTAGCCTGTGTTTTTAACATTTACTCCATAATATCTTAAAAAAAATTAATTTCTAATTTACACAGGATCTTTTAACAATTATATAAATTAACTGACTCACCTATAGAATATTTGATAAGTTATAACATTCCATAACCATTTGTTTTATGTATTTTTATTGACAATAACCTGTGTCAATTCCTAATAAAAATCAACTAAGACATATTAAAAGAATGATTTGTAGAGAATTCAGTTTTCAGCAGTTTTCTCTATCTTTGCAGTATCGATGCAAAAATAGGTCTTAGATTCCTTTTTATCTGATTAAAAATCTGAGGCTTAGAGATTAATTATCTTGCACAGTATCACATGATTTAAAGGGGCCAACCTGGAATTTAAGTCAAGCCCATCTACAACATTCCATGATGCCACAGCTACTACCAAATACAGTGCTTAGCATGTTAAAGCTTTATAGCTTGTGACCCTATTAAATATACGTCATCTGACTTTTTCCTGCTAAAATGCAATCCAGTAGGAATGTTAGGCAACCCTTGAGCTTACAGAGGAAGATTTTGGCCAAAATAGTTGAGATGAACACTTGAAGGAACATTCTAGGTTACTGGCTAGGTCACAATGTAAAGTTCTTCTTTAAAATGTCTTTTTCTACTGCATCATAAAATGTGGTTCAGTGCCAAAGAGATTCAATCATGATTCAGTTCTATCAATGGGTGGCGAGTTCTCTAGAGTAATTCTTCCATTGAGCATATTTTCAATGAAGGAGACAGATTAAAGATGATACAGGGGTTGTGGGAGCAGTAACGAGGCATGTGTATATAGCTGCAACCTGTAAGGAGCAACATTGCAAAAGCCCTTGTGGTATGGGTTTGGAGGCTCTCTGGAAAAGCGCCTCATTGCACAGGCTTTGGTATCAGAGACATTTAGGTGTGGTTGGCCTGAGTTGGCCTACAGACCAGGTGACCTGCCTCTGATATCATTTTTATGTTGTATAAATTATGATACCTATAGGGCTTGCTTCATGAAGAAACTGTAACCATTCATCAATGACCTCCCAGTTGCTAACACAGAGAGAGAGTGAGTTTGGAAGGTGAGTGTATCAAGGTTTGATAAAGTTGAACTTAGTAAGAAATGAAAGATAAATGTTGGATTTGGGTTCTATCTTGCTCTCAAAATTTATTCACAGACAATATCAAATTTGTCATTATTTCCCCCATACTCTTTCATTTAATAGCCCCAGGCAACTTACAATATACTCACGAAAAGAATAAGTTCATCTCAAGCAGTCTGTGAGAGATTCTGTGGAGACAGGAAGGGGACTTGCTGTGGTTACACTTCAAAAATCGGGCAGGTCTGAGGCCAGGAATTTCTCCCTTTATCCTGTTGTCTCCATTCTGGCAGCTTGCCCTTGTATGCCCAAGGCAAACACACAAAACCACAAATCAGAACATCAGAAAGACATCAAAGTTCATCCTCCTCCTCTGCTCTCACCCAAGGCAGGGATTTATCGAGACAGAGTCACTGCTGGGAGCTCCCAGAGACTCTTGGCTGGTCTTTGTTCTCTGGGCAATTCATCTTCACACTGTGCTCAAACTTGCCTTCAAGTCTCAAGTTCAACATGGAGTCAGGATGCTAAAAAGAGGAATATATTAAACTCAAGGAGATTCTCCTGTTGACTCTTTAATATACCTTAAAATGTAAAGGTTATATAGTCTTGCTTAATCCATTTTTGGTTCAGGTTTTTATTCATCTACATTCATTGCATTATTATACAAATTGATAAAATGATGAGTTTATCATGACATTTTTCATATAGGTACATTTCATACATTACTCAAATTAATCCTCCATTACCCCCTCTTGCCACTCTTCCCATCCCATTGACACCTTCCTCTTTTTAAACAATACCCTTTCTATAGTCATATCATGTATGTATGAGAGGAATCATGTGATGGTCCTGTATCTGGATTATTTCACTTAATATAATAATCTTCAATTCCATCTAAATGGAAGTCAGATTAAATTCTTTCTCTGAGACTCTAAGATGGTTGTTCCTTCAATCCTTTTTCTTAGTCAAATCAAATTATATGAGGGGGGATTTCACCTAAATTAATTGTAATGTAGCTCAAATTTTCACTGACTTTCTTTTGAACATAAAGCAGTAAATGTCAGATTGCTGGATAACTGGTTATTAAGAGACTTGTGATATCATCTTATTGGAGGAAAGGGTTTGTTTCAGGCTTACAAATCCCACAGAAATGCTATCAGTGTGGAAGAAGTTGGCTCACTTCCATGCATCCAAGCAGAGACACCTCACCCAAAACCAGCACCACAAACTGCCAGAGATCCAACTGTTCTCCACACCCCTTAGGGCTGGACTTAAGATCTGCCCCCAGTGACAGACTTCTTCCCCAATAGGGCTCCATCCCCTGGAGACTCAAGTTTCAAACCTGAGTCAATTGGACCATACATTCAAACCACCACACTGCCTTATACAACATCTATTGAGATCTCCTCAGAGACAAGTCTGAAATATATATACTTCTAATGACATCTTCATTTTTCAACTCCGTATCTAAAACAATACACATACAAAACACATTGTTGTTTTAAATGATTTGGTTGAAGTACAGCATGGATAACCCATGGAAATTTTATTAATCTTTTCTGTCATTAGTGTCCTTTATTCCTCATATTAATGGTGTCTTTTTATCCTTTCTCCACAATATGTTTTTGTGTATAATATTCATGCAGTTTATGATCTAATTCTTAGAATAACTTGATGTCAGAGATGATGCATGCACTATGACCATATATATCTCCTGGACCCACAAAGGTTAAGGCACTTGTCTGGCTATGTCCATCTATAAAATTTATGCATCCTCAGTAATTTTCACCATTTTCTTCCTATTACTGAATACAAAGAATTTATCATCAGACTGTGGAAATTGATCATTCACAGGCAACCTGTGACATTGTTATAGCTGGGCTTTGATTACAGGAAGTCTGATGACAGAATTTATATTCGTAATTCCCACTCGACACTATTTTCCAGGATTTGGTCAACTGTGATTTCCTGGCACAGAGCAATAGCACAGTAAGACGCTTCACTGTTGAAAGGCATGATGGCTGCTGTTGCTGCTGGCTGACAAGAATCAAGGAAAATGCTGCTTTTGCTTTAAGTTTCAGGAAAGTGACTGTCTCTAAATTCAGGGTTTCTAGCACAGTTGAGTTCCCTTCAAGCATAAAGTGAGAGGGAAAAATTCATTACAGGCTTAAAGTAATTAGAAGTCAGATGGAGATGTTCCTCTAGAACACATAGGAAATAGATGTGGAGATAAATATGTATCAGCAATTGTTTTTAAATTTATAAAATGCATCTTTCTGTTCTTATTGTTAGCTGTAAGATCTGAAAATTGTATTGTATGATAAAAAAGTATTTTACTTGGTGACATTCACATACTAATCAGACCCAGTGGAATTTTATTTTTTATAGAAGTTTCTTTATATCATAATTGGCGAGATGTTAACTTTTTCCCAGTCTATGCCTAAGACGTATTTCTTATCTCTATAATAGAGGCTACAAAATTTCTCTTTTCCCATAGGTAATTAGTAACATATTAGTACATTGTATTTAGGGTATACACCACTCTAATAATATACCATTCTTAATTCTACTCCAATCTTTCTGATTTCAGGTACACTGGAGCAGCTTTTTAGATTATGGGCTCTAGTATTCACTAGATGCAGAATGAAACCTTTCAAAAGCTATCTGGTTGTTAGAGCATCCCAGTGAGGATTATACAGTAGGTCTGAAGCTTTGAATTAAATCATGTACATGTCTACCCAACGAACCCAGCCTACTGGAAGATGGACCATCAGTGAATAATCAGCACCTCTGGAGATCTGGGGGAGAAGGAATCCCCCTAATGCCTTGTATTGTGCTCTGACTTCCTGTGAGTTTGGACAGATCCCCTGCAGTTCTGTTTCTCTATCATAAAAGGACAAATGTGCATTATTGGTGCCAATTAGCTTTCTATCACTAATGGGTTTTGAGGGGAGAAAACAGTATAAATGGAGGGACAGGTCCTGGTCAATTTCAGGTGACTCTCTTCCCTGCCTTCTTCTGTGTAATCCAGGAAGCAAAACCAAACCATGGGCACCTTCATGCTGTTTGTGGTCACCCTCTTGCTGTTTCTGAGGAGTGGCTAAGTCAAGGCACATAAAGGAAGCTATCTTTAACAGGCGTCCTTAATAAATTCATGTCACAATGCCTAGTTCCTGTTTTAAAAGAAGGAGGGAATTAACTGGGTTTGTAGCAGGAAAAGAGAGTGAACTCAGAAAGCTGTGAGGAGCCATTGTGGTATTTTGAAGTCAGAGGACGCTGAAACTGTGGGAGGGCTCTGTGGTCTGTTTCCCACCTAGAGTCATTTGTTTTCTTAGTAACAGAATTGGAACTAAGCCGGGTGTGGTGGCGCATGCCTTTAAGGAACTGTATGTTAGGGTTGGGGAGATGGCTTACCATGTAGTAGTGGTTCCCACATAAGCATGAGGGCCAAAGAGGGCTTGATTTTAATCCTCAGCACTAATGTAAAAGAATGTGGCATGGCCAAGCATGCCTGTAAACTCTAGTCCTCTAAACCCGGGCTTGGGGATCAGCCAGTCTCACTTAACATGGCAGCTCCAATGTAAGTGAGGGACTCCATCACTGGAAATAAAGGAGCAAAAGAGAACACCCAAGGTTCTCTTCTGGCCCCCACAGACATGCTCACTGGGCACAAAGGTATCTGTACACACATATATGTTATACATACATATACCATACTGCACACACACAAAACAAAATAAATATATATATATATTTGTATGTTAAAAAGACCTTTTAAACGGAAGGAGGAGTAAATAAAAGAGGAAAATGAGTTGGTTTTTCTCTTTACTGATAGACCTGCATTTAGAGTTCACTTTGATGGGCTTGGTTGCATTGTTTTCTTACATAAGGATTTTTACAAATAATTTCTAGAACCATAGGCAAAACTCTCTTCATATATTCCTAGAAAAAAAGGTGTTTGTTTCCATTTTGGTGTACAGATTCAGAGAAGGGATGAGGTTATCATCTTGACTTTCTATAGAAATTTGCACAATATCCATTATAATATTAAAAGAATTGGTAAATCCAGGCTATAAAACAAAGCAAAACCATAATAAACACTTGTTATACTTAATTACCAACCTACCAGTCCTTGATATGCAAGGATACCTAAATAACACTTAGTGTTTTATGGAAAAAGCTGTTATGTAGAATTAGGTAGACAAACTGCACAGTTGCAAAATGCATGACATTGACCTCGACCTCATAGTCAGCACACATGTTGATACCAGTTACACTACTTTTTGTTTGTGTTTTGAGAGATTAAAAAAATGGGACACCACTTGAAAGGATGCATGTTTTTGTTTCTAAATCAATGGAATTTAGTCTCTAGGTTTATAATATCAGGTAAAGAAAATATTATTTTTAAATAACTATACCTTGTTTTTCACAGAGGTATGGGAAGGGGTATGTTTTCTATTATTGATAGTCACTTGAAAGTGGAAAATTTATATTTTATCTCAGAGTTTTTAATAGGAATATAAATGGTGTTTCAGTGAACAATAAAGTCAGTTGTCCTTGAATTCTTCTTAAGGTCTGTTCAATGTACATATTTTCTATAAATTAAATAAAATCTTTCAGCAATTGCATGCCTATTGCTTTTGATTTTGATATATAAGAATTCCAAACATCCAGCTCTTGGTACAGGATGTTAGGATTCATTCAATAAAATTGTGATAAAAGTTCAGTTACCTATTGGGCTATATGCTGTGAAGCAATGGAAAGGCAGACTGAGGATATAATTTCAACCCTAAAATCTCTATGATTCTATGGGTATATAAACACCATACTCCCTATACTAATTTCCTCATGTGATAAATGGAGATTATCATATCTGCTATGGTAGATAAAATGCAATAAATGACATATATGTATATATATATATACACACACACACACACATACATATTCTGTAAAGTAAAACATAAGTGTTCCTAAACACCTAAACACTGCTTAGGTGTTGCAATTAGCTTCACGTTGCTGGCAAAAAACAAACAAACAAACAAACAAAAACAAAAACAAAAAAACAGACCAAGAGAAGCATTTGGGTATAAAGGGTTTATTTCGGCTTATAGACTCGGGGGAGCAGAGGGAGCTCCATGTTAGCCGGGGGAAATTATGACATGAACAGAGAGTGGACATCACCTCGTGGTCAACATCAGGTGGATAACAGAAACAGGAGAGGGTGCCAAATCTGGCAAGGGAAAGCTGGCTATAATACCCAAAAGCCTGCCCCAATGCACTGGCTCCAGGAGGATCCAATCCTCAAATTGCAGCCAGATGGGGACCTAGCATTCAGGCCACATGAGTTTATGGGGGACACTTGAAATAAACCATCTCATTAGGTAACCCTGCTGATCGTTACTCTCATCTCCCAGCTCCCCTGTTTTTCTAGACATGAAATGTGCCCTGATTTCTTGCCGGTCAACTGCTCTCTTTTCAACTCTACACATAGGGCACGGTCTATGGAAACTGGAGGGAGGGAAAATGAAAGATTTGATATCTTAGCTTCCTGTTGTCATTTTGTTGCTGCTTTTTTTTCTTGTTTGTGTTGTGTTTTGTTTTCTTTTTTCTTCCTCTTCTGTAAACAACAGAGTGACGTCACTGCAGCAGCCAGGTTTATTCCACTTGCAGCAGCTGTGATTCCACTTTGAGGCTTTCCCAGCATTTGCAGAGGTCAGCCTCAGTACATCTCTCAGAAGAACTCTGTTCCAAAACAGTGAGGCTCAGAGTTTAGAAACACTAATGTCTTCTAAGAAGTTATCCTACCTTCTCACAAGTCTGAATTTCCTCTCTGGGGAGCTTCAGGTTTCAAAGGCGAAATAATTCTAGAGCCTTCTCCTGGCTCCTTGCCTCTAATGTTGAGGGCTATTTTCTGCAGTATCCCAGATCTTCATACTTTGAGAAAGCTTTCATATTCTCTTTCTAACACTCCAGTTCTTCCTGACTTATGTAACAGGTCTGATCATATCGTACGGCTTTGTGGGGGTTTTTCTTTCAGACTCTTGAACATTTACTTGTAGTGTAAGCTTATGAGCAGGATTACTTTTTACCACATATTGATTTTTGGTTTGCATAATTACAGCAGCATAATTTTCACTTCCATGAAAAATAATGGATTTCTGATTATTAATCCATTTATTCATCAATTTATAGTTAAATTCTTGTTCTCCTCATCTAACTTTTCTACTCAAACTTCCCAGAATTCCAGAATTGAACAGTATTTTTTATTCAGGTCAAATGTCCTCCGACTCAGAGTTGAGAAGTAACACATGCACTGTGTAAACTGGAAAGTCCTTCTTCTTCTCCTTTTTAAAAATTTATTTATTTATTTATTGGTTTTTTGAGGTAGTGTCTGGCTCTAGCTCAGGCTGACCTAGGATTCACTTTATACCATCAGGGTGTCCTTTAATAATCCTCACCTCAGTCTCTCAAGTGCTGGGGTTAAAGGAATGTGCTACCACACCTGGCATTGGATAGTGTTTTTATCCCAGTCGCAGCTGACTCTTAATGTATGAAAATGTGCACTTAGTATTTCTGAATTTATTTTTTCCTACACAGGGGAGAAATATAGAGTTTTAATTGCATCTCCTAAAATTTGAGTACAGAGATATTTTTTCACATTTATTTATTTAATTTTTGGTTTTTTGCTCATTTTTCAAGGTAGGGTCTTGGCTCTAGCTCAGGCTAACTTGGAATTAGTCTGTCTGGCATCCAACTCAAAGAGATCCTCCTACCTAATCCTCCTGAGTGTTGGGATGAAAATCATGTGCCACCAAACCCTGAACATTTATATTTAAATTTATAAAACACTGGTTAACCTTTGTCGAGGACATGCAAAGCTTACCAGTGAACAAGGTTAGATCCTGTGAACAATAGACTACAAATATTGTTTTATGAAATTCCAACCCTATAGTTCACATTCTAAACAGAATACCAAAACCCTCCTCCTATGGGGAAATGGTCTGTAATGGGGGGGGTAGCATCCTCTAATCAAGTAGAGTTAGTTATTAATAGAATCAATTGATCACATAATGATGGTTTCAAAAGGATCTCTTACTGAATAAGTGCTCTCTATTTCTGCAACAATGTAGGAAAGTATAACATTTGCAAGAGTCTCTGTTGACAACTTTTAGGAATTGATATTAAATTAGAACAATGCACTCATAAAATAGTATTTAATAATCACTTGAACATAATTAATATTTCATTCCAGATCCAGACCTTGAAAGGCTAATATCCCATTGTAGATGCATAACTATTGGAATATGTGCTTGTAATAAGTGGTGGTCATAGACATATGGGCAGAAGGCAACTCATAAGGAGAAAACTGAAGCTAGCTTGGTGTAGATCACAGCCATGCCTGGAACATATTTGAACCATGAGAAAGCATTCTTTTTTTGTGATTTGGAAAGACAATAAAAAGGAGAAGTCCAAGCCAGATTTTCCTTTTACTTGAAACCTCTGTTCACAAGATTTTTGGGTGTAATCTTGGAAAAGTATTCAATGATGTTTCATGGTAGGTACTATAGGAAGCATTTGGTAAACAGAGCTAAGAGCCTCCTATTTTCTTTGAGGAGTATTACTATGTGCCAGAATAGAGGAGAGAACATGAGTTGGCAAGGGTAGGGGTCTGTGAAACAATGATTTTAACTTTATGAAGAGTTTTCCAGGGTATACAAGAGAAGATTACCTATTGGCAACATTTTATGCTGGGTAAAATTAAAATTAGCTATAGTTTTTTCGGTCACTGGCTAGGGCTCAATAACTGTGAGAATATCATGATATAATCTGCCCTTAGATGACGTTGATTTTCTGAGGATTGGCTGAGGACATTTAATAAATGACATTATCTCGACTTAAAAGCTAAGACGATCTCTGAGAGTGTTAATATCCTTACAACTATCTGACATGTCTTTTTTAAAAGAAGAACCTAAATAATGTATATATCTGTATTGATGATTTGTTGAATAATCTCCATGGGCATTGCTTTATAGAATTATTAACTAATATAAAATGTTTAATGCTCATTTTTCTTTAAGACAAAATGAATACACAAATTATGTTGCCACTGAATATTCCTTCAATTACATGATTTCTTAGCAAACACTTTACAAAGATACTCTCTTCTTGCTGTGATGTATCCTGAAATTCTATCTTTTAAAGGATCCTAAAATGTGCACGTGCATTTTAAAAAGGAAATATTCTAGAATAAGAGAGTTATCTCTGACCTTCATAATGTAAAGTTAATGTTACTGAATCTATAGCCACATTTAAAAGATGTGAACATGGATTGAGAAATTATAAAACATAATAGAGTAGATACCAGAGAACTGGGTAACCATTTCTGTCCTTTAGCTTGTTCTGATTATGTTTTAGTGCTAGATTAATCCATTTATCTCTTTACATTATTAATTTAAAGAGTATTTGGATCACATAAAATTAAAAGATGGTTTTAAAGTTATTTTTGTGGAGATAATGTTGGAAAGAGAACTCAAGAAGGCCATTAGGGTTTAGTACTGTTTTTGGTTTTACTTAGTCTGAGTATTGATAACATGGGTGTATTTACTATTAGGAAAACTTGCCAGATTATGCACTTGTTATTTGCATACATGTGGTATAAAAATTGACTTCAAATTTCATATTATAATAAAGTCTATTAGCCAATCTAAATTTTTATTAAGGAAAAGGCCAAATATAAATGCTTATATCTATCTATCATGGCTACTGATTCTTCATCTAGATTTTCTTTTACAGTGGCTACTGTTCTCAAAGGAAATCAATGGTAAAAATGTGACTAGAAGAAAGAAGACATCCTATGGTACTTGTAGTGTCAAATCAAAATGGACTATTATTGCAGTATTAAATCCTCATTTGAATGAACACACAACAGGCATTTTCTTTGAAATGCAATCCAAATTCCTCAATTTATTTTATTAAATTGTGCTCTGAAGCATTATATATTTAATAAACTTCTGTTATACAGCATTGGCTGAAGCCCAAGATTATCCACACCTTAAAATCTCAGCAGTTACATTATTTCCCTGTAGTAGTAGTATTCCACAGAACCAAGAAACCATATATTAAACTTATCAAGACACACACCAGAGTGTGTGAATCAGATCACTATCTGTTGCTAAAACAGATCACATTTAGATAAATGAAGTCCTTTATTTGCCATTAAGCCAAAATTTCAATTATAGTGGAAGGTATGTTTAAAATGAAATAGCCCTTAAATATTGAGAGTTAGGGAAATAACTCTCAAATACTTTGGAAACTTAATAACCCTAGTGTTTCAGGTCATGAAATAATAACTAAGGCAGGGAAATCAGAAAGTAAAGTGAACTTGAATCTATAATTAACACATAGAAATAGTGAATTATAGGAAATGATATTTTTTTAAAGGCTCAAAGCAAATAGTATTCTCACATATATGTGAATTTCTAACAGGCTAAGATTTTGTGTTGGAAAGTTCTGCTGCAATTATCTTCTCGTTGCTGGGACAAAAGGCAGTTTATGTGAGGAAAGGGTTAACTTCAGGCTTATAGTTTCAAGGGGGGAATTGCATCATGGTGGAAAAGGCCTGGAGAGCAGAGACTGACAGCATGTCTTGCCATAGCAGCTGGCAGGATGTGGCAACAGAGTGAGCTAGCTCACACATATGGGTGGAAGTAATCTTAATGAGTTAACTGCCATTGGCAAGATGGGTTAATACACCTCAATGATAAACCTTTTCCAACAAGGTTGTACTTTCTGAATTGCCACCACCTGGGGATTATATATGAGGCTTAATGAAAACTCCATGAAAATATCCAAAGATGTAACATTTCTCTTGACATCCTTACAAGAATGTACAACATATGACTTCTGAGATACATAGGTGAAATTTTACCATGTTATGAGAGTAATAGTGCAGACTGTAAAGCCTATGTTCCTATCAACAAAAATAATGAAAATTGACTACATATTCATATAAAAAGTAATACTAAGAGTAATGGGTGCATATACACATATATAAATAGAGTATAATGCTGCAAAACATTTTGAATATATTGCTGTTGCATATATACATTTCTAGGTGAAAAAGAAAGATGTAGATTCCAGCAGTAGTGTGAACCAAAAAGAAAGGCAGATCCAGGCTGTAATCCATTGCTGCCTGAGTTCTTGTCAGAGAGCTCTACTCGTGACTTTGCTTCAGAAGGCAAGTCAGGATTAGTCAGTATGAAGCAAAATTGCAGTGTATTAATAAAAGAATTTTAATCTAGACTTAAGCATGAAGTAGAGGGTAACAAGGAGGTGAATTGTGAAATAAGTTATTTTCCACTAGTCAGAACGACAATCATCAAAAGAACTGAAGACGACAAACACTCTTTCTATTTTTATTTCACAGTAAATTTTTTAAAATATATTTTATTTATTTATTTTTATTAGTTATGCACATAATATGAATACATTCATGTTGGTGTCATCAATAGCCTCTCCATTCTCAGCTGACAAGAGACCAATTAGATTCTGGGGTTAAGCTCTCCTTTCTTTTCTCAAGCCCTCATGTTCTCCTGTCTTTCTATCCTTCCTCATCAGAGACTGATAGATTGAAAAAAAAAGTTTAAAACATATACAGTAAAAGCTGGATGTTGTATGGGAAGTCACACATAGGTAGGAAAGAAGAGAAGCATAGGAATGGCAAGCATCAGGCTCACAGCAGTTACTACCTAGAGAGACGGTGGCAGATATGGGTAGGGAGAAGTGTACAGTGCCAGTGTGCTATATGGTAGTCTAGTGATAGGGTTAGTCATTATTTTTAATAGTCAATGTAGCTTTTAAATACTAGACATTATTAAGAGAGTATCATAGTTAATCCTGCTAACTTGATGGGAGTTTTGAATTGCAATGGAAACCAGCCCCTGAGCATTCATTGAGAAGGTTTCTAGATTAGGTCCATTCAAGTGGGAAGATCCACACTAGGTGTGGTGGCACTATTTCATGTGCTGGAGGTCCTTGACTATATAAACAGGAGGGAAGGAGTTGAACACAAACATGTCTTTCTCTGCCTCCTGGCTGGGATGCAAGGTGACCAGCCACCTGCTAATCCTGTTCCCTTGCTTTACCTGACATGATGGACTGTCTGTATTCCCTGGAAAAGTAAACCAGAATAAACCCGTTCTTACTGAGGTGACTGTTGTCAAGGTATTTGTCAATACAAATATGTCACAGCAACAATTAAAGTGACTAAAAGAGAGGTAAGCTTTTCAAAAACTGCTTTGCTTTGCCTGTTTTTACATTTACCTGTATGTTGGTACTTACTATATTTTGGTCATATAGTAAACATTTCTACTTGTGTAAGTATTGTAACCCAATATTCCTTTCCTTCAAAGGAATTATACTTAGGATGATTAAGTCCACATTGAAATGTGCACATTTAATAATAAAAGTATTTGGAAATTCATTTTTAAATTTTCATCATTTAAAGCAGAGATTAGTTCACAGTAAGACTGACAGGATGGTCATTGTATTGCTGTGAATACTCTTTGATGGGCATAGCATGACCATGGGCCATAAGGGAGCAGAGATGGCTGTGGATACCTACAGAATACCTCGGTTCCACTGCCATAGCACTGAAATTGGCAGATACAAAGGTTACAACCAGGTCTAATACAACAGCAATGGGGCTGCTGACACTCCCTAAAATGAGGAGGGTAAGGGGAAAATCACTGAACACATCATTACCTGGGATTCCAGCAATTATTCTTTCATCTCCCAAGCTTCATGTGGTCTTGTAGGTTCAAGGAGGAGAGAATCAGTAAAGATGAGACTCCAGTGAGGCAGCATTAGGACATTCTTACCCATGACAGAGTGGGGTTTATCCAAGATTCAGATATTCTGAGTTACCCAAACTCCTAGTAACTGGTCATCCATTCAAATGTAACTAAGCCTGGTAACCTCATTAAATCAAGCTGAACTTGGATGGAATTTGTTCTTTGACCAAAATCAATGTTCTATCTGGAACAGATGCTTGTTCATTTTTCCCGAAAAAAAAGTATACATAAACCTCCATACATTCCTTACCCCCACATATGCAGCTTCCACACAGCAAAACTAGGCACCACAGTAGTACATAGGTGTCATAAGTGAGGTTACATGGACACATCATTGTTCCCCAAAGTTTAATACACATGGGGATTCACTTTTCATCCTATTACAACCTATAGACTTTAACAATGCTTAATAACATATATCCACCATTATAGAATCACACATAGCCATTGAGTTTTCCTACATGTGTTTTGGGATGCCTGTGTTCATATTCTCTTTCCTCCTAACCTGCACACACTTTCGTATTGGCTTATTTTACCTGACAATATACATTTAAGGTTCTTTCATGCAGCCTTATGCCCATTTACTTTTATTGTTCCATAGATGTTCTCTTGCCTGTGGGTAGAATTTATCCATTTACTCATGGAAGGAATTCATGGTTACCTCTAAAATTTAATAATTATAGATGAAGCATGTTTGAGACTTTTGTGACAAAACATGAGTTTACAGGGTACATCTGATCCAAACCACAACATTCTTCACCTGACCCCCATAAACTGATGACCATCCATGATATAAACTACAATTCATTCCATCCAACTAAAAAAGTCCCTGTGGTTTGTATCAACTGATACGCTGTTGACATTCACATAGTCCAAGGTCTCTCAACTGGATGTAAAAGAAAAAAACACAAACATTCATACTGCAAAGGATGATGTCGTAACCAATGCAAAATCTAAATCAAGTTGAGCAAATATCAAGTCCTGCAGCCCTGGAATCCACAACAAATTTTTGAGGTTCCAATTCCACTCCTCCAGCTGGGCTGCTCATAGCCCATGGAGCAATCCATCCTGAGCCAGCAGCTCTCCTTGGCAGCTGTCCCACAGTCTTGGCATTTCAATAATCTTGGAGGATTTGAACCTACAGTCCATCCTCATGGATCCATCAGGACTACATGCAGGGACTCTAATCACCCTGCCTGACATGGCCAGTGGCTGTTTCCAAAACCCAAACTGCATTGCAAGACCATTGACCTCTTTTGTCCCCTGCATTTCTTATATTTCCATAGTAACAGGTAGGCTACCAAATCTGTTAGTCCAGTGGGGAATAAAGCTGACTTTGAAGACCAGAAAAACTCATTCAGTATTATGAAATCTGGACTTTTAATAGATCACCATTCTTCTTGCTGTCCCAATTCAGAACAGCTGGACCAATTTCAATGGTAGTAACCTCTCAAATAATTGCAGATGAGCAAGTATGCTGTCTGTTGCCTACCTTTCATTTCTTTCTGTCATATCCATCTGCTCACACCAGTCCACTTTTGAATTCAACCCAGCTCAAGTTCTCATGACACAGGCAGAAAGTAGCAAGCCTCTCATAAAATAGCACAGTCTGGACAAAGTTCTTTCTTCCCCTCATAGGCCAAGTCTACAGAGTTCACAGCTCTTTCTACATTTAGCTCTCTCAAACGCTGACCAAAATGGTCCATCAGACTCTGCTTACAGCACTATAAGTCATCTCTTACTCTAAAGTTTCAAATTTCTTCCACATTCTTCACACAAATCAGTTCCAAATGACCAGAAGACATGAGGTCAACTTTTAGGCAGTAACAACCCCACTCGACTTTACCAATATTCTGTTGTAGTTACGTTCTCATTGCTGGGATAAAGTACCTGACTAAGAGCAGCTGATAGGAGAAAAGTTTTTATTTTGGCTCATAGTGTTAAGGGGAAGCTCCATGATGACGGGAACACATGGCATGTGCAGAGGCTGAACATCACTTCTGCCATAGCAAGTGGAAAACAATAGCCACATTCTGACAATGGAGAGCTGGCTATACAGTGAAGCCTCATATTTTATTTATGATAAAATAATTCTTCCTTATCTGCAGGGATTTATTATAAGCCTCCTAACTGATGTTTGACATTAGGGATAATGCCAAGCTTTACATGAGTTTTCTTACATATGTCTATTCATGATGGACTTTCACTATTTTCTTTAAAGGAAGTGCTTTATGGTTTTGCTTTGGAATATCCAAAGTGCTGCTGTCATTACTCTTGTGTTTTGGGAAAATTACTAAGTAAAAGGACTTCTGGATATAAACACTGCATGTCCACCAGATTATATGACTGATAGGAATATAGTTTATGGGCTTGGAATGTGTTAGGTACAATACTGAGTCATGCTTTGGGCAGATCAAAATGAAATAAACTTTTATCACAGAATTTAAAGGTCATAAATTATTTCTGAAATTCTCTGATAAATTATTTCTGAAATTCTGATCAAGTTTGACTGTGGATTGCTGAAATTAAAGTGAAACCACAGATTAAGGGAGATCACCGCATTAGTAACTCATATCAGAGGCAGTCTTTTTTCTCATTTAAGCTCATCAGAGGTTTATCAATCTTATTAATTTCTACCCAGAACCAATTTTTAGTTTTTTTTTCTCTATTTCCTATAGCTTTCATTTTTATAATTCCTCAGTATACTTTGTGTTTCTGGTTCCTTGAAGTTGAGACTTCAACCATTGATTTCAGATCTTTCTAGTGTTCCAACATGCACCTTTACTGTATCATACAACTTTGGCAAGATTTATTTTCATTTTCATTTAGTTAAAATGCTTTTGAAATTTCTCTTGAGATTTCCTTGACTCATGTGTGATTTACAAGTATGTTGCTTATTCTACAAGTGGTTGAGGACTTTGTGATTATTTTTTCTTTTTTTTTTTTTTTTAATTGAGAACTTCCTTGTATGAACATACTGCTAATGGTCATATTCCCATAGGCTGAACTCTTATGCTCATTCTCCCCCATCCAGTTCTACTGAAGGCCCTCCTCACTGAAATTATCAGTATTCACTATGAGGTAATGAATGCACTAGTCAGTCTCTGTAGGGAGGACAATGGTTCCCAATACACCTTCCCACCTTCTGACTCTTACATTCTTCCCACTCACAATTCTGCAATGCTACCTGAGTCATGGTGGGTGTGCTATGCTTCCTGTAGTGTTGAGCTCTTAGCAGTCTCTGATTTTCTGCTTTGGTGAGTTTTAAGTCTCCTTGGTGTCTTAGTGCCATCTTCTTAGAGGAGGTTCTCAGGCTAGTCATCAGAGAGCACCATTCATAGTTTATCCACCACTTCCTCTGTGATCTTTCCTGAATTCTGGCAGTTGTGAAAGAAATGACTCAAGTTATACTAGGCAGCTGGTTTTCTTTCCTTGTCCTATGGATATGTCTCAGGTCTTCTAGGTATTTGTTATCATCTGTCAAAAGCAGAAGTGTTAAGTTTTAAGAATTCTTAATTCCATTGTGATCTAAATGCAGACATTGTAAGATTATTGTATTTAAAATATATTTAACATGTGTTTATGACTCAAAATGTGATCTGTCTTGGTGAAAGCTCTATTTGAGTAAGAATAAAATGTGTTCTCTGACAGTTTGGAAGAGAGTCATCTATAGAAATCCATTATACACAGGTGACTAAGGGTGCTGTGAGATCCATTAGGTTTTTATTGAATCTCTGTCTAATGGATATATCTATCAGTGATTCAGCAGCTTGAGAGTACCACATATGGATGTGACTTGGTTCAGATTTCTTTGTAATTTCATAAGTTTTTCTTCAACATTAGATGCTCTGTGATTAGGCATGTACTCATTGAGTATTATTATGTGTTCTTAGAAAATTGACTCTTTTTTGTTTTCATTGTGTATTCGTCCTGTTTATTCCAGATAATGTTCCTGTTTTTGAACTCTGACTTGTCTGGTTAATGTACATATTCAATTAAGTTTTAATTACTACTAGTATAGCTTATCTTTCTCTTTCCCCTTTCCTTTATTCTACATATATGTAAATGTATAAATAAATGATATACTGTAAAAAATATATTTTTGTCCATTCTGAAAATTTCTGATTTTAATTTATGCTTTCAAAACTTTATATGTAAAATGAGTATTGTTGTACATCAACCATACTGTTTTATTTGTTTGTTATGTGATTGCCCTGGAATAGATAATTGTTTATAATTAAGCCAACTCTACTTTCTTTTTAATTTTTTTAATGTATTTGCAAGCAGAGAGAGATAGAAGAGAGACAGACAGGGAGAATGGATGCTCCTGGGCCTCTAGCCACTGCAAATGAACTCCGGATGCATGTGGCACTGTGCATCTGGCTTTATGGGTAGTGGGGAGTTGAACCTGAATTGTTAGCTTTGCAGGATAGCACCTTAACCACTGAACCAAGTCTCCAGCCCACCAAACCTACTTCTAAGTGACACTATATAATTTCCTCACAGGCAGTATAAATACTTTATAATTAAAAATTATTAATCCATACTTCCTGTTCTTTGTGCCACTAGTAAATAAATGTGTGTGTATTTAAGTACATTTTGTAATTATTTTGTATGGGATTGGGGCTGGGTATATGTGTGCATATTCTAGTGTGGTAGATCAAATTCTTAAAGTGTATCTACCATTTTATGAGACAGAGTTTCTCACTGGCCTGGAGCTTACTGAGGAGGTTAAACTCACTGGCTGGTCTCCATTTTGAGTATACTCTTATTAGATCTAGACATTTTGGCATTTATTATGCTGTATGACCTCTGATTTTCCTCAATCTGTGATGACAGTTAATTTAGTGACAAAATGGTAAGTCAACATCAATCAATCAGATATTAATTTAATTCTCAGTCAGTATTTCTTCAAGTAAATTTTTAATTTCATTCACTCTTTTTTCTCCTTTTTATACTTCTATGAAATACATTTTATACCCTTTGTCTTACTCCACATTATGGGATTCTCTTTCCACTTTTGCTCAATCTTTTTTGTTTGTTTGTTTGTTTACTTTTGAAAGCTCTTATTGCCTTTGTTTAGGCTGGGAGATTCTTGATTGAAATTGTGTGTACCAGAGGCAGTCTATATTTTATACTGTTTTAAATCTCTACTATTTTTTTAATCTATCATATATCTATCTATCTACCTATCTATCATCTATCTATCTATCAATCAATCATCTAGCTCTATAATTTTTTTAAATTCTCACCTCTGTACTTGCATTGTATATGTGTTTGGGGGAGGAGAAGTCTAATAAGAAATTCTCATTTTACTGAGGGGGAAAAAAAGTACAATGACATATACAGATTTATTGGAAACAGCATCAGAGAAGGTCCCAGATTGTTAAATGGACTTTTACCTAAAAGGAGATGAGAGTGACTACCATCCTTGGTAACCTGCATGCATATCAGAAATGCTTTTCTCAGGTTGGAGAGATGGCTTGGCAGTAAGTAGCAAAGTCATACTCTGGAAAACTGTTGGGCACTGCTAAAAACAGACTAGGACTGTGAGGAAGCTGGCCTGAACTATTGGACATGGCCGGGGACCTTGGGCTATGGGGTTGCAGTTGGCCCTGTTGTTGGGAACCCACCCTGGCGATGGTGATTGACCTTCCCTACCCTCGGTTGTAGGTTGTAGTGTGCTCTGTCATCGCCTATAGTGGGCTGAACTGGTGAGGCCCTCCCCCTGGATCCCAAAAATCTATGACCAATTCTGTAAGTCAGCCTTTGCCCCCCACCACAGTTCCTGACCTTGTGGCAAGCTGCCCAAGAGACCCTTATGCGGTTGAAGTCAAGCAGCCTTTCTGCCATCTCTCCCACAGCTCTGAAGTCACAGTAGCTATCTCTCTCAGCTCCTCCTTCACAGCTTTGAAGTTACGTAGTTCTTCGTCACTTTTATAGCAACCCATAAACTATGTATCCGATCGCCATATAGACTGTGTGTGCCATCTCAACCTTCCCCAAGTGTTTAGAAACCCACTCCCCTTTTGAATGAACAAGTGCTGTCCACCAGACGGTCTCCCAGGTGTTCATTGCCTGCTGCTTCACTCACCTGCTGCTCCAGGACCCTGCTGTTTCCCCCTCAACTCTTGCGCCCAGGATGTTGGTGCCAACAATCCTGGGAACGGGAACGTTAAAGACCCACAGAAAACAACAACAACAACAAAATAGATTAAGTTTACATACACCATTGTTCCTATATATTAGGACTAAATACAAATATTTTAACATAATACACATGTTCTGTATTTCATGTCCCATGTTTTTAAAGGAAGAGAGCCTGATTCACCCAAACTTTCAGTTTTCTTCAGATGAATGTGACAGAGACCTATCTTAGTTAAACTTCAGTGGTAGGGCTGGTTCAGGGATCTAGTCTTTTTACTGTCATAGCCCAATGCTTCTAGATCTATATGTCTGTCTGTTACAATGCCGAATTATTGGCAATGTGTATAACATTGTATTATCATTTAAATGTTCATTTATTGTTGTAGGATAGGGAAAACTATGAAAAATGAAAACATGCACATTAAGTGAATTTTTATAAAGGTTTTATCATTTACTGGCTCCTGTTTTCCCATCCCTGGCTTTGTGTGCTATATGTTCTGCGTCCCATAAAAATTTTGGTTAAGTGCCTCTATAACCAATAACTGCTTCTATCTGCCTCAAGCCAGCACTGTATAAAGCCATTGTGTTTTGCATCAAAAATAAACCTTTGATATAATCAACTATGTGCTTGGAGAGATTTACCCTGCAGCAAAACAAAATATCTCCATCTGTAGTGGCAGCACTCCCGATAAAATGAACATAAGGCCAGATGTAGGTTTGAAGCTACAACTTAAAAAAGAAAATTGTTGCAAGACCTGGATTACAACCTTATTCCCTAGCCACAAGGTAATGAATTTTGTAGATTTTTTTTGTAATATTGAAGCTTATTTTTCAAGGCCTTCATCTGTTTCTGGGAATAGAACAAACTTGAGTAAAGGGGACAGTTAGTAAACAACAGGAAAACATGAATTGCCTTGTCATATGGGTGTTCATTTTTTGGTGAAAAGGTCTCACTGCTGAGAAATTAAATAAGAAAATCTATAATTAAAGGATATTTTGCTCTTAAAAAATTGAGAAACAATACAAAGATAAACCATTATAACTTTCTATTAAAGAAACCCAAGACCTGGTCATTTGTGAAATATTGATTTTCCATTAAACATCCTGGTATCCGCTAAAAGCAGGGAGACAGGGAAAGAGGTGGAAGGAAGAAAGAGGGAGGGGGAGAGAGTAAGGAAGAGAGAAAGACACACAGAGAGAGGAGAGAGATAGAGCACGTGCACAAGATCCAGTACAGATGAGAAGGGAAGAGAGAATACCAAGCCAGAGTAGGAAATAAAGTTATTAATTGGAATGAGCTGTACATGGTGGTTTATTTTCACAGTTACAACACTCCAAAGATGAGGTAGGAGAAATACCATAACTCTGAGGTAAGCATAGTTTTATAATGACTACTAGGCCAGCAAGAGCTGTGTAGAAAGACCAACTAGAAAGAAAAAAATGTAAGAAAGAAAGCAAAAGGCATAAAAAGGGATGGAGAAAGTTGAGATAAATAGTAACAAATCAAGCCGGGCCATGGTAACACATGCCTTTAATCCTAGTACTTGGGATGCAGAGGTAGGAGGATCACTGTGAGTTCGAGGCCACCCTGAGATTACATAGTGAATTCCAGGTCAGCATGGGCTAGAGTGAGACCCTACCTGAAAAACAAAAAAACTAACAAATCAGTCAAAGATAATTCACAGTAAGAAGAATAGTGTAATGAGAAAATTTTCAAATTATTTTAATTACTAGATCTCTTTGCAAAATAAATTCTCATGTGCATGAGAGTTGTTTGTATCACAGGACTTCACAGAAAGTAGAGAACCTCATTACAAGTGTCTAAGCTTCACTTGTTAGAGTTTAGTCCAGGCCACCTTCATAGATCTATCTTAATAGGAAAATGTGTGTGTTTGTGTGTGCAAGCATGCTGTGTTTAATTTAGTTTTGTGTGTGTTTTCTCTTTTGTCTGATCTATAGGACAGTAAGTTTCAGCAGGTTGAACTAATTGAGGAAAATGGCTCACTATAATGATATATGACTTATCTGTTCATATCTCTGAGCAACTCAGAGTAAATTATTCTTGAGGTGGTGTCATTAGATTGCAAAAACAGTGCCAGTTGTTTTCTATCAGCATAATTTTTAGACGGTAAGATTATTGGAAAAACACATTTGGGTAGGTGTATAATAATTCCCATGTAGCTTCAAAGCCTCTTCATCTATAGCATGGCATCTAGTATCTAGCATGGCATCCATAGCATCTAGTAGCATGGAGTAGACTCACCCTCTCCTATTAATGTGCAAAGCCATTGTTTTCCTTCTGGAGTCGTCCATGGGGAGGAGCGTCATTTTTGGCTTAACTTTCCCTGACATGAATGTGGTTAGAGAAGGGCATTAAAATATCCATTGTAAAAAATTCTCTTTACTTGATAAGAAGAGAGCATCTGTTTCATGTCTGAGACATATAACCCTTTGAAATTAATCCTCAAATTCTGTATCAGGGCTGGAGAGATTGTACGATGGTAAGAGTTCTTTCCTCACAGTTTATTTCATAGCATATCTGGGATTCAGGGGCACACACACATTCACTTGTTATCCAATGCCTGTGGGGACTGCTGACCAGGGAATCTCTGGGGCTTGCAGGTCAGTTAGTCTGATCAAAATCTTCAGCTCTATATTTAGTGTTTGATTCCTCTCAAGGAAACACAGACGATCAGTAGAGGACACCTGACCTTTTCCTTTGCCCTGCATAATACATGCACATGGCACAAGCATGTGCATACACATACATGCATTACCCAACACACCGCTCATGCTACACACACACACACACACACACACACACACACACACACACACAATTCCATATGAAGCTCATAGCTTCTTAGTACTTTTGGTTAAGGTTTCAAGCCTGATAAGCTAAAGTACAAGGGACCTGTTGTTAAAATAATGCAATAATGTAAACATATGTAGATAGTCAAAGTAGAAAATCATATTCTGAAGAGATATACTTGAAGAATATGCATTCCTAATCCAGTCACTGTTTTCCTCATGAGAAAATATTAAGTACTCAAACATTATGTAAACAAGACAGAAAAAAATAAGAACTAGAAAGACTTATCTAAAGCTAAACACATAGGTCAGACAGAGACAAAGACAAATGAATAAGAGGAGTTTGTTTATCTTTATGAAAATATCATATATTTTCCTTTTCCTAAAGGTGATGGCATCCTAAATGCTGCAGACTAAACTAGAATATCAGGCGTGATGACTACAGCCAAATGCACAGTTCCATTTGTGAATGTTCCATACTAATCTTTCCAAAAATTATTCTATGCCAAAAATTAGGAGGGCATCTTGATTCTTCATTTGGCAGGCTTATTGTCCTTGGAATAACATTAAACACATATTTTGATGCAACGTGAAATTATACTTTTGTTGTTTGAAAAGAAATAAAATTTTAAAGGCATTTAAGATGTGATGATAGAATAGTGGAGTTCAGAGTTTATGGGCTCAGGGTGAAGAGGAGTTACTCTGGATTGGATATAGAACTTTAGTTTGCAATTCAAAAAATGTTCTGGCAATGGATGCTGGTAAGATGCACAACAGGATGAATGTTCTTTACACTTACAAATTTAAACCTGGATAAGATAGTACATTTTAGGTGTGCATTTTACCACAATAAAAATTGAGAAAAAAATCCAATTCCAATTTCAGAATCATGATCTTCTTTATTAAGAAGTTAAATATATGAACATGGTGCAAATAAGCCATATGAAATGATGTGCATCAATATTTGGTACATATATGCATAGATTTTTAACATCCTCGTGTATGTTCCATTAATATGTAGATGCTGTTTTCTCTTCTATTTTTCATTTGTAGTCTACTTTGACAGATATTAGTATAGCTACAACTACTTGACTTTTACCATTGGTTTTCAAGGTAGGGCCTTGCTCTAGTCCAGACTGATCTGGAATTCACTGTATAGTCTAAGGCTAGCCTCAGACTCATAGCAATCCTCCTACCTTTGTCTCCTGAGTGCTGGGATTAAAGGTGTGCATCACCGTCCATAGCTACTTAACTTAATTGCACTTGCTTTGGAATTCCTTTTTTTACATCCTTTAATCTAGGTCTCTGTTTATCTTTACAAATAAGGTGCATTTCTTTTAAACAATAAATGAATGGATCTGATGTTTTAATCCAATTTTTGAACATGTATTCTTTTTGAAAATTGGGATCCTTAAAAGTCAGAGTAGTTACTGAAAGATATATATTAATTCCTTTCATTTTTTTGTATTCTTGGTATTTTTCATATCTTCATCAAATATCTTCTGCAAATAACCCAATATCTTCTATAATAATTGCTTAGTGGTTATTGATTCCCTTAGTATGCTTATCATGGAAAGTATGAACATAAACATCTCTTTTCCTAGATTTGGGAAATTTTCTGTGATTTTTCTTGATTACATTTTTCTGTGATTTTGTCTTATACTTCTCCTTCATGCCTATGATAAATATATTTGATCTTTTACTATTTTATATAGATCTTGCCTGATCTATCCATCCTTTCTTATTATTTCTTTATCATTGCTACAATGTTCAAATTCATCTATCTTTTTTATTGAATCCTGGATAGTTTGTCTTACACTTGATTCATTATGTTGGTGACTTTTTTATTGAATTTTTTACTTAATTTACTGAGTTTTCATTATCAACTTGATTTTTATTTCAGTATTTCTTTATGTCATATTCTTTATTTACTTCCTCTTTTCTTTCACCTATTTATTTATACTCTTTAAATTAGTTTAAGATTTATGCTTTTCATCTTTAATTTTGAACCCTCTAATAATCAGCCTTTTGAATTCTTTGTCTATCTAAAATTTCGTGTAATTCATTATTATTGGAATCATGGTAATTTTTGGAAAAATTGTGTTGCCTTGATTTTTTTGTTTCTTTTTTTTCTCCATTCATACTTGCCCATCTGGGATTAGGACAGTGGTTGAATTATTTAATTACTTGTATTATTTCAGTCAAATTCTTGCATTTTTCACTTGAAACTATGGTGTAGTTGGTTTGAAGAGTGCTTCCTCCCTAGATATGGTGTGTAGCTCAGTAACTAAACCCCAAACCCATGTGCTCAGAACACTGTGCTCACTCTTTAGCACCAGTCCAAGAGCAGAATACCAGTGACAGAAGCAACATTTCTTCAATTCTAATGAATTTGGGGGATTAAATATACTAGGATAGTTCTGGGTATTCTATGGTATTTATGACTAATGTAGGGATGGAAAGAAAATAATCAAAGTGTGGTGCCTAATATTAGAGACACAGACAGAAGAAGAACAGGTAAATAAAAGTTGGGAACAATAATGATGAAGTGGAGAGATAAGGCAGCTGTAGCTTTAGGTAGTATGAAAATCAAAAAGCAGAAAGAAAGGCAATCAGACATTAAACAATCCCACAATCCCCGCTCTTATGAAATCAAGGAAGGGATACCCAAAATCCTAGGCCAATCTGCCAACCTATACACTGTGGGAAACCAAATATGTAGATAGAGAGATGAAAAGAAAGAGGGGGCGAGAGAGAGATGGAGAGGAAAAGAGAACCATAGTGCAAAAAAAAAGTTAAAGATATGAAATAAAAGAAGTATAAAGTAGAGGAAAAGAGAATGTGGTAGGGGTGCAGAACTAGGTAACGCTGGGTGATCACTCACCTACATGCAGTTACCAGTACTATCTCTACCTTGCATATCATGTTGGCACAGGTGCAAAGTCTCCATACTATCAGCCATGTAGATACAGATACATAGATTTTCTCTGCTGTATTGGTTACTTTTCTCATGGCTTCAACTAAATTGATAAGAAGAAGCAAATGAAGCGAGGAAGAGATGATTTTGCCTTACAGTTTGAGGGCTGGTAGGCCATCATTGTGGGGAAGGTGTGGCAGCAGCATCACAAAGCAACTGGTCACATTTCATCTGCAGTGAGGGAGGAGGGAGAGAGCAAGGATCCTGCATTCTTCTTGTCACTCAGTCTCGTATCCCAGCCCACAAATGATTCCACCTGCAGCATAGATCATCCCCCCTCAAAAACTCTACTCTAGAATCCCACAGTGTGGAAAATGGCATCATTGTCATTCAGTTTTTCCCATATAGCTAGAGGTACATTGAAAGCCAGGTCTCAGAATACTGTTCTCTGAAAATTGCCCTGTGTTTCCAGAGCAGGATACACAGGGAAGGAACTGTGACTCCATCATCACCTAGCCACAAATTCAGGAGGGTCTTTAAAGATGGACATTTGCCCTGCTATGTTGGAATGGGGGAAAGAGAGGATTTTATCAGCATTGCTACCCACACTACTTTTTTTTGCTAGTGTAGTTTTGTCCTCACACCCCACCATTTCTTCTTACTGTTTTTAATTACCCTGAACTGAAAATACAGTGAAATATTTCTGATACTCTCATTGTCATGAGCTATGGTTCTCACTTTCTACACTTAAAACCACACAGCGATGACTAATGCCATGGTTCTCACCCTCTACACTTATACCACACAGTGAAGAGTACTGCCATGGTTCTCGCCCTCTACACTTATACCACACAGGGGAAGAGTACTGCCATGGTTCTCGCCCTCTACACTTATACCACACAGGGGAAGAGTACTGCCATGGTTCTCACCCTCTCCAGTTATACCACGCAGTGAAGAGTACTGCCATGGTTCTCACCCTCTACACTTATACCACACAGTGAAGAGTGCTGTCATGGTTCTCACCCTCTCCAGTTATACCACGCAGTGAAGAGTACTGCCATGGTTCTCGCCCTCTACACTTATACTACACAGGGGAAGAGTACTGCCATGGTTCTCACCCTCTCCAGTTATACCACGCAGTGAAGAGTACTGCCATGATTCTCACCCTCTACACTTATACCACACAGTGAAGAGTGCTGTCATGGTTCTCACCCTCTACACTTATACTACACAGGGGAAGAGTACTGCCATGGTTCTCGCCCTCTCCAGTTATACCACACAGGGGAAGAGTACTGCCATGGTTCTCACCCTCTACACTTATACCACACAGGGGAAGAGTACTGTCATGGTTCTCACTCTCTATACTTATACCACACAGTGAAGAGTACTGCCATGGTTCTCACTCTCTACTCATACTGAAAGATCCAAAAGCTAGAGTGACACCATGACAGGCCTCAGCCACAGTAAGCCTCAGTGTCTGGTTCCTGGAATCTAAAGTAGAACAAACAGTTACTGGAAAAAGACATTAGAGCAGACTTGGAAACCCCCTAAAAAACCATGACCAAAAGCCCCTAGACAGAGCCAGTCAGAGACAATTTGGGAAGCCCCTAAAAATTGGGTCAGCATTCTTGTGGTCAGGGGCTGGATGTTACAATAAGACCCACCAATAACAAGCAAACCTCTCTGACTGATGTAAACGCAAACCAATCAAATGTATGCCCACCTGGAAACCCCCTAAGCTTACGTGTAACCACAATAAAAAGCCTGCTCTCCTGCTTCTCGGGGCTCTGACACAGATCCACTACGTTGGTGAAGTCAGAGTCCAAGCTTAAGCGTGAAATAAAGCTCTCTGCTTTTGCATACATGTTTGGTCATCCTCGGTGGTCACTGGGGGACGCTGAGAACTGGGCAGTACAATACCACACAGGGGAAGAGTACTGCCATGGTTCTCACCCTTGCCAGTTATACCACACAGGGAAGAGTACTGCCATGGTTCTCACCCTTTACACTTACCATACCATACAGGGTTACAGCACTCATACCATACAGGGGAACAGCACTACACATAGGGTGCGAGCCATCCAGAATGGAACCCCTGCTCTTACTCTCATTTTGTACTATTTTCTAATGTTTCTTTTATTTCTTTACAGCTGAATCTATTGTTTTCCTGTCAGCACTTATCTCATAAGATAACTGCTTTCCCATTCTCCTTCATTTACTCCTTAAAGATTCTAGCACTGTGTGTGTGTGTTTGTTATCCAGTATATTGAGCTCTCTGGTTTGATTTTTTTATAGAAAGAGTGGAATTTTCATTCTTAACAATTATGGGGGATAGTTAATTTTGTCAGCTTGATTGAATTAAGGAACATGTAGGGGTTTAGTGAGTCCTCTTTGGTAATGTCTATTGAAGAGTTTCCATAGAGAATTAACAGAGGAGGGAAGATATACCCTGGGTTGTGGGCAACCCCATTCTTGGGGTGAGATTCCCTAACTGGTTAAAAAGGTAAAAAGGAGGAGGCCAGTTGAACCTCAGTATTCATCTTTGTCTGCTGTCTTGACTGCAGGTGTAATGCATTCAGCTACCTCACATTTGTACTACATGTTTTGTCTGTCATGATGGGCTATATTCCTAAAAGCATGAGCCAAACTAAAAAAATTCCTTCAGGTTACTTTTTTCCATCTTCCTGGATTGCTCGGTGTCTGAAGGGTTCTTAAATTCAACTTCCACTTCATTTTTCTCTGAGTCAGTGAACAGACTCTGTTCTTGGATCATCTGATACACCACATACCTTCTGCATGTCCAGCTTTTGTCTCCTTCAGCACAACAGTTGCTCTCATTAACAAAATTGAAATAAATTTCAAAAGCTCAAAGGAAATGCTTTGAAAGGTGTATATTACTTATGCTCCGAGTAGAGAAAATATTAATGTGCAATTTTTAAAATTCAACTTATTCATAATTTCCCATTATTCATCTCAGAAGGAAAAGCTATAAGAATTCATAATAATATGGTAATTAATACCCAGTATGTGATATCTCATTTTATCCAGTTTATACTTAGTATGCCATGCTAAATGCAATAAAAAAGAAAAATTTTAAAAACAGAGCAGATATAAATTATTAAAGTGATTTTCCCCCTGAAGCATGATTTTTAAATAATGTTCAGCTAGTGAAATGTCTTCCAGGGATTTCAAAATTATACATTTTATTATTAACAAATATTTGATCTGAGATTTTTTTTTTTTTTTTTGCACAGGGGAAAGAAAAGAAAGTTAGCTGTTTTTTTCCTATTATTTATTTATGTTGATTTTGAAAAGTTAGTTGCACAATAGAAGGTGCTGCTGTCTTTTACAAATCACCAGACTGACACCTGTGATCTTTACACCAAGACTATCTGAAAAGCATGATAAGTGGGGACAGAAACCACCCCTGAATCCTGTGCTAGAACCTTGAGTGGACTTCCTGAAGGAAGCATTCCAGGGTGAAGTGATTGTCTCCACCACTCTTTTTACTGGAGCTCCAGAGAGGTCATTCTGATTAAAAAGCAAGTTAGTCTTTTGTTTCTGAGAATACCTTATGCTCTTCTGTGAGCTTGTATTTATATCTACTATTTTTATGTGATTTAGATTTCTTCTGTATGTGCAACCTGATTTTGATATGGACAATGGAGAAACCCAGAGTAGGGCAAGGTAGCATGAAAATAGAACAGGACAAAAAAAAAGCAGAAATCAATGAGAGTGGATATATTTTCATGTGAAAGAGAAAAAAATATGGGTAGCAATGCAGAGAGATTATAACTTCTGAGGAGATGACAAGGCTGGAGCAGAGCTGATGGTTTCCATGCATCCATGGGAATATGGAACATGTAGAAGCAACAGGGAATAATGTGAGAGAGCCTGGGGAAATTTAAAGCTGAGATCTGGATTAGGGCCTCCTTTCTTTTGTCTGAGGAGGTCAGGACTGGCACAGAGAGCAGATGAAACAAAGGAAACAACTAGTTAGCTCAATGACTTATGAGAGAAAAGGATTTATCTTGGAAAAATCAATCATGGTTGGGAAAACATGGCAGGAGCAAGATGGCATCATGTGGTCACACTGTTGGGATGGAAGCAGAGAGATGGTGAACAGAAGGCCCAGGCTGTGGCACTCCAAGACCTTTTCCCGGTGACACACTTCTTCCAGCAATGCTCCACTTTCTGCAGGTTCCATAACTTTTTCAAATAGCCCTACTTTTCTAGGGACATAGTGTCCAAACACATGAATCTATGGTGGGGGGCAGGACATTAAATTCAAACTACCACATGCCACTCCAGAGCCCATGGACTCATGGCCATCTCATAATGCAAAATGGTCTCAGTCCAGCTTTAAAAGTTCCCATAGTCATTACCAACACTTTTCAAAAGTCCAAGTTTTAAGACTCATCTGAGACCTAAGGCAATCCTTTAACTATGAGTGCTAGAAAATCAAAGCAGAAGTTACATACTTCCTACACATAATAACATGCACTAAACATTCCCATTCCATGAGAGCTAGAATATCAAAGCAGAAGTTACATACTTCTGCACATAATAACACGGACTAAACATTCCCATTCCAAATTGGAGGAATTGGTGCATCATAGCAAGTACCAAAGCAAGACTGAAAAACTAGCAGAGCAAATCTCAAAACCTGCAGCTCCATGCTTCATATCTGATGTGGTAAAATCTCAAAAGGCTTGGGTATCTCTCTCCTGTCCCATTCTGCCTCTGTCATGCTCTGGATCTGTCTTGAGCCCTCAGCTTTACTTGGCAGGTATCTGTGGTCCTGGCATCTTTAACATCTTGAGGGCTCCATTGCAACTTATACTTTATCATTACTGCTTCATATTGTGGCCTCACAGGAAACTCCTGGAAGGGACTTCAACCCTGTTTCACATAGCTTAATCGCAATGGCTCTCTGAAAGTGTGGTTAAATTCTCATGACCCCCTCAATCTTTTATATCTCAGTCTTCCAAAACCAATTCTACATGGACGGTGAGGCCAAGTTCTACGGCGATGTCATGACAAAGCTGACCCCTGTGCAGCACAACTGTAGTAAGCTCCATGTGCTGACTTTGAGAAACAGAGACCTCCTTTAGCATTCTCCTATTAGGCCTGTTCCTTCCACAATAACTAACATTCTTACTAGCTAGAGCCTTCAGTAGGTTGAGTCTGACCCTCAGCACATTGTTCTACTGTAGAAAGAAAACCAGTTGGTTTATCTTTAGTAATCAGCATCTCTTTAACAATTACAGCCCTTGGTTACATTTATATTTTGTGCCTGTGGTGGATATTTTCTTGTTGAAAATTCCACAGAATTTAGAATCACCATGGAAATAAACTCTTGACATGTCTGCTAGGGATTTTCCAGATTAGGACTCACCTAACTGAGAAGTGCCATTCCATTGACTGGGATCCTGGACTGACTAGAAAGGAGAAACCTAGCTGAGCAGAAGCCTTCATTTCTCTCTCTCTCTGCTGATGAGACCATGTGACTCTAGCTTCCTGCTTCTACCCATGTCTTTTCCTGCTATGATAGACTCTACCCTCTGGAACGATAAACTGAAATCATCCCTTCATTCCTTAAACTGACTTTGGTCAGGTTATTTTGTTTCAGCAACATGAACTTGATGAATACAGTGTCAAGCTAAATATTTTTTATATCTTTTATATGCATTTTGCACTCTTGAATATTAGCTTTATTTTACACAGCCCCTTGCATTTTCATAGTTAAATACCATCTAAGGAGAGAGAGTTTCTGATTTCTCAAATCCATTAAATCATCAAATATATCATCACTGATTATTTTTATTGTTCCTCCATTTTTCTACTTAAACCACTACACACACACACACACACACACACACACACACGCACCTGATATGGGAAATATGATTATGTGGTTCTTTATTCTCATAAAATTTGCCAAAAGAGTTATATACACAAGACAGGCAACACATTAAATTAAACTGAAGTCCTGATAGAATACCCTTACATGGATTAATTAGAGATGCACTCAGCTGGGCAGTTGGGACCTGAGAGATGTGATGACATTGAATAAATAAAATAAATGGAAAGAGAATTGTACCATAAATAAAATTCCAGTGTCTAGAGCCTTTCATGCAGCAGTCAGATTATTCATATCCATGGAGGCACGTGACTCACTTATCTGATCCCTAAACCACTACCTACTTTCACTTTTACTAATAGTTGTTAAACAGTCACCTAGTTATAATCTCTTAGGGACATTACAAATGAAGTGGTGCATTTTAACTGATTCTTTTTTTTTAATTCTAGAAGTAGTTATAATTCTCTCACAATAGGTTCATAGCACAAGACATTTAGGAGCCACCCTTAGCCACATAGTGCCTTCCCCAATTTCCCTTTCCTTCTCTTCTCATCTAAATAGAATATAGGCATTGTTCTAATGACACTGTGCAGAATAGAAATAGAAAATATCAGTTTCCAATAAGTATGTAATATTTTCTTGGCATGATTCCATACTTCCTATAGTATGCCCCATACACATATTAGTGTATGTACATATTGACATTCTTGAGCAAAAGCAGAACAACCTTTCTATAACTAAATGTCCCAGAAGTTGCTGTGTCATTAAGGGCATGGTATTTTTTTTCTGATATTGACAAAAGAGTGACAGTCACCAAAGGTCAGAGACAATTTCCAAGTTCATGGCTCTCAGGCTTCCTAGGAGTATCCCCACATGTGACATCCTGGGTTGGAGAGAAACAAGCAGGAAAAACTTACTTCCAAAACATAGATTTATCTAACTAAGGAAGAAGTCTCTGAAATCTCCAATTTATTTTTTGTTTTAAAATAAACAGATGAGATTTTATTTGGTACTTACCTTCCATCATTCCACTATATTTTTCCTATGCACAATTTAATTTTCTCTTATTTAAATTGTATTCTTTTTTATGGATTTCCCAGAAAGGCCCTTATCCCAAATCATTTTAAATTGTATAATGAAAAGTACTTTAAATGTAGATATTATGGTGATTTTCACAACTGAAACTTATGAAAGCAGTTTTGAATTAGCTCTCACTGGTAATAGAATGACACTTGGTATCTCCAGGGCATCTTCAAGGAAGCAGATGGACTCAGAACTGACAGCTTGCCATCCTTTAGAGTCTGATCTGCTCCCCAGGAAATATGTTCATAATTTGTGCACTCATTGTAGCATTTCTTGTCACAGGAAAGAATAAGTGAAATTAGCAAAGATAAGAAAATAGCTAAGTAAATGATAAAAATAAACAATCATATAAATTATTATAAGGCTTTTAAAATCAAGGTAGAATGACATAATTATATAAAAATACTCCTAAGATTAAATATTGAACAAAAGGGCTAAAAATCACAGTAATATAAACTATTTAAAACCTTAAGCAGTTCATAATATATGCACATATATGTATATGTACATGCATTTACATGTACAGAAGTATGTCTGAAAATATGCCTTAAATGCTTGCAACTGTGTAATCAAAATGAAAAATTCAGAATAAATTTGGCTTCCGTTTTCCCAAAATTATTTTCTATATTCTGTGGGCATCAGAATATAGGAGTACCATAGACTGAGGATGATAGTAACCTGTTCAATGTCTACTTGTGTCCCCTTTCAGAGATAATTGCTTGACACCCATTAATGCATTTAGTTGTGGAATTCTTATTTTACAATTGGGGCTCACAAAACTTAGGTGATTACTCAGCAGTCCCGGGATGATGGAGATAACATTTAAACCCAAGTTCTTCCAATGATAAGAATTGTGTTGCTTCCCATCAGAGTGCTGGTAGCATATCAGAAATAAAAGTGTATGATCCGTACTGCATAAACATGAGAAGAGGATATCAGTTACTTCAGTGATTGTACTACAGCTTGCTATGTGTTGTAAGATATGAAACTGAAAATTCTTGGGTAATTCATTTGTGAACCAAAATTTCAGATACTGCTTCACTTCCATTGGGAGTGATATATAACAAATTATAAAAAAGGAAAATAACATAAAGTATGGATTCAAAGGTGATGATATTGGGCTATAGAAATGGCAGTTCAGGCACTTGTCTGCAAAATTCAAGGCCCCAGATTCGATTCCCCAGGACCTACATAATCCAGATGCACAAGGTGACACATACTTCTGGAGTTCATTTGCAGTGGCTGGAGGCCCTGGTGCCTATTCTCTTTCTCTCTCTCTCTGCCTCTTTTTCTCTCTATTTCTCTCAAATAACTTTTTTTAAAGTGGTGATATTTAAAAAGGTGTTATTTGAACAATAACCAGAATAAAGTGAGGTAAGCAGCTGCTAAGGCTCAAAGAAACATCTTTCTAGGTGAGTTAAAAGCACATGTAGAAGTTGGATTGACCCTAAATACAGACATGCTTTGGACCATTTTCAGTGATCTGTCTGATGCAGGTTTTATTATATTATACCTTAATTTTATTTATTTTATTTTATTATGTTATTTTTAATTTTGCATTAGAAAAGCTTTGTAAAATTCTTGATGCCTTCTTCCGACTAGTAAGTCAACGTAGCTTTGGTATTCTTGTATGAAGAGGACCTGGATATCCTGTAGAAAAGTACTTCCTGAGGAGACTCTGCTTCATCAGGACACAGGAATCAGTGTCTGTTATTCATGGTTAAAATATAAGCATATATACGGGTGATGCCTGGAGTTGTACTACTTTTTATCTTTATAAATGGGAGGGTAGACCAGGTGGAAGGAAAAGACAGTTTTACCCTTTGGTCCAAATGTACTAGAGAAGAGTTATTAGAGGAAGAAAAACAGAGAGAAAGAGAGATTGGAAAGAATTTCTGGGATAGCATGAGATACTGAAGGAGGATAGGTAAATCAAAATACAAATGGCTCTATGCTCATTTGAAATAATAAACTTTATTATAGATTTAGCAAATATTTTCATTACCTTGTTTTGTGGACAATAGTAACGTTTTCCACTTCACATATTCTCATACTCCCATCCTTGTGATTTTCAGTAAGTACTGATTTTAATTCACACATGCCTTTACATAGATCTCGAAAAGGTACCTACCCAAATAGTGTTGCTTCTTTCTCTCAGTATTGTATTAGTGATAGGAGACAGAAATTGGCTAGGCAATCTGGAAAACAGAACTACAAAGATGATTTTTGTTTCCTGACTAAAAGCAGGAAATGTCATTACACTTGTTGAGACCTGTATGTAACACCCTCCAGGAAAGATCTCTGGAGTAAGCTTGCACCCTTCCTAGATGACAGAAATGCTGATCCTTACCTGAGATTACAAACAAAGCTGTAAAATATGGTCTTTGTCCTTCATAGTAATGTATAATCTGTTTTTTCATGTAGCTATGCCCCATTTAAAACAAACAGATCTAGATTTAATCTGGAAGTGGGCTTCTCAAACCCCTTTTGCCTCTATAGGCAGGAGCTCTTCAACCTTCTTTCATGAGACTCCTGCTACTCTGGGCAAGAGCTCCTTTTTGCCTCCTTCTCTTATGTCCTAGGCTTAAGTCCCCCTTTCTCTTCTTTTTCCTGAAGGTTTAATCTATGATAAAATCTTTCTTAATCTTATCCTCTGGTTTGTGGATTTTACTCTTCAAATTCATAGGACAAAGATCTGGGAACACTCCAAGTTGTTTGTGTGTTGGAATACAAGGAACCTAAAATTCATGTATCACTAGGCATTGAGTAGAAGTAGAACTGATTTATTTTTCTTAAGTTGTTGAACAGTAAGGGACAGAGCAGTGGATTTTTCTTGCTTCTTGTGCCATATGGTAATTGAGCTTAAAAATACATATAATGGGGGCTGGAGAGATGACTTAGTGGATAAGGCACTTGCTTGTGAAGCCAAAGAACCTCAGTTTGATTCCCCAGAACCCATGTGATCCAGATGCACAAGGAGGTGCATGCATCTGGAGTTTGTTTGCAGTGGCTGGAAGCCCTAGAGCACCCATTGTCTCCCTATCTCTCTCTCTCTCTCTCTTTCTCTCTCCCTCTTTCCCTCTCTCAAATAAATTAATACAAATATTTTAAAAATACATATAATGATGTGAATATAAAAAGAGGGCAAGTGCTCCACAAGGGGGAATTATAACCATTCTAACCACACATTATTACTGCTCTAAACCTTCTCTCAATAGCTTCTATTGGCGGGGGTGGCAGTTAATGAAGAGATTCAAACTGTCAAAGTACTGATAGTCACTAAGTGCTGAATGCCTAGCCCTAAACAGGAAATCTGTCACACCCTCCAAGACTCAGGAGTTCACAGAAAAGGAGAAGAAAGAATTTAAGAACCAGGGGATTGGGAGGAATTCTATGAAATATTGTCTTCTGGACATGACATGGTTGGTGCATGTTGGGCCTTGCTAGTAACAGGCTAGACCTGTGAGAAGGCTGGCCTGAACTATTGGACATGGCCAGGGACCCTGGGCTGTGGGGTTGCAGCTGGCCCTCTGTCAGGAAGTCCCTGGCAACAGTAATGGCCTTCCCTATGTTGTAGGGTGTAGTGAGCTGTCATCGCCCAGAGTGGGCAGAACTGGCGAGGCACTCCCCCAGAACCCAAAAGGCTCTGGCCATTCCATAAGTCAGACTTTGCCCCCCACAGTTCCTGACCTTGTGGCTAGCTGCCCTCATGTGGCTAAAGTCACATAGCCTTCCCACCCCCCACAGTTTTGAAGTCAAAGCCTTCTGTTAATCTCCTCTTCTGCCCTTCCCCCTACCTTCCCTTATTCTTCCCCCATAGCTTTGAAGTTACTAGTCCTTCCACTAGATAACAGCCCATAAACTATGCATCCAATTGCCATACAGTCTGTACGTGCCATCTCAACCTTCCCCAAGTGTTTATAAACCCACCCCTCCTTTGAATAAACGAGTGCTGTCCATCACATGGTCTCCCAGGTGCTCATTGCCCCGTCATGTGTCCTCGCATGTTGCACTCACCCACCCAGCCAGAAGGGACCCTGCTGCTTCCCTCCCAACTCCATCCCTCACCCGGGATGTTGGTGGCCAATGACCACCAGGGAACGGGACGGAACGAGACCCACAGGTGCACTTATAAACTCATAGCAATGGCTATCTGCACAAGACCTGTGGAAGAGCAACACTCCATCATGGATAGGAGAGAGGTCATGAAGATCAGCCCAACCCAGATAATTTATTGGCAGCTAATGGCATTGGGAGTAAGACACTGGTATGTTTCCCAAACTCAGGTAAATAAAGCCTAGCTTTGCTCATGTTAGCAACCCGAATTAAACTCAGTGGGTCACAAAAAAGACATGAAAGTAGGCAGACAATAGTTATGAAGAAGTATTGGGAACGAAGGGATCAGCAGGAATGGGAGAGGGATAGGGAAGGAGAATTAGGATAAGTATGATCCAAATACATCATATTGACATATGAAATTTAAAATACATAAATTTTAAAAGTGCTGCTGGTGACTATTGAACTCCTTTTCTCCTTTGCTCCGGAAACCATGCTCTTTTCCAGTCTGCATGCTCAAAACAAGCACTGCCATGTGATGAGCCCTCTCTTTTGAAAAGGTGGTTTCACTTGATCTCAATGTAATCAAGTCTACTAGCATTTTCTGAAGCCCAATTTAATTTGATTCTAAATACAGAAAAAAATGATAGATGATGAGCTTGGTTCTCAAATAATTGTAAATACAAGTAATGTGATGTAACCTGTAAATTACATGCTTTCGGGGAGGGGATTTCTTTTCTTTTTCTAACTAGAAACTTTGTATGGACACATCATTTGTTGGTACAATCATTTCCCTCCTCCTTGGCTCCACTCCACTGAAGGCCCTCCATAGTGGGATTGCTGGTATTCACCATGGAGTTGTGGGTTATGAGTTGTGAGAACAGCAGCCAGTCATTGTGAAGGATCAGTGCCTTTGGATATTCCCTCTCATCCTGTGGCTTTTACAATCTTTCTGCCAAATCTTCTGCAAACTTCCCTAGCCTTGGTGAATGTGCCTTAAGTCTACTTTTAAAAAATATTTTTTTTAAAAAAATATTTATTTATTTATTTGAGAGAGAGAAGGAAGCAGAGAGAAAGAGAGACAGATAGAGAGAGAATGGGTGCACCAGGGCCTCCAGCCACTGCAAACAAAGTCCAGACGCATGTGCCACCTTGTGCATGTGCCTTATGTATGTCCTGGGGAATTAAACCTAGGTCCTTTGGCTTTGCAGGCAAGTGCCTTAACTGCTAAGCCATTTCTTCAGCCCTTAAGTCTACTTTAGTATTTCTGCTTTGGTGCACTTTGGTCTGTCTCCATCACCCTGTCACAGGTTGTCAGGCTTTCCATGGAAGCAGCACTCTTTTTCATATTGCCAATTCCTCTGTGGTTTAACCTGGCACCTAATTGCTGTGCAAGGTGTGGTTCATCTCCTGGCAGGGAGTCAGCTATCTATTCTTTTCTTGTTGATGGATTTTTGGTTGTCCTCAGTTCTTGCTGATTTCTGAAAAAGAAAAACAGATTCTCCAATGGAGAGTCAAATCAGGATAGATTAAAGGGAATAAGCATTGTTAATTTAGAGAGATTTTGATAGGTGTAGCCTCACTTTTGGCAAAAGACTAATGGAAGCTTCTCATTGGAGTCCATATTCTTGGTCTCCACAGGATTTTGACTTGGTTCCGAATTCCAGCTATTCTCACACTATGGATAATGTTATCCTACTAAAAATACCATTTGACCTTATAGAGTATTTTTAAAAGGTATACAATATATTACTCTTACAGTTAGACTTCACTGCCCACAGTTTAAAATATAAATCCTAGGGCAAAGATTATGCTTATATCATAAATTCCTAGAATCCAAGTATATGATATACAATCGGTTTTAGCATTTTTCAAGTAGATGATTAAAGAACTACTTTGCCAGATATACTTCAATAATTTTAGTGAAAATTATTAGTAGACTGGATAATTGAATCTTAATTTCTTTGCTGCCTTTGATAGCATGCATGGTCTTAAGTAACTCAGGATTAATTTTGCCACCAACAGAATGAAAAAAACTCCAGGTGGCTTTCAATAAATCTATAAATCTGAAAAATGTATTTTAGTATGTCTGCCAACTTCTCCACTAAACTCATAGACTTTACAGATGAAGAAAGTGAGGGTAGATAAATTGAAAAAAATAGAATATAATTAAAATAGATGCAAACAATACTTTTAAAATGTAATTTTATATTATTAGCAACATTAATACTATATTACCAGATAATACTCCCAGAAATCTATCCTCATTATTCCTAGTATGTTTAGTTAGGTGGATGGAATACATTTTTCCTTTATGTACTATTCACGTAATATTTAATGGACTTGTCTTATAAAAAAGGGAGATACATTTCAGTATTTTTGTGTCAAGGGTCACAAAGACAAATCAATATATGTTTTATGAAACTATTTTTATTGAAAACTAAGTTAGAATGTAGATGTAAATGTATTTGAGGAAATATATATGCTAAAAACAAGTGCCAGTTGGCCTTACCTGCTTGTAATTTTACAAAAAAATAAACTCTTACTAGAACAAATTTTGAACACCATCTGTTAGGTAATAAATGTGGAATAGTTAAATCTTTTGCCATTAAAACCATCTCAGCAAAGTAGAGAGTCAGTGTTCATTCAATAAGGGAATTCAACCTTCTACACTTAACACAATTTCCCATTCCTAATTTATTATTCTTTAACACAACATATAACCTTAGACAATATTTCATTCTTAACCTTCATAATAGCTTTCCATTGCCACAAAAAAATAACAGATAAATTCCAGGGAGTGACATATTACCTCTGGTACCTTGTCTCATAGGAGCCAAATATATTAATACAACTATGATGAATGGCTTCAGAATTGTTAATGATCACAATAAATGCTCACTGCCATACAAAGACAGATGTGTGAGTGTCCATGCACTGCAGTAACTAAATGTTGATTGCTGCTGTGAAAAATAAATACAATCATAGCAGCTGGAGGTGTTGTCCTTAATCACATAATGTGGTATTTTTTGTTTATTTTTTACATGAGCATTGATGCCACTAGGGACATTGAGATGGAGAATAAATGACTTTCATTGTCTTCCATCTTCACTTTCAGAGAATGTATTTCTGCTGAAAATGTAAATATGCCCTGTGGCTTATTTAATAACATTGCATGAATGTGAATCTCTGAGCTTTTATAATTATATTTGTACAATATAAGCTTTTAAGTATTTAGGAAAGCTGGTTAAAAGTAGTCATTGTTTAAAAATGAAAATGTAGTTTGAAGAATTTAGCTTTGCTGTCCTTAAGGAGGACAAAGAAAGATAGGTTTGGAGCTGACAGCTACAAAATTAATAACTGGCCAAGTTATACTCAGGGGGCACTTTTCTGTACCTACATCCTGCTCATCATCTAAAATACTCTGATCCATCAGAGGTCACATTCATTGCTTTCACTCTGGTGTCATGTCCTTACCCAAAGCCTTCCATTATGATCTTAGTGAGTTTTGCTGGTTTTAGAAAGGTGCTCACCTCTGTAAGAGGCAGGTGTCTATTTCTGTAAGGCTCAGATATTTCCATTACTGCCAAGAAAATGGGAAGAGAGAGGATTTATTGCTGGAAAGTGTTCTTAATCAATCATTATCCTCGGCAGAAATCTGTTTCCCTAATTTATAGTGGAAGCAATGAATCACTGGAAAACACATTCTTCCTATTAAAGTGAATCATTGGCCTTTTGCCCAGTGCCTCCTAATCAAGGCCAAGGTCGACTACAGCTCTACTGATACCACAGTCTTAAGAACAAGGAGTTTGAAAAAACAAGGGAAGCTGGAGTGATGGCCCAGTGGTTAAAGACACTTGCTTGAAAATACTGCCAGTTTGGGCTTGATTCTCTAGTACCCAAGTAAAAGCCAGATTCAAGGAAACAAGTGTGTGTGTGTGTGTGTGTGTGTGTGTGTGTGTGTGTGTGTGTGTTGTGCATGCATGTGCACATGCGTGCACATGCACATGTTGACAAAGGAGACACACTGAGGGGAGAAGACACTCATATTGAGTGTGATAAAGCTTAGAGTGTGCACCATTTTGATGATATGGAAGCAACGTTACTATATCCTGTATCTGAAGCCAGCTGTTTATCTGGAAATTTGGACAGCTAAAGATGATGAGTATCTGGGGTCTGTGGGGCACATAAGAATCTTTGTGCCCAAAATCCTTTCATTTTACAGAAAAGAAGAGAAATAAAGGTGAGTTTCAGCTTAGAATATGGAAGACACAAAGAAACACAAATGCAAAGAACAGTGATTTTGAAAATAAAACTTAAGATAAATTTAATTGAAATTCAGAATCATACTGTCTCCACAATTCACAGTTGACTACTACATTGTCTGAAATCTAATTCATCTTATTTTTTATTCTATTTATTTGTGTCCAAGTGTGTTGAGGGGGAGGGTGTGCACAGTGTTTCTTGACACTGCAAAATGCAGGTGAAAACCTAAGTGGTGCATACAGCAGCATGTTCAAAACATTGGTGGAAGAGAATTGAACCTGCACCATCAGGCTTTGCAAGGAAGTGCCTTTGACAACTGAGCTAACTCCCCAGCACTCATTTTTTAAAATTTATTGCATTTTATGTATATTAAAACAGGTTACACACTTTTAGCACTGGTTCTGTTTACCTGAGGTTCTCCTCTGGGTTATGGTTAATCACTGTGGGATGATGAAGGCCTCAGTCTGTCCCTGTGGAGTAGCAGGGGAACAGTGCCTCAAGGTGTTCCTACCTACTCTGTGGCTCTTTCCGCCCCCTCTTACGCAATGTTTTCGGAGCCATGGCAGGTTTGTTGGCAGTCTGATTTAGTGTTGAGCTCTCTATAGCCTCTGGATTTCTGCTTTGATGACTTTTGATTGATCCCCGTGTTTGTCACCATCACCCTGGAGCTTGTCCTTTGGCTAGACTTCAGAGCAGTATTCAGGTTGCAGCTTTCTCAGCAATTTTTCCTGGGCTCCAGCAGATGTGGTAGAGGTTTCATATGTAGATAGGCAATTGGATAGATATCTTTTTATCTTATCAATGGATCTTGGTTCTCCATTTTCTGTAAAATAAAACAAGCTATCCAACCAAAAGTGAGAGCAACCTGGATTAAAGGGGATATTCAAAGTTCTTTGAGGGGCCTTTCGGTGTGCAAGCCCACTCTTCTTCTCCAGAGAGCAGTGGGGACTTCTCTCTAAAGTCTATTATTTTCCTAACAATGGGATTCTGACTTGGTTTCCAGTACTAGGTATGGCTTCTCTCCCACTGAGTGGACATCAGGTCCAATCAAATAACAGATGGATACTGTAGAGGCTGTGTGATACTATGGTATAAGTATGTACTTTTTGCCTGGATGGTTGATTTTGTTGTCTGCAGGGTCCCTTGCTTATTCATGCTGTTGGTGACTATTGTATTTCAGCAGTTCCCATAGGGCTTTCCAGCACTATGGGTGCTAGCCAGGTGGGAGTTAGCATCCATTTTGGTTTTAGCATAATATCCTGATGTCTTGTGACCACAGCCTATGGTGTCTTCAGCAATTGGGTCTTACCTTTTAGCTCTGGTAAGTAATCAAGTATTTTGGCAATAGTCTACATTGTTTTGGAGATTTCATGGGTCTCCTGGGTCAAAAGCTCATTGTGGGAACAACCCAATTCTGGGCTTTGATTTATCAGCCAGAAGTGATGGTTTTATACTTAAGCTTTATCCACCTTTCTATCTGGACTGTACTCCTACCCTTTTATAGGTGGTTACATGTTGTAGTGTTGTGGACTGTTAGCCAGAAGAGGGGTTTCTATGGAACTGGTTCATATTGTCTTTACTTTTGTTTAATTTTCCCCAAACTCTTCCTAACCCCTTCTCATCCATCCCCATCCCACTCTGTGGTGTTACTGGTATTAACTGTGGGCTTTCAAAGGTTTCAGTCACTCTCTGTAGGAGGAGATCTTGCTTCACGATATTCCTAACCACCCTGTGGCTGTAAGAATCTTTCTGCCACTTCTTCTATGATATTCCCTGAGCCTTGTTGGGCATGTTAGACGTCTGATTTATTTTTGAGATCTCTGTAGCCCCTGGACTTCTACTTTGTTAAGTTTTGAGTGAACACAGTGTCTGTTGCCATCTATCTGGAGCTGGCTGTAAGGCTAGCAGTGAAGCAATACTGGTGTTCAAAGTGCTACTTCCCCTGCAATGTCTCCTGGACCCAGGCAGATGAAGTAATGGTGCCACACTCATGATAGGCAGTTAGCTATCTTTTCTAATTGTATTGATGGCTCTTGGTTATCCCCAGTTTTCTCTGCAATCTGTAAAATAAAATAGATTCCTCAACCAAGAGTGAGATCAGCTTAGATAAAGGAGATAATGATATTATTTGAGATAGTTTTAGATGTATATACCCACTTTTCTTAGCCACAGAGAAGTGGAGGCTATGAGTTTTCTGTCCATGACATTCTAACTTGTTTCCCAGTACCAGGTATGGGTTCTCTGAGTGCTTACCCACATAGGCTCTGTGCCACTATTATACAGGTGTGTAGTTCTTGCCCAATTAGTCAATTTTGTTGCTTGCAGAATCTCCTTCTTAGTCAAATTGTTGGTGACTATTATCCCCTAGCAGCTCCCATAGTACTTTACAGCTCTATTACATCTCTTCTGCAGGGAGCTGGCTTCCCTCTCAGTTCTAGCATGGTCTCTCCATGTCCAGTGACCATAGCTTGTGTTAACATTATTTGAAAATAGTTTTAGTGCTTTCAGAAATGCATCTGTTCTGGCTACACTGATTTATTCAACTAAAAACCCCAGACATTGTTACAGATTGGCATATATCCCGTGTTGCAGTAGATTAAGCTCTCTAGGGTAGCTGTGAAGCTCCTGATGCAGTCTTAGGGTCTTGGATTCCCTGCCCAGAGGTCAAATAAATTAATGTGTTGACCATGGGATAACAGAAAAACTTCCTATATTAGCAACTGGGGACTTTTAAAATTCTCTATAAAGATGTTGCCTCACATGCTTAGCTGTTACCTACTTTCTCCATTCAGAGATTAACTTGGGGTTTCAATTGTGTTTTTTGTAACATGTGTCACTTTTTTTCTGAGGCTAAACTTCTGTGGTAGTGGTTTTCCATGAGACAGAAAGGTTTTCTTCCTTGTTTAATCACTATCAACTCATTATGACCAATTTTACCTCTAATTATTTAAAACCAGGTCACCTGCCATTCCTATATAATACACTTACAACCCAGAAAGAGGCACTGTGAATACTGAAAACTGATTTAATGAATCTCTGTTGAACTTGTCTCTTGGCTCTTGCTCAACACACTTTCCACATTCATCTCTCTTCATTTACCCTTTGAAAATGACCACCCACTTATGTGCCATTGGTTGTAATGGTACTTGCTGTCAGAGAAGATCTACACATTAATTCCTGGTCAACCTTGGCTGTTCAGTCAACTAAGCTTGTTCTAAGCTTGTCTTCAAGTAGAAGTTTACTTTGTAAATACTCAGTTTTATATTGAATCCCTCCAGAACATGCTTTTCCTAAATTATCAAATATCTTCCCATCTGAGGCTATCTTTCATTTTGATGGAGTGTAGTGGTCCTGCATGTATTTCCCCGTTCTTTCCATCCTTGGTTCCTGTGAACGTCTATCGCACCACCAACACCTACTCCATTCTCTATTGGCTAAGCTCTGCTAGTTTCACTTCCAGTTTCACTGATACTTGATAGTAATGACTACATTCTATGCAATCAATGTAAACAAAGTATCCATACTTGATAGCTTGAGAAAGAGTACATCCATTTTCTTAAAATTCAGTGATATTTTGAATTGGCTTGCTTCCTTTGCACTTTTCTACCAATGCAGTGTATGTGATTATTATCCAACAAGTACAAGGATTATCTCAGGTGATGGATTACCACTTTGATTATGAGAAATACCTGAGAAACTAAATGTAAAAAATGCGAATTCCCAGACCATAATATATATAGCCAGGCTATATTATATTCAAATTCTTTAAAAGTCTGCCTTAATTATCAAACACAGGCCACTTTCAAGTCTAATATCCACATTGGAAAATAAAACTTGAAGAAATTAAATAACTATAATAACATCACAGACAGGCCAAGAGCGCTAGAAATTGGTTGCATACCATTCTCACAGTGGGTCATTTTCAAAATTATTTTGTTTTTACTTTTTTATTTTTGTTTTGATATTTTCACGGTGTGTCCCAGGATCATATTGAACTCACTTTGTAGTCCAGGTCTTGATTTGCATCACTCTTCCTGTCTCTGCCTCTTTAGTTGTGGGATTATAAGCATGAAATTTTTCCTCACTGATGCTTTAAAAATTTATGGTATTTTTGTGTTTGAGAGATTTCAAGTATCATAGACTACTTTTTGATACTCTAATATCATATGTATCAATAAAATTGTTAGTTCCATTCCACTGAACACATGAATCATGCATTCACTTATTTTTACACAATAAATATTTACCATAAGCTACTTGTCAAGATTTATAGTACAGGTGAGCTACCAAGCTCAATATACTAGGAGAGGGTTAAAAGATCTCAGACATACTTTTTGAGTATGTTACATGACTTAAAATTATGACAGTAGCAAAATAGCACAAGATTAACCCTCACAACATGTACACTTACAGAATTTGATGAAAGTCATAAACCACCTGTTTTAAGACATTAGACAATAGACACAAGAGAATGATTCCTGAAAGAAAGGAAGCACATAAGGAAAATTAAATGTTCAATGCAAATTTCTGCCTAGAGACATTTCCCAAATGTGCAGAAAATTAGAGTACCCACAATGGAGAAAACCTAGCAGAAAGCAGAGATGTTAAGGCAATTACAATTTGTAAAAAGAGTTGCTTAGATAAAAAGGTATTAAATTTCCTTGGGGTTCCTTTTAACCATTGGATAATTTCTAAATTGCATGTAGTCATGAAAAATTGTACACCACCTACCAATATAGGCAGGGTTGAAAGCTGGCAAAATATTTAATCCAGTTAGAAATGAGATCACAGAAAAGCACCATCTAATGTGTAAGGTCCATAATCTCATATTCAAGGTTGTGCTTTAGTAGGAAGAAGAAAACTAAAGTGGATTTGTTGTTGTTTTTCCGAGGTAGGGTCTCAGTCTAAATCAGGCTGACCTGGAGTTCACTATGTAGTCTCAGGGTGGTCTCGAGGTCACGGTGATTCTGCTACTTCTCTGCCTCCTGAGTGCTAGGATTAAAGGCATGTGCCACCACGCATGGCTAAAGTGGATTTTATGTAACAAAACATGAAGTTTATCCTGGACAAGGTCAATCGAACTGTTTTCTTTTATAAGAACATACAAATTATACATACACTCATATTCAGTTCATCATGGATTAATTATATTTTGATTTTGAAAATGTAGACACAAAGGAGAATGGGAAAATGTTACCTATACAGAGAAAATAGAACGTGTTTGGTCCATCCAGAAGATACGAAACTGCGTGCATAGTCACCCATCTACTGAAAGGATCTAAATTTTATAGAGGAATTGGTCATGTAACAATATTTACATTAAGTTAAAAGAAAACAACATGAAAAACATTTATCCATCAAGTTAGTTAATAGATCAACAAAATGTGAAATGTTTATACACTATAATATTCAACCACAAAATAATTAAGTATGGATATATATTATGATGCTGATAAAAGAAATGATGGTAAGTGAAAGACACCAAGCACAAATGATCACACTGAGTAGGACTCCAATGATTTGAAATGTACAGGACTGAGAAATCACATACAGAATGTCAATGAGTAGTTTTCAGGGAATTGAGAGAAAAGAGAAGGAAACTGTTCTGTTGAGACAGATTTAGAAGGGCCACAGGCTTATTAAGGGTCACTGTCTGATTGAGTGAACATCAGACAATTATGCAGCATGATAAGGCTTTGGCTGTCATGACACAGTAATAAACATTTGCTAATGTAGGAGTCAAACAGGATCATACGTGACTAAGTACTACTACATTTTTTGTGCACTCACTGGCTAGATGCTGCCTGGTGAGTGAGTACATGAACTTGTCTCCAAAGCTCAAGTGGATCCTGCTGTCACATAGAGACTTTTAGCTTCAACAGTCTCTTGCAGCTGAGCCAAATCCTTTCCGTAAGGAAACTCAGGTGAAAAAAGGGGCAGACAGTTAGCAAACATTTGTTAGACTGTCATAATATTGCGTTTTAAATTTGAGGTGGTTAAAGCATTAGAATTGTATGTATATAGGTGATTGCACAGAAATTTCAAGGTGCCAAATGACAGAATGTTACATATTTTACAAGCCCCTTTTATTTTAACTGAACAAATATCAAAATGTGAGCAAAGTAAAATGGACATTTCACCAAAGAAAAGAGAAAGAATAATTAAGGTTGTGAAGAGGTGCTTGACATTGATCTCTAGAGAACTGGAAATTAAAAACAACTGTGATATACAAAATGCTCCTGCTGTAGTAACAAAAAATCCCCACAAAACCCTGCAGGTAAGGATGTGCTATGGCAGGAGTCTGAGTTCTTTGTTAGGGATACAAAATGATATAGCAATTCTGGAAGACAGACTAGCAACTTTCTGCAAAAGTAACTTTCATCTTGTCATGTGATCCAGCAATCATACTCCAATGCATTTATCCAAATGTTTTGAAAAACTTATCTTTACCAACACCTCTACACAAATGGTGAATGGCAATTTTTTATAAGTGGATGAAATGAAAACAAGGTATTTTTTAGCAAGGAAATAGGCAAACTATGGTACATTTATTTGATGGAAATGTATCCACTAATAAAAAGAAATAGAGTTGGGAAGATGTCTCAGTGGTTAAAGGCCCTTGCTTGGAAAGCCTGCCAGCCTGGGTTCATTTCCCCAGCACTCATGTAACGCCAAATGCAATCTGATGTGCATATTGCACCAGTGAGAGACCCCATCACAGAAGGTGGAGCAGACACCAGGAGGTGCTCCTTTGGCCTCATCACACATGCTGTTCATACACACATAGACACACACATATACACATAAGAATAAATATTTTTTTAAAAATGATCATGCAAAAAAAAATGATCTTGCAAACAAAATAGAAATACAAAAGTGAAAGAAAAATGGGTAAATTTTAAATGTATATATCTAAGTAAATAAAGATTATCTAAAAAAGGTAAATAATAAAGTTAAATAACATTCAAAAGCAAGGGGAACACACACACACACAAATATACACCAGAATTTTCCAGAGTTCCAGGAAAATGGAAGGGAGGATTAAGGCTAAATCGTTGAAACAGAGGAATCTTTTTGTTTTTTAGGGTGGTGAAAGATACCATTAGGTAAAATAATGCTGTTTTGTATAATGAACACTATGTTTGTCAAAACACATACAAGTTCATAGAACTTTATAGTACTTTATAACACAAAGAGTTCTGTATCACTTAACATCTCAAAACATACTATATGAATAGCAAACTGTGATTATTAACTCTATGTAAAAATATATACAGCCTGATCACATAAGTAATGTGAAACTGAACAATGAAATAAAGGATGGAGAACTTTATGGTACTGTGATGTGGGATCTTACAGGTAAAGAGGGAAGAAGAAAGGATCCCCATAGCATTACTGTAAAGGACCTCCATATGAATTCAGGTAATATAGATAAAAAATAATTACACATTAGTGAACTTACAGATATTTATGGGAAAGACATCAGTTATCATGTCACTCATTATTTACCTTCTAGAAAATCCTTAACTATGAATTAAAATTTTGACATATTTCAAATCATTACAACTATATTGTTTTTTGTCAAGTCCTTTAGGAAATGGATGCTGAGACAGAGTTAGAAGGGCCATGGTTTATTAAGGATTACTGTCTGATTGAGTGAACATTAGACGATTATGCAGCATGATAAGGCTTTGGCTGTCATGACACAGGAATAACGATTTGCTAATATAAGAGTCAGACAGTATCATAAGTACTACGACATTTTTCTGTGCACTCACGAGCTAGATGCTGCCTGGTGAGTACATGAACTTGTCTCTGAAACTCAAGTGGATCCTGCTGTCACATAGAGACTTTTAGCTTCAATAGACTTCCTGCAGCTGAGTCAAATCCTTTCTTTAAGAAAACTCAGAGGAAAAAATAGCAAATAGTTTTCCAACATGTGTCAATCTATGATAATATTGTATTTTAAATTCTTATTTATTAATGGGCTCACAAAGCTAAAATTTGTGACCTATATTTCTTTGGGTAGCACACGTCATTCTATATGGCTATAGAAAGATGGAAAACAAAATGAGACAACTAATTATGACTCTTTTCAGGCACCATAGCACAGTTTTGACATTGGATTAAAATATGATAGAGGGTTAGAGAGATGGCTTAGCAATTAAGACACTTGTGAAGCCTCAAGACCCATGTTGGACTGTTCAGGTCCCATGCCAAGCCAAGTACACAAAGTGAGGCAGTCATGCAAGGCCACACATGGTCATGCAAGATGGCACACTTCTGGAGTTCGAGTACAGTGGCTAGAGGCTCTGGCATACCAATTCTCTCACTCTCTCTCTCTCATAAAAAAACAAAAAAAGGCCAGTCTGTTGGATTTGTCTCAAAAATATGAAAGAAATAAAGTCTTTTTTTTTATCTTGCATATATAGACTCAGGCTTATCTCTGACAAATATAATTTGTCAAACATTATGGATATTAATTTACTTGGACCCTCTCAGAGGTCATTGAAAGAGACCTACACTCTATCTGTGGAAGTGGTGGATTTTTACAAACATAATAATTATCTTTAAAGCACTGCCTTGCTTAGAAGACAATGATTAAACATGCTGCTTAAACATTTAAGAAACACATACCATATTAATGGAACAATCCATAAGAAATCGCAAAGTAATAAATTCTCAGTAAATATTTGGTAAATAGAATCAATTTTTGAGGGCAGTGGAAAATAGAATGCCTGCATTTATATTATAGATCTTGCAAATGTATGGAGAAAGTGGAGAACAGATACCCCAATGGACTCTATATTCCAGAAAAGAAATGAGAAAGTGTCATAAGGAAAATGAAGCATGCAAATGTATTTGAAAGTTAGGCAATCCAGGTGACTTGTTCAGCCCAACACCCACTCTGTAAAGCACTATTCAGTACCTCAGTATTACTTGATTGACAAGGGAATGCTCTGATTAAAGGTTTTTTTGTTTTGTTTTGTTTTGTTTTGTTTTGTTTTTGGTTTTTCGAGGTGGGGTCTCACTCTAGCTCAGGCTGACCTGGAATTAACTATGTAGTCTCAGGGTGGCCTCGAACTCATGGCGATCCTCCTACCTCTGCCTCCCAAGTGCTGGGATTAAAGGCTTGCACCACCACGCCCGGCTTTGATTAAAATTTTATAACAGTTATGATGGTTAATTTTGTGTCTTCATTAAGTATCTTGCTGATGAAGCATATTTTTGTGTGTAGCTACAGGATGATTCTGGGAGGGATTAGAATATGAATCCATGGACTGAATGAAGAAGAACCATTCTCATCAATGTGAGGAGAACTCATGAGGCCTGTTTAGGGCTCAGATAGAACTATCTGGAAGGGGAAGAGTAATTCTCTAGGCTAGAACATGCATTTTCCTCTACTCAGACATCAGTGGTCCTGGTTTCTGTTTCCCACTTCCCTGCTTGCAGATCACATATTTTAGAACTAAACAAGCTATATGATCATGTGAATCAATTTCCATAACTCCATTATCTGTATCATCTATATCTCTCTGTGTCTATACAAATGTTCCTGTGTCTTATCTAACTCCTTGTTCTGATTCAGTGAGTGATACAAAGGTAATTGTGGGGCTTCATGGAAAGATGGCTAGGTGGCAGGCATAACTGGAGGAGTTAATACCTGACCTACACTAGAGGCTCATTTTGAAATTGCAGTCATTATTTTTGATTAGCTGGAAAGTTTTGAAAGTATCCTGTCTCAGCATGAATCCTTCCTCTCAGGAATTTATTTGTCTTCACTCTATCTCCATTTCAATTGAAGATGTTTTCTTTGGTTTATGATCTTGGTGTTCTCAGGAGTTTTATACATCTTGTTAGCTCTTTCATGAACTATTTATTTTTTTACTATCAGCCAACCACATATGTAACTCCTCTTTTAGGTTCTTCTGACTGCAAATTTACAAGGCAATAATTTAGTGTGTTTTGTTATACTGTCTAGTTAAAGCATCTCAGTTTCATTGGCTTTTGAATCATCAGTTTTTTTCTACTGCCTTTCAGAATTCACCTGTCTTCTAATTGTTCTTCTTATCTCTTTCACACCAGCAGGAGGAGGCAACCATTTTCCCTCACTTGATGCACAGACCAAAAACTATGTTAATTATTTAAATCTTCTTCAAAGAATTCATATATTTATACTTCTAATCTCTTACTTTCAAATAAGCAAAACCAAGTCCAAGTTAAAGATTTTGCCACCTAATTTTCTCATTGTGCCCTTTCCACAGACACTAGAAATTTTGGAGCCTGAGAATAGAGTAAAGAAAACAGACAAAGGTATCCTTCCTTTATTTTATTCATATATTCACTGCAGTTACTCAGAAAAGTCTATGCATGGAACATGGCAGTGTATATTTGTGGGTCTCCAGGTTTGATGTAACCTAAGGCTTCAAGATCATGTGATTGACTTTGGCTCTCACAGTAGTTAAAAATCTAAGAGAAAAATCCCCAGGGTTTGGGAATAAATGTTGAAAATGGATGTAATATAGATGATTCATGATCCAGGTCACCCAGGCAACCTAGAGCCAAGCCGATCTTTCCACTGTTCAGGTGGTGTCTTCTTATGCCTACTGGTCTTGAACTTAGATGGATCCAAATGTGTCATTGTGCCATATCATAATACTAAACTTCATGCTCATCTCAGAATATTTAAAAAAAGTGAACAGCAGCTTCTGCTTTAAATCCTGCTTCTTTGAACACTTACCTCTACCCTAGTTTACATGAGGAACTCTTCAACAAAATAATGTAAACACAATAATAAAGGTTATATAGTCTTGCTTTTATGTTTTTCCAAGGTGCTGGGTTACCCTCTAATGTCATTAAAATTCATGTGCTTTTACTTAGCACAATGGTATATAGACCCTACCTCTATGAGTACAGTCTCTTTTTACTCAAAACTAATGATATTATTCATTCATCACAGTGACTTCTGCAAACACTGAGTTCTGTATCCATCAGTTCTATTTACTTTTGACTTTCCATCATATAGCTTTTGAATGATTAATGACATCTGCCTATTCATGCAATACTAGGAAATCTCACCATGCCTGTAATCCAAAGGAAAACATGACCCAATGTACAACAGTCATACATCATCTAAGTTAGGAGGAAATGGAATATAAGAAGCTCTTAATTTGCTAAATGGTTATTCTTAAGTACTCACATAAGCAGTATTCAACAGTAAACTGACAATAAGGAAAGAAATGTAGCAAAGATGCACACCTCTGCTTAGTGAATTGATACTCGAAGCATACTTATATTAATTTACAAATATGCACATTAATGGGTGAGTGTAATTGGTGTGCACAAGAAAGAACATGCCGAGTATTGAGGGAAAGCCAAAAGAGAAAATGGGTATAATTACATGGAAAATCATAGGTATCACATTTATTAATGTATTATGTGTGCAGAGTGTTTATTTCTTTTTTTAAATTTTTATTTTTTATTTTTGGAGAGAGACACAGAGAGACAGACAGACAGAGAGGGAGAGGGAGACAGATAAGAGAATGGGCACTTCAGCAGTCTCTCAGCTGCTGTGAACAAAATCCAGATGTGTTTGCCCCCTTGTGGGCAAGTGCCCTTGCATCACTTTGTGTCTGGCTAAATGTGGGACCTGGAGATTGGAACCAGGTTCTTACGCTTTGCAGGCAGGCGCCTTAACCGCTAAGCCATCTCTCCAGCCCAGAGTGTTTATTTCCAAATAGTTGCTAATTAAAACATTTAAAATTCATTAGCAGTCACCATGGTACTCTTAGAGCATGCTTATTGATGGAAATCCAGCATCAGTTTTACTCAGAAAAATTTTTAATTTAATTTATGTTATGGATATTTAATCTGTTATTAAGTACACATGTCTGAAATTGAACCATTTCATGGGTCTTTAGTAGATTCTCACATGTTGTTTTGGTGGAGCTCTTTTAAGCAACATGTAAAACATTCAACAAGAACATACAGCATAGTCACAATGTAACAAGTTCTACAGTAAACACAAGAGGTCCAGTGCTGCATAAATGAGACAGGGTTGCTATATCCTACAGGGAAGATATCATTGATATAGAATTGAAGATAGAAGTTTTTAGTAAGTGATGAAGTATAGCTTTTATGAAGGGAAGGGTTGGGAAATGGGAAATCTTTTCATGGGGAGGTAGCTTATTCTGGCAATAATGGTATTCAGGGAAACTTTTTAGAAGAAAACACAACACAGGATCTATAAAATTAGTTATGCCAATTAAGGAATTTAAAAGGCAGGCTATTAAATGAAAAGTAATTGAAGCATGCAAAGACTTCTAAATCATATATTATACATGTTCCACAACGTAGATATTTGAGGCCATGGCTTATGGCTATATGGGCGGATACAGGTAATATTTGCCCCAGCATATTATTGGAGTCCTATGCCAGGGGACTGAACCTGGAGTATCCAAAAGACCAGATCCCAGTCATCCACTTCTCCAACAGTCAATAAGAGGGACAGAAGATGATGAAGTAGAAATGGAATTTATTCACTCTAGACACATTAACAACAAACATGGGGTCTGCATCATATACCCTTTCTTTGGGATCTTAAAAATAACTTTAGAATTTTATGAGAAAATATTAGGTCAGGAGTAAGACCTATGGGCACTCAAAACGTCTTGGTCATTGTGGTGTGTTTGACTTTTACATCAGGTATGATGTTCTGCTGGCATCTGGGAAACTATTATGGCTTGAGGGGAGCAGTTTTGTTACTACTGGGATGTAATTACTACTCGAGAGGTTGCCTTTGTTGCTGTCCTTGGGTCATTTGCTCTCCCAGAAATGTGGAAGATATATGCATTTCTTCTTTGTCTTCAGCCGTGGATGTAGTTAGGAGAGAATGGGTCAATTTAGGGCTAGTCAATCTTGCATTACCAGTTTTTAGACACTCATAGATGACTAACCTGTCTACATGCAGAGTTTAGCAGGAATCTGAATTAAAGTTTAATTTATCAAAGAAGACATGGATATGAAGGTACAGGCCAAACATTTATCCTGGCCTTAGTTACCTACCAGAAATCTGCCGGCCTGGGTGAAGAGGTGGTACTAGCAGAAAAAGCAGCCTCTATATACTTGCATAAGGGGAATGTGGCGGGCCAAGCAAGAGCCAGATTAGACAATAAAATCTGTCATATTAAGGATTATGAATTTTATCATAGGCATCATGCTAAATGGAAGTGGCGGGAGTAGATTTGCTTATGGCTCCTGTTACTGAGCATAGATAGTTGATAATCTATGACCATTCTAATGTGCCTTGAAAGAAGTTATACTTTTTACATTTCTCCTCTTTTCAGTCCATTTCAAAGGCAGTTTGGAATAGCGTTTCTGCTTTTGAATTTAAGGCATTCATCTAGAATGTCTGCTCTTGACTCCCTTGACATGTAGAATAGAGAAAAATCTGGTTCTCTTTTGGCTCAGAGAGTTTTAGAACTCTCTAAACTGTTTGCTTGTTCTTTGGTTGTGAATTTTAGAAATCCCTTGCTGTTACTTATCCAGGATTCAAAATTGATTACTTAAAGTGTGACCTTGCAGGGCACACTAGAAAGGAGAACACACACTTTCTCTTATACCCAATATAACTACCTTTCCATGGTATTTCTCTTCAAGCTGTGGTTACTTGATTTACCACAGATAGCCATGGAGTTTTCCCCCATGGATGAAATATCAATTTGAAGGAAACTATTTCATAATTGATGAAATCTATAAAATTTCTGAAATCAATATCTGCAGAAAAATTTCAGCAAAGAGAATGGAGAGATGGCTCAGCAGTTACAGATACTTGTTGAAAAGGCTGATGGTCTGTGGTTCAGTTGTGTAATACCCATATAAAGCCAGATGCACAAAGTAAAGCATGCATCTGGAGTTCATTTGAAATAACAGTAGGCCTTAGCATTCCCATATTCTCTTTTTTTCTCTCTCATAAATAAAAATATTTTAAAAATTCAGAAAAGATGAATTCCAGAAGTCGGATGAAATTGGCCATTGATTTGAATTCCTCCTGTATCCTCCATGCTTCGTCATTCTTACAAACCATCACTGTAATAATTCCTCCCTGTATCCTATGGCAAGACTTTCGTCCCCATCACAAACTGTACTCAAATTGATCCTTCTTTTTTTTTTTTTTTTTTTTTTTTTTTTGAGGTACGGTTTCACTCTGGTCCAGGCTGACCTGGAATTCACTATGTAGTCTCAGGGTGGCCTCAAACTCATGGTGATCCTCCTACCTCTGCCTCCCAAGTGCTGGGATTAAAGGCATGTGCCACCACACCTGGCAATCCTTCCCTTTTTAACTTAAATTATTTCTTCATGGGAATAAGAATGATTGAATAAGAAGTAAGTATGTATCAAAAATTGAACTTATAGGGATGAAGAGATGGCTTGATGGTTAAGGCACCTGCCTGCCAAGCCTAAGAATGCCTGTTAAAATCTCTAGGTCCCACGTTTAGTCAGACACAAGTGACACAAGGGCACAATGCTGCACTTGTCCACAAGGGGGCACATGCATCTGGAGTTCATTCACAGAGGCTGAGAGGCCACTGAAGCACCCATTCTCTCTCTCTTTCTCTATCTCTCTCTGTCTCTGTCAACAAAACAAAAATTGAACTTACATATTATAAGAAGAAGACTTCCTACTAAATAGCACCGTCACTTGGGTGAACTCCCAGGGACAGACAGGAGCCAATGACCAGTTTTATTTAAAAATCAGCCACACAAAATCTTCTGTGATAAGTTGACAGCAATCTTCCATATTAGCTAAACTGGAATGGAAGTATGATAATTAATTTTGTTTAAACAGATAGTTGTTTTTATTCCTAATCTTAATTTTTTTCTCTAACCTGAAATAAACAACAAAGCAAAACAGTCATAACAACAACCACAAAACTCCCACTGAAATAAGATATATCTATTTGGCAAGTTTACTTCTCTTGTGGGTCAGAATTCATTAGGAACTAGAACAAAGGAGAAGGGAATACTAGGAAAGATCTCCAAATATCAAGAAAAAGACTGGACCTAATGTAGAATTCTGAATTCAGTGAGGTAGAGTCTGTGATCATATTTTTGGTCTACTACTTATTTTGTGAACAAAACAAACATTCCCTCAGAACAAGACAGAAAGTTGTGTTAACATTTCATGATGAAAGTGCTTGTTTACATGATGCAGTCTCAATTGTATACACACTGTTTTGTAGGCTCAGCCAAGCCTTATACCACCATTAAAATACCACTCATTATAACTTCATGATAAAATCCTTAAGTTTTTTCCCAACCATGCAAATATTATAAAAAAGAACTCAACCTAAATATGAAGTAACCACTGCTATATTGATTCCTCCTCTGTTAACATAATCAGAAAGATAAAATTCTTCAACTTGTAACCATCACTACCACCATGACCCCAGGGTATTCATATGCTCTACAAAAGCAGAATGCAGATGAAAATAATGCATACATTTTTCCAGATAAGAAGGAAGGCATTAAAGTGGAATTAATCAATACTGAGCATTCTTAAAGGCCTTCAAGCCTCAGTAAGAATAATAAAGAGAAATAGATACAAGTAAGTGATCAGAGAATCAGAGTTCTGAGTAACATGGACATGAGATAGTAGTGTTTCCACAAGAAAGCTTAAGAAATGCTTTAACTGCCACACATCCAAGGCTCAGACTTACTTTCTGCATCTTACCCTAAAAGATCCATTTGTGTCTCTTTCACCTTCAAAGTCTTTACTTTGTGGTCATATCTTGTGCTTTTGACTGATAGTTCTTCATCCAGATATTGATCTATTTTTATGGGCTCACTTCTTGAGTGGCAAGTTTTTGGTAACAAATTTCAGCTTAGAAGAAAATCACCAATGTGCTTATTTTGTCCTGTTGTTTTAAGTTGTAACTTGTTCATTCAGTTATCATGCCTTTTTGAAACAAAGCCTATTTTTTAAAATTTTTATTTATTTATGTATGTATGTATGGGATGTATGTATGGATGTGTGTATGCATGTGTGTGTGTGTGTACATTCATGTGCACCAAGACATCTTGTTACCCTGCCACTGCAAATGAACACTGGACATATGTCAGATTTTGCATCCAGCATGCATGAGTGGCTTCAGTACCTGGCAGCAGGCAGACTCTTAAGCAAGCGCCTATAACTGCTAAGCCATTGCCCCAAACCCAAGAGATGCTTTCCTATTAAGATAAAAAAAAAAAAAAAAAAAAAAAAAAAAAAAAAACTCTGGGCCAAAAAACATAGATCCTCACTTAGGACAGAGGAAAATAAAGATCATCGAGCAGACACTTAGATGAGTATATCAAATGCTCCTCCACTCTTGTTCTAGTATTGAGTAATAATAGTGAGAGCACAAGGGTCTCTCCTTATCTAGAATTTCACTTTCTATTGTGTTGGTTACTTTCATAACCTCAGTTAAAAATAATAAATAGAAAATTCTATAAACATACGTTTTAAATTGGATATCATGCTGAGGTGACTGAAATACTATATCTACAATCTATCCTACCCACAAAGTAAGTCATCCTTTTGCCCAGGGCATCCATAATGTATATATTACTTACCTGTAAGTCATTGCTTTGGTTATCATGTGAACTATCATAGGATCACAGTGCTTATGTTCTTTTATTTTATTTATTCATGGCCCATAAGTACAAGGTAGTGATGCTGGTAAAAGTTCTGGACTTTATCATAGGAGGCAGATTTATAGTTTGGTAATACCCATGAGTTCAGACATCCACTGGTGGTTCTTAGAATATATAGTCTCTGGTATGGGAATGGAGAGTGCTGTAATTTGTCCTAGTAGTCCCACATTTTATCTATCTATCTATCTATCTATCTATCTATCTATCAAATAAATCTATCTATCTATCTATCTATCTATCTATCTATCTATCCTATCTACCCACCATCTATCTATCATCCATCTAGCTATTTATATATTTATTTATGCATTTATTGATTTATTGATTCATACAGCTGGTGCTATAATATCAGAAATAAATTCAATTACTTTCACATCAACCTCCTCAAGCAGGTACTAACATTTCACCTTCATGTTTCCTGAAAAATTAAACCTTAGATCAACAACATAATTTTCTAAAAATAACTCCTATAAACCTGAGTCAGATTCCTCTGCCTTGTCTATTGTTATCAGGCAAGTTAGAATATCTGACCATCTCTCATATTTTCTGGCATGTGTTGAATCATGCGTATCTGATTCCCTTGATTTTCAGCACCATGATGATGAAGGCTTATGAATAGAATGGCTACCATCAAGAAAGCAAATGACAATAAGTGTTGGCATGGATGCGAAAAAAGAGGAACACTTCTACATTGTTGGTGGGAATGTAATCTGGTCCAGCCATTGTGGAAATCAGTGTGGAGGTTCTTGAGACAGCTAAAAATAGATTTACCATATGATCCAGCTATAGCACTCCGAGGCATATATCCAGAGGAATCTTCTCACTACCTTAGATATACTTGCACAACCATGTTTATTGCTGCTCTATTCACAATAGCTAGGAAATGGAAGCAGTCTAGATGTCCCTCCACAAATGAATGGATAATGAAGATGTGGTACATTTACACAATGGAGTTCTATTCAGCGGTAAAGAAAAATGAAATTATGAAATTTGCAGGGAAATGGGTGGATCTGGAAAGGATTATATTAAGCGAGGCAACCCAGGCTCAGAAAGCCATACGACACATGTTCTCTCTCATATGTGGATCCTAGCTACCCATGTATAGACTTATGTGTGAACTGGAACCAAAAATAGGTACTAGAAACCAGTAAGCTGGTAAAAGGCTATGAGGGAGGCAGGAGAGGGAAGGATTTAAGTGTATGTTCTTGCACATATGTAAGTAGAAGAACAGATTACAGGGTGGGGAATGGCTTAAGCAAGGCCATGGGAAGAGAATAAGTAAAAGAAGGGCAGGGGGAAGGTCAATCTAAATTAAAGATAGTGTGAATAAGACTTATGTAAACCTACTTTTTTAAATAATGGCACATCCAGAAGCTGTAGACTGGTACTAGAAAATTATCAGTGCCTGGTATGGGATACCTTACAGTGAGTTGTTGACTAAGGAGGTCCTGGTAGCCTCCAAAACATTAAAGGCTATTGCCAAAGCCCTTGGTTGCCCTTGAGAAACAGATGATAAGACCCTATTGCTGAAGACATCTCTTGCCTGAGAGGCAAGGTTACTGAGAAAGCAAGCTGGTGCTGTGCAGAAAACCTTCTCCTTGTAGACCAGCCAACTGAAAGCTGGAAAAAAAAAGGTGCAGTGCATGCAGTCCTATGGGAGACAGAAGTCATCAGCAGTGAAAACAGTGGACACTGAAAATTCAAGTTTGGCCATACAGGCCCAATGATTGAATGGGTGCAATAGTGGCATGTCTGCTCGTGGGGTAACCAACTGCTCCATAATTGGACTGAAGGCCCTCTCTATGGGAGGGAATGCATACCTGGTACTGAAAAACCTAAGCAAAAGTCTATGGCAGGGGAGGTCATGAGCCTTAGGGGTATAAAGCCTGCTCTTGTCTAGTTAAATGTATATATTATTCCCACCAAGTTACCCTGAAAGCACTACACTTAAAGTTCATATTCACATATTAATGCTACTCTCACTTCTGGTTAGAGAAGCTTCTCTTTTCAGGTGGTGATGACCACTGGGATGACCCAAAAGGCAACATAGTGCTGAGAAGAAGGTATGGAGGAGTGCCCAGTACTGAAACACCTCTGTCAAACCCTCCAAGGCTCAGGGACCATTGCGGAAGAGGGGAGGATAGAATGGAAGAACCAAAGGAAGGGTATGACTCCTCACAACGCAACTGCCCAGACAGAAATTTGCCTCGATATCCATGACCTTGCAGTGCCTAGCAATACCTTCACAAGACCCTCATAATAGAAGAAAAAGATGATAACATCAAATTAAGAGAGACTAATGGAGAGAGGAGAGGATACGATGGAGACTGGAGTTCTAAAGGGGAATGGGGGAGGGGAGGGAAATATCATACATTTTTTGTAGTAAGTATAGAAGTTGTCAATAAAAAAATAAAATAAAATGAAGCAAATGAATCACATAGTCTAGATATGTGTTGACAAAGTAAATATGAGCCAAACCACCTAAGAATAATAAGTTCATAGGAACAAAAACAGAAAGAAAAAAAAAAAAAACAGTGACATGAATTTGGCCTGGGTCGAAACTAAAATCAAGATAAGAATGAGGAACAAAATTGGAAATAATCCACATGTTCATGAATTCATTGTAGTTTCTGTTACTTGGGGAACATGGAGTTAGAATCTTAAAACACAGAATTAAATGGAGGTGAGGTTGACACCTACCCACTTGTGACACACACAAGGACATAGTGGTTGGCATAGCTATCTTCAAATATGAACTTTTTCATTAAAAAATACAAAGGTGAAATTGTAAAGAAATTATCAAACATGATTTCTAAGAAGAAACTTTACTAAATTTTGAGCTAGACATTTCAGGCAAATTTAACAGTTGAGGTGGTGAATGGATGAACCAAGTATTATGAACTCAGTCATAGAATGCTGTGTGTAGTTTAAATAATAACAGAGTGTATGTTACAGCTGCATACCTCATCATGACTAACTCATCAAGTGCTAGCTAAAACACAATGGAAACCCAAAGGTAGGATTCTGGAAATCAAGAAGCTAACAGACTGTGTTTATAGTCAGCAGTTAACAAGGATCACACTCCAATGAGAGAACAGTCTTGAAATCCGAGTCTCAGTTGAAGAGAATAGTTTAGTGATTTTACTTGTTTCAGTGTCAAAAAATAAGATAACTCATCTTCCACTAGGTTTGCTTGAGGATTACAGTACGTGTGAATCTTTGCTGTTATCACTTGCCACAACTAAGTGAGGCAGTCTGTTACTTTACTTTGAAGCAATCATTCCTACATGATCATGGTCTTTGTCCATGATTAAGGTTTGCTTCACTCTCAAGTAAAGTCCATGTTGACCATGAAGAGGCTGAATAATCCTTGTCTCCATTTGACTCTTCTCCATTAGAAAAATAGATGGAATCAGAAATAATGATAAGCAAAATAAGCTAGGTCATAAAGACAAATATGTTTTTTTTCTTATGTGAATAATTCAGATTAAAAAAAAAAACAAACAAAACTTGGAAGCACAAGGATAACTATGTGGGTATAAAAATGGTACTAGCAGAGAGTAAGGGTTTGAATAAGACCAAGGTTTAGGGCTCCCCAACTTCTGGATCCCCTGCTCTGGATGGTGTGTACCCAGAATGAGTAGGTCAGAGTTGCCTGTTAATTCCTTACCTCCCAGGTCACTGGTCCAGGTACCCCTGCTGCTGGCTTGGGGCAGTCTGGACACTTTTGTGTGTGCTGCAGAAGCAGGCCTTTTCATCTGCCTTCCTGATTGACTGGCCATTGAGTCCTAAACTCCCTGTTTCCCTGAGCCAGAGGGTGCACAGGCCACTGTGGCAGCTGGCCTTTGTCCCCTGGTTCCCTAGCTTCTCAGCTTCTGATTACCTAACCTCCAGTTTCCCTGTGCTGAAGAGTGTACACAAGTGAAGTGAGAGGCCTGAACTCCCAGTTCTCTATGTCCCACTTCCCCAGGTTCCCTTGATGCACTTGCAACCTCCACAAACTGCCCATTTGTGGCTTTAACCCCACCCTACTCCCATCTGGTTCCAATTGAAAATAGAACACTTCGGGCAGGAGAGGTGGCTTAGCAGTTAAGGCACCTGCCTGCTAAGCCTAAGAACGGCAGTTCCAATCTCCAGGTGCCACGTTTAGCCAGATGCAAAGTGAAGCAAGGGCGCAATGCCACACTTGCCCACAAAGGGGAGCACACATCTGGATTTTGTTCACAGCAGCTGAGACACTGCTGGCGCGCCCATTTTCTGTCTCCCTCTCCCTCTCTGTCTGTTTCTATGTCTCTCTCCAAAAATAAGTAAAAAATTTAAAAAAAGAATTCTTAAAATAGAACACTCATTAAAGATCCTAAAAGGAAAAAAGTACTTGCTTCCTCCTCAAGAAAATAAGACTTCTACCCTGAGATAGGCAGACTGAAATGCAAAAAAAAAAAAAAAAAAATGAAAGCCAGAAAACTGAGAGATTTCCACTGGGAAGGCTAGTCCCTCAGTGGAAGCCTCCAATGAAAACATAGAGAAAACAACAAAAATTCATTGTCAAAATGAAAACACAGCAAGTTATGTGACTCGGATCAATGGAAATGCTGAATTGGAAGCAAATCATCAGAAAACAATAATTGTGTAAAGGAAATTGAGCAGAATCCTCTCTTGGAGTAGTAGGCTTTTGTCACTAGCTTTCACTTAATTGAAGCAAACCAGAGAGGCCCCAAAAGAGAAATGAAAAAAATTGAAGGTGAGTCAACAAATAGATGATCTCAATAACCAGCTGAATAAGCTTAATGAAAACATCATCAAAAACAAGAATAAATTATAGGAAACATAAAAATATAAGAGCTCAACCTGAAATTGTACCTCAAAAAAGAGATGGACATGATGCCAAAGACACAACAGAAAACAAAAATCAAGTAGAGGTTTGAAAAACCTATCTAGAGCCCCTCACTAACACAGTCACTCATGTGGAAGTCAGAACCTTTAAGCTGTCAGACAAGATAGAAGAAATTGATTGGGAGTACAAAAACTTTGCTAAGTTCAAAAAATCTTGTGAACAGAACACAAGGGAACTGTGGAATACCCTAAAATGTCCTAACATTCAGATCATGGGTAGAAGGGGAAGAAATTCAGACCACAGACATGGAAAACTTATTCAACAAAATTACAAAAGAAAACTTTCCTACCCTCTCAAAAGAGAAGCCCATCCAGATATAAAAAGCGCACAGAACACCAAATATACAGGATCAAAGAAGAAACTCTATAAGACACATCATAGTTAAAATTCTTAACAATGAAAACAAACAGTGCTAAAAGCAACAAGAGAAAAAAAATCACTACGTACAAAGGCGGTTTCATCAGAATTATCTCAGATTTCTCAAAAGAAACCCTAAAAGACAGAAATATCTGGAATGGAGCACTTTAAAGTTGAAAAAACTGTGGCTTCCAACCCAAACAATTGTGCCCAGTGAAATTATCCCTCATAATAGATGGTGAAAGGAAAAAGGTCCATGAAGATAGTCAGCTCTATGATTATATGAATGCTAAGTCAATCCTACAGAGAATACGTCAGGGAATAATACACACAGAACAGTCAAACAACCTATCTGAAGAGCCTATAAGAAGAAGATCACAATAACCAAAACTAGAGCAGGCTCAGAAAAGTACAAATCCCAGGAAAGCTCCAAACCTCATAAGCACTCCAATATGCCAGGGTTTAAATTAAACCTCACAGTTATAATATTAAATATTAATGGTCTTAATTTACCCATCAAAAGACACAAGTTAACAGGGTAGATCAGAAAAATGGACCCTTCAATTTGCTATCTTCAAGAAACCCACCTCATCACCATAGACAGACACATTCTCAGGGTGAAAGAGTGGAAAATGATATCCCAAGCAAATGGAAATAAGAAATGAGCAAGTGTTGCTATATTAATATCTTATAAAATAGACTTCAAACCAAAAGTAATCAGAAAGGACAAAGAAGGCCCTACTTACACATCAAGGGAATGATACAATATGAGAACATTATAATAAAAAATCTATACTCACCAAAGACAGGTATACCACAGTTTATAAAACAAAACCTACTTGACAACAAAACAGAAATACACACCAACAACATTATAGCTGGTGACTTCAATACTCCACTATCATCAATAGACAGGTCATCCAAGTGGAAAATAAACACCATGATCAATTAGACCTAACAGACATCTATTGAACATTCCACCACAATTCCACAGAATACACATTCTTCTCAGAAGCCCATGGAACCTTCTCCAAATAGATCATATATTAGGCCATAAAGCATGCCTCCATGAATTCAGTAAAATTAATCTAATTTCCTGTATCATGTCAGATCACAATGCTTTAAAAGCCAGAAATTAACAAGAGACACATCACCAATTCCTTGGGACTGTAAAACACATTTTTAAACAATGAATGGGTTGTGGAAGAAATTTTAAAAAAAGGTAAGGTCTGGAGAGATGGTTTAGCTGTTAAGGCATTTACTTGCAAAGCCAAAGGATCCCAGTTCAATTCTCCAGGACCCATGCAAGCCAGATATACAAGGGGGCACATGCATCTGGAGTTTGTTTGCAGTGGCTAGAGGCTCTGGTTGTGCCCATTTTCTCTGACTCTTAAGTAAATAAATAAATAAATAAAATATATTTTTAAAAATGTAAAATTCCTAGAATTGAATGATAATTAAGACACAACTTACCAAAACTTATGGGACATAATGAAGGCAGTCATAAGGGGAAAGTTGATAGTGCTTAATGCCTTGATAACAGAGATGGAAAGATCCCAAATTAATAACCTAGGCATCCACCTAAAGGTGTTGGAAAAACAACAATTCAACTCCAAGAGCTCCACATTGAAAGAAATAATAAAGATAAGAGAAGAAATTAATGAATTGGAAACTAAGAAAATAATAAAATTAATGAAATGAAGAACTGGATCTTTTAAAAAAATAAACAAGATTGATAAACCCTTGGCCAATTTGATCAAACAAAACAGAGATGTCTCAAATTAACAAAACCTCACTCCATGAAATTGGATAATCTGGAAGAAATGGACAAATTTCTAGACACATACCACCTACCAGTGTAATTTTGTTTGGAAAGCAAATTGCTTTTCCAGCTGCATATTTATTAGGAACACACAGAAAATCAAAGTTCTAGGAAAGCTGAACAGCTAATACTTCAATTATGTCTCTAGTCTTTATCATGCTCTGCTTTCTCCTTTCATGTCAAATTTCCCCTTCCTACATATTAAGTAAATAACCTCTCATAAATATTCCCTTTAATTTCTTTTTTACATTTTAAAATTTTATTTCAGAACGAGAGAGAGAAAGAATCTGATTGAGAGAGAAAATGCATGTGCCAGGGCCTCTAGCCACTAATGAACTCCAAAAGCAGGCACCACCTTGGCCATCAAGCTTATGTGTGTCCTGGGAATCAAATCTAGGTCCTTTGGATTCAAAGGCAAATTTCTTAACTACTAAGCCATCTCTCCATCACAACTCTTTATTATTTTTTTTAAATTTGAGACACACACACACATAGAGCAAAAGAGAGACAGAAATCAAGAGAGAGAGAATTGGCATGTCAGAGCCTGTAGCCACTGAAAATGAACTACAGATGGTTGCACCACCTTGTGAATCTGGCTTATGTGGGACCTAGAGTATTGAATCTGGGTCCTTAGGCTTCATAAACAAGTGCCTTAACCACTTAGCCATCTCGTTAAATTTTACAGCTGCTAACAGCCAGCATTGTTGAACTTTGCTATTTTGTGGTTGATCCTCTTGTGGATATTTTGCTTATATTTGAAAATCACTACTGAAATCTCCTACTATTATCAGTGTGCTATATTTCTCATTTCAATTTATTTCAGTGAAATTTTTATTACATTTCAGTTGTTAGGAATATTTCAGCTTATAATTGCTATCTTATCAAAGCACTGTTTCATTGCAGAATTTCTTGTTTGTTTCTAGCAACAAGCTTTGTTTCCCCCATAATATGTGTTTTTGTCTGATAGTAGTTTAGCTATTACAAGTCTTTTCTGGTTGCTGCTCACAAGTTTTTTTTTTAGAATTTATTTTCCATTTTCAATTGTAAGGCCTTATGTTTTAATCTACAATGTTACATACAGTTTTTAAACCTTTATCAGAGTCAAATATCATAATCTCTGATGTTGGATTAATTTATTTAAACTATTGAAATGTATTGCTTCCTTGACATGTTTAGATTAATGTATGACATTTTGCCATTTGTTTTCTGTGCCTCATGCATTTTTATTCATAATTTCTCTTGGCTTATTTATATTAAATACACATTTTATTCCAGTTTTATTTGAATTTTCTCACCAATAATTGTATTTTTTTCAGGATGCTTATTAATTTTTCTCCTAGAAATTATAACTAACTTCATTAAAAACTTCATAGTAGAATAATATCCTTTAAAATTAACTTAAATTGTGTATAGGTCTTTTTCTCAAATATAGTTTTATTCTTTCTTTCTCCTTTGTGCTCTCACTGTTATACTCATGATATCTCTACAGGTTGTAAATCCATACACGCAGTAGCAGGATTGCATGCATTTTGTTTATTTTTTATATTATGTACAAGAAACAAGAACAAGTAATCATACTTTCTCTTATACTCCCTAATACTCTTATCTTTACTGAAATTCTCTATTGTTTCATGTGGTTTTGAGTTGATTATCTTCAACTCAGCCTAAGCAAATTTCAGGATTGTTTTAAAGCGTTTAATCTTTGAGTAATACAATTGGAGACAGTGGTCAGAAAGAATGGAAATCCATAAGATAGTATATTACTAAATTCAGGATTGCAGAGATAGTCTTAATGACTCTAGAGTCATGTAAAACTTCCAGATGACAATGTCCAAGGTATAAAAATATGGCAAGTAGAATGTTAGATCTGCTGAGCGAAAAGCAGTGGAAATTTCACCAAATCAACATCTTTCCTCAAAGATGAGCCCAAACAAGTTACTCTTTTTGCATGTTTATTCTGTGTGTATTTGTGTATTTGTGTGCATGTGTATATATGTGTAGCATGCCCATGCATGTGTGTATGTGTGTGTTTGCATGTCCATATGGGTGTGTGCTCTGCAGTATGTGTACACACATAAAGGCTAGAGGTGAACACAGATTGTCTTCCTCAGTGCTCTCCACATAACAGCATTTTGTTGTTCTTGTTGTTTTAGACAGGTTCTCTTGTTGAACCTAGACCTCAATGATTCAGGCTAACAAACCAGCCAAAAAGCTCTAGGGAACCTCAACATTCTGCCCGTCCAACACAGGGATTGCAGGCATACCCTACCATTTCTGGGATTTTATGTGAGAGCTGAAGATCCAAACTCAAGACCTCACACTCACAGGGCAAGCACTTACCCAATGAGCCATATCCCCAACCTCCCAAGTTTCTTTTTCATAACAGTCATATATGTTAGTAGGCATCAATGCTTTTTGTATAGGAAGACCACAGAATCTGTGATCATGGGATTAATATCACAAGAATAATCAAATGAAATTGAAATAAACGTGAACAGGTATGTGTTCAAGTTACTGTGTTGAACATTTATGTTTAATAGAATTGGTGATCCCTTAGAACCTTTGCTATACATTGCTCTAAAATTTGTTTTTTCTTGGTAGTTTATTTCTTTCTGTTACCTCAGCAAAAAGAAAATCATCCAAGGAATCCAAACCACCCAGGAATAAAATAAAGAAGGTAAACTTATCATCAACCCATTATCAATGCTGAGCATAAGTACATCAAATACATATTCATGAATGAGTATTCTTTGAGCAAGAAAACATACCTCACCATCCTCGGTCTTTGAGCAGGAATATCTCACCATCCTAGGCTTTTGAGCAAGAATACTGTGGTAGTTTGAATAGATGTCCCCCAATATATTCAGTGTTTTATTAGTTTATAGTTTGCATCTGCAGCCACCTTGCTGGAGGCAATGTCACTGGGTGGATCTTAAGGTGTTGTGGTGGGTTGAGGATTCCATTGTAAAGATATGCAAAGTGTGCTTAGTTGGAGTTCCTGAGGTATGCTGTGACCTTCGGCTGTGGTTTTCTCTCTCTTTTGCCTGGTCCTATAAGAGCAGGACAGCTTCTTCTGCCATTATGGAACTTCCCCTGGATCTGTAAGCTTCAGTAAATAATATCCTTTCCTCCATAACTGTGCCTGATCTGGAAGTTCATCTCAACAAACCTGAAGCTGTCTGCTACAAATACCTCACCATTTTAGGTCTTTGAGCAGGAATACCTCACCATCCTAGGTCTTTGAGCAGGAATACCTCACCATCCTAGGTCTTTAAGCATAAATACCTCACCATCCTATGACTTTGGGCAGGAATACTTCACCATCCTAGGTGTTTGAGCAGGAATACCTTACCATCCTAGGACTTTGAGCAGGAATACCTCACCATCCTAGGACTTTGAGCAGGAATACCTCACCATCCTAGGACTTTGAGCAGGAATATCTCACTATTGTAGGACTTTGAGTAGGAATACCTCACCATCCTGGGACTTTGAGCAGGAATAACTCACCATCCTATGTCTTTGAGCAGGAATACCTCATCATCCTAGGACTTTGAGCAGGAATACCTCACCATCCTGGGACTTTGAGCAGGAATAACTCACCATCCTATGTCTTTGAGCAGGAATACCTCACCATCCTAGGACTTTGGGCAGGAATACCTCACCATCCTAGACTTTGAACATGAATACCTCACCATCCTAGGACTTTGATCAGGAATAACTCACCATCTTAGGTCTTGAGTCATGGGTCTTTGGCTGGCTAATGGATATAATCACCTGGTCAATGATGTTGGCCTTATTTCAGCTGTTCTGTGAGGTTGATGTTTGGACTTGGAATAGAAATGTGATTATGTTTTAACACAGAAAGGGGCCAATCTATTTAGAGATGAGGACTGGGGCTGGAGAGATGGCTTAGTGGTTAAGGCACTTGCCTGCACAAGTGCATGATCACACATGTGCACTAGATGGCATACTGTTCTTGAGTTTGATTGCAGTGACTGGAGGCTCTGGTGAACCAATACTCTGTCTCATTAAAAAATAGAAATGAGGACTAAAGAATTTGTTTCCAAATTGTTTGCATGCAAAAGTTGTCATTTTCTTGGAATTACTCAGGGTGGCATTGGTGTGCTTTGGGTTGAAAGGGTCTGGGCTTATAGATGATAGTCCACAGATAACCTTGGGCACCACTGGCCCAGGCTAGGTTTACCTCACTCCCTCTCTATATGGACAGAGTGAACCCATTAGCAATTACTTATTCTCACTGCACACCCTGGCATTGTTACAATAAAGCTACAATGTGTGCTGGTTTACTAGTTTGTCTGAAGGAAAAACAGCTATCTTTTTCCAACATTTGTTTTGCCACACTGGAGCCACTGAATATTTCCAAAATGAGAAACCCACTATAGATACATATTTCTTTTTTTTCTTCTCTCTCTCTCTTCATATATACAGACACACATACACATACATATACATAATATAATTATATATATACATATATATAATTAAATTTATTTTAATTTTGCATTCATGTTGGTGACTTCAATAGCCTCCTCCCTCTCCTCCCCCCTCCAAAGGGATCCTCCTTATTGGGGAATGTGGCTTGTGCATTGTGGGGGTAGCCAACATTTATGGGGGAAGAGACAATGTCTCTGTGCATAATGGCCCAACTTGTGGCTCTAACATTCTTTCTGCCCCCTCTTCCACAAATTTCCCTGAGCCATGTTGGGTTCATTTTAGTTCTATTTCAGTGATGAGGTCTTGGGGGGCCTCTGTGTCTCTGAGCTCACCCAATCACAGAGAGATAATTGTAGCATGGTCTCACTCATCTGTGGCCCTTAACCTGAATCTGCCTGAGATGCTGTCATACCTAATAAGCACCTAAAGGACCAGAAAATAGGGAGGGTGGGAGGGAGGGGAGGGTATGGATGGGGGTGAGGGTTGGGGAAGGGCAATGGTGGGGGGACACAAATAGGGACCCAAATGGAAATGGTACCATAAAATCATATATCCTGAATGACAGGCTGATCCTTCAGCAGGCACTTAGAGGGAACACCTGAACCTGGAGAGGGACCCTGGAGAGGACAACATGAAGACTAATCTTAATCTTTTCCTGTTTCTCTCTGTCTCTCTCTTTCTCTGTTTCTCTCCCTCTTCTCTCCCTGCTCTCTTTCTCTTTTATATTACCTACCTTTTTCTTTCTTCATCTTCCTTGGTGCTGACTTGTAATTCCCAGTACTAGCATGAGGTTAACTTTCACAATGAGCTGCTGATCAGAGAGACCTACAAGGTTTCACAAAAGAAGACAGATTTCTGTTAGAGTACTTGATGACCCACCAAAGGTTAATGGTAAGACCCTGCTGCTGAAGACACCATATGCTATTGGGACAAAACATGGAGTGACCTGGCTGGAATCTGGAAGAGGGTCAATCCCCAGACAGTTAGCTTGTCTAGTGCCAGAGGGTGCTACACAAACAACTGGGGGGAAAATAGCCTACAGCTGTCCAAACAACTCGTAGTCTAAGCTACTCAGCAGCAAACAACCTGACGTGATGCTCAAACAAATGTAATAGTGGCACACAGCCATGGTGGGTAACCAACTGGTCTTGATTTGGCTAACAGATCCTCTCAGTGGAATGGAACTCATAGCTGGAACTGGGAAACAAGTCAAAACAATGTCCAAAAAATGAGACCATTTTTCAATATCAAGCTCCACCAATCGTGGGCTATAAGAGGGCCTACACATATAAAATTCTCTCTAAAATAATAACGGACATCCCATCTATCTGGTGCTGACTTCTCTCTCCATTGGAGAATTTGCTTCTCTTTTTCAGATGGATGCTGAACCTGAGGAGAGGATCATCCTATGGCACCTGACTGGGACACCACCTGAAACCATAGAGTAATGGGGGAAATGGGCAAGAGTGCAGCTTTCTCAGTGAACCTGACACTAGCACAAGGCTGAAGGGGATAGACACAGAGAACACTCAATTCCTAGATAGATATTTCTTAATTAACTAAGTTCCATAGGAAGTTAAATAGACCTTAGAACCTAAAAACATTAAATACAAGCTGAGCTGTCCCCACATTTCTCCCAGATTCTTAACTCTCAATTAAGTAATAACAAGGCCATTTATAGACCTGGAAATCTAAGCTTCCTAATTATAGAATTTAAAGTACAGGAACAAATAAGCAACAGGAAGTTTTGTCTTGGTTTTATACTGAAAATTTTAATATGTTTTGATACTGTGGCCTCTACCATCCTGTTATCATCACTAATACTGATTTAAAATTCAGAATATTAAAAATAAACAAATCAATAAGTAAATGAAGACAGAAATTAGTGAATATGCAATTTGAAACTGAGTCATTGTAATTAAGCCAATCAAAGATAGCTGAAGTAACATCATCTTTCATATTATAGGAGGATGGTGGGTACCATCAAATGTAAAGGGAATAGAAGAAATTTTTGTGAAAAAAATTTTTATCATTAAGAAAGTTCTTAATAAAAATTTCAAGCTGGGCGTGGTGGCATACGCCTTTAATCCCAGCACTCGGGAGGCAGAGATAGGAGGATCGCCGTGGGTTCGAGGCCACCCTGAGAATACAGAGTGAACTCCAGGTCAGCCTGAACTAGAGTGAGACCCTACCTCAAAAAACAAAAAAACAAACAAAAAAAAATCATGGATAATTCTCTTTTGAAGGTCTCCAGGTAAAGACTTGGGAGTCAAATTTTCCTTTTTCTGTTTCAGAGTTTTAAAAATCTGATGACTATTTACTACTGCTTATGATGAAATAAAATGATTCTCCTTGTTGTCACTATTCATTCCACAATATATACTTGTATTTGTTCATCACCATCAGCTGATATACTTCTTAGAAAAGATGCCTGAGCATTGACAGACACCTTAAAGGGAATTATGTTCTCATCCAGGGCCTTTCTCAATTTAGACTCTGTCAAACACAGTGGTGCTGAGGGATTGAACAATATTGAAATAGCAAAGGACAGATGTCACATACTGAATTTAATCTATCAGCAAGGGTTACAACTTTAGAATTAATTACAAGGGATTTATGATTCAATTTAGAATCAGAACCTGTCTTATACAAAAGCAGCATTACAATTTAAAAGGAAAAGATGAACTTTGGAAAGTCATTCATAGAAGTTAGAAGGTGATTAATGTAGAGAGATCATTAGTGAGGATGGAAATTTTTTCCCCTTTGGTTTTCTGAGATAGGGTCTCACCCTAGCTCAGGCTGACCTAGAGTTCACTGTGTAGTCTCAGGGTGGCCTTGAACTCATGGTGATCCTCCTACCTCTGCCTCCCAAGTGCTGGGATTAAAGGCATGTGCCACCATGCCCAGCTAAGAATGGGATGGATATATATTTAAATTTTTTATTATTTTATTTATTTTTGGAGACACAGATAGAGACAGAGAGGGAGAGGGAGACAGATAGAGATGGGTGCACCAGCAGTCTCTCAGCTGCTGTGAACAAAATCCAGATGAGTGCGCCCCCTTGTGGTCAAGTGCGGCATTGTGCCCTTGCGTCACTTTGCATCTGGCTAAACGTGGGACCTGGAGATTGAAACTGGGTTCTTAGGCTTAGCAGGCAGGTGCCTTAACCACTAAGCCATCTCTCCAGCCCAGAATGGGATATTTTTGAGAATGGGACAAACTTATTATTTTTTGTGAGAGACAGAAGTATAACAGGAACTAACATAAATAATATAATATTTTAAGTAAAACGTATTAAAATAAAATCTACTTAAAAGCCCCAGGCATGCACTACTCTATAGTGACAGCAATGCATTCAAACATGGTTTACTAGGAATTTTTACTAGGCATAAAAATAAGGAATGTTTATAATATGCAACCTCTCAATAATAAATATATTAATATTTTATAGTGAAAACAACAAAATTTATAACACACATATATAAACCCTGGCACATATATTTAAAAAGTCAGTTTCATTATTTTTGTAGTCATCTTTTGAGATCAATGAAATGTCTGAAGAGCATTGTGTCTGTTGGCACAACTGAACATACTAAAGATGTACGTATTTTCATAGAAATGTTTATATGGTACGTAATGACTGAAACACCATAGCAGTTAAAGTCTTTTTCTAAGTTTAGCAATTGAGGATTTTACTCAACTTGCTTTTGGAGAAAAACTGCTTTGCATTTCAAGGTCCGCTTCACTACCATGATGATCCAAGACTGGTGCGGAGTCTCCTTCCTAGAGTAACAAGACTTTCAGAGTGTTATTCTGAATCTCCACACTGTGTGCCAGCACATTCTTACATCTTGTTATAAATTAGGGTACTTGGGTTCATTTATGCTTCTTCCATTGCATTGCTACATCTTAGAGCATGACTTGATCATTTATCTCTCTTTATTCCACAAAGTGTTCTGGCTAGTATTATCCAATAAATAATAAAAGTTCAATAAATCCTTATGAAATGGGATGTTTGTCTTATTTCTCTCCAATGACCTGGTCTCTGTCCATCTCCCTCTTTTCATTGCTTCTTATGTTTCCATCTTCCCTTTATTCCTCAATCTTTCAATTTAGCTAGTAGGGTCTTTTTATTTTTTAAGAATATCTCCTTATAGCATACTTTAAGGGAAAAGTGCAGCTTACAAACAGCTTAACATAGTTGATTTTTATTCTTATTTCCTTAAAACAGAACTTGGACTTAGAGTGTCTTTGGAAATTTCTCTGTGCTTAAAAAAACTTGCTCTGTAAACCTGATAAAAAGAAGTTAGATCCAAACACCCACATAAAAGCAGACACAAAAATCAGTTTTCCCATTGTACCTACAATGGAAGGTGGAATGTGGAGAATTCAAAGCTCACAGGCTGAGCTAGTTTAGTCTTCCCAATGGCAAAAAAAAAAAAAAAAAAAAAAAAAAAAAAAAAAAAAAAAAAAAGAAATCCTCTCTCAAAAAGGTGGAAAGGGAGGGCCAGCACCCCGAGGTTGTCCTATTACTTCCATATGTAACCTCTACATGTGCACTGTGGCGTGCATGTGCACACACATCATCATCATTAGAAACATACACACAAATACATTTTTAAAAATCCTGAATTTTAAAACTTGAAATACAAACCTTCCTTTGTTGGCTTTGCCACACAAAATGGAATGCTCCACAGTGAAAATGGACAGTATATGTGTGTGTTGGTGTGATTTTTGCAGGAGTTCATTATTTAGATAAACTGTAATCACACAAATTTAATTGTCTGGATCAGTCTTCATTAGTAAATATTGTTACTCACATGTCCTGATAGCTTGGGGTCTCAAAAGCCAAATCACCCCAGGTTGCTCCTGTATATTGACACAGTCATATGAATATTGCCTGACAATGACACAGGTTTTATTAGGAACGTGATCATCTGTCTGTATTGCTTGTCTTGCAACTTCAACTCTAGAAGTCTCTGTGAAACACATAATAGATGCTCATTCTTTATTTCTTAGAAAAATGAAAATAAGTGTACGGGCAATGTCAACTTGTTTAATTTGGTCCTCCATCACATTTTAGACTAGAGCAGTGGAAGTCAGGGCTAGAATGTTTGTCTTCTGTCAATTCTATAATATGATTTTTGTGAGAAATATGTAGTCAAATGAGTGAAATATGATGAACTACTCAAATAAAACTGTGTTACCCAATAAGTTACAAATAAATGACAAGTATTCCTCTCTTTTTCTGAGTTTGACCTAGCTTGTACAACATATAGTAACTGACATGAATTTAAGGTTTCTAAACCCATACCAATAATAAAATAAACCAGGTGATGTTTGTCCAACACTTTGACATTTAAACCCCATTTGTAGATACTTTTTTTTTTTTTTTTGAGAGAGACAGAGAGAGAGGGAGAGGAAGACAGATAGAGAATGGGAGTGCTCAGCAGCTGAGAATGAAATCCAGATGCATGCGCCCCCCTTGTGGGCAAGTGTGTCATTGCACCCTTGTGTCACTTTGCATCTGGTTAAATGTGGGACCTGGAGATTGGAACTGACGTTCTTAGGCTTAGTGGGCAGGCACCTTAACCACTAAGCCATCTCTCCAGCCCCCATTTGTAGATACTTTTGAAAACAGATCCTATGTAATTGTAAATGAAATGCAAATCAGTATGTCTTCTCTTGTTAAATCACAAAATAAATTTCAGACAATACCAAGAACAGTTAATTGTTATAGAATATATTCTAACAGTGTTTTATTACTGTTGCAATAAGGGTGCTATTTGTGTTGTTTACATTTGTTTCTCAGCTTGACTGGGCCATGAGGTGGTCAAATATTATTTGGGATGTTTCTATGAGGGTGTATTCATATAAAAATGTTGACTAAAGCAGATTGTGCTCCTTAATGTGGCCCAGTCTCATCTAATTAGTGGAAATGTCTGAATAGAGAACAAAGGCTGACTTTCTCTGAGCAAACAAGAATTCTTTTCTGACTCTATTAATGAAGACAAAGAGGTTTTACCTGCCTTAGGACCAGAAGAGAAATAGACTCTCCCTTGCACTCCAGCCTTGCTTTCTTTCAAGTAGACACTCTATACCATAGTGTATCCTACTTCTCTGGACTTGGGCACTGACTGGAACTAAACTATCAACTTTCCAGCATCTGAACATTCAGTTGACACTGTTAGGAAATCGATGAAAACTGTTACACTGAGATGTTAACAAGAAAATGAACATTATTGCTTCATGGATAATCATGTAGGATCCCACTTAAGACCTTAAAAAATAAGGAAGTTGAGGAACAGAGAAACTATATAGACATCAAAAGTCATTAAAATGCTGTTACAAATGATCAGCTCATGGAAAAACTTAATTTCTGGGTTAGATGGAGTAAGGTGGTTACATGGGATGAAAACCCAGGAGATGCTGATTCCAAATCCCAGTCTTAATCTCTATGTTTTCCTGCCACCCTGTCAAATTTGAGTCTTATCCAATAACTAGAGAACACACGTACTTTCCTCATGCAGCTTCATTTCCAAAAGGAGCATAGCTCTTATCACAGTATCCCAAACATATGCAGCATTCTTCATCTATACAGTTATTGATTGCAGGCTTCTGTGGGAAACGGACTTAAATTGGTACTTGCAGGCTGAGGGGTGCAGTGAAGAGGGTTTGAAAACACCTGGATCTTATCTTGTTTTCTGCTTCCTCCTAGGAATGAAGTCCTCACTTTTAACTTTGGTGTCAAGGGATAAGTAATTCTGTGTGGCTGAGTGTCTGAATGATTTCTCTTTGCACCACAGAAGTAAAGGCATCTCTTTTGGGGCCATCAATCACCTGGTCTTCTCTCACAGTTTAAAGCTAATCCTCAACACTTCCCTTCAAAGTGCTATTTTATTAGGTTTGCCATAAGGCAAGCCGACCTCGAGTAACATTCTAAGGAATTAAATTTGGTTTGTATGTAAGGGACCAACTCAAAGTAAAAGGATGAACAGGTGTGCTCAAGGTGATTGTTTATTTGTTTATGAGTCAATTTCACAACTTATTAACTTTTTAAAATACTGAAGGGCTGTCATTTACCTACTGTAAAACTTAATTTGTGTCATGGGGTAATAGCTTCTGCCTGTATTTTAATAGCTTTGGGAGACTGACAGAAAAGCTCAACTGCATTGTGTTATATGGAGGGATTCATCCTGGTCCTATTGTATAACATAAAATTGGAGATCAATATTTGTATTTTGCTCATCAAAAACATTAAATTTACACTAGCACATATGAATGTAGTCGTAAAGGGAAAAGTCATGAATATTTACAAGTTCATTTCTAAGATAGTTGCCAAATGCTGGATTTCTCAACAGTTTAGTAAATTATAGATGCCAACCGAAATTGATATTTTCAACTGATCATGTCAGTATAAACAAACCTTTCCTTGATGATATATTTTATCTGGACATTTTTTTTAAATTCTGGCAGGTTCTTTCCTACACACCTTTTAAAAGGCAGAAATAAATCTGTGTTTTAACATGTTCTACAGCCATCCAGGCTTATTATGGCTTTTGGCTGTTTTAATTCTTGACAATTCCATTGTTCCTTATAGGATATAATTACCTCATGAAAAGATATTTCTAAGAAACTATTTAGTAAATGAATAATGTTTCTTTCAGGTAAATTTCACAAAGTTCTGAACAACTCCCCTACAGTTTTGTGGGTCAGTGAAAGGGTTAGCTAAATCAATGAATTCTCATTTCTGACAAATAACAAGTCCATAGTCATAGGTTTTGCTTAAATTGAAACATGTCAAGCAACTTCCTTTTGAAGATTACTAAAACTATGTTTATTTACTTTTATGTTTTATTCATTTTTTTATTAAATCACTTTGTTTCTGCTACTTCTTTTTTCTTTATTATCTCACAAATATTTTTCCTTCAGTTTCCCTTTCTCAAAATGAACAGTTATATTATTTCTGGAGGACTTAGAGAAGTTTGTTTGCTGAAAATAAATTCATGTAAAAGATGTATGTAATTTTTCAGTAAGGTTCCATGAACTAGAATAGGAACTAGAGTGAGAAAAGAATGGACAAAGGAAAGAAAGGAAAGAAGGAAGGAAGAGAAACCTTTTTACTATACCTTTTATAAAAATGAGAAAAGTGACAGCTGTAATCAGATTATCAAGCAAAATCAATAATAAATTATTGAATATGTATAAAACAAAAAATCAGCAGATATTTTCTATAAACATTGGATAATAATTGTCTAAACTGTTCCATTCCTGAGGTTACTGTCACCATTATTTAACTGTCTAAGGGGTGAAAGTTAAAATAACAATTGGATATACTAAAATAAACTCTTCTTATCACTAAACCAGACAGCAGGGCATATGCAGGATAATGTCTGCAATTTGTTTCCCCCTGTTATAAAGCAAAATGATATTAATAATAACACAGAATTGTTCATGGTAGAGGAATGAACTAGTGAGTAGAGAGCAATACCAGATTCTCATTCAGTGATCACCTGCTCTGTCCAAATCACTGAAATTTCACATGTACATGTACTTCCAATAAGAAGTCAATTATACAGCTGGCCATGGTGACACATGCCTTTAATCACAGCACTCAGGAGGCAGAGGAAGGAGGATCGCTGTGAGTTCAAGGCCACGCTGACACTACATAGTGAATTCTAGGTTAGCCTGAGTTAGAGAGTGAGACACTACCTTGAAAAAACAAACAAAAGTTGATTATAAATTGTCACCAAGAAGATATTTTACATACAAATGTCATGTATGAGTCTTAGGCCTCAAAAATATTGCCTTTGCAGTGAAAATAATATAGATCAGTGGTGGAGATGTTTATTTCTATATAATTCTCCTTGTAGTTAATTCATAGGCCAAAGTGCAAAGGCAGCCTGTGAATCTCAGACGACATGGTGGTCAGTTCTATAGGCACCTGGCTTTACCACATCACAGTCTATTATTCTCCATTTTAATCCAACCCTAGGAGATCATGACAGGGTGACTTCATTTCAGCAAATAACTAAGTAGTCAATTTATTGATTTTTGGCCAACAGCATTGTTTTAACAATGAATCAAAAGTTTATCTGCTTCTCTTCTTGGGGTTTTAATTCAGGTACATCACCAGAGCACTGAATTTGTGGTTTTGCTGTGAAATAATACTATGTTATAAGTGGCAGCTTTGTGGACAGTATTACTTTCTTTCATATTAGTCATTATTACATAATTATAGGACTAAAATTTAGATTACCCATTTATAGATACTCTCTAATGTCACTGGACCTACTACTCTTATTTTATATGTAACCATTCACAATGAAGAAGTTGTGTGATAGTTACCAGGTATACTATTCTATTAAATGCAAACATATCTCATTAAATTTCTGTCATTCCCTCTTAACACTGGACCTAACCAAGATTTTGATTTTTATATTTCAAACAGCACCCATCCAAATGGTCTATTCTTAGTTGCTCAAGTGACTAAGACTTTCCCCCTATGAATGACTCAATTCATTTTCTTATATCCTTTGGAGCATATCACATCTTGGCTTCTATAATACCTTCCCAGTCCGCTAGATTTTTAGGTACAGTAAAGCAGGAATTAGTTTTGCTCACTCA